>CM067359.1:188674686-189207186 GCA_034401795.1 Chaetoderma sp. LZ-2023a
GCATGACACGTGTGTTATTATAGCACACATACAAGCAGCCACGTTAAATTTACTCGATAGATCACATGTGAGACATGTCTTGGAATATTGCAATGCTGTATGGTGTTCCAAATATAAAAGACAGTCCATAACCCTGGAAAATGTACAGCGAAGTGCTACGAAACGTATACCAAAACTAGGAAATCAAAGCTACGAAATGAGATTAAGATCACTAAACCTAATGCCATTAAAATACTGCAGGTTGCGTGCGGACATAATTGTAGTCTTCGTTCATGATCATGATGATGATGGTCTTCTCGTATTGGGATTAAGAAAATTAGTGCATGTGAACACAATTTCTTTTCATTTCATTTTGTCTAGATAATCTGGGATCACTTGAGATTCCTTAAACCAATGTGTATCCATTCATTGATAATGTGCCCATATGACAAAGCGTCCTATGCTTTGCTCATGCATTACCATGTGCACATTAACTTTCGCTTTTGCTAGCTCCACCATGTCATTAGCATATCACCAAGACACCGTAATTATAATTACAATGGCCGACAAGAAAATAGCGTAACGTCAGGTGAATCTTAAATAGACCAGTTTTTTCCTGGAAGAATTACCCGATGTTCTGTTAGTCCTCTAACAATCTCTCCATTGCAATATATTCTAAGATGGATTTGTCACAAATATCTTCATGAGAAAATGGTCGCGGGGGGTGGCATAATCACACTGCCCTAGAACCATCTATCAAGAACAGTGTCCTATCAGGTGTCCAGAGTCACGGATTCGCAAAAGTCCCTGAGACTATAAGTTTGTAAACAGTTACGATTTGTATATCTTTCGCTTAGTAAGTTATCAGTCGAGAGAATTTACCTTTCCACTTTATCCGTCCATCATATGACTTCATATGACGTCTTAAGTCATGATTGACACGATTTAGTCCGTCTATAGCGCTTAATATTCCGGCATGCTTTAACGAATTGTGTGTCTTTACTATTTAATAAACATTCTGTTGAATATTTAGGATCGGGGATGGGTCAATCCCGAGCGAGGTGTGGGTGGAGCTTAGCTAGAGATAGGCGGGGTATAGCTAAAAACTGGAAACGTCGATTTGGCGAGATTCATGATATTCTGAAATGTGCATTATGAAACGCAGACACGCGCTTTACCCTTTAACAACACAGCTGGCCAAAGAAAAAATAGCTTCTGTGGTGCTCTTGCAAAATGTCCATTTACAGACCAAGAAAAGGCTATTTTCTATGAGAGAATTTACATTTTCTTGGACAAATATAGGGATTGAATGGTTAATATGCTGACCACTTAACCCACCAAGCTTTCTATAGAATGATGACGAATTCAGTAAGTTGGTGGAGGAGGATGGGGGAGGGGTGGGGGGGGGTGAGGGGAGGGGGTCTTACTCGAACCGGACATGGTATATTCTTTTTCAAATGTTTATAGCGAAAATAGAGCCAGGTTTTTTTGTGACGCATTTTGAAAAAAACCCGGATTTGATATTAAAATCAATAGAGGAATATAATCTATCGACCAATCATATGACGTCATAGTCAACTATGTCACATGTAGGCTGACGACATAATCAATTACGTCATGAATGGCGTAATTAATTCCGTCATCCACCCTTAATAGTTCGTCAAATTGTCCGAATTGTATGTCTTTACTATTTAATAAACATTGTGTTGAAAACTTTGAAACTAATTTGAATGGTCGCTATAAGCAGCAACAGCACCCAGTCAAATTAGTTTCAAAATATTCAGCAGCTTACCGGTAGAGCTTTCTAGAAACAGATATTCTGATTGTTCATGTTTCGATTGATCACAACACGGAAAAGCTTGAGCGGGTTATAGCTAGAAATGGGTGATGCATGGCAAAAACTGTGTTCCTCTATTATATCTCTGCTGACATTGTGAGTACATCGAAGAGATAAGCCAATGGTGGTGCTTTTCCATAAATAGCGCGAGTCATTACAGTGAACCATACGATATACACAATATACTATTGCATAGCATAAAGATAGCGTGAGCACATTTCAAGATTGTTCATGGCGTAGTATTTGAAAATAAATAAATGAATAACATAAATATAACATGAACAGCACCTCGAGAGTATTCGTGCAGTAGTAATTGAAAGTGCATATTTATGTTCGATGGTATGTGCCTGTTATTCAATACTACTGTAGTTGATAAAAGCTAGTGTGTGATTAAATAAACAGTACAACTAGCCGGTACCATAATGCCACTTGCAAAATAATCTAATTTGATAAAACGCCATTGTTGAGAGAGCTGCACTGATAGTACCGTGTTTCATTGTTTTTTCAAGACATTGTCTGTAATCAACCCATGATGCCAGCAGCGTTAATGGTACATTTAACATTGTTTAATGGTATAGAGACACTCAACACATCCCAGAGGAAGGCGGGTAATTGAATCAATGCCTACTAGGGAGGCGATATAACCAGCCTGTTTTCTCCGAAATCTATCTACTTTGATGGTCGATTGATCTGATATTTTCCGCGAGATTAACATTCACGCCCCAAGCTAGTGGTGTTTTAATAGAGTGTTGGATCCGTACAGAGGCCAAATGCTTTTCCCATTCCGTCCTTCGATCAGAGACATGACCGCCTGTGTTTGAAAGCTAGTTATACATATCCACACAGGGATATGCACACCTCTAGATTCCGTCAATGTATTAGATCAAAACAATTCGTATACTTTCTTTTGAGACACACATGGCGTCGGTGTCTCTTGGTTATGAGAGACACACGGATGGCTTGGTTATGGGAGAGGTGGATGGTACTAAGACTACACATCTTACCTACCAAAGATAACCCAGACCATTTCGAATAGAACTGTCTCGGAATACGCGATCATTTGTCTGATTGTATTTGGTTTAACCCTTTAATGACGAAATTTGTACAAAAAATTTAAATATGTACTTATTGAATGTCCATTTGCAGGCCAAGAGAAGACTATTTTTTTTAATTTCCCAATGGAATGACTGGCTCGGTTATCGAGCCAGTCATTCCAGTAGGAAATTTTCAAAAATAGTCTTCTCTTGTCCTGTAAATGGACATTCCCCAAGACTAATACAGAGGTCGGTTTTGGCCGGCTTCGTCGTGAAAGAGTTAAAGGACACATGGTTGAGATTAAAGCGGTACATAAGTGAATGAAAATCCGAGTTCTACCTCAGCGCGAGTAGGCCTACATAAAGATAGTACTTGGAACAAATAAGTGCCATTGCTGTTGGCTTGTTTCCTTCCATCTCATTACTTCTAGCATCATATGAAAGATCTATTGTGGTGATCGTCAACCAGATTACTGGATAGCAAAGCAGCACGCGCAGCAGTATATACATACGTTGTATTGATGGGTGTTATAGCATGATCAACTGCACTGACATATACATACATAGACGTGTGAAGAAACACACATCCCGGCTTGCACATGATCATGCGTGGCCAGCAATACCCTCTGTCAAAGAATGCGGGGTCACATGCTGTAAGTACACATATTGCTCATTATAGCTCAGTTCTTATTTACGTTTGCATTATTGCCGCCTCGATAGTTTCCTTCGGAATACAATATCAAGCGTGCCTCGGGCAATTGGTGGAATATCTAAATGCAAGGCGAATGAATAGGAAGAGGTATACAAGCAAGTACAAGCAATTTCATTCTTTTAACATCAACCGTAATTCCTGAATGAAATCCCTCATTTTGCCTCAAACATGCCCTTGGCTTGTCATTCACAAGGCCAATTTTCCAAATGTCAAACATCTCTCTGATAGCACTATTTGAGGACCTGATCAAAGATATTACTTTCAATTGCGTAGTATTACTTCATGCTTTAAGGACATCCTATAATTCATTGCACGTGTTAATGTCAACGAAATCAATCACGGGAAAAAATGTAATCGTGGAATTAAATATATTCGTTCTATTAACTAATTAATATAACTTGAACCTGAGAGAGAGGGAGGGTGTAGGGAGCGAGCTAGAGGGTGACTGGAGTGAAAAAAGAGACAGAGTGGCGGAATGACCAGAGGTGGTGGGTGGGGTCAGATACGGAGAAAGAGAACATATAGCTGTACAGCCTTAAATCGTAAGCATTGACGTCAAACACAAAGCAACCATTAGCCGTCGCAATATGAATGCGTGTGCTACATCTGGTTGTTCGACCTTCTTGCATTCCAGAGTTATGGCCAAAAATGTGTATTCCAGTAAGCACTGTGACCTAGATATTTGATACTTTGTCCTGAAACTAATAGAACCTCTAGCCACCCATAGTAATAAAGGATGGGCCAAACTTCGTGACTCTACCGACTTGCGCTCCCGATTTGTGACTAAAATCTGTTCTTAAGAGACACTTAGTGACCCTGTAACCTAGATATTTGAACTATTGGACTGAAACAATGTTTTCCCTCTAGCCAACAGCAAAATGAATGTATTTTACAAATTGGGAAATTCTACCCTCTTGCACTGATGGAAACCTGTATTCTGGTGTGCACTAAGTGACTCTATGACCTCAGTTTTTTACCTTTTGGTCCCAACCTAAAGTATTTTCTAGCCAGGCATAATATCAATGTATGTACTGAATTTGGTGATTCTACCTTCTTGCGTTCTGGATTTATGGCTAAAATGTGTACCTCGCGATGCACTACGTGACCCCTTGACCTAGATTTTGACCGTTTGACCCCAAACGAAATTTTTTTTTAGCCACTACAATATCAATGTATGCACCAAATTTGGTGATTCTACCTCATGGGATTCCCGAGATACGCCTGGATAAACAGGAACGCACACACGCACAGTACGCACGCACGCACGCACGCACGCACGCACGCACGCACGCACGCACGCACGCACGCACGCACGCACGCACACATGTACGCATATACAGACAGACAGACAGGACAGACAGACAGACAGACAGACAGACAGACAGACAGGCAGGCAGGCAGGCAGGCAGGCAGGCAGGCAGGCAGGCAGGCAGGCAGGCAGGCAGGCAGGCAGGCAGGCAGGCAGGCAGGCAGGCAGGCAGGCAGCAGGCAGGCAGAACGACAGACAGACAGACAGACAGACAGACAGACAGACAGACAGACAGACAGACAGACAGACAGACAGGCAGGCAGGCAGGCAGGCAGGCAGGCAGGCAGACCGACCGACCGACCGACCGACCGACCGACCGACCGACCGACCGACCGACCGACCGACAGACAGACAGACTGACCGACAGACAGACAGACAGACAGACAGACAGACAGACAGACTCACCTACACACATACTTACACGCACGCACGCACGCACGCACGCACGCACGCACGCACGCACGCACGCACGCACGCACGCACGCACGCACGCACGCACGCACGCACGCACGCACGCACGCACGCACGCACGCACGAGGAAGTCTTCTAAGAAGACCACGAACAAGGCAATGTTATGACATACACAACGATTTAAGCAAAATACAGCCGGGGGAGAGAGATAGGGAGGGACGGAGTCAGGCGAGGGAGGGACGGGGGGATGGAGGGAGGGAGGGAGGGAGAGAGAGAGGCGGGTTGGCAGGGAGCGAGCGAGAGAGGTTAGAGAAAGAGAGAGTATGATGGTAGCTTTAGAATTCCAATTATACATAGTATTAAGTGCCATAGTAGCATGATTACGCCAAGAAAATTATTTCCACTTTGCGATATCCTTGATGAAAACCTTTCCGGAAAGAGGCGTGGCGGTTTCCCTTATGATACCTCGATCATAAAGGTCACTGGAACGCGTGGGCGATGGACACGCTTAACATAGTTTTGCCACCCACGATCCACAATTACTCTCCATCTTTCTATTGTCTAGTGATTGACATGATGACTTTTATCATTGCGACGAAGCATGCTTTTAACCTTCAGCTGGTGAACGAAAACGGTTTGAAATATCCATGTAACAGTTAGCAGTCGATTCTCTTCCATTCTGTATGGATGGCTATTCATCAGCAGCGCCTGTTTAGGTTATAAGGACTGGACGCTACGTGCCCACCGCGTTTAAAGCTACGCGTCCATATTGGAAAAAAAAAATTTTGAACGTATTTCACTAATAAAATATGCAAATCCAAAATGTGACACAGACCTTTATATTTAATATTAAATAAGCCATACGATAATATGTTTTGATGTTTAAAGTGATAGTCTCGCTAAAGTTGCATAAACATGAACTGTGAAAGCAGTATTGAATGAACATATTTTCTACCAGAGTGACCCAGGCGTGGATAATGAGAGAGTTGAGGTTGGGCTCAACCCTCCAGTTTATCAGGCGTTTGCAATATTTCAACATCGCGTTAAAATTGGATTAGATTATGCCAGAGTCCTGGATGTATGAAGTGACGCTCTTCGCCAGTGGCCTGCAGACCACAACCGCCCACTGACCGCTGAAGAGACATACACATGTTTTAGGTCGCCCACCCCCTCGGACCCCTGTCCCTGATAATGATTACAGAGAACTAACTAAGAATTTGAATCAATCAGACTGTTGAACCTCTGTATAACTTCCAAATACAATCTTGGACTGGTGCATGTTAGACTATCTGTTCTAGATAAAATGGTTATTAAATTGTAAACCCATAGGGTTTCTCTCGGACATTTATACATGACGAGCCGGACCTAGGCCATTTGATTGTGAGGCGAGCTAACGTATTTCGATTATGACGTCAGACAAATGAGCGACAGTTCGAATCTCTCCATTAACTCTCATGTTGAGAGTTGTTGCTAGTTCATTACAAAATCGCTCTCACGAGACTTTCATTAATCATTCGCCTGTGATTCCGTTAAATAAATCGATCTTATATCACAAATAAAAATGCAAATCGGTAGATATATAATGTGTTTATAGTGCAGTCAAATAGATTAGGGACCAAACAAATACATGACGCCCCAGAGCATAATGATTGTGTTGCGTAGTGAGGAGATTATTGAACGAGATGATAGTTTGTGTTTCATTCACAAGATGCCAATGAAACTCAATCAGCCGGGGAAATCACGTACATTATATTCATTGCTTATCTGACCTAACTGCTTCTATTCTTGATGGTCGGCACCGCAAGCGGGAATAACCAAATATCGAAATCTGGCTATGGGTAAGAAAAGATCGTGTCTAGAAGACATAACATCTAATGCAGAAGCAACTCACGCGTAAACTGATTAACATAGCCGTAGAGTGTTAAATATTGCAGGCCATCATGAATCGCCAGTCAATACATCCGTGTTTCTATCGCGGAAATGAGGCGATGCCTTATGCATTTTCAGAGGAAATTATGTGTAATTTGGATTGATAGCGATGTAGCCTAAAAGAGAGATGGGGAAAGAGAACCAGAGACATGGAAAGAGGAAGAGGACGCGATTGAGAGAGAGAGAGAGAGAGAGAGAGAGAGAGAGAGAGAGAGAGAGAGAGAGAGAGAGAGAGAGAGAGAGAGAGAGTATGTGTGAGAGAGAGATGGTGAGAGAGAGGGTGAGAGCGAGAGAGGGTGTGTGAGAGAGAGTGGGGTGGGAGAGAGGGAGGGAAAGAGAGAGAGGAGAGAATGTGTGGAAATTTAGAGACGTGGCGGGAGGGTGGGGGCAAGGAGGGATGGAGCGAGAGAGAGAGAGAGAGAGAGAGAGAGACGGACGGACGGACGGACGGACGGACGGACGGACAGACAGACAGACAGACAGACAGACAGAGGAGGAGGGAGGGGCTGTGAAGAAGGGGGGAGAGAGAGAGAGAGAGAGAGAGAGAGAGAGAGAGAGAGAGAGAGAGAGAGCGTGCGAGAGAGAGAGAGAGAGAGAGCGAGAGAGAGAGGGGAGAGAGGGGGCGAGAGGGACGAGGGGGGCGATGGAGAGAGAGAGAGAGGGATTTAGTGGAGTGGGAGAGAGGGAGAGAAACAGAGAGGGAGAGAGAGGCGAGAGGGTGCGGAAATTGATAGAGAAGTGGCGGGAGGGGCCAAGGAGGGATAGAGCGAGAGAAAGCGAGAGAAAGCGAGAGCCACTAACTATCTGTTAACATCATAACGAAAGTTTCTGGTCATTACCCGGGCAACCTTAGTTTTCCCGAGAGTTCTTCCCAATATCTCTAGGAACTGCACCAGCACCAATGGACCGTTCCATTTTTAGCTATGCCCTGGTCATATCTAGATAAGCTTCACCCACACCTCGACGGTATTGGGATCGCTCGATCCCTAAACTCCCTTGACTATCAATTTCCAGAAAACTATACAGGCAAACTATTGAATATTTTGGAACTAATTTGACTGGGCGTTATTGCAAATTACTTTCAAAATATTCTACAACATTTTTATAAAATAGTAGAGACATACAATTCGTACAACGTGTCTGACTATTAAGAGCTAAAGACGGGCCAAATAGAAGCATTTATGCCGCAACGATTATGACGTCATCCTTCACGCTGTTTAGATGATTATGACGTCATATGACGTCATATGATAGACGGATACTCGGGAAAGGTGAATTACTCAATGCTACTTCCAGACAGACGAGGCACATATTCTGATATATCAGCGTACGATCTCAGAGCAGACGACATCCTAATCATGTTAATTACACGGCAAAGGGTAAGTAATACAGACCACGTGGAATACATAAAGTGAGTCACGTTTACGTAAGTTACAGAAAAATAGGTAAACTGCTCTCACTTTGGATAAATGCTGTCTTATGCAACAAATACATTATTTAACGCAACTGTGTCTCCGGAAGAATATTGGGTGGGCTATTCTAAAGATAGTTACGAATTTCACGTATCCGGGGAAATCTTATACATTGCATTGAACGTGTGACTGCTTTTATCCTTAATACTGCCGAACTGAATTACAGACAGCTACCTCAGAAACGCACTGGTATCTTTGAGACCAATATGCCCTTAGGGAAGTTGACTGATAGTTGTCGCTGTCTGAAGCAGCAACAATTTTTAGTTAATTTCCTAATAATTGTTACATTGTTTAATCGGGGCATACCAAATATGAGATGAAACGAATCGTGAATCATTAGTCATTCCTTTTAAAGTCATATCTAGCGGATGATGATTTGTTTTGGGAGTTTCCCAGGAAACTTTCAAGAATATATATAGCCGTGTGTACTTCTGGAAAGAGAAAAAGAGGGCAGGTTGGGAGAGAGAGATAGGGTTGGGGAGAGAAGGGAGGATGGAGGGAGGTGGAGTTGGAGAGAGAGAGAGAGAGAGAGAGAGATAGAGATAGAGAGAGAGAGAGAGAGAGAGAGAGAGAGAGAGAGAGAGAGAGAGAGTCTGGGAGTCTACAATAATTGACAGTAACAAGGGAAGTAACTACATCATGCATTACAGTTAAATACCCATTCCAGTCTTATCGTCCTTATGCTGATATATCGTTGAGCGAACACACCCGCTTTATAATACAGAAACACAGACGATATATAATAGACATTTTATGGACTGACCACTAAACACTGGCCTTCACTTAGCAAAGCCAACCGTGCTATGTGTTATTAGAACTGGGTTTTTTTACTGCTATATTTTTTATTATTTGCATCGTAATACCGTGAATACCGTAATATCTGTGAACGGTGTCCGTCGTTAGATAGGGTGTGCCCTTGATGGACAGCCCAACTCTAGTTTAACAATAAGTATGCAATAATTAACATTCATTCTTGAATTTTAAATTTTGAATTTTGAACTCATATAATATGATACATAGATTTATTTGACCAAAGGTTGGCGGTTCCATAATTATCGTCGTCGTTGTCGTCGTATCGTCTTCGTGCTCGTGATCATCATTCTAATATTAGTTTTAAAATAGTATTTCGTTTCTAATTGTCATAGCAGTGGAAGTTGTGTATCTAGGCATATGCTTTAAAGGTCACAGATTTGATTTGGCAGTACCATGTATAGCACCCGTTTTAAAATCCAAGATGTCCACCACACAGTGAAACAAATACATTAAGATTTCTTACTCTTTTCAAAGCGTGCACAACCTTTTTTCAACCTGCCGCATTATTTTAGTCGGACTCATACATAGTATATCTGCCGATCTACCTGTCTGTCTGTCATTTCATCGATCTGTCAATCTGTCTGTCAAATGATATCATGGTCAACCATGGTAGTTTATGGTGTGACCATGGGCGACCATGATTTGTCGACTCAATTGACCGTGGCTCTAGTGACCACATAAACTTGGTCAGTCGACCATGTTAGGTGGTCATGTTATCGTGATCGTACATGGTCATTGCAGTGCTATCATCACTAATTATAACATTTGAACAGTAAATGCCATATACATAGAAACATACCCGTAATAATACATACTGAATTCTTATATACACTTTATTTCATACAATTCCTAGGTAGGTTAACCATTGCAAAACTTTCATATCTAGAAAGTTTGATCAATATTTTATATCTTCATGTCTATTACCATAGCTCATGGCAATGTTTACACTGCTGTAATCGCTTCTCGGCCTTTTGGCTAAGACCAAAGTAGTACAATGTTGTAGGCTATACAGTCTGTCACAGTATACATTTTTTATAGAAAAGTGGAGCTGGATTGCTGACGAATGGTCAACTAGACAGGTTAAATGGCACCAACCTTCAAACCATGGTCTGACCATGTAGGTTAAATGACACCACCGTCAAAGCATGTTCTGTTTGGCGATGGTTAAATCATGGTCTGACGCTGTTCTGTTTGACCATGGTCAAGCCGTGGTCTGTTTGACTATGGTAAAAACGTGTTCTGGCCATGGTATGTCGCTAACCATGGTTTTATTATGGCTATGAGGAATTTGTTGATCATGGTCGACTATGGTCTGTCCGTGGTGTCATTTAACCTGCATGGGTTAATGATGGTCTTTTCTGATCAAGTCATGATCAAACCATGGTCAAACAGACCATGGTTTGAGGATAGGTTTGGGGATTTCTGACGATAGTTGCATTGCATATTCTTAGAAGTTCCTTTGTTTTTTCTGCATTTGTCCTTGTGAGATAGTACTGTGGCATATATTTTGTCCTTACGCTATTGTATTTGCTGCTGTCGAAGAGTGTCTTTCGTCATCCTGTTTATTATAAATCGTACATAGTCTGTCATTTCTGTCTGTTCATGTCCATAATCCAGTCTGAAATATCAATTTATGGTTCAAGGTCCTAAACTGAAAAAGGAAAATGATGTCCTTAACAGGTAATACAATCAGATATTTTTCAAATTGAAGCTCCTCCTTGATTTCCTTATAGAAAGCTAACCTGGTAGATGCTTGAAGCTCAGTTTTCCAGGTTTGGACATACTGCGTTTGTAACTTTCCTTTTTGTCAGTTTCACTAAGCGATTTTTTTAGATAAAGTCCTCAATAATTAAGTCTTCTTCTCCTATTTCTCGAAGTATCGATTTTATTTTCTGAAGCCGTTTGAAGTTGAAGTTTTGGTCATTTTCCCGTTCTCGGCAGACAAAATAAAGGATTGATGACAATTTGCCATAGCCTCCGTTAACCAGATCTGCCAAGAACCGTAACATATTCGTGTTGACCATTATACTCAACGGATAGCGCCCAGTTCCGCCATACATTATCACAATCGGAGTGCTTTTCTTTGCATGTAGCGCATATTTTAAAAATTGAATTTGGCAAGCTTCGAACATATCTAGATTTTCAAACCCCCCATACTTCGGACCCATATAAGATAACTGTCGTTATCATGCTGTCGAATAGGCTGCATTGGAGGTCAATCAGTATATCGTGTTCATTGATTTTTCTGAGTAATTGGAACATAGCTTTATTTCCCTGTTTAATAGTTCGCTTTCTCAATGAGTTAATTACTTTTGAAAGATTTCCTAAAAACAAATACTCATCTATAGTTTCAATCTGTTCATCTCCTAGGAAAAATGCCCCTTGTTTTAATCGTTTATTTTTAGAGAATACCGTCACTTTTGTTTTGCTTAAATTAACTGATTACAATACTCATTAAAACTATTTAATGTAGGCTGTAGGTTGTTTGCAGAATCTGCCATAAAGCCCGCGTTATCTGCATACAGTAATATTATTAAGTAAAGTAGGAGGTGTAATTTGGTGTCTGCTAATGTGATAATCGTGTGCAGGCCTAACATATTATTGTCACGTAACCACGCTTCTAAGTCATTTATAAAGATTGAAAATAAAAGTGGGGAGAGGTATTCTCCCTGCCTCACCCCAGTTGTACAGTTGAAAATAGCAGAATCTAGATTATTGTGTGTTACAAATGACATTATGTTTTATACATACTTCGAATAACACGATAACATTTCCCGCTGAGGTATGCTTTGATCATTTTCTGCCATAACAATGTTCACCAAACCGTGTCAAATGCTCGTTTGAAGTCGATAAAGCAGCAAAATAATCTTTTCTTCTGAAACTGAAGTAATTGTATTATCGCATGAAATGAAAATATATTATCTATGGTTGCCATTGCCTTGATCACGTCGTAAGGCGATAAGTCCCCCAGCCTCGGGGAAGTGGCTCAGTAACAGCCACGTGATTCGGAAATGGGTGTTCTCATGTAAATAACTTGCTGTTGTGTCGCGCGTGTGCATCAATATAGGCTCGTAGGCTAGTGCCGAGGCACGTATGGTGAAATTGGAAATAAGTCACCCATAACCATTATATTATGAAGAATATTAATTACAGTCATACATTATCGACGAATTAGACAACCCATGATCAGAGATGAAAATCGCCGTCTCTGCGTTCATACACTGTGACACATCACCAAATTCCAACAACGAATCCAGCCAAAGCAGCCATGTGAAATTATCTGCCTAAAATAAACTAGATAGAGGGAAACGGCATAGTACCGAACAGACCAATAGTGTAATACGTGCCAATGGTTGCCCCACTAAGCTCATCCATATCTACTTAAATGAGCACGTCAATCAGTCTGTCATAAAGAGAAACTCATTTGTCAAGAATGGTCAAGCCTTCGGACCCCTGCCAGTGGGAGCCATATCGATAACCATGGATGTGACCCGTCTCACATACAACCAACACAGTACAACAAAGAAGTATATTGAGGTCTATTGATAGTCACCAGATCTGAACGCAAACACAGTCTCGAAGCAAGCTTTGAAGGCTTCCTTAATCTCTACAGCTAGTCACAGAGTGTGGTAATTTCGAACTGTATACACAATCATATGCTTGCATCTCTATTACTGATCTAGAAATGATATCATTGTCCAACGCACTCACATCTCGTTCAAAGCCAAAGCACCCTCTTCAGCGGAGTTGTGGAATGTCCATTCAAGTCCATCCCAGGCCAATAGAAGACAATTTACCACTAGATTGACCGGATCGGTTAAAGAACCAGTCATTCCACTGATAATTGTTAAACAAAATAGTCTTCTCTTGTTGTGCAAATTGACACTGATCATGCAACAATTTGAATTTTCTTGACCGTTTAATATTCAAGCTGTCAAAAAGGTGTCCACTAACAGAAAACAGAACGCTAGTTTGTGCTACTGCTGCTGCTGCTGCTATTCCTACCGCTGCTACTGCTGCTAGTGCATCTGCTACTACTACTGCTGCAACTGTTGCTAGTGCATCTGCTACTACTACTGCTGCTACTGCTGCTACTGTTGTTAATGCATCTGCTACTACTACTGCCGCCACTGCTGCTAGTGCATCTGCTACTGCTGCTGCTGCTACGGTTGCTAGTGCATCTGCTACTGCTACTGCTGCCACTGCTGCTACTGCTGCTACTGCTGCTACTGCTGCTACTGCTGCTACTCCTGCTACTGCCGCTACTGTTGCTACTGCTACTGATGCTACTGATGCTACTGCTGCTACTGCTGCTACTGCTGCTCCTGCTGCTACTGCTGCTAGTGCATCTGCTACTGCTACTGCTGCTACTGTTGCTAGTGCATCTGCTACTACTACTGCTGCTACTGTTGCTAGTGTATCTGCCTCTTCTACTGCTGCTACTGTTGCTAGTGCATCTGCTACTGCTGCTACTGTTGCTAGTGCATCTGCTACTACTACTACTGCTGCTACTGTTGCTAGTGCATCTGCTACTACTACTGCTGCTACTGTTGCTAGTGTATCTGCCTCTTCTACTGCTGCTACTGTTGCTAGTGCATCTGCTACTGCTGCTACTGTTGCTAGTGCATCTGCTACTGCTACTGGTTCTACTGTTGCTAGTGCATCTGCTACTGCTACTGCTGCTACTGTTGCTAGTGTATCTGCCTCTTCTACTGCTGCTACTGTTGCTAGTGCATCTGCTACTGCTGCTACTGTTGCTAGTGCATCTGCTACTACTACTACTGCTGCTACTGTTGCTAGTGCATCTGCTACTACTACTGCTGCTACTGTTGCTAGTGTATCTGCCTCTTCTACTGCTGCTACTGTTGCTAGTGCATCTGCTACTGCTGCTACTGTTGCTAGTGCATCTGCTACTGCTACTGGTTCTACTGTTGCTAGTGCATCTGCTACTGCCACTGCTGCTACTGTTGCTAGTGTATCTGCCTCTTCTACTGCTGCTACTGTTGCTAGTGCATCTGCTACTGCTGCTGCTACTGTTGCTAGTGCATCTGCTAATGCTACTGCTGCCACTGCTGCTACTGCTGCTACTGCTGCTACTGCTGCTACTGCTGCTACTGTTGCTACTGCTGCTAGTGCATCTGCTACTGCTACTGCTGCTACTGTTGCTAGTGCATCTGCTACTGCTACTGCTGCTACTGTTGCTAGTGCATCTGCTACTGCTACTGCTGCTTATGATGCTAGTGCATCTGCTACTGCTACTGCTGCTACTGTTGCTAGTGCATCTGCTACTGCTGCTGCTACTGTTGCTAGTGCATCTGCTAATGCTACTGCTGCCACTGCTGCTACTGCTGCTACTGCTGCTACTGCTGCTACTGCTGCTACTGCTACTGCTGCTACTGCTGCTAGTGCATCTGCTACTGCTACTGCTGCTACTGTTGCTAGTGCATCTGCTACTACTACTGCTGCTACTGTTGCTAGTGTATCTGCCTCTTCTACTGCTGCTACTGTTGCTAGTGCATCTGCTACTGTTGCTAGTGCATCTGCTACTGCTACTGGTTCTACTGTTGCTAGTGCATCTGCTACTGCTACTGCTGCCACTGCTGCTACTTCTGCTACTGCTACTGATGCTACTGCTACTACTGCTGCTACTGCTGCTAGTGCATCTGCTACTGCTACTGCTGCTACTGTTGCTAGTGCATCTGCTACTACTACTGCTGCTAGCGTTGCTAGTCTATCTGCCTCTTCTACTGCTGCTACTGTTGCTAGTGCATCTGCTACTGGTTCTACTGTTGCTAGTGCATCTGCTACTGCTACTGCTGCCACTGCTACTGATGTTACTGCTGCTACTGCTGCTACTGCTGCTCCTGCTGCTACTGCTGCTAGTGCATCTGCTACTACTACTGCTGCTACTGCTGCTAGTGCATCTCCTACTGCTACTGCTGCTACTGTTTCTAGTGCATCTGCTACTGCTACTGCTGCTACTGTTGCTAGTGCATATGCTACTGCTACTGCTGCTACTGTTGCTAGTGCATCTGCTACTGCTACTGCTGCTAGTGCATCTGCTACTGCCGCTAGTGCATCTGCTACTGCTACTGCTGCTACTGCTGCTACTGCTGCTACTGCTGCTACTGCTGCTACTGCTGATACTGCTGCTACTGCTGATACTGCTGCTACTGCTACTACTGTTGCTAGTGCATCTGCTACTGCCACTGCTGCTACTGTTGCTAGGGCATATGCTACTGCTGCTAGTGCATCTGCTACTGCCACTGCTGCTACTGTTGCCAGTGCATCTGCTACTGCTGCTACTGCTGCTACTGCTGCTACTGCTGCTACTGCTGCTACTGCTGCTACTGTTGTTAGTGCATCTGCTACTGCTACTGTTGCTAGTGCATCTGCTACTGCTACTGCTGCTACTGCTGCTAGTGCATCTGCTACTGCCGCTAGTGCATCTGCTACTGCTGCTGCTACTGCTGCTACTGCTTCTACTGCTGCTACTGCTGCTACTGCTGCTACTGCTGCTACTGCTGCTACTGCTGCTAGTGCATCTGCTACTGCCGCTAGTGCATCTGCTACTGCTACAGCTGCTACTGCTGCTACTGCTGCTACTGCTGCTACTGCTGCTACTGCTGCTACTGCTGATACTGCTGCTACTGCTGCTACTGCTGCTACTGTTGCTAGTGCATCTGCTACTGCTACTGCTGCTACTGTTGCTAGTGCATATGCTACTGCTGCTAGTGCATCTGCTACTGCTACTGCTGCTACTGTTGCCAGTGCATCTGCTACTGTTGCTACTGTTGCTAGTGCATCTGCTACTACTACTGCTGCTACTGTTGCTAGCGTATCTGCCTCTTCTACTGCTGCTACTGTTGCTAGTGCATCGGCTACTGCTGCTACTGTTGCTTGTGCATCTGCTACTGCTACTGGTGCTACTGTTGCTAGTGCATCTGCTACTGCTACTGCTGCTACTGCTGATACTGTTGCTAGTGCATCTGCTACTGCTACTGCTGCTACTGCTGCTAGTGCATCTGCTACTGCCGCTAGTGCATCTGCTACTGCTGCTGCTACTGCTGCTACTGCTTCTACTGCTGCTACTGCTGCTACTGCTGCTACTGCTGCTACTGCTGCTACTGCTGCTAGTGCATCTGCTACTGCCGCTAGTGCATCTGCTACTGCTACAGCTGCTACTGCTGCTACTGCTGCTACTGCTACTACTGCTGCTACTGCTGCTACTGCTGATACTGCTGCTACTGCTGCTACTGCTGCTACTGTTGCTAGTGCATCTGCTACTGCTACTGCTGCTACTGTTGCTAGTGCATATGCTACTGCTGCTAGTGCATCTGCTACTGCTACTGCTGCTACTGTTGCCAGTGCATCTGCTACTGTTGCTACTGTTGCTAGTGCATCTGCTACTACTACTGCTGCTACTGTTGCTAGCGTATCTGCCTCTTCTACTGCTGCTACTGTTGCTAGTGCATCGGCTACTGCTGCTACTGTTGCTTGTGCATCTGCTACTGCTACTGGTGCTACTGTTGCTAGTGCATCTGCTACTGCTACTGCTGCTACTGCTGATACTGCTGCTACTGCTGCTACTGCTGCTACTGCTGATACTGCTGCTACTGCTGATACTGCTGCTACTGCTACTACTGTTGCTAGTGCATCTGCTACTGCCGCTAGTGCATCTGCTACTGCTGCTGCTACTGCTGCTACTGCTTCTACTGCTGCTACTGCTGCCACTGCTGCTACTTCTGCTACTGCTACTGCTGCTACTGCTGCTACTGTTGCTAGTGCATCTGCTACTGCTACTGCTGCTACTGTTGCTAGTGCATCTGCTACTGCTGCTACTGATGCTAGTGCATCTGCTACTGCTACTGCTGCTACTGCTGCTAGTGCATCTGCTACTGCTACTGCTGCTACATTTGTTAGTGCATCTGCTACTGCTACTGCTGCTTCTGATGCCAGTGCATCTGCTACTGCTACTGCTGCTACTGCTCTAGTGCATCTGCTACTGCTGCTGCTACTGTTGCTAGTGCATCTGCTACTGCTACTGCTGCCACTGCTGCTACTTCTGCTACTGCTACTGCTGCTACTGCTGCTACTGTTGCTAGTGCATCTGCTACTGCTACTGCTGCTACTGTTGCTAGTGCATCTGCTACTGCTGCTACTGATGCTAGTGCATCTGCTACTGCTACTGCTGCTACTGCTGCTAGTGCATCTGCTACTGCTACTGCTGCTACATTTGTTAGTGCATCTGCTACTGCTACTGCTGCTTCTGATGCCAGTGCATCTGCTACTGCTACTGCTGCTACTGTTGCTAGTGCATCTGCTACTGCTACTGATGCTACTGATGCCAGTGCATCTGCTACTGCTACTGCTGCTACTGTTGCTAGTGCATCTGCTACTGCTACTGCTGCTAATGATGCTAGTGCATCTGCTACTGCTACTGCTGCTTCTGATGCCAGTGCATCTGCTACTACTTCTGCTGTTACTGCTGCTAGTGCATCTGCTACTACTTCTGCTGCTACTGCTGCTAGTGCATCTGCTACTACTACTGCTGCTACTGCTGCTAGTGCATCTGCTACTCCTTTTGCTTCTACTGCTACTACTGTTACTACTGGTGCTGCTACTACTACTACTACTACTACTACTACTACTACTACTACTACTACTACTACTACTACTACTACTACTACTACTACTACTTCTACTACTACTGCTGCTGCTGCTGTTGGTGCAGCTACCTGTGCTTCTACTACTACTGCGGTTACTGTTGCTAGAGCAACTACTACCATTACTGCTACTACTACTACTACTACTACTACTACTACTACTACTACTACTACTACTACTACTACTACCACTACCACTACCACCACCACCACCACCACCACCACTGCCACGTTATTTGTAAAATAGCTCCACTGGCATGAATATTGTATGCAATAACTGTAACTCCTAAATGCTATTGCCATAGTCTGGGAGAAATAGTGAAAGTGAACTTGGTGACGCACCCACTATTCACCACCACCACCACCACCACATCATCACCACCACCACCACATCACCACCATAGTCCCACCCTCTTTCTACTGAAGTTACTAGCCGAAATAAGTGCATCTATTCTATTACAAACAAGCAACGCATGAAATATTGAACTCATGATTGTTACTGAATCAGCGCTCTGCAATACACTGAATCTCATTTGCGAACACATGAAAGATTTTGAAACTAATTTGACAGGAACCTGTTGCTGCTATACGGCAACAGCTCCCATTCAAATCTATTTCAAATTATTCAACAGAATACTATAAATTGTAGATGAAGTCGGTATTTCGGGCTTGAAAAGTTAGCCTCGTTTGTGTGGCAGTGGAGAGCGTATGTATGACCTTCGAAGATTTTCGTAGCGGGAAGCCGATTTCGGGAAGCCGCTTTGCGGGTGGTGCCGGCTCGCTATTGCGGGACAATAAGCGTGTATTTATGTTTAAAAATAGTGCATATCTGGCTTATTAAATAGGACGACCCACATCGTAGTATACGCTATCATTCGGTCCAGTTAGCGTTGGCCTAGTTCTACAGTTATTCACTCCTGAATTGCAAGCATGAGTGATGATTAATTTATCTGGGCTTGTTGACACTCTTATAAGCTTCCTTACGAGCAATATACAACTGTTTCTGACTCGTAGAGTAATAGCATTCTACAGCGCCACTACTCTAATAAGCATTCGATTTTAAATAGATCATACAAAGATACAATATTTGCTCAGGTGGTAAAGAGTTTAACAATTAGTAGACATACATAGGGACAGCTTTGACTAGGTTAAGAGTTCTACTCATGTAAATCAATCATTTGGAGTAAGCTATTGACTGGTTGATAATCGAGAACTGACGTGTTGATAAGCCAGATCGTCCACAGAAGACATGGATCACATACCGGATTTCATGACGTCACGCGTCGTTCAGATCGGAGGAGGCGTGGTCATTGTTGGAATTGTGACATATGTAATGTATAAAAAAAACTTTCAAAAGTAAGTACATTACTTTATGGCTGGCCATATATTCTACAGTTCACATACAGACACCGGTATTATATTAACTCGTTAACACTCATATCAGCCAAACCCAGCTTATGCAGTGGCCTTGAGAAATGTCCATTTGCAGACCAAAATAAGACTACCGAGTCTGTCATTTCAGATTTACATTTTCCAAAATAGTCTTCCCTTCGTCTGCAAATGGACATTTCTAAGAGAAAATTTAATTTTTTGGGGATAAATTCGAGGGTTAAAGGGTTAAGATCTGGATTCAGGAATGGTTTGGAAGCTGTTTAGCGAAACATCCAATGGCACTAGCTAGCAAAGATAACCGGAAAAGCGGCTCCCGGTGGAGTTGTCTTCTTTGGGAAATTGTTTGACAAAACCTTCCGCGCTGCAAGCGTATGGAAATTTATCAACGCTCCAAACTTGCAACTTTGGCAGCTTTGTCATACACGTATGCACGCACTCAGGCACGCACGCACGCGCGCACACACGCACCAATCAGTTATGTTGTTCCGTTACCTTGAACGATGCTGATTAATAATATATATGTTAACATGAGATAAATTTGGAATCAGTATGTTCTTATGGGTTAATGTTGTATATGATCCATAACGAAGCCGACCATATTAAGGTGTAGGAGTAAATGTCCATCATTTTTGATACAATCACAGTAAAATAATAAAGTGACATGACAAGTCATAATGTTGCTCTTATGGTTCTCTACTATTTTCTATATGACATTTAGGCAAATCAGTTAGGAAATCAGGGCAGCAGAGGTCAAAAGGTCAGCAATTTTGTCTGCTGTTTAAAATCGGACAACTGCACATTGTTACGTCTAACAAATAACAAATAGCAAGATGTCAACATATTGAAAAGTGAGTGTTCGACTACATCTGGCAGATCTAAAAGGGCGATGTTCACTTATTTCAAGAAATGATGTTACTATGACAACAGCCAGAAAACACATTTTTAAATAATGGGGAAAATGCAATTATGCGGTAGTGAAAAAATGAAATGAACATAACTTCACATCTACATAATCTAGAGTAGGCTAATGACCTACCACGTAAAATGTTGTTGTTAGTGGCTTCGATAATTTAATACATATTAGATGCAAATTATTCGAGTAATTAGGTCACCAGATGTCAAAAGGTCACACAAAATCGGGAAAATATGCATTTATGTGGCTGACAAAGTGATAGTAAATGGATATCTATATATGTTAACATCCTGAAGAGTGAATGGTAGACACAATTTTACGAATCTAAAGGACAAATGTTCACCTCATTCTTGAAATGATGTTACTATACCGGAGACTATGACACCTGACAGGATGACATTTTTTAAAATAACAAAAAATACAATTATGGGTACATCCTCATAAACTAGAACAATAACCAATCAAAATGCCAACCCAAAGGTTCCCAGTCGCAGCCGGTGTACAATTTTCTCTATGCCATGCTCAAATCAGTTGAGTAATTAGGTCAGCAGCGGTCAAACACTCACCAATTTTGGCCGCTGCTTAACATCTGGCAGCTGTGCATTTTAATAGACAAATTGCTAGATGAGTAGAGGTCAACATGTCACCAGTTATGACCGCTGCTTAAAATATGGCAGCTGAGTATTTTGATTGACAAAAGGCTAATAAAGGAATATGTTGGTGTTAATATCATGAAAAGTCAATTATAGGCACCGTCTGGAAAGTCTAAATGGCAAGTGTTCATTTATTCTGTGGAATGATCTTTTTAATATGGCAACTGACAGATTCTCCTTCGATCAATACTTATCATTACGTTACTTATTGATAACAGAGCCCTAAGGTCTGACACCTAAAAATCTTCAGATTTGATAAGCTCTGACCGGCTCCTGGAACCGGGTACCCACCCCAACAAACAGGTACCCGCTATCATGAGCCAACACTCTTGTTTGCATAGCAACACGAGCAACACACCTTTTTTGTGCAGTGAAATATCTAAAGTGTTGTGATCATTTTATGTGCTTCTGTGCCCGATTCTTTGACTGGATTATAATTGGATTACAAGTGGAGACCACCACCCATGTTGTATCTTTCTAGCTGTAATCTAGTTATAGTGGAGACTTTTTGTCTCTGAAATTTCGCGTGTGTTGTATGTTCCATTTTCTCACCCCGGAACTGGGACGTATGAGACAACGAAATATGCCAGGTATGATCGCCTCCTTTAAACCCCAACGGCGATCAGGCAGTAATATGAAATATTCCAGGCGTGGTCTGGGTTTTCTAACACTAAATCTGTTTACGTCGTTCAACCGGGTGATCTGGGCGGGTGACGTCACGCCCTTTCGGTTCGGATTATTGCGTTGAGGAAAATATTTCTTTATAATCGCGCATCTTATTCTTGCTGGCTGCGTCCGTTAGGTACCAGAAACCGTTCTGTTTGCAATAATCGGTAATTTCAAAATTCTTGATTAGATGTGTGTATTGCGGCTCTACTGTGTTCTACAGCATTATGTATGATTACTGTATTCTGCGGCTGTAGTAGTAGAAACATCCTACAGCTGCAATCAGTCCTTCTTCACTTTTGCCCTCTATGTCTTGTCCTCAGCCGAAATCCTTAGCTTTCTCAGGTCCATTCTTGACTTGAGTGTACCGAGTCCTGCTTTCTTGAGGTCACGTCGTAGCACGCTTAGAAGATTTATGCAATGACCACTCTCCTGGCATTGTATTTGCTAATAATAATAATAATAATAATATTCTTTATTTTGCGAGGGTAAATCGTCAGTTGCCTGATGTTAACGAGGCCCTCAAACATATATACACTATGTACAATAATATAAAATATACACTGAATGTTTGTACAAATATCGTAAAATACAAAATACAAAAATTGCTGCAAGATTAATAATAAGAAGAATAGCATTATTATATTTTATATTATGATTGCCTACTTAAAACTTGCGCACATACACTCATATAGACACACATTAACGCACACATTCACGGACTTACATGCAGACACTTACGCACACAATTACGCGAGCATGGACGTACCCACACATACACAACGGACAGACATGTAGACAAACAATCTACCTCAAATGCATTCTTTCTTCAAGGCAATTTTACGGTTAAGCTGTTCAATATTTTGAAACTAATTTGTCCGGACTGTTGTTGTTGCGTATGGCAGCTTAGGCCGTGTTCTTACGGGATAATCAATCAGGAATAACGTCTTACTGATGTATGGTGTTATTCCTGATTGGCTCCAGTGTGAACACTACCTTAAGATATAAGGAACTATTCCTACAATTGGCGGGGACTTGTTCATTGTTCATGAAGGCGCTAGATACGTCATTTTATGAATTTAGTTGAATGTGACGCCAGACTACAAGTGACTTACGCACACCTGCATGCCCTTATGCACACATGTGGGTACCCATTTATGTACAATTAAATAAGTGTTAGCTTAGCACTATCCAACATTAGCCTGAGTTGGGATCGATCGAATAGGTAGGGCCCTTAACTCCGTAAATATATTTCTTTATTTACATAAATATATACCTTTATTGTGGTGTAGGTATGTTGACTGAATAATTTGAAACCAATTTGACAGGATGCATTTTCTGCCCATGGTATCTAACAAAGTTTATTAACAGTAAATACATACACTTCGTATAGTCTTACCGACTATTTAGTGTTCTTGACTGACTAAGATGGCATTCATTGATTAGTTTGTTGTGACGTCAACCTGGATGTGACGAAATTGATTATGCCGTCATATATTTGAGTAATACATTGGATCGTAATTGATTATGATGTCATATATGTGATTAATACATTGGATTCATTAATTGGACGAAATTGATTATGACGCCATATATAGTGATTAATACATTGGATTGGATTCATTAATGGTATACGAATTATTTAGCGGTTTCAAAATGGCTCAGTGATACATCATATAAGAAATAGACATAATTCTATTTTGAAAATTCCAAAAATTAATTATAAACTAGAGAGAGAGAGAGAGGCTCCATGTAGGGAGAATTCCAAGGCGCTCTGTGCTGGTGACTCTTCCGGCATCCTTAGCACATGGCCAAACATGAACCATCTTTGCTGGCGACTTTTACAGACTGGCTCGACGTATTGCACATCTTGTATAGTGCATCTTTGGAAATTATGCTGTCTGGCCATCGGTGTCCAGTCATGGTGCGTAGGTGCTTGCGGTGGCAGGCATCGAGTTTATCTAGAGCTGCCTTTGGAGCTGCCCAGCTGTTACAGTTATACAGCATCAAGGATACGCAGGTTGCATTGTATAAATGTAGTCTCTTTATCAAGGGCATCTCTGATCTACGAATCCATAGCTTCCAGAAGGACTGGAAAGCTATGTTCCCCATGACGCAGCGTGCAGAAATGCCAGCAGTACTGCAAAGCAGTGAGCCCAGGGTTGTACTTTCTCCTTCGATCAATACTCACCATTCTATTGCGTCTGATACAAGCTATCCTGGATAGCTGGGCCCTAGGACTATAGACTTAGTAAGCTTTACCGGCTCCTGGAGCCGGGTACTCGGCTCGCAACTGCCGAGTCGCCGTTTGCCATGAAGCTCATTCCTGTTTGCACAGCAACAAGAGCTACATGCTTGTTTGCAGTTGGAAGTCTTAAAGTTTTCTAATCCTTTTCTGTGATAGCTTTGTGTTCGCTCTCTAAGGATTATTTGGATTACCATGGAAGGAGCCGATGATAACCAGGTTGTATATTTCCATGTTATTCCATAGTTAAAAGACTTAGGTCTTCAAAATTTCGTCTGTGTCGCTTATTCCAATTTCTGACCCCGAATCTGTGACGTGTGTTAACAACGAAATATGCCAGATTGATCGCCTTCCTTTAACCCCAACAGGCGATCGGCAGATATGAAATAAGGTGTTGGCTATACGGTGTTTAACACTAAAATCGGCTGACGTCGTTCTCCGTATGATCCGAGTGAGTGACGTCACACCAGAGTTGTCTCGGATTTTTATGTGAAGAAAATGTTTCATTAATTCGCGCATCTGATACTGGGTGCTGTGTACTGTATTGGTACCAGAAAAACTGTAATTTTCAGGTGTTGCGTGTTATCACGATCTGTTTGCAATGATCGGTGGTTTCAAAATTCTTGATTTAGATGTGTGGTCTGCGGTTTTACCGTGTGCTACAGCAGTTTGTTTACATTTTGTTGTTTCTTCACATATCGTTTTGGCCTTCGTTAGCAGTATAATTTATATTGATAAGTAAATATACCCTGAATGCTATGCGATATGGTTCCTGGTTCCGTTTATACATCCTTGAGGATCAGTTTATGGGTGTATCTTTCCCGCTTCGTTCTTGTCGTCATAATGAATGCGATCTTTGCTGTAACGTTGCGAGTGGGGTGCAGGAGGGTTAACATTTAATTCATAGTCAAATTATTTGAAAATTATTTGTCTGCCATTCCTGTTTCGTTCCGCTTGCTTATTGTAGGTTTGTGCTTATTTATAGGCCAAGCCAGCCCCGCCATCATGTGCCGAGTGCCATGAGTTCGTGAGGGTTCTGTTTAAGGACCATGTCTGCTTTAGATGTACAAATTGTAATCTTGATAATAGGTGTAACATTTGTGCAGTGTGGTCGTCCGATATGATGGTCAAGTTCCTTGCCCAGAAGGACTTGGCAGGGTCTGACGCAGGGGTCCGAAAGTAAATCGTGGAGCATCCGTTTCGGCCCCTGGGGCGCTCCTCGTCTGCAACCAGAGGTTGCAGAGATGGCACCGCCGGCGTAGTTTGGACCTGCTATGCAAGGCTTCTTGCATAGCGTCCTGCCTACGCTGGTGTCGTCCCTGCTTCCACAAGTTGTAGGGCAGTCTCTTCCCGTGCTTGGTACGGACGCTGTCCTTGTATAGCTCCCTGGCAGTCCCGTCGGGCTCCGGCCTGATGGGTTCTGTCTCTCTGCGGCCACCTTTGGGTGGTCCAGTAGTGGTGGCCGGTCCGTCAGTCATGGGAGCCGTCCGCCAGGACTCTTCGGAGTCTGAAGACGAGGAGGCCGAGGAGGAGAGATTGCTGCGGTCTGTGATGCTACGGGTTGAGAGCATGGAGGTCGATTCCATCCTGGACGGAACTGCCCTCGATCTGTCTGGCTTGGCGCAAGCCAAGGCAGCGGCTCTGCCCATGGTTGAGGCCACTGCGGTACCAGGCACCGGTCCCGTACTGGTTGGTTTGCCGCCAACCGACACAGTGACGGGTGTGGCTGGCCAGGCGTGGTACTCACCTATCTCGCCTGGTCCGGCGGTCAGGTATGGGGTGCCGTTGGCGCTTGTGCATGGCCACGGTTCCTCAACCATTATGGGTCTACTCCATGGACTGGTGTTTTCCATGGGGTGGTGGCAGAACCGTACGGTACCGGAGTTCCTGGCGTATCAGCAATGGCTCCTAGCCGGGAGGCCGTTGCTGGTAAAGCCATGTGCACGTCAACGGGTGACGTTTTCACGGGAGTGTCCTCTTCGGAGACAGACTGGTCGGAGGCTCTGCTCTGACTTGTCTAGCCAGGGTGGACCCGTCTGTGGTTTCGACCACGGCCGAAGAGGATGCACCCCGTCCACTAGTTGCATCGATTATGTTGGGGATCTTGCCCGCAGCCCGGATCCAGTCTGTTGGACTGGACCCAAGGTTTGTGGAGTTATTGGATGCTATTTATAGCAAACTGCTTCTGACCAAGGGCCAACTCCCTACGGCCTCCAGGGAGGTGCGGGAAAGGTGTCGTATTCCATGGTGTGAATACGACAAATATGGTGTTGTTCCAACGGGCACTGAGGATGATCGCTGGGTACTGTGAATCCAGAGTGCTGGAGCGGGTTGCCCCGCCCCGGCGCTGGTGGATAAATCCCAGGTGCACCATGATGAAGTCCTGTCCCTATGCAATGAGGGGGTGAGGGCAGCAATGAGTGCTGTCAATCATTCTTATCACCTTCTTCTGTCGGTGTGGGCTGAAGTGGGGGCAGGCCACCCTGTGCCACCTGTGGCGCTATCGTGCGTGAATGACGGCCTGGTGCTGTCCATGGACGCATTGGCAAGGGTGCAGGCGCGAGTGACAAAGTCTAGGAGGCAGATGGTCCTTGACCATATGCGTCCAGCCACCGCCATTAGGGAGCGTGTTCTTGGGACGCCCCTTACTGGCCCTAGCATCTTTGGTGGCCACGCACGGGCCATCTTAGAAGAGACTGCCAACATCGCGCAGAATCGGTTAGCAGTGAATCTGCAGCTAGGACTGGTGCAATAGGCGCTCGCACTAGGGGCTGTGGCCAAACTGCTAACCGGGTAATCTTCTAAGAAACACAAAAAGCATAAAGGTAAGGAGAAAGCCAAGCCCAGTGCTGCTTCTGCTTCTATAGGGTCTTCTCAGCCGCCTCTGGCGAAGAAGGCCAAGAAGGTTGTGGAGGCCCTACCCACCCCAATGTTGCCACTGATCGCCCGAGAGGTGGGAAGGGCAAGGGGAAGGGTAAGTCCTCGAAGGGCGGAAAGAAGGGAGCGGATCGTACCTGTGCGACAGGAACAGCGGTGGCAGTTAGACCGGCCAAGCCAAGACCAAAATGGTTTTCACCCTTTCGCGTCAAGAGAGGTTGGGGGGGTGGGAGTGGCTCGCGAGCCATACACCCGCATTAGGTGTCAATGCGTCTATAGTGGGTGGAAGGCTCATGAGTTTCGTCGAGGCTTGGCGAGGTGTGACGTCAGACAGTACATGCCGGAGTGGTGGGATTTTCCACTACAAAATCTGTCTTTGGCACCTGTCTGGACACCCGTACCAAGGGAACCAGACAAGCTAGAAGCCATTCAAAACGAAGTGTCAGGTTTGCATCTGAAGGGAGCAATAAACCAGCAAACCAGACCACTCCAGGCTTCTATTCAAACATGTTCCTTGTCCCCAAGAGCACAGGGATTGGAGACCCGTACTCAATCTCAGGCCATTAAATTGGTTTATCCATACGCCTCGGTTTCAAATTGAAACTCCGAGGTCGGTAATGGCAGAATTGAGGAATGGAATGTGGTGTGTATCGATTGATCTGAAAGATGCATATTTCCACATTCCAATGAACAGGAGTTGTCATAGGTTTCTGAGATTTGCATTTCAGAATCAAGTGTGGGAGTATGTAGTCCTCCCATTTGGCCTGTCGACAACTCCACAGGTTTCCACCAGAGTGGTCCTTGCGGTGACAGCGTTTCTCAGAAGAGAGTTGGCTTATCAAGGAAGATACGCCGGCCAAGTTAGAGGGGGATACTGCTCTGACTCTGAAGTTCCAGATCTAGGCTGGATAGTTAACAGGGAGAAATCCGAGTTGACACCCACTCAACAGTTCGTTTATTTAGGGATGCGAATCGATCTCGAGGAGGGCAGGGTTTACACGTCAGAGCCCAGAGTGGTGTCTCTGTTAGCCATCCTCAAGAGTTTCGATTGGGAAACCACATTCAGGCGAGGCGGTTTCTTCAGATGCTGGGCATGATGGTCTCCATGGAGCAGGTAAACCCGTACACTGCTCGGATGCAGTTGTATCTGATGTCTCTGTGGAAACAGAGAACAGAACCCCTGTCAAAGCTGGTGCCAGTTTTGGAACCATTAATGTTGCATCTTGTATGGTGGAAAAAGCGTCAGAATCTCCTAATAGGAGTTTCGCTGCACCTACCCCAACCCCAGGTGTCCGTGTACACGGATGCATCGCTGGAGGGATGGGGGCCTGCCTGGGAGAACACCAGGTCTCGGGCACATGGACTCTCCAAGAGAGCCAGCTGCATATCAATCTGTTGGAAATGATGGCAGTGGAACTGGCGTTGGAAAAGTTTCTTCCAAAAGTCAGGGGCAAGGCGATATTGATACGGTCGGACAACTCGACAGTAGTATCATACATAAATCGCGAAGGCGGGACCAAGTCACCGACACTATGTATGAAAGTGTGGCACTTGATTCAATGGTGCAGGAATTACTTGGTTGTTTTGAAAGCAGCTCACATTCCTGGGCGATTGAACATTCTGGCGGATGCTTTGGCTCGGAGACAGAGCATTCTGCCAACAGAATGGTCTCTCAACCCTCCAGTTCTTCACAGGATCTTCGAGCATTGGGGCAAACCCAACGTGGACTTGTTCGCCACAAAGGAAAATGCTCAAATCATGACTTATGTCTCGCCAATTCCAGATCCAAATGCCGTCGATACAGACGCTCTGGCGATAAGCTGGAGAGGGATGCACGCTTACACGTACCAACCCACCATTCTTCTGCCGAAGGGATTTGGTGAAGATCAGGGAGGAACAGTACCTGGTCCTGCTAATAGCGCCATTTTGGCCCAGCAGGTCGTGGTTCACGGATCTTCTAGATCTGCTGGTGGACAATCCAGTGCAAATATCCGAGATTCCGAAATATACTCTCCCAGGCCAAGGGATGCTTCCTACATGAGCGTCCCGAAATCCTCCAATTGACTGCTTGGATGTTATCAAACAACAGTCCACGTCGGGAGGTTTTTCTCGACAAGCTGCGAAGTCCATCACAGCTGCGAGAAGGAGGTCAACCTTCAAGTCATATAACAACAAGGTTAACGTCTGTGGAGTATAATTTCCGAAATGATTCTTAAATTTACAGTGAATGTTTTCGATATGGTTCCCGGTTCGTTTATACATCCTGCAGGATCAATTTATGGGTGTTTGCTGGCCCGTTAACGTTCTTATCACAAGCTTACGCGATCTTGGTTGTAGCGTTTTCGGGTGTTGGGTGCTGCAGGCTTAACTCTCGAATGCATTCAGACTACCCAGGAGATTGTGACTGGTCACCATTTGCAATGTGCTAGGGCTCACAATGTTAGAGGAATAGCCGCCTCAACTGCCCTATTCAATGGTGTCCCATTAGAGGACATAATGGCCGTTGCACAATGGAACAATGAGCCCTCTTTCCTGGATTACTATATGAGGGACATGTCAGACTCAGCCAATCCATTCGCTTTAGCAGTCATGAAAAACTAGTTAAGTGGCCACATTGATCGTTCTCCTTTTGGTAGCGTTGTTGCGATATTAGAGATGGCAGACATGGTCAGCGAGAGGAGTTCAACCTAAAGTCACGTCTGGTCGAAAGTATGATGGTTGGTGGCGTTGTGTCTGGAATCCAAAAGCCATAAGGTAATTCAAGTTAGACTTTTTTTTGTATGATGTTTATATATGATGTTCATTCCTTTTATATATTCATGCTCATTCCCAGGCTTATGTGTGGCAAGAGCAGTTAACCCTCACGGCACACTTGTGTTTCAGGCGAGATGCATGTTCGTTAGTTCTCTTCCCTTTGTGGGAAGCTGCTTGATGCGAATGTGATTCGGTCACAATCTTGTTGGTCCTTCTAGGTCTCTATGTGACAAGTTTAGTCTAGCTCTTTCTCTAGGGGCAAAAGATGCTTTCTGGCTTGCCCCTTCCCACCAGGTTACTGATCAAATCTGGTGTTGTCAATGAGTAATGTATTGATCGAAGGAGAATGAAGGAAATTTCAATTTCCCTTTCGCCGAGATCTAACAATACTTACCATTACATTACGGACCCTATCTCCCAGCCCCACGGAGGCAAGCCATGTGTCAGTTCTTGTTTGCTAGCTATGCAAACAATATGGCTGGCTCATGGTAGCGGATGCCCGTTTGTTGGGGTGGTACCCGGTTCCAGGAACCAGTTAGCGCATATCAAATCTGAAGATTCTTAGGTGTCAGACCGTAGGCCTGTGTTATCAATACATAATGTAATGGTAAGTATTGTTAGATCTCGGAGAAAGAGACATTGAAATTTCCTTCAATCCGCATTATTCAAATAGTGTAAAAATGAAAGTATTGTGTAAGCATAAATTACATAAACATAACATTGCATCTATAGATACATGTAGTGATAAATGGCCGGCATCAAAGAATAATCCTCAAGGGAATGGTGACACGGTAAACACAATTAGACAAGGCCTCGCGTTGTTCAAAACAACGCTAACGGCAAACTGTTAATCAAGAGAGATAGATCTTAGAATATCCATTTTAATATTTTAAATTAGCATTTCTCATTTCTTTTAGTACAGATGGCCCCTTTCTATGTATATAATCACAATTGTATTTATAAATTATGTTCTTATAATAATTCTGATGGCATCTACATATGACATTGCCAGTCATACTAAACTGACTGCATTACGCTCAAAGCTGATGACGTGATTTTTATATCTATTTAGAGAGACATGGGTTGATACAGACTTCCCTCCTGACAAAGTGGTCCTCCATCAATGGGGACGCGGAGCCTATTGTCCGAGCATGTCGCCATTTGTCACCAAACTAGGGACTTACTTCCGCATAGCCAAGATTCCATATGTGGTGGGTATTGTGAATATGATACAGGCACGCACACAACCACATACACACACATGGATTCATGCACACGTACTCATCCAAGCACGCACGCACACAGGCACGTACGCATCCACGCATGCACGCGCACGCACATGCACACACGCATGCAGTATGTAGATATAAGCGTTATTGTTACGGAATTACTATGCATATTCTCGATATCAGATTTGATGTGTCGCTTCCATGTGACCGATTAGAACTTAGATATCTCGTCTCTGACGATTTAGTAAATCGATGCAATCTTTGGCCTTTGATCTCTGGCAATGTTCGTTGACTCATGACGTCAGTACTAAACGTTATTTGGGTACAATCGAATTTGATTGTAGGCTGCATAATTGCATTTTCAGAAGGTTAGTTGCTTCTGAGTGTTCATCAAGTTAGCTGATATGGATTCAGTATTCAGTAATAACTAATTATATAGTGAAAATCCCGAGTGTATCTATGTATATGATGCCATAATCAAATACGTCACTAGTTAGATTACGTTACAATCAAAATGGCGTAGCTCCGTCGCAAAACTGGTTCATTGTCAAATTAGTTTCAAAGTATTCAACAGCTTACTTGTAGGTTACATGCATAGAAATGTAGATTGCATGATTCTCCTTCGATCAATACTCACCATTCTGTTACTTCTGATATACAGCTGGCCCTGACAGCTGGCTCTAGGACTATAGACTTAGAAAGCTTTACCGACTCCTTGGAACCGGGTACTCGGCTCCCAACTGCCGAGTACCCGTCTACCATAGAGCTCATTCTTGTTTGCATAGCGACAAGAGAATACATGGTGTTTGCAGTTGGAAAGTCTTAAGATTGTTTAAGCCTAAGTCTTTTTACTGTGATTAATTGTGATAGCTTGTGCGTTCTCAAAAGGATATTTGGATTAATATGGATGCGTCCGATGATAACCAGGTCGTATATTTCCATGTTATTCCATAGTTAAAAGACTTAGGTCTCTAAAATTTCGTCTGTGTCGCATGTTCCAATTTCTAACCCCAATGAATCTGGGACGTGTGTTAACAACGAAATATGCCAGATGATCGCCTTCCTTTAAATCCCCAACAAGCGATCAGCAGATATGAAATTAGGTGTTGGCTTATCGGTGTTTTAACGCGATTATCGGCTGACGTCGTTCTCCGTAAGATCCGAGCAGGTGACGTCACACCCGTGTTTCTCGGATGTTTATGTAAAGAAAATGTTTCATTAATTCACGCATCTGATTCTGGCTGCTGTGTACTTTAATTGGTATCAGGAAAACTGGAATTTTCAAGTTTTGCGTGTTATCACGATCTGTTTCCAATGATCTGTGGTTTCAAAATTCTTGATTTAGATGTGTGGTCTGCGGTTTTACCATGTGCTACAGCAGTTTGTTTACATTTTGTTGTTTCTTCACATATCGTTTTGGCCTTCGTTAGGAGTATAATTTATATTTATTAGTAAATATACCCCGAATGCTATGCGATATCATTCCTGGTTCCGTTATACATCCTTGAGGATCAGTGTATGGGTGTATTATTTCCCGCTTCGTTCTTGTCGTCATAATCAATGCGATCTTTGCTGTAACGTTGCGGGGTGGGGTGCGGGAGGGTGACAGTTAATTTATGGTCAAAATATTTGAAAATTAATTGTCTGCCTTCCAGTTTTGTTTCGTTCCGCTGGCTTATTGTAGGTTTGGCTTTTTTGTAGGCCAAGCCAGCCCCGCCATCATGTGTCATGTGCCACATATCGTGCGGGTTCTATGCAAGGACCATGTCTGTTTCCACTGTACTAGTGTAGTCTTGACAGTAGGTATAACGTTTGCGCTGTGTGGTCGGTCGATATGATGCTTAAGTTCCTTGCCAGAAGGACTTGGCAGGGTCTGACGCGGGGTCAGGCGGTCCGAAAGTAAATCGTGGAGCGTCCGTTCGGCCCATGGGGGCATTCCACATCTGCAACCAGAGGTGGCGGAGATGGCACCGCCAGCGTGGTTTGGTCCGGCTAGGCAAGGTTTCTTGCATAGCGTTCTGCCCACGCTGGTGTCGTCCCTGCTGCCAAAAGTTGTAGTGCAGTCTCTCCCCATGTTTGATTCGGACCCTGTCTTTGGACAAGGTTTTGGACTGGCCACTGAGGGAGCCGTCTCGTACGGCCCCCTGGCAGTCCTGTCCCGTTCCGGCCTGATGGGTTCTGTCTCTCTGCGGCCACCTCCGAGTGGTCCAGTAGCGGTGGCCGGTCCGTCAGGCATGGGAGCCGTCCGCTAGGACGGCTCCATGGTTTTCCTTGTCTAGTGACGACTCTTCGGGGTCTGAAGATGAGGAGGCCGAAGAGGAGAGGTTGCTGCGCCTGTGATACCGCGGGTGGAGCGCATGGAGGTCGATTCCATCCTGACGTAACCGTCCTCCATATGTCTGGCCTGGCGCAAGCCAGGGCAGCGGCTCCGCCCGTGGTTGAGGCCACTCCGGTAACGGGCACCAGTCCCGTGATGGTTGGTTTGCCGCCAACCAACACGGTGACGGGTGTGGCCGGCCAGGCATGGTACTCACCTATATCGCCTGGTCCGGCGGTCAGATATGGGGTGCCGTTGGCGCCCGTGTTTGGCCACGGTTCCTCAACCACTATGGGTCCGCACAGTTTTCCGTGCAGGCCTACTCCATGGACTGGTGTGTTCCATGGGGTGGCGGCTGAACCGTACGGTACCGGAGTTCCTGGCATATCAGCAATGGCTCCAAGCCGGGAGGCCGTTGCTGGTAGTGCCGTGATCATGTCAACGGGTGACGTGTTCACGGGAGTGTCCTCCTCGGAGACGGATTGGTCTGGGGCTCTGGCTTGGCTAGCCAGGGTGGACCCATCTGTGGTTTCGACCACGGCCGAGGAGGATGTACCCCGTCCATCGGTTGCATCGATTAGGACGGGGATCTTGCCCGCAGCCCTGATCCAGTCTGTTGGACTGGATCCATGGTTTATGGTGTTGCTTGATGCTATTTATAGCAAACAACGCATGAACAAGGGCCAGCTTCTTGCGGCCTCCATGGAGCTGCGGGCGAGGGGTCGTATTCCACGGGGGGAATACGACAGGTATGGTGTTGTCCCGTCAGTCACCGAGGATGACCGCTGGGTACTGGGTGTCCAGATTGCTGGAGCGGGTGGCCCCGCCCCGGCACTGGTGGACAAAGCTCAGGTACACCATAATGAAGTCCTGTCCCTATGTGATGGGGGTGTGAGGACAGCACGGAGTGCTGTCAACCACTCTTATCCTCTTCTTCAGTCGGTGTGGGCTGAAGCGGGGGCAGGCCACCCTGTGCCACCTGTGGCGCTTTCGTGCGTTAATGACGGCCTGGTGCTATCTATGGACGCATTGGCAAGGGTGCAGGCGCGTGTGACTATGTCCAGGAGGCAGATGGTTCTTGACCATATGCGTCCAGCTACTGCCGTCAGGGAGCGTCTTCTTGGGACGCCCCTGACAGGCCTTAGCATCTATGGTAGCCAGGCGCTGGCCATCTTGGAGGATGTGGCCAGCATTACGCAGAATCGATTGGCGGTTAATCTGACTGTAGTCAGGCCGCTGACCGGGCAACCTTCAAGAAACAGAGAAAAGGCAAAAGCATAGTGCTGCTTCTGTTTTCTGGTGGGTTTTCTCACCCGCCTCGGCGAAGAAAGCCAAGAAGGTTGTGGGGGCCTCTACCCTCCCCAATGTTGCTCCTGATCGCCAGAGAGGCAGGAAAGGGAAGGGGAGGTGTAAGTCCTCAAAGGGCGGGCGGAAGGGAGCGGATTGTACACGAGGGTACGAGGGCTTCCTTCGCATCTGCCTGGACCGCACCTGTGCGACAGGAACAGCGGTGCCAGTTAGACCGGCCAAGCCAAGACCAATATGGTTCTCTCTCTCTCTCTCTCTCTCTCTCTCGTCAAGACAGAGGGGGAGGGGGAGCGGATACGCGAGCCAGCCACCCCCATTAGGCGTTGAGGCGTCTATAGTGGGTGGAAGGCTCATGCGTTTTCGTCGAGGTTTGGCGAGGTGTGACGTCAGACAGTCTGGTCCTGGGATGGTTATCCCAGGGGTACATACCAGAGTGATGGGACTTTCCACCACAGAATCTGTCTTTGGCACCTGTCGGGACACCTGTTCAACGGAACCAGACAAGTTAGAAGCTATTCAAAACGAAGTGTCAGGTTTGCTTCTGAAGGGAGCAATAAACCAGCAAACCGGAATACTCCAGGCTTCTATTCAAACATGTTCCTTGTCCCTAAGAGCACAGAGGGATGGAGACCCGTACTCAGCCTCAGGCCATTGAATTGGTTTATCCATACGCCTCGGTTTCAGATGGAAACTCCGAGGTCGGTAATGGCAGGATTGAGGAAGTGGGTGTGGTGTGTATCGATCGATCTGAGAGATGCATGTTTCCACATTCCTATGAACAGGAGTTGTCACACGTTTCTGAGAGTTGCGTTTCAGAGTCAAGTATGGGAGTTTAAATCCTCACATTCGGCCTGTCGACAGCTCCAAGGGGTTTTCACCAGATTGGTCCTTGTGGTAACAGCGTTTCTCAGAAAAGATAACATGGCGCTTCACACCTACATAGACGATTGGCTGATCATCAGCCAGGTTAGAGGTGGATCTGCTCTGACTCTGAAGTTGCTTTCAGATCTAGGCTGGATAGTCAACAAGGAGAAATCTGAGTTGACACACCACTCAACATTTCGTTTATTTAAGGATGTGATTCGATCTCGAGGGCAGGGTTTTTTACCCGTCAGAGCCCAGAGTGGTGTCTCTGTTAGCCATCCTCAAGAGTTTCGATTGGGAAACCACATTCAGGCGAGGCGGTTTCTTCAGATGCTGGGCATGATGGTCTCCATGGAGCATGTAAACCCGTACACTGCTCGGATGCGAAGACCTATCCAGTTGTATCTGATGTCTCTGTGGAAACAGAATAGAACCCCTGTCAAAACTGGTGCCAGTTTTGGAGCCAATAATGTCGCATCTTGTATGGTGGGAAAAAGCATCAGAATCTCCTAGTAGGAGTTTTCGCTGCACCTACCCCACCCCCAGCTGTCCGTGTACACGGATGCATCGCTGGAGGGATGGGGGGCCTACCTGGGAGAACACCAGGTCTCGGGCACATGGACTCTCCATGAGAGCCAGCTGCATATCAATATGTTGGATATGATGGCAGTGGAACTGGCATTGGAAAAGGTTTTTTCCAAAAGTCAGGGGCAAGGCGATATTGATACGGTCGGACAACTCGACAGTAGTATCATACAGAAATCGCCAAGGCGAGACAAAGTCACCCACTCTATGTATCTAAGTGTGGCACTTGATTCAATGGTGCAGGAATTACTCGGTTGTTTTGAAAGCAGCTCATATTCCTGGGCGATTGAACATTCTGGCGGATGCTTTGTTTCGCAGACAGAGAATTCTGCCAACAGAATGGTCTCTCCACCCTCCAGTTCTTCACAGGATCTTCGAGCATTGGGGCAAACCCAACGTGGACTTGTTCGCCACAAGGGAAAATGCTCAAATCATGACTTATGTCTCGCTGATTCCAGATCCTAATGCGGTCAATACAGACGCTCTGGCGTTAAGCTGGAGAGGGATGCATGCTTACACGTACCCACCCACCATTCTTCTACCGAAGATATTGGTGAAGATCAGGGAGGAACCGTGCCTGGTCCTGCTATAGCGCCATTTGGCCCAGCAGGGCGTCGTTCACGGATCTTCGAGGTCTGCGGGTGGAAAATCCAGTGCAGTTACCCGAGATTCCGAACATAATCTCCCAGGCCAAGGGACGCTTCCTTCATGAGCGTCCCGAAATGTTATTGACTGCGTGGTTGTTGTCAAACAACGTTCCATGTCGGAGGGCTTTTCTCGACATGCTGCAGATTTCATCGCAGCTGCGAGAGGGAGGTCAACCTTCAAGTCATATAACAACATGGTTAACGGATTTGCAGACTGGTTTGAACAAAAGGGTATTGATACGTTTCATTCCACTATTCAGAAGATAGCAGACTATCTCTGTGAGATGTTCTTTTCAGGACTAGCTCCTGTCACAATTGCTGGATACAAGTCAGCTTTGGCATCAGTTATCCCTTGTCTAGCCAACAGGGATAGTCCAGAGGTGGCCCAGTTGAGTGTGATGGTGAAGGGAATGAGCAATCTCCGACCGAGACAACCGGTAGTCATTCCAGCCTGGAGTCTATCTTTAGTGCTTAATGCACTGGCCAAGCACCATTTCGAACCGTTGCGTTCGGCTAGTCTAAAGCATTTGACTCTAAATGCGGTCTTTCTATTGGCAGCTTCCTCAGCTAGAAGGTGCAGTGTGGTCCATGCACTTTCAGCAGAGAGGGACCGATTTATTGTCTCCAGAGAGGGTCTGCGTCTACTGTCAAGAGCAGAGTTTATGTCAAAGATTCAATCTTTGAGATATCCCGGAAAACCGATCGTTATACCGAAACTAAGTAGGTTTGATCATGATGCCAGTGTCTGGTGCCCAGTCCGTGCTTTGACTAAGTACAAAACGGACAGACTCGTTATGGTCGAATGATAGACATCTGTGGATCTGCCATATGGCGCCGCATCCGTGGATTCTATCTCTCGTTGGGTAGTCGAATGCATTCAGACTACCCGTGAGATTACGACTGGGCTCCAGGTGCAATGCGCAAGGGCACGATGTTAGAGGAATAGCCGCCTCTTCCGCCCTTTTACAATATTGTTCCATTTAAGGACATCATGGCTGTTGCACAATGGCACTGTGAGTCCTCTTTCATGGATTACTATATGAGGGATGTGTCAGACTTCGCCAATCCACTCGCTTTAGCTGTTTTGAGACGATAGCTATATGACCACACTGCTCTTCTTCCTTTTTTGGCATTTGTAAGAAAGAATTAAGAAGCAGACATGGTCGAGCGAGAGGATATCAACCAGATTGTGTCACTGATGGCCGGACAAGTGGATGGTTGGAGGCTCCAGGTCGGAAATCCAAATATCATGAGGTAATTCAGGATTGAGAGTGTTTTGTATTATGTCTATATATCATGATCATTCATCTTATATATTCATGCTCATTCCCAGGCTAATATATGCAAAGAGCAGTTAACCCTCTTGGCATATTTGTGTTTTCAGGCGAGATGCATGTTCGTGAGTTCTCTCCCTTTTCTTAGGAGAAAAAGGGGGGGGGGGCAGTGATGCGAATGTGATTCGGTTCCGTTAACTTGACGGTCCTTTTAGGTCTCCATTAGTCAAGTTTTAAGTCTAGCTCTTTCTCCAAGGGGCAAAAGTAGCAGTTATGGCTTGCCCCTTCCCACCAGGTTACTGACCAAATCTGGTGTATATCAGAAGTAACAGAATGGTGAGTATTGATCGAAGGAGAATGAAGGAGATTTAAATTTCCCTTTCTCAGAGATCTAACAATACTCACCATTCTGTTACGGACCCAGCCTCCGAGCCCCACGGAGGCAAGCCATGGGTTTCTCTTGTTTGGTGGCTATGCAAACAATATGAGCTCTATGGTAGACGGGTACTCGGCAGTTGGGAGCCGAGTATCCGGTTCCAAGGAGTCGGTAAAGCTTTCTAAGTCTATAGTCCTAGAGCCAGCTGTCAGGGCCAGCTGTATATCAGAAGTAACAGAATGGTGAGTATTGTTAGATCTCGGAGAAAGGGAAATTTAAATTTCCTTCAATTCACGTTTCAACACACATAAAGTGAGCACGGCTTAGCTAGAAATGGACAGTGCATAGCCGCTATGCTGCTACAAATTGATTCCACTATTGAACAGTTTTCACTGTGGATAAAATTCCAGCAATAAGATCGTTGGTGTTGCAAAACTCAATGTCCCGTATAAGATTGGATATGGTCGTAATTGAAACGGCAGCACCAAAGTAGTATACTCGGAATCAGTAAAGCGGTATGTTATATATCGTAGAGACTTGGCTTAATATTATTTCGGAATTTCTAAAATTGAATTTTAAGTTTATTTATGCCATGATTAAAGACAACTGGAACTCGACTCAATATTGTAATAATTTTGTTAATTGTTCATCGAGTAGGCATTCTTATGATTTGGAAATATTTATCTCAATATTCAGAATGGAATGGTGCTCTATCATATGTTTCTTGAAAAGCTAAAATTCATTTTCAACTCTCGATGTCCTCCTCGATTACATAATATTGCGCAATACCCTTCCACCTAATGATTATCTTCCTACCCTAACACACTAGATTACCCGTAGAGATTGGATGCTTGAGGGGTCTCGAGGTTTTTGTCTTGAATTGTGTGATCTGACCAAACAGGATTAAACCAACACATTCTACTGCAGCATATATTGCTTTGGAAGGGGTGTGAATGTTTCGGCAATATGGCAATGCACCTGGTGCGTTATTTCCTACGCTAAGCTGCTCGGATAAAATACGATTCAGCAGGTGATGCTCGGAATTGAAGTGAATATCGTGTGTACTCTTTTGGGCAGTTCATAATGCAATATGCCCTTTCTCGGTCTGCATTGTGCATTTCAAGTCATGATAGTAACTTATCGGATCTCTGCTCTATATGTAATACCTACCATTAAACAAAGACAAATCTAAGTTAACTTGATAGTTAAAATCTCCAGATCCATTGACAATCTTGAAAATGGGCAAAGATAAATCTCACGAATTGCTGCCAGAACCGGGTAGCATTAATTTGAGTTTCATTATTTTTTGTACCTAGACCAAGGAGCACGACATGGGAAAGCGAGGACCTAAAGGTAAAATCCCGTGGATTACCTTCAATGGACAACCGCTCGCTGATTCACAGTTCATCATTGAGTTTCTCAACAAGAGATTTGGTGTAGAATTGGACCGTGGTTTGACTGATACAGAGCGTGGAATTTCCAGAGCGCTACTCAAACTTACAGAAGAGAGTCTTTATTGGTGAGATTTGAGCGACATTGTAGAAAAAAATTGAAAGCATTGACATGATCTTGACATGTTCCTATTGATACCAATTACAATGCAGTCTATACGGTTTCAGATGTACAAATACTATATTGAATATTTTGAAATTAATATGTCTGGAAGCCATTTCTTCAGTGTTCTAGAAAAATAGTTTGGAAAATACTGCGACTTTTGACCATGACTTTATGGGGAAGAATATTCATTAAAAACAGAAAGATGTCTGTGCTTTTCCAATTTACTTTCTTTCACGAATCAGTTGGTTATTTTATTTTAAAAACTTTAATAAGGTACCTGTGATTTGGATCGTTAACATTAATGAAGTAATGATCGAAGCTGCTTAGATAAAGGAAGACACATTAGCAAGAAATTCGGTGCTAATATGAATGATCATAACAGGTTTAATGATTCGATTACCATACATGGATTAAATCACTAATTTGTGATGAGGATTTTTTACCATGGAGTCATTGCACTAAATAGACAGGAATAGTTAGAGAAGCATGCCTTTTTAGCAAATATAACCAGAAATTTCTTCACTATGTACATTGTGTTGATAATATTTCATAATACTTCCATTTTGAGAAGACGTGGAAATGATTCCCAAAACCAGGTGCTTAAAATAAAGTGACATTTTCTGTATCCTAACTTATTTCACATAACAGCCGCACCTGAATCGAGTGTTAATGAAGTATTGATATTGTTCTCATCATAACACAGGTACTTGGTTATGGAGCGCTGGATATACCAGTCTAACTGGAATTGGTTCACAGATCATGGTATTCCTAGCTACATTCCTCGCTTGGTGAAAAAATTCTTCATTAAAATAGTGCATGGTCAAGGCATTGGGCGTCACACTAAGGAGGAAGTGTACCATATTATGGAAGATGACATGACAGCTTTATCGAGAGTGCTAGGTATGGGAACTCCTAATTCCTCCTGTCTCAAAATAACTCTTTAATGATCAAGCCGGCCAAAAATGGCCAATGATGGTCTTGAGGAATGTCCAAGTATAAGCCAAGAAAATAGTCCATTTCCAAATTTATCACTGAACTGACTGGCTCGATAACCGAGCCAGTCATTCCAGTGGTAAATCTTCACAAAACTACTCTTCGCTTGGCCTGCAAATGACCAGTGGCCAAGCAAGAACTTGCATTTTATATAGCATTATCCTTTTGATGGTCAAGCCGGCCAAAACGTGACGGTATTGAGGCACTATCCATTTGCAGGACAATAGAAAGATATTTTTATAAAGTTTGTTTGTAAATTTACCAGAATGACCAATTATCGATAACGGAAGCAATATACTGTTTAATATTTCGAAACTAATTGGACTGGGAGCTGTTGCTGGTTCTGGCAAAACCGCTTCAAACACCTGAAGAGCTTACCTCAATGCCTGGCTTGAAATTGAGATCCTGAGCTTCAATTTCCACATGGCTAATCCAATGTAACATATTTGAAACTTAAGATTCCAATATGGAGTTACTAGTAGAAATCTCGATGGCAACCCAATGTTACTGAAGACGTCGGCTCGTTCATTTTCATAAATATCAAATTTTGCTAATATTTCATAATATGATTGACTTCCATTGGGCGCTAATTTTGTCCAATCTTTGAGGTGCATTGTTGGCCATGTTTCACAACGCTTAGATGAGTCATCACTATATAGATACGTTTTAACTTATCTCTTGGATACGTGGGTGATTCTTAGTGTGGTGAACACTGCTGTGGAGTAATCTAATCGACGAACTAAGGTTCGCTCCTCTGTCGTGGACTATCTTGCCGTCCTTGGAATCTTTGGCAGTCATGTGACTCTTTTGGGACACCCTCTCTCTCTCTCTCTCTCTCTCTCTCTCTCTCTCTCTCTCTCTCTCTCTCTCGCTCTACGCTTGAGTATAATTTGATACCAGTTTAGAGATTGGTATAGTTGGCTAAAGGTATTGAACACTCTGATTGAACCATAAACGTGGGTGGGATAAGTAAGTATGTATGGTTACTGTATGCTGCTGTTGTAGTAGTAGAAACATCATACAGCTGAAATCAGTCCTTCTTCGCTTTTGCCCACTATGTCTTGTCCTCGGCCGAAATCTTCAGCTTCCTCAGGTCCATTCTTGACTTGAGTGTACCGAGTCTTGCTTTCTTTAGGTCACGTCGTTTCATGCTTATCAGATTTATGCAATGGTGGCCTCTCCTGGATTTGTATTTGCTGGCTCCGAGTAGGGCGATTTTCAAGGCGCTCTGTGCTGGTGTCTCTTCTGGCACCCTTAGCACATGGCCAAACATGGACCATCTTTGCTGGGCGAATTCCAGACAGCAGCGACGTTTTACACATCGTGTATAGGGCATCATTGGAAATTATGCTCTCTGACCATCGATGTCCAGTCATGGTGCGTAGGTGTTTGCGGTGGCAGGCATCGAGTTTGTCTAGAGCTGCCTTTGGAGCTGCCCAGCTGCCACAGTTATACAGCATCAAGGATACGTGGGTTGCATTATATAAACGTAGTCTTTTTAACAAGGTCATCTTTGATCTACCAATCCATAGCTTCCAGAAGGACTGGACAGCTGTGTTCCCCATGACACAGCGTGCAGCAATGGTAGCAGTACTGTAAAGCAGTAAGTCCAGGATTTTACTTTTCCTCCATGGTTCGCCGCCACGAAGTGGATCGTTATTTTCTTGGGTCTCCTGCTTTGTAGATGGGTATATGTTGGTGAACTCTGTTTTGGATTCATTCATAAAGAGATTCTTAATTTTTAGTTTACTTGCAGCTATTGGGAGAAGTTCGTTAAGAGGTTTCTTTTCCTCGTCTATGATGTCCACATTGTCGGCATATTCCATATCTAGCAGCATACCCAGTATTAACACTGGGTGGTTTGGTCTTGTGGAACTTTCCAGCACGGATTACAATGGAGCAGCAATGTAACAGGTGAAAAGCCCTGAAGATAGACCATCTCCCTGTGTGTTGGGGGGGGGGGGGGAGGGTCGGGGGGTAGCCAATAGATGTCTCAAACTCTACAGACTTCACTGACTTGATTTGTGCTCTCAGCTTTTTGTCTACAAGCAGTAGACTCACTAGCCATAGCTTGTTCAGGACTTGCTTATGCATGGGATCGTATGGAGAGGGCACACTCAACAGCAATAGAGATGCACTGGTGGCATGCCTTAGTTATAATGGTCTATTTGCCAAAAATACGTCTTTCAAACACACATGCGGTCATCAGACAACATGGGCTGGACACATTGCTGATCGCAAAGCCCCAAAAGGTTCTAAGGCTACAGGAGCTGTCTTCAACCAAATACACTTCATATTATGCAAGACAGAAGCAAAACACCTACTTCGGAATGCTAGTTGCTATGGACACACAGACCTCAATTCTGGCCATAAGTCAGTCATTATACGCCTTCAGATGAACGATCTCTGCCTAATGTACAAACGCCATACCAGGCAACACTCAAATGCCATACGAAAAAGGCCCTCGGGATGCAGATAGCTAACATCGACGTCAGCTCCAATCCAAACGAAGTCCTAACCGAAATGCTGAAATCTATGGCATCATCACGTACCAGCACCATAGGTGTTCTAAAAACAAACAGAACTAGGTATACTGACGACCCTATAGCAGTAAAACTATCAACAGAGCAGAAAACTTTACAGCTGCGCATCTATCAAAGTGGCCAAAGTGAGGACTTCACCAAACCACGCCAGGAGCGCAATAACAGTTGGCGCCACAAAGGATCATGCTATTCAAGAAGCAGACTCCCTATCAAATGAAATCACTGCCATGGATGATTGTCACAAAATGTTTCGGGCATCCAGAACCCTGAGAGTTACTTGACTATACACCCCTACTCACTGCACACAACTCGGAAGGACACTTTATCGGGGCTGACCAGGGCAAAGCCGACGTGATTCGAGAATGGTTCAAGGAACAGTTCACTGACCACGATGATGAGCCCTTGCAACCGTTAGGCCATTACCAACACCAATTAAACAGCATAAGTTGAGAAGGCACTTAAAGCGCTGACAAATGGACGCGCATCTGTACCTAGTGGCATGAGCAATGAACTATTCAAATATGCACGTGACATTATCTCAAAACCGATCACGCACCTAATGAATTAAGCATTTATGCACCACATGCCCTTCGATGCTGTAGGCCAAGACACCCTTATCACACTACCCAAGCCCAAGAAACCACCTGTCTCCCTCCTCCCCAGCCAGTCTCCGGCCCATTGTGCTCCTCAATAGCATACGGACAATCCTATCCAATGTTATTCTATGCGGCTATGTCGCTTCCGAGGCAAGATAGATGACTTCACCGGATCATGTCAAAGTGGGTTCAAACGTGGACGCAGCTGTACAGACGTTGTATGGGCTCAACGAATGCTTGTGTCGGTAGTCATGTCCAAACACTGGGATTTCCACAAAATGGGAATTGGCATGTCATGAGCCTTCGACACAATGCTAGACCAGTTGCAATGAAGATGAGCTATGACAAAGTGAGTACGAGCTGATAGTGGGATAAGTAAAACCGGGAAAACTAGGGAACAGATGAATGGTAAACAAAACAAACTATACTAGGCTATAAGCCTTGATTCATGTTAAAAGCACTCCAGAGACACTCCAGCATCTAATGGTCCATGTATGTGTCCACCAGCATCCAAATGGTCCATGGTGGTGTCAACAAGCATCTTATGGTCCATGTCTGTGTCCACCAGCATCCAATGGTCCATGCCTTTGTCCACCAGCATCTAATGGTCCATGTATGTGTCCACCAGAATCTAATGGTCCATGTCTGTGTCCACCAGCATATAATAGTCCATGGATGTGTCCACCAGCATCCAATCGTCCATGTCTCTGTCCACCAGCATCTAATGGTCCATGTATGTGTCCGCCAGCATCTAATGGTCCATGTCTGTGTCCACCAGCATCTAATGGTCCATGTCTGTGTCCACGAGCATCTAATGGTCCATGTCTGTGTCCACCAGCTTCCAATGTTCTAGGTCTGTGTTCACCAGCATCCAATGGTCCATGTCTGTGTCCACCAGCATCTAATGGTCCATGTCTGTGCCCGCCAGCATGTAGTGGTCCATGCCTGTGTCCACCAGCATCTAATGGTCCATGTCTGTGTCCACCAGCTTCCAATGTTCCAGGTGTATGTTCACCAGCATCTAATGGTCCATGTCTGTGTCCGCCAGCATGCAATGGTCCAGGTCTGTGTCCGCCAGCATCCAAAGGTCCATGCCTGTGTCACCCAGCATCCACTGGTCCATGCCTGTCTCCGCCAGCATGTAATGGTCCATGTCTGTGTCCGCCAGCATCCAATGGTCCATGTCTGTGTCACCCAGCATCCACTGGTCCATGCCTGTCTCCGCCAGCATGTAATGGTCCATGTCTGTGTCCGCCAGCATCCAATGGTCCATGCCTGTGTCACCCAGCATCCACTGGTCCATGCCTGTGTCCGCCAGCATGTAATGGTCCATGTCTGTATCCGCCAGCATCCAATGGTCCATGCCTGTGTCCACCAGCATCCACTGGTCCATGCCTGTGTCCACCAGCATGTAATGGTCCATGTCTGTATCCGCCAGCATCCACTGGTCCATGGCTGTGTCCCCCAGCATGTAATGGTCCAGGTCTGTGTCTGCCAGCATCCAATGGGCCCTCTCTGTGTCCAGCTGTTTACCGGACTGCCGTAGGAGTACATTTAGCATAGGGCTCTTGTTTATCACATCAACACTTTTGTTCATTTGCCTACGTGAATGTGTGCACATTCCGTTATAAACCAATCTGATCACAATTTTATCCAGTCTGTTAAGAGACGTTAAAACAAGGCATTTCCTCTGTATTTCTCATTATAGAATCGTGCCGGGTCATTTAGTTATATACTGACATTCATTGTTTAAAACGGCGTTTTTATTTATCCCTCATTTACAGGTAATAAGAAGTTCTTTTTCGGAGATGACCCTACAGAGGTGGACTGCGCTATATTCGGCTTGCTGTCGCAGTATAAATACAACTTGTATGGCTCCACGGCGGACAAACTGATGATAGGTAAGTCGTTACGTGTATTTGTCATACATTACATTTTCTCTTGTCACTCCTGGTCGGTAGGCCATCTATGTGGTATATTGGCATCGCTGTATTTTTAACAAGATGGTGGAAATAGTGACTGTGTCACAGAGCCCACCTCTATTCCCGGATGACGCTTTTAACTGTAGCTTACATGTACAAAGAGACATGGTCCTGTTCGATAGATCATCGATGTAGTTTATTAACATGGTTGTATCTATAGCAAGATGGTGGAAAGAATTACTGTAGCAGAGAGCACCAACATCTTTATGAAGCTGTATACAGAGATGCCCCCTTGTCCTTAGTTCAGTCATCGTGTTCACTAAGATGGGCCCCAAAAATGAACACGTCACCTAATAGTGTCTTTTATTTCTCATTTTCAGAGAAGCTCACAAATTTGGCGGAGTACTGCGAACGAATTAAAGAACGCTTTTGGCCAGATTGGAACGAGAATACTCTCAAAGGAACGCGACAGATCAAGTAATTCCAGAATCAATTCAGTAACATCTGTGTACATAATGTATTATAACAATACCCAGCATAATTTGCGACACGGTTTTGTAATTAAAATGTACATGCTGACACGACGTCAATTCTTCTATCCATGCTTCCATCTGACGTTGCTCACTAGAATGCAGTAATGAGCAGAGCCTGCTTAAGCATATTTGGGGTCCGGGGCTAATGGACATTTCCGCTTGTATCCATCCATAATATGACGTCATGCTTAACTACGGGATGTGTTGAATGACATCATAATCACTGACGTCATTATGATGTTCATTAATGACATATATAAGTACGTCACGAACGCATAATTGTAGAGGGACTATGCGTTGTTGTACGAATTGTATGTCTTTACATACAAATGTAAATATTAGTAAATATTCTGTTAAATATTGTGGTGCTAGTTTGACTGGGCGCTGTTGCTGCCATAGGCAGCAACAACGCCCAGTCAAATTAGTTTCAAAATATTTAACAGCTTAGCTGTATAGTTTTGTGGAAATTGATAGTCAGGGAGTTTAGGGATCGATCTATCCCAACACGAGCGAGGTGTGGGCTGGGATTAGTAAAAACTGGAAATGTTCATTAGTTGTGTGACACCCCCCCCACCCCCTTATCGAGTGGGTCAAGGAGGAATAGCTGCCGCCGCTCCCACCGTCACCGCTGCTGTCACTGCTGCTGCTCCCAAATATAATACATTCGTTACGTACGTGTCAAAATGTTGTTTAATATTTTGAAACTAATTTGACTAAGAGCTGGCCACCAGCTTCCAGTCAAATTGGCGTTAAAATATCCAACAGCTTACATATATTATTTGTGTGTGCGTGGTTTATTTAGGCGTTGATTTAGATGATGACCATCTTGGATCTTTTAGAAATAGCGAGACAGACATGCTGCTTTCTGGAGAAACAACCTCACGTCATCTAGCATTCTAGAGGACTCTCACCCACCCGCCCTTTTTATGATACCTTATGATGATCTTGATCTTTGACCTCAGGAGTTATGACCATTGAGCTGTCACCCAAGTTTGACGAGGATGCCTCGAGTATAATTTCATGAAAGCTGGTAAAAACAAACATGTACGCCGTCTCTCCCTACGACCTTTCCAGTTTATGCATCCATCCATCATATGACGTCTTAATCAACTACGTGACGCGTAGGCTGACGTCATAATTAATGACGTCATGAAGGAGGTAGATAAGTTCGTCACGAACACATAATTGATGGCGGACTACGCGTTGGTGTACGATTTGTATGTCTTTACTATTTATTACATATTCTGTTGAATAGTTTGCAGCAGCACCCAGTCAAATTAGTTTCAAAATATTCAACAGCTTATCTGTATTGTTTTCTGGAAATTGATAGTAAGGGAGTACAGACAAAGCGTGGGTGGAACTTAGCTAGAGATGGGCGAGGCATAGCCGGATTGCTCCATTAGAAACTCAAAATTATGGAACTAGAAGGATACATCTTTAGCCGTTACGCCCATTTTAGATATACCTCGCCCATTTTTGGTATATCACGCCCATTTTTAGCTATGTCACGCCCATTTTAGCTATGTCACGCTGATTTTAGGTATATCACGCCCGTTTTTAGCTATGGCACGCCCATTTTAGCCATGTCACGCTCATTGTAGGTATATCACGCCCGTTTTTAGCTATGACACGCCCATTTTAGCTCTGTAACGCCCATTTTAGCTACGTCACGCCCATTTCAGCTATGTCACGCCCATTGTTAGCTATGCCACGCCCGTTTTAGCTATGTCACGCCCATTTTTATGTATATCACGCCGGTTTTTAGCTATACCAAACCCATTTTAGCTATGTCACGCCCATTTTCAGCCATGCCACGCCCATTTGTCGTCCATTTTTAACTCAGTGCTGTCAGCATTTTCGGCGAATTGTAATCAATTTGATACGTCGAAACATGAATTCGCATAATCCATATTTCAAGGTAACTATACAGGTAAGCTGTTTGATATTTTGAAACTAATTTGACTTAGAGCTGCTGCTGCTGCCTACGTAGAATAATTATTAATTGTAAATTTACCTAAGACATATAATTCATACACATTCGTGACGGACTTTTCGAATTTCATGACCCGCATCATTTTGAGTAATAGAGCTGCTGTAGAGAATTCTTAGAGTGCGCGTCACACTTCATTGAACAAGGAAATAAATCCCTCAACATTATTGATTTATAGGAATAGTTGGTGGACGTTGATAAGATCGACCACAGACAGAACCCGGACAGTTGAATTATCAACTAATATGCGTTCGTTCAGACAAACAACAGTATCTTCACAAACAATCAAGCCACCATAAAAACAAAAACATTCCATAATCTACAGCCAAGCATTAAGATACAAACGCATCATCACAGATCCCACTAGATTAAAACAACGCACACAGGAACTCACAGATGCATTCATCCACCGGGGATACAAAGAGACAGAAATTAAAGCCATCATAGAAAAAACAGAGAGAAGACATTCTTTACAAACAACCCACACAAAAACAGCCTAGGCCAGCTTGCATACTACAATACCACCCATCATTAGAACACATAGGCAAATCCATTCGGACCTACTGGGAAAAGTACATCTTGTCTTCACCAATCTTAGCACCAATTTTTCCCAACTACCCAGTAGTAGCATTCAAGAAAAATAAAAGCATTAGGGACCACCTAGTCCACTCTAGCCTAATTAAAATAAAAAATCCAGATGCTAACAATAAGATCGTACCGACACCAGATGACACTCACGACATAGTAGGGAGAATCTAACAATGCAACAACAGCAATTGCATCACATGCAAACAATACATGAACACTGCTGACAAATTCACTAGTTACGTCACTGGTAAAGACTACAAAATCAACACACAAATGAGCTGCAATACCACCAACATTATTTACCTCATAGAATGCAAACAATGCAGCTCTCAATACATAGGAGAAACAAGTCAAACACTCAGCAAACGACTCACACAACATATCCATGCAATCCGACACCAAACAGACACGAGAATCTCATGGCATTTCAACCAACCAAGACATTCTATGAAAGACATCACGATAAGACCAATTGAAAGAATTTTTACAGATAACAAAAAACTAAGATTAAACAGGGAACACTACTGGGTCAAAGAACTCAAAACGATTCACCCGTTCGGAATAAACAAAAAAGCATAACACACTCACTCACTCACTCACTCACTCACCCACCCACCCACCCACCCACCCACCCACCCACCCACATATGAGAAAGTTCGGAAGACCGTGATCAGCGAACCAATTCAAGTTAGATTACTAACTCCAGCATTCTAGAATGAGGTACCTATATGGAAACGGAATGTATATAGAAAGTGAACAAGCCGATGATCAGGGTTACTAGGATGATAACACAGCGTACTGGACCAATACAGCGACACATTTCTAGCTGCGTTCCGCCCACGCGAATCTCCAATATCAAGATAACTATGCAGGTGATGTGGTGAACATTTTAAAACTAATTTTACTGGGTGTTGTTGCTGCCAATGACAGTAACAGCGCCCAGTCAAATTAGTCTAAGATAATGTTTATTAAATAGTAGATCCATCAAAGACAACGACAACGACGGGGAACATAGTACACAAGTAGGGATAAGTTATGTTGTTGATTTAAATTTTGTAAGATATATAGTCCTACAGTTATGAAATATGTAGCTGGCATGAGAGACGCATAAAATGTAAAAGTTGGATTAAAAGTAATTTCAAGTGCCAAATAGTTGAAATAACGATGTTTTTTGTCATTATAATGTGTGGCTCTTACGGCGAGGAAAACGCAGCCCAGTACAGAGGGACTTGTCGCTTCTGAATTCATTACGCATGATTCCCTAAAGTGGTACTCTTAATTTACAAAGAGGGCACTTCGAATGACTATCCTAACGCCAAACAAATCAGGTCGAACGTCTCACATTGAATAACTGAAGACCCGCTTTAAATAGCTCTGTAAATATATATTTAAGGTCCGATGTTATGTCATTGTTACCTCGGTAGATTGTACATTCATGTATTTACTCGCAGACATGCATTAATCCGCGTTTTCTGATGCAAATGCCTGGATAAATTTGATTTTAAAATCCTATCGAACAATACAGTATAGGCAGGAAATAACATAAAATCTCCAAAAAAACCCAACATTTTAGTTATTACAAATTTGAACACTATTTAAGAAATGTTCTATTGAATATTTTGACCATATTTGGATTGAAAAACATTGCTGCCTAATATTGTGAATGTTCTCTCACCTATAAATGGTTTCTTCTGTAAGCTTGAGTAGCGCTCTGGAGATTCCTCGCTGTGTATCAGTTAAGCCACGGTCCAAGTCTACACCAAACCTCTTATTGAGAAACCCAATGATGGCCTGCGAGTCAGCGAACGGTTGCCCATGTAGATCACTGTGATCGATGGTCTTAAAGTCATACCATCCCTTTGACCACAAAAAAACAGGTGTCCGCTATAGACAGGCTGTTTTAGAACAAATCCCGGTGCTCTGTTGACTTACCACATATGCACATATGGTATTTTGGTTTTATAACAAATGGTGACAAGCTTGGGCATAGGCCGTTCGAGTCCAGGACCACTGTGTCTGGTGGGAAGTCTGTATCTATCCACGTCTCCCTGGCGATTGAAATGAAAAGTCACTATATACACATATTATGGTAATCCATATACAGAATCGCAGGAGCGAGTTAGATATATGGAGGATGATTCTGCAGCTCCAGGTATACCACAGAATACAGTCTCTGTCACAGCAAGAAGATAAATAAACGTATTACAAAATAGGTCAACAGATCACCCTATAGGGCTGATATGGGCAAATATCAACCCCCACCCCCCATGTCAGGCTGGGGTGGGGTGGGGTTTGGGGTGTGTGGGGGGGGTCATCCGAACTCTTCTTAAAATATAAAATGTTGAAAGTATTACACTACTAATTATCGTGGAAAACGTGAAATAGATTTGATATCATCAGCATGGTCCTGATGGAGCGTACCACAAGGATAGAACGTTGAGATGTACTTTTGGAGATCGAGATACAAGAAATCAAGATGCTTCAGATAGATTTAAATACTGCAATGGATTTACCAATCTCCAAACAATTTGTATTAACATCCATCTTCAGGTTAAGGATCCGATCTGTCACTCAAGTAATCAGGTAACTGACGTCATAATCAAAGTTGCATAGGCCCGTCACGTAGGTTGCAATAGTCCGTCACGATGTGGCCATAGTCCGTCATGGGGTGGCAATAGTCCGTCACGTAGGTGGCAATCGTCCGTCACGAGGTGGCAATCGTCCGTCACGTTGTGGCAATTGTCCGGCACGTGGGTGACAATAGTCCGTCACGAGAGTGTATATAATGTATGGCTTTGATGAATTTACAGTTTAATAAAAAATTATGTTGAGAATATTGAAATTAATTTGACTCGGAGATGTTGCCGCCTATGACGAAACCCGAAGATGGATACTCAGGACATGATGTAATACTAACAAATACATCTATATGCAGCAAAATAACAGTTCTTTATATAGAGTTACATTTCGCCTGGTAACGTAACGCTTCAATGCCAGCGTGATGGAATCACTTCATTGAAAGACGTGTCCACCTTGCCCAGTTGACCTTTCCGATTTTTGCTAAGCCCCGCCACCTCTACCTATGCTCCAGCCACACCTGACTCGTGCTGGGGATCGATCAATCCCTGAATTCTCTGACTATAAATTTCCAGAAAACTATACAGATAAGCTCTTACATATTTTGATACTAATTTTTTTTGGACTGGATGCTATTGCTGCCAAATGAGTTTCAAGATATTCAATAGAATCTTTATTAAATAGTTAAGACATACAATTCATACAACAAGGCATAGTCCGTCTTCAATTAGGCGTTCGTGGCGCACTTATTTAGCGTCATGCATGACGGCATAATGACGGCATTGATTATGATGGCCTTCTACACGTCACGTAGTTAATTATGACGTCATATGATGGATGGGTAAAGTGGAAAGGTCTGTTCATTATGAATTGGTCAATTTCTTTATCTGGTAATATTTGTCGACAATAGGCTTAACAGCCTTTACTGTCGCACCAGCTGATGATGATGATGATGATGATGATGATGATCAGGGAACATGCAACTTGATATAATAGTTCATGAACAGTGATAAGCAAGGTTTGAAATATTGTGACGGAATCAATGAATGAATTTTCAAATTGCTGCTCAATATGAAGAGATACAGCTATGCAATGTGTATGATTAATTCTGAAGACAGGAACCTTCTTGGTAAAGTACAAATATTTAAAGAACTAACATATTGTTAACGAATTCCTGTGATGTTCTTGTGTGACGGAATCACGCGTGCAATAATTGCATATCCATCACATTTAACGAATGAACACATGAAAGTAAGAAGGAATAGCGTATTTAAACGTTACACCATTGAATACACAACAATTTAGCATTAATAAGAGTGAATATCGGTTACGTATCTGATGCCAAAATATTTGACAGGCATGCTGACAGACAAACCGACAGACAGACAGTCAAATGTCGGCGTACTATGAACAAATATAGGTGCCTATGTGTATGATTACCTTAGGCTGTCTTCTCTCTGGAGACTTAACCGACGTAGCGCGATACTGAGGTGTGCCGTTATTCCGGATTAAGTGTTTAGTTAGAACACGGCCTTAGAATACAAGGAACTTCTTTAAAACACCAATGTTTAACTAAACAACACAATTTTATCGAATGTCTGGCATAGACTTTTGTGACGGAATCACATGAGTTGTGATGATAGAAGCATGGGCCGACATGTGTGTGTGTGGGGTGGGGGTGGGGTTGTGTGTGTGTGCGTGCGTGCGCGCGTGCGTGCGTGTGTATGTATAGATTTATATAGCGACCTTTCCAGACTTAACTGCTCAAAGGCGCTTCACAATGATGACATATATGCTCTTCTAAATAAATGTGTTTTAAGTAAGGATTTAAATACAGCATCGTTATTCTTAGTTGAATGTTGACAATTTGATATATCAAATATAACGGGTTCATATGAACAGTAATTTGAACGCAGCAACAGCACCTGGTTAAAATAGTTTCAAAATATTCACGAGCTTTTCTGCATAGTTACCTTGAAATTTAGATTTTAAGAGTTCACATTTCAAAGTTTCAAATCTACTGCATTGCACGTAAAAAGCGGTCTGTGATTAGCTAGAAATATACATCTGTGTTCTGATAGCTGTGAAATTCTAACTCACTTCCGTGACGGAATCACAAGGCCACGTGTTTTCTTGATCAATGGGACATATTATCTATTTATTCAGTCAACATTGATCAGATATACACAATGTTTGGCTATGCGAGAAGTTCAGCCATTCCTATTCAAAATGATGCATAATACCCATATATACTCGTCTAACAGGCTAACCCTTTAACAAACGAATTTGTTTTTAAAATTCCAATTTTCTCATAGAAAATGTCCATTTGCAGACCAATAGAAGACTATTTTTGAAAATGTATCACTGGAATGACTGGCTCGCTTATCGAGCCAGTCATTCCAGTGGTAAATTGTCAAAAATAGCCTTCTTTTTGTTTGCAATTGGGCATTTCTCAAGAACACTGCAGAAGCGGTTTTTAGTTGATATGATTGTTAAAAGGGTTAACGGTATTTATAGATATAAAGCGGTATTAGCCACAGAGCTGCTCACTCGAGTAAACACGTTACAATGGAAAAAGGTTACACCTTCACAGTAAATGTAAAATCGCTTCTGAATGAGGATTTTAACAAGAAAGAAAATATTAATATGTTGATGCCTAATAAATATACAGAATATACACACTAGACATGCGAGACACACGAGACACGCGAGAGGGTATTATTTTTCACTCTCATGTAAGCGTTTCTCGTGGAATTCATGAAAAGCAGGTTTTAGTAATATTTCTAAAGATATATTAAGTATGTTATCTACAGCTAAACCCGTCGTGAGCGGCCACCTTATGGAGCATACACAATGGCGGCATCCAATCTGTAACTCAAATTCTGACGTCATAATAAAATACGTCACACGTTAGCTGACGTCACAATCACTATGACGCATAGCCTCTGTCACGGAAATCGAAAATTGTGTCTAAAATCTGTGCGAAATCTATGTCTCAGGTGAAACTACAATTTAATAAGCATTTTGTTGAATATTCTGAAATAATTTGACTGGGCGTGGTCACTTGCTATTAGGCAGCGACTTCTCTCAGTCACATTGTTTCAAACTATTCTACAGCTTATCTGTAGAGTTATACATGAAATTCAGTTTATGGCAATTCATGTTTCATAGTTTCAAATCAAATGAGCGGATCTTAGCTCGAAATTGATTCCTCTGTTGCTGTCATTAGCGGTCGCCCTGGATACACGGCTTACTGGGCCACTATATAACCAATATTGGTTACTGGGTCAATGCCGGGCCAATATGTAAGTGCTCGGATCATGTTGGCCCTAAAAGTTGGTGGCCGTTATTCACAGATGGAGCTGTCCTCACCTTTCACGAAAGCGCTTAGGAAAACTACGATATGAAATTATCCCCGCGACAACCCCACACCCACACCGATCTGTGACGTCATGAATTCCCTAACACGATCCATACCCGTTGATCTGAGGAATTAGTGGATTAGTGGATTATCGCCTGGCTAGATTGATTCTGAAACACAGCGCGATCATTGCTCCTAATAGGCCTTGCTAAGCACTAATGTCTCCTACTTAAGTATGCGTGTGTATGTCAGCACGGTGATTGAATACTTTGCGTGCTTTGTACGGATGTGTGAGCGCACGTGTCGTGCGTGCATCAGTACGTGCGCGTGTGTGTGTGAGTGTGTGGGTGCTGTGCGTGTGCGTGCACGTGTGCGAGCGTGCAAGCGCGAACGCGTGTGCACATCATATGGACTCACAAGTATGCATACGTAGCTTCATCAACCTCCCAAATGTCAATCCTAAATAGGGGGCCTATTCTTGAAAGCTAAATCCGTAGGACACAATATTGTTAATTTATCTATGTAGCAATAACTCTACCTTCTTTCAGTATATCTTAGTTAGGGTACCGTCCTGTGAAGCACAGATCATGTAACAACGAACTGTTTAAAACTAGTCCATGTTGTAATGTGGTAGTTTAAAGAAAAAAAAATAGATATACCCCTATGATAAATGAGTTTACATGTCTGATTATACATTTATGACTCGACAAAGTTGAATACGCCATCGCCTTCGGGGCAGGTGACGACCTTATTTTGCGGGAGGAATTAACCGGGGTTTTTTATCTAATCTTTTAAACAGACGGGGTAATGCTGAAATACCTGTAAAAGCAACGAAATAAACAGAACTCCCCAAGCGCCGCTTCTAAATGGTTCCACAAGAAACATAATTCTCCCCTATGTTCCGTCAAACTTAAGAGGTCTGGAGTCTGGACCGCCAGGAACTTGGCATTTCACGGTGTCTTGACTGCAGTGAATGTTCAATTATCAACCGCTGCTCTTCGAACGGCTCTATCTTAATTCAGCGACGTTGGTACACTGAGTTGTGGACTTATAGTAGATGCTCCTCTCGGTACACCTTAGCTTACAACATCAACTGTGAATTATTAATTATCCAAACTGTTTCCAAGACAACGCTGTAATTACTGATTTAATGCGGCTGTGTTTCAATAAAAATCACTTAGGATCTTTCTTCCGCTTCTTCTTCTCGTGTCTTATTTTCAGTAAAATGTGCGCAACATCTCCCTCTACAGGTTTCATCCGATCAACCTCAAACTTGGTCAACTTCTGCTACCCCGTAGGGAATCGTATGCTATTACTTTTATTTTGGATCTACTAAATGGTTTTCGAGCTATCCAATAGGAAATGTATTGAGATGTTCAGTATTGATTTTGAAATGCGGCTGCACCTCGACCGTGAATTGCATCACTACCGTACTTGCTCAAGATGTTAACATTCGAGCTCTGAAGGTGTTGCTTGATCCGATTGGCATATGCCCAAGTGGAAGAGTGCGACTCGGGCCTCAAATTTACCAGTTTTCATTTTTTACAAAAAAGAAATCCTTTTCACTAGAGAATGGCAATGGACATATTAGATGATACCTTCATCACACGTGTGTCACAGGCCCAGGTGAAGGAGCACATTCTGGGACTCAAAGCTGCTAGTTTTAATTGGTGGCATAAATAACTTCCCTCTCATTAGGGAGACCTCTGGCAGCAATAATTTTATGTCGAATTATCCTACAAGTATATAACCAAACCAAGTCACTTTATCTCCCTTTACAAAAGTGTCCTAACCGTGCATGCCTTGCAATCATATATTATATTATAATCGCACGATCATACAGATATGTCTGGTGTTTCGGCTTATTCCTCAAACCCAGAAATATCAGATAGGACTGTGTAATACTTAAACTAGCTCCATACTTCCGAAAAAGTTGATACCGATCCCAGGATGATTCCTAATAACGCACAATTAGTTACCTCAACGGGATGTATAAATTGTTTGAGTCTAGCTTTCGTGACCATCTCGGTCACTTCTTCAGCACTAACTGGCGGTCGCTGCTAACGTGACTCTGGTCAGTTCTTGTGGAGTTATGTGACAGCATTTTCCTTATTTTATAGCTCCATACTGCTTATATAATAGTGAGTTCTAATAATGTAGTATCATTTATACCAGATAGGGATGGGTAATATTGAAACTAGCTCCATACTGGTGATATAATAGTGATTTCTAATAATATATTATCATTTATGTGTAATATGTAAACTAATATTAAAAGCTTTCTTTTATGTATCAAGAAGAATTTTGTAGGAGTGGCCTATGCAGGATGACTATTTCTATGAAGCCTCACCTACACGTGGTAAGGCTAACATTTCAATGTACTAACTTGTAAACCTGACCCTCTGAATCACCTAATCGATCAGGTATAGTTGCTTATTCATTTTGTCCTGAAATACGTTATCCATTTGTTGTATTATAATCCTATTCTGATTTATTTGCCTCTCGTGTATAATTTTTTTTTTCATTTCTTTTTAAGTTTTGATTTATTTGCTTTCCATGTATTGCCGAAAATGAATCTTCCTGCAAGCGTGTCTTGTCATACTGTATGTACAGTTCCAGGGGTCATAATGTTTGGCTATTTACTCGTCAGTGACAGGTGACTTAGTGTCTAGTTGACAGCCATACAGATAACCTGTTAAGATTTCTGAAATAAATAAATATCCCTGACCAATATTTTGAATGTAGTCTGCCTGGAAGCCATTGCCTACAATAGCAAGGGCTTCTAGTCAAATTATTTTCAGAAGTCTACTGCTTCACCAGGTCAAAGTTTGCAATTGGGTTTCATCAATGGAAGAGTGGGTTAACACTTTGACCCTCAAATTTGTTTATGAAAACCTCAATTTACACATAGAACATGTTCATTTGCGGACCATGAAAAGATTACTTTTTAACATTTACCACCTGAATTACTGGCTCTGTTATTGTACTAGCCATTCCAGTGTTGGATATTCAAGGGTGGTATTCTGTTGGTGTGCAGACGGACATTGCATAAGACCACTACAGAAGTCGGTTTAGCCGACTTGAGCGCTAAAGGGTTGAACAGGTGGTAGCCTGAACATGATAGATAAAGCAAGCTCCTATCTGTCACATGAGACACGTATATATTTATAAACATGTTGAGAATTTATTTTTATTTTATTTTTAACTACCAGACTGATTCAAGCCACCAAACAATTATTTCAATGGGCAATAACTCTGGACCTGCTGAATGCTTTGGAGGCAATTTGACTGAACGGTGTTGGTGGTTTACCAAGAACTGTCTGTAAAGAATGTTTTGGGGGTACTCAGACCCTCCAGAGCAAACCCAACTGAACCCTGGCTAACAAGAGGATTGATAGCTACCTGCCATATGAATAACGATATGTGTTTAACCTTTATTAAGCACCAGATTATGCACAATGAGACTCAGCTTACGAAATATAGATAAAAAACTGAACCAGATTATTAGGATAGCAAAAATAAACTATTACCGTTATACATTTGATGAGCAAAAAGATAGTATAAAATAAAACATGGAAACTAATTAAATCACTATTGAATATATCAAAAAGCAGCCTGGAACCAGCACGGTGTATTAGTAATAACACAACCATAACAGATAAAAATAATATTTAGACAAATTCAATGAATGCTTTATTAATATTGGCCCTACACTATCACAAGGACTTCAATCAAGCTCGGACAAAAACATATCTCTCACTCGCACAAGGTATATTCCCATTACCACTAAAATAGCACGAGTAACACCTATTTATAACGCTAAAGATCCATCCGACTTTACTAACTACAGACCTGTCTCAGTGAGTCCACTTTATTAAACACATGGAACGACTATATTACAACATATTTGTTAAGTATTTAAATAGATATTCAATTATATACAAATCTCAGTATGGTTTCAGAGAAAAGCATTCTTGCCAGTGTGGTTAAAATATCCGAGTCCTTGGAAGATAAAGAAGATACACTCAGTGTATTCCCGAATCTTTCTAAAGCATTTGGCACTACTAGCTACGAAATAGTATTGAAAAAGTACCACATTTTGGCATAAGAGGCATGGCTCTGGATTAGATTCAAAATTATCTTACTGACAGGATACAGTGTGTGCAATTTAATGCTACTATTTCAAGGTTCAAGCTTTGGACCCCTGCTGTTCATACATGAATGATCTACCCATTGCTACGAACCAACTTTCAGTACTAGTATTTGCATATGATACTAATGTCTTTGTCAGGGAGAAGGATATAGATACCATATGCAACAATGTGAAAAATGAAATCGAAGAAATTATAAATTTGCTCAAAATTAATCAATTATCTGTAAATGTTAACACAACTAATTGTATACTATTTACGAGATCTAGCCAATCAGAAGAAGCTGCTCTCCCAAAACTTTACAATCAAGAAATAAAGGAGGCTGCGTATGTTAAATTTCTAGGAATCTATTTGTACAACCATTTAACCTGGGAGAAGCACATAGAAATAATCATACCCAAGATAGCAAGGATTGCTATCATGTGCTGACTTATATCATATCTTCCATCTCATATTCCGAACACCCTGTAGTGCACATTGATACTTCTGCACATAACATACTGCAATGCCACCTGGAGCAATACATATGAAACTAAACTAAAACAACTAATATCGTTACAAAAATAATCTATCAAACTATTTTTGCAAACAGCAGAGTGGCAGGATACCTTCAAAACAAACAAAATTCTAAAACACAAATACATTGAAACGGCCCAATTATGCACAATTCTAAAGGACTGCCACAATGTGAACCTACCCTCCTCTCTAACCAATCTCCTTTAAACAAATGCAGACATACATACGCACAACATAAGAACAAGTTCCAATCTACACATCACATACCACCGAACAGAGGCAGCTACACGAGCACCGTCCTACCAAGCAATACAACTATGGAATAACACAGATAGAGACGCACACACACGCAATCACGCACGCACGCATTGACTCCACGTGGACCACATATCCCCTAGCTCAGTTTTACTCCAGAATTAACTGTAAAATTGCTAGATGTAAGGCATTATTATCCTCCGCTGCTAACCTAAACCAAAACAATAAGTATCATACACAGCTAAACAATATCACTAATAATAACGCAACTCTCTTAAGCTAAAACCTAAAATAACAAACTAAACTTCTTAAGAGCTCCCTACCGAAACTAAGCCATCAAATGTATATAATTATTGGCAATATTCACTGTTCTTACTGCGCTTTGCATTGGATACTCTTACAGGTCACGCCTAGGAGCGAAAACAACCTTAATCGTTAAGTAATTAGAGCGTCTGCTTGAGGAATGAAAGACAGGTGCTTCTCTCTCGCGGTTGCAACTTCTGAGCTCAGCTCTATCGAAGTGTTCTATCTCGTGCCTCTTTGCAGATTGTCTTCATAACCTGTGTGTGAAAAACTCTATTCTTTTTGTATTGTATCGGTTGCCTAAGTAGCTTGGACGGTGCCGGCTAATCTAGCATATGGCCTGCATATGAGGCATTGTGTCTGTTGCGCTTTGTTGCTGTTGGTATCATATTCATGCATCGCTGATTTCATGAACCTGGTGGTCTCTTTGCATGAGGATACGTTTCTGACAGTAACATACTAACCCTGACCTAATGAGGAAGATAGCGCTAGGTCTCAGCAGTCATAGGTTAACCAACCTCGGTAAACTGTAATCGGACTCGTAGCGCTCACCCAAAAACTGCACAATTCTGTGCTTGGAAAATAATACCAGGAATCTATAAACCGCAACCAGACTCTGCACAATATCTCCACATAGTGGGGTGGGGGGGCCTACTAACCAAGTTCGAACTCACATAGTATGCTCCCACCTTATGTCCTAGCTTCAGAATAGCCATCTAGCACATCTCATCCAGCAATAACACTATTCAAGCGAGTCTGCAAAATCTCAGTTATGTACAAGCAACAAAATATACACTTGGTACTCTGATTCGTTCAGACCGAAACAGCGATGCAACTCTTCTTATCTTCCTGTAACTTTTCCACGGTATCGTCCTTTCTCCAGTGGCAACCACCTCTAAAGATAGCACCGTGGAGTTTAACGAGTTTGGTGCAAATGCATTCCCGGACCCGTGTGTATAAATGAGTACGACCCTCTCCTGAGAACCAAAGGGACTGGCACATGGTAGTATGCACCACCAGACGTACGGCTAACCAGCTAGGTAATTTAGTCCTTCTTCTGATTGGATGGCGTCTACTCACATTGAAATGTGCTACATTCAACTACTATTCAAAGTCACGAATTGACCTTTCCATTTTTAGCTATGTCCCGCCCAGCTCTAGCTAAGCTCCAACCACACTTCGCTGTGTTGGGATTGATCGATTCCCGAATGCCCTAACTATCAATTTCCTGAAAACTATACAGTTAAGTTGTTGAATATGTTGTAACTAATTTGGCGTGGTGCTGTTGCTGCCTATGGCAGCAAAAGCGCCCATAGTTACAAAATATTCAACAGAATAGTTATTAAATAGTAAAGACATACAATGCGTACAATAACGCATAGTCCATCTTCATCTAGATCTAGTCATTCAAGGGACAGAATCCAAACGTGTTAAAACCTAGCTCTTGGGATTTACTATCTATTATTACAAATATAAATCTTTCAAAAAATTATAGTATATAGTTATATCATAGAATTATATATTACATAGACCTTTACATTAATGAGAACAACGATAATGTATAACACTTACGTTATATTAATCCATTTCAACAGGTTATGCCATAAATGAGACCGATGCCATATGATAATGTGGATTTAGGACAAGGATAACCAGTTCCGGCTTATACTTCTCGGTGCAAGACATCAATCGTTAAGCAGGATCTTCACAATCAAATGATAGTGAGTGATGCCATACGTCTATCTATTTCCATTCAATCCATTTAGGACACAACATTTCACCGCAACTGTCCCCTTTAGTATTTGCAATGACTACATTGGTCGCCGTTGGTTTAGCAACCCTAACTTTGAATTCACTCCACGGACGAAAATATATCATAACTACGTACTCCTACCCCCAGAGACATGATCCTGCGCGAATTTGAATTTACCTCACGAAAACAGTCAACTAGAGCGAAAACTAGCTATTCCAATTGCGGTACTTCATATTCTTCGGACTGTGATTTTGTTTCTTCAATATCTCCTCCCAGAAGGATTCACAGTTACATTCAGCCAAGTCCGCGGCTGCTTCATTATGACTCTCAAGATTCCATTAAGATGGCAAGGCTTCCCCCGGAATACGATGGAAACTTACCCTGGTAATTCTTTTTATGCCAGTTCCAAATCATTGCATTCATTAATCAATGGAGTGAAGATACAAAATGAGCATACCTGGCGGCAAGCTTGGAAGGAAAAGCCAAGCACGTATTAACGGAAATGCATATGGACGATGTACCCACTTATAAAAAATATCTTCCCGACCCTACATTAATGTTTCGGCGATGCAGTTGAAGCCAAAACCAGCCATATTCTTCTTCGCAGCCTTCGATTGGAATCGGAGGAATTTCTTCCAGAACGTGCAAGCCGTATTCCTCATTTAGTAGCACATGTTTACGGATCCATTAAGAATAGGCTCAAAACTCATAACCATCGAAGCCATGTGGCGCTAGCGAATTTAACTTATTTGCAAATATTAACAAATACTGCTATTGGATTTAGACCACTACTTTAAAAGAGAACATATGCCATTCTATTAAAGCAATAAATGATGTCCTAGCGAGGAAGAATATCCATAATCCTCAGAGGCAAAAACACAAACAGAAGACTCCTCGCATAGTGATTTGCTCAACTCACTCTACAAGAGGAACATATTCTGTCGGATAACCGTGTTTGATTCCATGTGCCAGTCTCGATATGTAATCTGTGTGCTGCTCTTCTAACCTTAGCGAGGGTGTAATCATGTTTATTAATTTTAACCATGTCTAGATAGGATTTACATCTGAATGTATTGCTGCCAAAATGTGTATATAATTGTATATACAATCAATTAAAGGCGATCATAGCTGCCATATTCAGTGCGGAGGAGAGTTCGGGTCAAAATAGTGGCGCGTAAGGGTGGGTGTACATAACTTCCTCGGGGTATGGGGGTCTGTCTAGGGGCCTAGGACTAAACATTTCTCTTTTTCCAAATCCTACATGAACCTAATTCTATTTGTAATATTAAACAGAATAGTTCTTACAACATGCCTATATAATATCACCATATCACGACCAAGTATCTTGTCATGCAGCCTACAAGCTACAGTATAGACGACAATACATGGGCGGATCAACTATAGCAGTAAAATGGGAGGATTAGCATTCTTCTAATTTTTTAAATGGCATTAAGTGCACTTAAAATGACGATCGCTATAATCAAAAGCAAAATAATGTTGTTCTTGTATCACTAAGAATGCAGGAAATAGCTTCTCATAGCATATAATTTAAAACAGTTCTTCTTTATCCTTAAAGAGTTTTGCACCATCAGGGATTTCTATTGTCGGTAGGTAACATACTTTCTTGATCAATTCACCCATGAGCACATATTGTGTTGCTGCACAGAGACTTCCATCCATCTGTGCTAGTGAGACAGGGTCGAGACGAAGTACGTGATTTACTATATTGTCCAAGCCTACCCTCCTACCATTTTTTGTTTTTTGAACATAATAAATATTTGCAAATGTCAGTGCCTTATTTCTGAACTTTTTTAATAAATAAATTTCCATCTTTAGTGGGAATAAGCCTGTCTATCACACACACCTTACAACATTCAGAAACTAATGTATAGGTCACGGCATCTATGCCATTTTGGGGTCTAACCTACCGCTTGTAAGAAACGACCTCTGCAATGATCTTACGAAATGTCCATTTGCAGGTTAAGAGAACATTATTTTTGAAAATTTACCACTGGAATGACTGGCTCAGTAACCGAGCCAGTCATTCCAATTCGGCACTGGCTAAGCAGAAATTTGAATTTTCTTTACCATGACACCTTTAATGAATGTCCATTTGTCAACTTTCGTTATAAATTTACAAAAATACTCCTTTTGGCTGACAAAATCAAGATTTCCTTGAAAGACATTGGCAATTAAATGGTTAATTGAAATAAATAGTATTTTGAGCGCATTATTGCACTGTTGGTACACGAGGGGCTAAGATTGCGTTCAATAGATTTATAGATGTCAAAAATATTAGAAAAAAGTCTCAGGTCGCGTTCTCATACAGCCACTATTTCAGTAAATGCCAGGTATATCGGCTATCGTTCTCATTGGATTGGCCCTTATACAGGAATAAATACGTCATCCATTTCGAAACTTAATCCCACAAAATCGGCAGTTTATCTTCCGAAATATCGCCATGGCTTCACTATGTGAACGCAACCTATCCCCTCAAAATTTGCCAGGTAGCGTTACCGTCAGCTTTTTCCCTCATCGTCAGCCAGGTAGCGCCACGGCCAGCATTTATCTCGCTGTCCACCAGGTAGCACCACCATACAGTCCGGGACTATCTTCTAGCAGGGTGAATGCACGCCGATATATCGGCTAAGTATTAACCTACATGGTACACGAAATAGTTAAACAGGATTAAACAATGAGAAAGAGGCCTTACATTATAATTCTAACCAAATTCACCATTGCAGAGTATGCACCCATCATATGACGTCATAATTATCTACGTGATGCGTAGAATGACATCATAATGAATGACGTCATGAATGATGTCGATAAGTACGTCACGAACGCATATTTGAAACCGGTCTATGCGTTGTTGTACAAATTCTATGCCTTTACTATTCAATAAATAGGCAGCAACAGCACCCAGTCAAATTAGTTACAAAATATTCAACAGCTTCCCTGTATAGTTTTCAGGAAATTGATAGCTAGGGAATTCGGGGATCGATCAATCCCAACACTGATCTTATCTCAAATGTTGTATTGTACGGATAAATTACGGTTTATAGATTTCATATCATCCATATCCCGCCACGTTCCGTTATCTGTATCATAATTATTTGCTTTGTAATATCGGGTAAATGTTGAACTGTGATCGCCACCATTTTGTCCCCGCAAGCGTTAGTGCGTGATGTCATGTAAGTGCCAATGCATTACATCATTTATTTTTAGTTTCAAAATATTCGACAACTTACCTGTATGATTGCTTTTATACCACATTGCCAAATAATAGATGGCACCTCGGTGACTGGGCCTATATACAGAGGCGGGTACGCTAGGGCTTTTTTCTGATTGTTTCAAATGTAAATCATGACAGACATTATAGGCTGTAGAAATGCATCAACATTTAGCTACTAAAGCCTGCGTGTATTTTGTTGTCGGCATGATAAAGAGCTAATCTGTCAGGGATGGATTAGGGGTGACAAATTCTATCACACGAATGGTTAGCATAAGATAAGGTGAGAATTATAACTAATTTGGCGGCCATTTAGTTTTTTGACATTTTCATGGTGAAAAACGTAAAATAGAGTTTGGTATACAGTGTATTCGGAATCATCAGGTCAACATTATATATGAACGGTTGTATACCAGATTATAACCACAAATGCATTAACAACTATTTTTAAACCCCTTTTCAGAATTTGGCTCCAGACTACTGTTAAAAACGCGGAGATGAACAACATAACATGGCAAGAGAACCAATAAGCCCTCACACATTGCCATTTCACATTTTAGTTTCTCAAGATAATTCTTACCGAGTATGCTGGATAGTGCCGTCATATCATCTGCCATTATGTGGTATACGTCTTCCTTACTATGGCGTCCCATCCCTTGACCACTGGCCATTGTCAAAATAACTTTCTTCAGCATACATATGAGAAAGTTCGGCAGACCGTGATCAGTGAACCAATTCAAGTGTGTTTGATAAACCCAACGGTCTAGGACCAGATACCTATATGGAAATAGAATATATAGAAAGTCAACACTCTGGTGATCAAGGTTACCAGGCTGGTGCCGCAGCTTACTTTGCCGGCAATTTTTTTAAACGCCAAATTGTATGGACGCTCTAATTTAATTTCACAATACAGAAAATTATATTAATTTATGTGTAAGGAAATCATCATATGTTAAGATTTATTTAGTTTCCGTACATCTAGGCACACAATTTCAGCCTCTGAATGTATACCATTTTAACAATTTGATTTTCAATCCCATAGCGAAGATCTCAAAATGAGTGATGTTATACAATCCTTCCAACCAGCATCGGGGCTTGAAGATGACAGGAAAAAGGCAAGACAGTGGTGCCTTAGCAGCTTTCTTAATTTTAAGGGCAGTAAGGCAATATCTCAAGACTAAAGGGTTAAACTAAATTGTCTTCGAATCGCGCACAATTAATTGAAATACACATCTTTCGTTTCGTTCGCATCGTTCGCAATGCACGCAAACAGTGGAAAAGCACATTTACGTATAGCAAACGCATTGCAAACGATTCGAACAAAATGAACGAAACGAATGAAACTAAATGATTTTATTTCAATTAAGTGCGTGCGATCCTAGTAGTAGTAGTAGTAGTAGTAGAAGTACTAGTAGTAGTAGTAGTAGTAGTAGTAGTAGTAGTAGTAGTAGTAGTAGTAGTAGTAGTAGTAGTAATAGTAGTAGTAGTAGTAGTAGTAGTAGTAGTAGTAGTAGTAGTAGTAGAAGTAGTAGTAGCAGAAGCAGCAGCAGCAGCAGTAGTAATAGCAGTAGCAGCAGCAGCAGCAGCAGCAGTAGTAGTAGTGTAGTAGTAGTAGTAGAGGTAGTAGTAGTAGTAGTAGTAGTAGCAGCAGCAGCAGCAGCAGCAGCAGTAGCAGCAGCAGCAGCAGCAGTAGTAGTAGTAGTAGTAGGAGTAGTCGCAGCAGTAGCAGCAGCAGCAGCAGCAGCAACAGCAGCAGTAGTAGTAGCAGTAGTAGAAGTAGTAGTAGTAGTAGTAGTAGTAGTAGTAGTAGTAGAAGTAGTAGTAGTAGTAGTAGTAGAAGTAGTAGTAGTAGTAGTAGCAGCAGCAGCAGCAGCAGCAGCAGTAGTAGTAGTAGTAATAGTAGTAGAAGTAGTAGTAGTAGTAGTAGTAGTAGTAGTAGTAGTAGTAGTAGTAGTAGTAGTAGTAGTAGCAGTAGTAGTTATAGTAATAGTAGAAGTAGTAGTAGTAGTAGTAGTAGCAGTAGTAGTAGTTGTAGTAGTAGTAGAAGTAGTAGTAGCAGAAACAGCAGCAGCAGCAGTAGTAATAGCAGTAGCAGCAGCAGCAGCAGCAGCAGCAGTAGTAGTAGTGTAGTAGTAGTAGTAGAGGTAGTAGTAGTAGTAGTAGTAGCAGCAGCAGCAGCAGCAGCAGCAGCAGTAGCAGCAGCAGCAGCAGCAGTAGTAGTAGTAGTAGTAGGAGTAGTCGCAGCAGTAGCAGCAGCAGCAGCAGCAGCAACAGCAGCAGTAGTAGTAGCAGTAGTAGAAGTAGTAGTAGTAGTAGTAGTAGTAGTAGTAGTAGTAGTAGTAGAAGTAGTAGTAGTAGTAGTAGTAGAAGTAGTAGTAGTAGTAGTAGCAGCAGCAGCAGCAGCAGCAGCAGTAGTAGTAGTAATAGTAGTAGAAGTAGTAGTAGTAGTAGTAGTAGTAGTAGTAGTAGTAGTAGTAGTAGTAGTAGTAGTAGTAGTAGTAGTAGTAGCAGTAGTAGTTATAGTAATAGTAGAAGTAGTAGTAGTAGTAGTAGTAGCAGTAGTAGTAGTTGTAGTAATAGTAGAAGTAGTAGTAGTAGTAGTAGTAGTAGTAGTAGTAGTAGTAGTAGTAGTAGTAGTAGTAGTAGTAGTAGTAGTAGTAGCAGTAGTAGTAGTTGTAGTAATAGTAGAAGTAGTAGTAATAGTAGTAGTAGTAGTAGCAGCAGCAGCAGCAGCAGCAGCAGCAGTAGTAGTAAAAGTAGTAGTAGTAGCAGCAGTAGTAGTAGTAACCAATATTGTCAACGCAGTGGCTCAGAATCTTCAATAATTGAACAAATTCAAAATTCAAAAGATATTTTGGTTTATCTTACTGCCTGAGATAAACTGATAATAATAAATCTTTTCATTTCATTTGGCATGTTGCCTATTGATAAGCGATACCTGAATGGCAATTAACGCCATTGCTCTACATGACCGCATGCATTCATAGATACCCAACCGTGTTTATATTTCTATATTTCCATACACATAATAACATATACATAATAACATGCACATAATAACATATACATAATAACATATACATAATAACATATACATAATAACATACACATAATAACATATACATAATAACATACACATAATAACATATACATAATAACATACACATAATAACATATACATAATAACATACACATAATAACATACACATAATAACATATAATTTGTAGAAGGGAGAATTTAATCAACATCACTGATAAAAATTAGATATTAAATCATAGGTCACTGATTTTAACTTATTAAATAAAATATTACAAGTTATACATGTCAGACTGTATAATCATTAATATATTATTTAATAAGTATAAATTAGTATGTCATTAATTACAATTGATATGTTAACCGCTATCGATGATCTTGATTATGTAGCTTTAATACGCGCTATTACGTCATGACAACAAGTTGCCCAAACCTCTATCATGCCTTTGGTACAACAACTCCGTCTTGAAGAATCAAGAGGAAGACCTGGTTAGACGTCACATAAGGTCTGGTTGGTAAATATACTAAAGTGGAATCAAGATGGAGACTGCATTTTTTAAATTTATATTATAGTATTTTATTTCATTAACCAAACAAAATTTTTTACAATTTTAATTTGATAAGATGATAAAGATATAAATGCACATGCATATCATTATCAGTACTAGAGATACATATTTCCATTGTTATAATATATCGGAATGACTAGACATTTCTAAGAACAAACTGTAGTATAATTGCCTTAATATATCTTATATATTGTCATAAAAGTAAAGTAAATACCTTTTTGCACAAGTAAACCTAGCATTAAGCGTGTAGAAAACTGTTTACACCAGTATCATATGCTGGGCCTTCAATAGTTCATTCAAGGCAAATAAATAATGAAATTAAGAATAAAATAGAAGGAAAAGGGGAAGAAGAGATTATACAGAGCAGACGAATTATACATAGTGCCAGTGCGTGTTAACTGTTATCTATAGTAATTAGTTTGGGTAAAAGACAGGGTCCTAACAGTGTACTAGATAATACAGGGATCACATAAAACTCTCAGTAATGGGAGAAGTTGGTCCAAAATAATGAGAAAACTGTCAGATTGGTACTGATATAGAACTGAAGCTTGATGCGTGGATGCTATACGGTATAAAAGTCCATTACTGGCTTCGATTCTGTCAGATTTGCAATTACAAGAATCCATGCATACTATTCAGTTTGACAGTTCCGATTTGTTATCCAGGCTGAGACACTATGACAAACAGAAATAAATTATGACCTAGGCTGGATCTGATTATGACGTAGGTGAAATTCATTGAACACGTGTCCAGAAGTCAATAATGGTCACGTGAAGGTCCAGAAACCTTTATAAAGGGAAAGCGCCCACTTTGGGCATTCCATTTTTGATCATTCTTGGAATCACTTGTCATTCTCGTTATAAGTGTTGGACTTAGAAACAACAAGATTCAGAATCATTTGTTTAAAAGAAATATAAGTCTTTCATAAGGTCTCGTGTTGGATAATGAAATGTAATGAAATATAAAGATAATATTAACAAGAATAAAGAAAAAGTGTTATAAGAAATTTGCTTAGGAAATTAGTTAATTAAGAAGGAAAGTTTAAATGTTAGATAATAAATATTTGATAAAAGAGAATAATTCATCTTAAATTATAAACTGTGGAATGAAGATCTCGTGCAATAATGATTAATAAAGATTAGATAAGTGACCCTACATTGTCTCAAAGTTGTGATTTAGCTTAATTCGTTCAGAGAATAAGAACCACTGAATATTGAAACTTAACGGACATCATTGTGTTTTGAGAGATTATCATCCGGCTTGAGGGTGGATCGTCCCCCAGATCCACAAACCGAACAGTGATAAAGTGGTGGAGTATCTTTGGGTACAATTCTCGGACAATTTCTGCAAGTTTTGTGCAAGTATTCAGTGGTAATATCGTCAGATCCAGCAATCCGGTAAGAGATTTAATTAATGAAAATGAGCATGAACAAAAACTGATTGATACTGATATTTTAGAGCCAGCTTGGAATGCTATCTGCTTGACCTGAGCTCTGCACGAGCATAATACAAACAATTTGGCTACAGCACATGTATTGATTTTCTTGAAGTGGCTGCGCATAATAGAGATGTTAATATGATTAGGAAAACGAACAACAAAGAACCTTATTAGATTAAAATATTCAACCAATTTTAAAGTAATCAATCTACACCATAAATTTTTTTTTTTTAAATGGTGACATTACGAATATTATTGACCTTGGATAGAAGAGAGATAAAAATTACTTAGGCAACGGCTGCATGAACTTATTTAATACAGCCATGAAGTTTGATGGACAACACAGTTCATCCACAAAATGCTAACTATGATACCAGAAACTGGGCAAAAATTACAAGGGCAATTGATGAGAAATGTGATGGTATTCAAGTAGAACTTCATAATAGCATTAGTGGATTATCAAATAGGATTAATATGGATAGAGCAATGCCTCTTTTTGACTTTTTCCACGGACGGGCAAATGAAAACACAGACTCGTACATAAAAAGATTTAACCGTTATGCAGCACTAAAACAATGGAATGATCAACAAAAGATAGATCATTTTTGTTTATTAATGAAAGACTCTGCTCAAACATGGGTGGATTTACTTCCTATGACAGAAATTACGTCATTTCAGATTCTTTGTGACCGCTTTTTTGGAACGGTTTAAGCCACATTCATCAAACCGATGGATTCAGATAGAAGCTTTTTCTGGCAGAAAACAATTGCCTAGTGAAACAGTAGAAGACTATTTAACAGAACTGCAAAGATTAGGAGCCATGTTAGATAGATCAAATGACCTAATCCTGGAGTGTTTTATCAGAGGACTAAAGCCTCATCTACGTAATTATGTTATGCTGAAAAACCCACAGAACTTGACAGAGGCCACAGATTTGGCTAGAACGGCGCAGGCGGTTGGGCTACAGCAGACAAATAGTGAAGACATAACCTCTATGCTTGAAGAGATCAAATCAGAATTAGCTAAATTACCGACACGTGTACACACGATTAGCAATATACAAACTAGGAGAACACCACCGCCATCACCCACATTTAAACCAAGAGTTAATTTTAATACGAGAGAAAATGGACAAAATCAATATCAAGGCTCACGTTACACCCAGACAGTTAATGGCAATACAGGCATACAATTACAGAGAACACGACAGCTTTCTTGTTACCGTTGTGGAGGTGAATACAATAACAGGCATGTGTGTCCAGCTTTGAGGCTAAAATGTAACTATTGTCAAAGGATCGGACATTTTGCACGTGTTTGCAGGCAGAGGGGTAGAAGCAATCCAACTCCAGAGGGGCACGGGCCTCACCTGATTGAACATAAAAATAAAGCATCCAAACAGGGAGGCCAACTTCTGGAAAATTTTGAAAATATGAATCCACTTAAAAATTATAAGAATGACACAAAACAAATTTCTGAAATTCCAGTCTATATAAGCTCTCTTTCCTCCCATAATCATGTCAGAATTTCTGTGAATAACCATAGTATGAATGCTTTGGTTGACACAGGTGCTATTATCTCTTGCATGAATTATGATACATATCGAAAAATGAAACTAAATAAAATATTTCCTTTGACAAGTGCAAAAAAAATACCTTGGGTTCAGGGAGTGGATGGATCACAAATTAAAGTTAAGGGTATTGTAAGTCTACCTGTTTAGATAGGTGGCATTACTCTTGTTCAAGACTTCCATGTGATTCCAAACTGTGCTTATCCAATAATTTTTGGTATAGACTTTTTACAAACACAAAAGGCTACCATTGATTTTACTCAAAATACATTGCTTTTACAAGATGGGATGTCAAAATGTTCTTTACTGTCACAAGATGTACCTAAATTATCCCTTTTAAAAATCAAAAAGTCTATCACGGTACCCAAAAACTCCATATTGCAGATGGCGATTCCAGTGCAGCATCACTGTTCAGCCAAGATAATGCTACTAGAACCATTGGATAGTTTGCGTGAGGAAAAATCAATATTGGTTCCACGCGCGGTGTTGTCTAGCGAGCAGGAGACCTTGTGCTTGCATTTCTACAATTACACTGATTCACATGTTGTATTAGACAGGGGGACTCCCATTGCTAGGCTCTCTCTGCTGTCTGCAGAGATGGTTATTGATTTTTCTCCCTCAGCAGCTACACAGAATACTTCACAAAATGAGACTGGTTTCATAGCTGCTGTGGACACTGAATGGACATCTGAAAATATGAAACTTGCATTGGATCTTGGATTTGATTTACAAGGGGCTGATATAACAGATAGTCAAAAACAGCAATTGCTAATGTTATTAGGACAATATAATGATATTTTTGCAATGAAACTGACTGAATTGAGCTTGGCTAAGGTCCCAGCGCATAAGATAGAAACTTATGATGAGATTCCAGTCCGCAGACGATACTACCGGTCGACACCTGTGATGCGAGAGATTATTGATCAGCAAATAGACGAGCTATTACAAGCCGGGATAGTGGAGCCTAGTGATAGTGAATGGGAATCACATGTTGTCATGGTACGGAAACCAGACAAGTCATTTCGTCGTTGTCTAGATTTTCGTAACTTGAATCAAAAGACAATACAATCTACGTTCAGCATACCACATTTTGATACTATAACAGATCAAATAGCTGTTTCTCATGCACAGATTTTCAGCACTTTAGATGTTACATCCAGTTTTTTTCAGGTTCCATTAGATCCTAGAACTGCGCACAAGACCTCTTTTCAAAGTGAAAAGTTTGGCAATTTGCAATTCAGTGGGATTCCATTTGGGTTGAAGAATGCTAGTTTCTGCTTTCAAAGGGTTATAACAGAACTGTTAAAAGGTATCACTTGGGATTATGCCATGGCATACATCGATGACATAATTGTTTTTAGTCCAGATTTTGAGACTCACCTTCAACATTTGGAAAATGTATTTGAAAGATTCAGGTCTGTCAATCTAAAACTAAAGCCTTCAAAATGTCACTTTGCACATGCATCCATTAGTTATCTAGGTCATATATTAACTCCACAGGGTATACAAGTTAATCCTGAAAATACAGAAGTCTTAAGAACTTACCCTAGACCCAAATCTGCGAAACATGTTAGACAATTTATTGGCTTGGCCTCATTTTATAGGTCCTTTGTACCAAATTTTGCTGACATAGCTAGTCCTCTTAACACCTTGCTTCGTAAAGATATAAAATTTCAATGGGATGAGAAATGCGAAGAATCTTTTAAGGCGATAATACAGGCCTTGCTATCTCCACCTGTATTAAGATACCCAGATTTTAAAAGACCTTTCTCTATATATACGGATGCAAGTGGAACTGCTTTGGGTTATATTTTGGGACAACGGGATGATGATGGTAAGGGGTATGTCATTAGCTATGGAGGGAGATCTCTATCTGATGCAGAAAGGAAATATTGTATATCTGAACGAGAGATGCCTGCTGTAATTGCTGGTATCAGGAAATATAGAGAGTACTTGTTGCATGCAAAATTTTATATATACACAGATCATGCTGCATTAAAGTGGTTATATGCTACAAAAGACACTAGTGGTCGTCTGGGAAGATGGACATTATATCTTCAACAATATGATTATGTTTCATTTATGTCGAAAGGAGATGTTAATGATAATGATAATAATGCACATTTTTTTTTAGGTTGATGATGGTTAACCAATGTTATGCTTAAGTAATTAATATATAACATACATGTTATTAATGCATCAGTGCAGGTAATGTTAAATACACATATATGTAAGGAAGCATGGTTGAATTTGTAGCCATGTGTGAACATGGACTCCGCTAACAATAAGCTGAGTACATCACTATATGGTAAAGTTACTCTTACCATACTTTGCATGTTTGTATACTACTTATTAACAATTCCCATGCTTCGGGTCAATGGTTCATTCGTACTGAAGTGTGTTCTGCTAGATACTTAAATAATCAAAGGACTGCCAATGATTATAGGGTGATTATTTGTGTATTGTGTCAGACTACATGCATTAATACAATGCAGGGATATTGTACTATTGTACATAGGTTGTACTGGTTGGTGGGTTTTTTCTTCGTTATGTAATCCTTTGGGGATGAGTACATACATGTAAATGCAAAGTGTAAGTGTGGACGAGTGGCTGACAAGATTGAATGTATTCATTTCTCTCTTTCATCAGCGTGGTATCATATTGCATAGAATACTTTGTCATGACAGGTGTGAATGGGATCACTTGCATGACTTGTTGTTATTAGTGAGTGTATTTATCCATCTATTGATTTTAAATAGAGGTTCAACATGAAACGGTTGGTATGGTGTTTCAGGAATAGTTGTAATCTAGTGAACGGAGTTGCAAAAAGGGCTCTGGGTGTTTCTGTTTGGGTGCCATAGGGGTACACACCTGAGGTTGATGGCAAGGTTGCGCCATCAAGCCATTTCAGATCCTGATAGGCCGGGGCACATGGTCCTGTGCATAGATGGTGTTCGGTTTACTGTTGATTAGTTATATGCTATGTCATATATATATATATATATATATATATATATATATATATATATATATATATATATATATATATATATATATATATATATTATTGTTGATAGACCATTCAAATTTGGTCAATATGGATGTTGTTGCATGTTACATCTGCAGTTTTGATTTCCGTGGTTGTTGATTAGGTTGCAAAATGTATGCACATGGATACACTATATTTCCGGTGGATGGGATTATGATGGATTCAGGTTACTCAGAATTCACCTAATGTTTGCTTACATAGTTTGAGTACAATTTGCATACCTTTTGGTAGATGGAATAGAAGGAATCTGATTTGGATTTGAGAGGAATTGTTCCTCTGTTTTGGGCTTCAGAGAGCACATAAAGTTGACAGGTGTATACATTTTTTTGGTTTTACGAATATACGATGCGTCTGATTGTCTTGTTTACTATGGTAATGTTCGTGTGAACAGCCTACGCATGATTAAGAATTATACTTTATGTTTGTTTGGTTTTTGGCTGAATTTTGCCTCTATGGAACCGATGGATATGGTCGGATGTGTAATTCGCCTGCAGGTATGCGTTCCAATTGTCTTTGGTTGAAGTTAAGGGCAATGGCAATGGGCCATGAAAGGATGGAAAGCCAGGCTCTGGCTTTGTTGAGGGCGAGGCATATATCATATGCTGGGCCTTCAATAGTTCATTCAAGGCAAATTGCTTTGTTCCAATAAATAATGAAATTAAGAATAAAATAGAAGGAAAAGGGGAAGAAGAGATTATACAGAGCAGACGAATTATACATAGTGCCAGTGCGTGTTAACTGTTATCTATAGTAATTAGTTTGGGTAAAAGACAGGGTCCTAACAGTGTACTAGATAATACAGGGATCACATAAAACTCTCAGTAATGTGAGAAGTTGGTCCAAAATAATGAGAAAACTGTCAGATTGGTACTGATATAGAACTGAAGCTTGATGCATGGATGCTATACGGTATAAAAGTCCATTACTGGCTTCGATTCTGTCAGATTTGCAATTATAAGAATCCATGCATACTATTCAGTTTGACAGTTCCAATTTGTTATCCAGGCTGAGACACTATGACAAACAGAAATAAATTATGACCTAGGCTGGATCTGATTATGACGTAGTGAAATACATTGAACACGTGTCCAGAAGTCAATAATGGTCACGTGAAGGTCCAGAAACCTTTATAAAGGGAAAAGCGCCCACTTTGGGCATTCCGTTTTTGATCATTCTTGGAATCACTTGTCATTCTCGTTATAAGTTTTGGACTTAGAAACAATAAGATTCAGAATCATTTGTTTAAAAGAAATATAAGTCTTTCATAGGGTCTCGTGTTGGATAATGAAATGTACTGAAATATAAAGATAATATTAACAAGAATAAAGAAAAAGTGTTATAAGAAATTTGCTTAGGAAATTAGTTAATTAAGAAGGAAAGTTTAAATGTTAGATAATAAATATTTGATAAAAGAGAATAATTCATCTTAAATTATAAACTGTGGAATGAAGATCTCGTGCAATAATGATTAATAAAGATTAGATAAGAAATCATATATAAATCAGGAAGGAAACATGAAAATGCTGACACTTTAAGTAGACGTCCATACCCAATGACAGATGACATCACAAAAGTTCGATCTGATGCTGAGCCAGATGATGTATCACCAGCTATAAATGCTATAGCACTGGCTGAGAAAGAATATTCAAATATAACACCTATTCAACATGCAACAGAAATATTAGCTGTCAATCAAGATGCTGTGATAGTGGCTCAGAAGGCTGATCCTGATTTTTCTATAATAATTGACTATATACAAGATAGAAGTCTTCTGGAGGATGAGAAAATTGCCAGACGAGTCATGCTGGAAAGTCAGGATTACATAATCGACCAGGGTGTACTTTACCATTTATATTATCCGAGATCAAAGGGTAGTAGGGCTGAGAGGTTGATTAAGCAATTAGCTGTTCCACATACATTACGTGATGATATACTTCTTTCATATCATGATAGCCTTCTGGCAGGTGGTCATCAGGGGATTGAACGGTGTTTTCAAACAATAAGGCAGAAATATTTCTGGCCGACTATGTACCGTGATATCCAATATTATGTGAAATCTTGCATAATATGTCAACAAACAAAACGTCAGGCACATGCTAAACCAGCTCCATTACACCCACTTCCAGTGAGAGATATTTGACACCTGGCACCTCGATATCCTTGGTCCATTTCGTCAGGATCCTCAAGGGAATCGTTATTTATTGGTTTGTGTAGAATCTTATAGTAGGTGGCCAGTAGTTTTCCCCATACGTAATATGGAAACCACAACAATAGCAGACATTTTCTATAAAGACATGATTTGCAGATATGGTGCTCCATCTTATCTGATAACGGATCGAGGCTTGTCATTTCTTTCTAAATTGATGACTGATTTATGCAATATCTTTTCGATAACAAAAGTAAATACAAGTTCTTATCACCCACAAACAAATGCTGCTGTGGAACGGATGAATGGAGTTATTTCCAAAACGCTACGTGCGTATTGCTCTCCTGGTCAGGAGGATTGGGCAGCTCTTGTACCAGCTATATTATCTGCATATAGATTTAGCCCTGCCACTCAAAGTAGTTTATATAGTCCTTTCTATTTAATGTTTGGACGTGAGTGCAGACTGCCTATCGATGTTGCGTTAATACCCACAACCCCACCAGTGAATCCACATGCACAATTAGAATCAATCATGAATAATTTAGAAATAACTCGAAAAATAGCAAAGGAAAATATCATGGAGGCACAAAAGAAGTACAAAGCATATTATGATAGGAACACAGGTACACCTCAGTATAGTGTTGGGCAAAAGGTATGGCTTCTTTGCTCGCATACTAAACCTGGGTTGTCTAGAAAATTGACATACAAGTACATAGGTCCATATTACATATGCACACATCAAGGCAATGTTACATATAGGATACGTAAATGTATTGATAACTCTCTGGTGCAATCATATGTACATGCTAATCGCCTCCGACCTTATGGTGATCCGAAACTAAGGCCTACAAATCCGCCATTGGAGTACATACAATCTGAAGAAGAACTTAATCCTGAATTAATTCAAGCTCATCCAGAAGAAGAGGAAGGATCGACTGCTACTGATGGAGTATTGGAAGACAAACTTGACACTCCTTCTCCACCGATAGACATTCAGGTGCAAGATACTGACGTGCCTGAATTGGACGGCTCAACACAGGAGATACATCCATCTGAACATGACACACCTGTAACTCATGAAGTTGACAGGATCATGACATGTAGAAATGTACATGGAAAGAAGTACTATAAGATCAGATGGAAAAATAAAACGTCACCACCTACATGGCAGTTGGCAGATACATTGCCTGGCCAGATAATTAGAGAATTTCATGCATCACGCACACATACTGGTCGCGTAAGACATAGAAGGTAGTACATGTGCATTGTAATGATTAACCCACACCGGGACTAAAAACATTTAGCTATGTATGATATCTATATGGCTATTTCATGTATTCTTTCACAGGTCTTCTCTTCCTACTACTATGAACTTGATTATAATTTATGCTTGGCTTATCTCCATCTTTTCTATACAATTTTATTTCATTTCTATAAGAGACCTGTGGATCATGCTATCTCACATATCCCTTGTGTTGGTGTCCATTGCATTGCTCATACGCAGACACACAGAGAAATTAAGCAAAGAATTAATTTCTGTGTCATATTTCATAAACATGAATTGATGGATATTTCTGAGCAAAGATGGTCAATCTCTTTTGAAGTGAAATTACCTGATGCTGCAATACACGCAAATATACACGAGTATTCGTGTGAGATGTTACTACTGGTACAAAAATGAAATGCAAGTAATGATAATTACTTTGTTCAGGTTGGCATTGTTTTTTATTACATTTCTATGTTACGTGCGTCTATACTTACTGATGTTAGGGAATCCATGGAAAGATTAAAGACAACCTTGCCACAAGATGTAGCTCATTCTACTGATTCAAGGACACGTCGAGCAATCATTCCGTTTGTTGCGACAATTGCTAAACATCTTTTTGGAATTGCTACAACATCAGATGTTCAACGGGTTGCTACACATGTAAATAAGATTATACAGCATATGAGATCCAGCAATAAGAATTTTCAGACACATGAATTACATATGTCGTCTTTCATAGCTGCTACAAATGATAGATTTCGAAATCATATGAAAGCTATAAATGACAATCATCGTAGCTTACAATATGTGCAGAAGACAATAACAAACATTTCTGAAGCTTTGCAGACGCAATGGTTAACGATGACTCGCTTTATGGTCGATGTTTTGCACAGTGCTATCCATATCAAAAGTGTACTTCAAGAATTCTTACTGGCGGTTAATGAGCTTGCACATCATCGTTTGTCACCTACACTGGTCCCTCCAATGCTTTTGCAAGAGACATTAAGAAACATACAGAAGGAATTAATGGACAAACACCCTAAATTTCGTCTTGCACACCTTGATACTGGATATTATTATATCAATCAATATGTCGACGCCTATCTACATGGGGAGTCAGTTATTTTACAATTACACATACCGGTTACACAACATGTCAACCTTTTTACTGTTTACCAAGTAAATATACATCCCGTACCTTTAAGTGATGCTATTTCTCATACCACTGAGTTGGTAGGTCTTCCTGATTATTTTGCCATAAACAATGACAGTTATTTTCATTTGACATCTTCTGAGTACACTTTGTGTACTGGTAAGCTATTTCTTACATGTCCAAATATTGCAGCTACTATGTCTTTGAATAAACCATCATGCTTGTCGGCTATATATCAAAATGAGCTAGGTCAAGCACATAAGCTGTGCGAGTTCAAACTAAAACCGAACAATACACGACCGTATGTTGTTCAAATTGCACCTGTTACTATTCTAATGTCAAATATCAGTACTGCTGTACTGTCATGTGACAAGAAGGTGAATGACATAGGAGGGTGTGCATTTTGTGTTATACAGTTGCCTTGTTCATGCAGTTTGTTAGCCAATGGTTATTACATTCCGTCTAGTCTCACAAACTGTCATGATCTAGATGGTACTGTTACAAAATCATATGGGGTGAACCTGGGTCTTCTATTACATTTCTTTTCACCTAGTAATCTTTCACACCTTCTGGGTGATACACTTCATAAAATGCTGGTCCCGTTTGAAATTCCGTCTTTTCGTATTCCTACTCACAATTGTTCACGTTTGGTTGCATTAGATGATTCATTTGATTTGTCTTTATCCATGGCAGCGGCTTTGATTAAAGATGATAAGCCTGTGTATCAGACATTGACTGATTCACTACTAATGGGTGATTTATCATTACCACCCACTTACATGATGGTTAATCAGGAAATCGTTGGGTACATTGCATTGATCATTGCCACTAAATCATTAGTGGCAGGTATATATGCTATCCGGCGCATGCGTATCCTTGCAATGACTCTGACTATAGTGCAGATGGCAAAAGCTGCTAATGCGCTCGAACAGACCCCACCACTGCCAAAGTTGGTGTGGCAGACACCCAGTACATCTCCTACCTCATTGAGTAATGATATTATATTGCGTTTAACACCAGCTTCAATCACTTTGTTTCTGATCGGCGTTATTTTATTGGGTGTAGTGTTAGTTCTTTTGAGATCTTATGTTTTTACACCGCCTAAACATACTTACCTTCTGCTACAGCTCACTGACACCCAGGAAACTGTTTCTTTGCCTGTTTGGCATGCTCCAGTTTCTCCAATGCTACTGTACAGTAGACAGTATGAATGTCCGATTGATTTTACTCTTACCCAACATCCATTTCGCTCTACTCTTTGTGCACAATGGCGTAATTTTGACTTACATAATGCAATTTCAGGTGAGAATGTGAAACCTCCAAATGAAATTCCGGTTCCCATGTTTCAGACCACTGTTTTGAAACGCATATTGTCCAAAACATTCTATGTCTATATGATCTTGATGCACTCAGGATACATATATTATCTTAGACCTAATGAATTGCGTCCTTCGGTGGATACAGAACCAATTGAATCTACTCAGCCTGTAATTGCTGCAACTGCTCCGCTTTACCCAGCCATTCCATATAATGCTACACAGGAGGGTTGGTAATTACAAAGGGACTTACATGCGAATGGTTGTAGATACCTCAACAATCGTTATTTTGTTTCACACAACACTTACCACATGCATATTTCTTATGTTCCTTTTGTTTGGTGCATGTCACTACATACATACATACATACGTACATACTTACATACGTACATACATACATAAATGAGCTCATTATATATTACTATACATATATATTACACCGCGATGATAGCCGCGGAGTGTGAACTTGATATGTTGTTCGCTGACTCGATTTAACTGCTACATTTGATTTCTCGGAATCGTCACAGTATTAGAAAGCATCGTATAATTATGGATTACAGGTTCATTTCGGTAGCTACTTCTGTGAATAATATCATACAGTTTATAGTATATACATTTCATATGACACAATACAGTGAGGTGTTATAGGTTGGGTAACCAATGTGAAAGGCGGGGTACATGGCCTTTCTAGCTCACAACCACAGGTAAAGCCAAAGGTGTGTGAGGATAGCATGCAAGGGATTCCTTGGCAGTGAACTGTTACAGCATACTAGGTAATATTAACCCTTATATCATGGAAAGTATGCACTGCAGATGACAAGTGCTTAACACTAGAAAGGATACACAATGTATTGCTTATCATTTGGTAGAAATGATTCCTACATGATACAGGGATGATGGTGTAATGTGAATGATTATTGGATTGTTTCTGTATCCTGTCGGGTTACTAATATGATAGACAAGATATTATTGAATATATATTGTCTTGTTATACTTTACTTCACTCGACATGGACGAAAGTATGGTATGAATCTTGATGATGCAACTAGTTTGTAGGTAAAATTGAATGTAATTCATTCTATGTCATCTCGGATGAGAGTATGATTGCATGTACGATATGCCATTGTTTAAATATATATCTTTTTCGTATGTTTCATTTATGTCGAAAGGAGATGTTAATGATAATGATAATAATGCACATTTTTTTTTAGGTTGATGATGGTTAACCAATGTTATGCTTAAGTAATTAATATATAACATACATGTTATTAATGCATCAGTGCAGGTAATGTTAAATACACATATATGTAAGGAAGCATGGTTGAATTTGTAGCCATGTGTGAACATGGACTCCGCTAACAATAAGCTGAGTACATCACTATATGGTAAAGTTACTCTTACCATACTTTGCATGTTTGTATACTACTTATTAACAATTCCCATGCTTCGGGTCAATGGTTCATTCGTACTGAAGTGTGTTCTGCTAGATACTTAAATAATCAAAGGACTGCCAATGATTATAGGGTGATTATTTGTGTATTGTGTCAGACTACATGCATTAATACAATGCAGGGATATTGTACTATTGTACATAGGTTGTACTGGTTGGTGGGTTTTTTCTTCGTTATGTAATCCTTTGGGGATGAGTACATACATGTAAATGCAAAGTGTAAGTGTGGACGAGTGGCTGACAAGATTGAATGTATTCATTTCTCTCTTTCATCAGCGTGGTATCATATTGCATAGAATACTTTGTCATGACAGGTGTGAATGGGATCACTTGCATGACTTGTTGTTATTAGTGAGTGTATTTATCCATCTATTGATTTTAAATAGAGGTTCAACATGAAACGGTTGGTATGGTGTTTCAGGAATAGTTGTAATCTAGTGAACGGAGTTGCAAAAAGGGCTCTGGGTGTTTCTGTTTGGGTGCCATAGGGGTACACACCTGAGGTTGATGGCAAGGTTGCGCCATCAAGCCATTTCAGATCCTGATAGGCCGGGGCACATGGTCCTGTGCATAGATGGTGTTCGGTTTACTGTTGATTAGTTATATGCTATGTCATATATATATATATATATATGTATATATATATATATATATATATATATATATATATATATATATATATATATATATATATATATATATATATATATATATATATATATATATTATTGTTGATAGACCATTCAAATTTGGTCAATATGGATGTTGTTGCGTGTTACATCTGCAGTTTTGATTTCCGTGGTTGTTGATTAGGTTGCAAAATGTATGCACATGGATACACTATATTTCCGGTGGATGGGATTATGATGGATTCAGGTTACTCAGAATTCACCTAATGTTTGCTTACATAGTTTGAGTACAATTTGCATACCTTTTGGTAGATGGAATAGAAGGAATCTGATTTGGATTTGAGAGGAATTGTTCCTCTGTTTTGGGCTTCAGAGAGCACATAAAGTTGACAGGTGTATACATTTTTTTGGTTTTACGAATATACGATGCGTCTGATTGTCTTGTTTACTATGGTAATGTTCGTGTGAACAGCCTACGCATGATTAAGAATTATACTTTATGTTTGTTTGGTTTTTGGCTGAATTTTGCCTCTATGGAACCGATGGATATGGTCGGATGTGTAATTCGCCTGCAGGTATGCGTTCCAATTGTCTTTGGTTGAAGTTAAGGGCAATGGCAATGGGCCATGAAAGGATGGAAAGCCAGACTCTGGCTTTGTTGAGGGCGAGGCATATATCATATGCTGGGCCTTCAATAGTTCATTCAAGGCAAATTGCTTTGTTCCAATAAATAATGAAATTAAGAATAAAATAGAAGGAAAAGGGGAAGAAGAGATTATACAGAGCAGACGAATTATACATAGTGCCAGTGCGTGTTAACTGTTATCTATAGTAATTAGTTTGGGTAAAAGACAGGGTCCTAACAGTGTACTAGATAATACAGGGATCACATAAAACTCTCAGTAATGTGAGAAGTTGGTCCAAAATAATGAGAAAACTGTCAGATTGGTACTGATATAGAACTGAAGCTTGATGCATGGATGCTATACGGTATAAAAGTCCATTACTGGCTTCGATTCTGTCAGATTTGCAATTATAAGAATCCATGCATACTATTCAGTTTGACAGTTCCAATTTGTTATCCAGGCTGAGACACTATGACAAACAGAAATAAATTATGACCTAGGCTGGATCTGATTATGACGTAGTGAAATACATTGAACACGTGTCCAGAAGTCAATAATGGTCACGTGAAGGTCCAGAAACCTTTATAAAGGGAAAAGCGCCCACTTTGGGCATTCCGTTTTTGATCATTCTTGGAATCACTTGTCATTCTCGTTATAAGTTTTGGACTTAGAAACAATAAGATTCAGAATCATTTGTTTAAAAGAAATATAAGTCTTTCATAGGGTCTCGTGTTGGATAATGAAATGTACTGAAATATAAAGATAATATTAACAAGAATAAAGAAAAAGTGTTATAAGAAATTTGCTTAGGAAATTAGTTAATTAAGAAGGAAAGTTTAAATGTTAGATAATAAATATTTGATAAAAGAGAATAATTCATCTTAAATTATAAACTGTGGAATGAAGATCTCGTGCAATAATGATTAATAAAGATTAGATAAGTGACCCTACATTGTCTCAAAGTTGTGATTTAGCTTAATTCGTTCAGAGAATAAGAACCACTGAATATTGAAACTTAACGGACATCATTGTGTTTTGAGAGATTATCATCCGGCTTGAGGGTGGATCGTCCCCCAGATCCACAAACCGAACGGTGATACCAGTATTACTGAAAATCATTGTTACTTACAGTAACAATGACTGACAGTCATACTAATTTTAAAAATCAACATATATGCATGAAAATACTTCAACAAAACTTGTTAAACAAACTATGGCAATGGAAGGTATAGATAGTTATATACCAATACATACTCTACATATAAGTGCATCCTGCGTTGGACGGTTGGAAGATTTCTACATTAGCACGATGGTCAACAGCGACACATTCTGAAAATTTAAAATTAACTTAGTGAGATATGATAAAAAGAGACATGCATATATATCATATATATTAAGCTTAAATAATATATTAACATTTATACCACAAGCTATGCGAACGAAAGTCAATCTTTTGTTATCAGTCATTACAGGTCAGATTGTTGAATATGAATGACCAAGTCATAAATTGTTGAATATGACTGACCAAGTCATAATGATTCATATCATATTGAAAAAGAAAATCAATACAAATAATATATATATATAACAATAAATTAATCAACAAATATACACAAATGTATTTATAATTTAATAGTCAATACTTTGTCAACATTATCCAAGAAAGAAAACTTGTCAGTTTAGCTTAAAAGAAAATTTTATTTATATTATATTTAATTTATACTTAACCCATTCACAGATAGATTCTTCACATCTTAATTCCAGAGTGACTGAACTAGAAGTCTTATATTAAAATTAATTTGACTGTAAGCAATTGTTTGTTACCTTTGGTAGCAACAGTATACAGTAAAGTAGTTTCAAAATAACAGTAGAGTAATTATTACAATGTGAAGAAATGTTATTGTGGAATTTGACGGTGAAAGGGTTAATTTTTCGTTTGTTTTTCATTTGAGTTAAAGCTTAAGTTAAATTATGTATAAATCTGTTTGGTTAAAGTTTAAGTTAAAATAGGCTTTAATCTGAGTTAAAATAGTTTATTGGTTGATCAACCGACTAATGGCCAGAGAAAATGATACATACATACAAATGCAAATTGTGGTAAAACAAGATGCATATATATATATATATATATATATATATATATATATATATATATATATATATATATATATATATATATATATATATATATATATATATATATATATATATATGTATCAATTTTTTGTAAAAGATGGAAGAACGGAATTGTCCAAAAGCTCCACAATATCTAAGTCATCAAAAGCAACTCCTTGAATACTAATATATGGCCATAAAGCTGAAAAGTAATTTGATCTGAGGCATAATTTTATGCCTACCATTTTGGTAAATTTAGTAAAAGGCTTCTTCAAGGCTCCCCCCCACCTTAAATTCCTGAGCTGTATTTCTGGGCGACAGTTATTATTGGGATCCCATAAAAACCTCACCGAGGAGCCGATACAGCCACTTCCATCTTTTCTATCTACCTATCTATTAAATCTATCACTTTATAAAGAAATGTATAAATTATTTGTATATATGTTTATTAAATATTAGTTTTAATTATTTGTTTGAATGTATGTTCTATATATACAAAATCGTAAAAAATAATTAGATAAAGTAAATAAATAATATTTCTTATGTTAAAAATATCTTATATATACACTTTAGAAATTTCCTAAGTTATAGTACAGTTCAGAAATAAAATAAGAAATGATCCCAAATAACATAAAATGCACCGTTGAATATTTTGACCTTAACTTTATGAAAATAAAATAAAAAATCAGGGAGTTATTACTACAATATACTCCAATCAAAATATAATCAATTTATTCAACGGAAAACTTTGTATCAGAGAACATTCGTCTTCATATTGGAAATATTAAAATTCAATTTCATACTGTACTGTATGATGTCAAATATTGAAAATCTGATAACTTTTTACCTTATATGAGTTTATATGTGATTCATAGCGGTAAAATAGTAAGTCAGAAAAGGAAATAAAGGCTAAATGATACGGAACGGTTATTGTCAAAGATAGTAAAATTAGGTCAAAATATTTTTTAAATAATCGTAGTAATAGATTTTCTAAAGACCAACAAATTTTAACCCGTACATATTGATGACGGATGAATAATTATAGAATACTTACTGAAAATTGAGTTGGCATGGAATATACTCCAATGTGAATATCAGACCGTTGTTAAACAATAATAACAATCACACTTGCTACCAAATAAAATTGAGGATTGGCACACAATACTTTTTAATTTGTTTGCCAGATGTTGTAAAAACAAAAATAATTAAGTATCAAACTTGTTATTTAAATTGCTATGTAACAGACTTGAAAGAATCATTAATCATAAAGCTAACCAATACTCAAATTCACGCTTAATTGATCCTACAGATGGAAAAAATTGTAAATAATACACATCAGACGACATTAACTTGGAACGCGCATGTTTGTTTATAATCTCACGCTAATGACCTCATAATAGAAAATGGTTTGTCTCCCTTATAATAGTGTAGCGGGAGAAGAGTGACCTAGACTATTAAAGTGGGTTATCTCCCATGCAATAGTGTAGCGAGGTATCAAGGAAAGACGTGGGTTATGTATGGAATAATTTGTCATTGCACATTGTATAAAGCTAGCACTTATACAGGTAAGGAGATGATATCATTCTAGTGAATTAGTTCCAATCAGTTTAAATTTTATTGAATATATTGAAATTAATTTGACTGGAAATCAATGTTGTATATATATATATTTTTTTTAAACATACAGGTATGGAAAATATATCATTCTAGTGACTTAGGTTCAGTCAGTTCAAGGCTATTGAAAGCATATATAGAACGTATCTTTAAATTCTTGGCCTATTTAACATACACGTATGGAAATTATATCAATCTAGTGACTTTAGGTTCAGTTAGTACAAGGCTATTGACGCCATATATAGAATTTCATTTTAGTTATGTCTTATATCTTATTGTCATATATAACGTCTTATATCTTATTGTCATATATAATGTTGAATATTTTGAAACTAATTTGATTGGAAATCATTGCTGCATGGCAGCAATGGCTTCCAGTCAAATTAGTTTCAAAATATTCACCATACAGGTCTGGAAAATATATCAATCTAGTGACTTAGGTTCAGTCAGTTCAAGGCTATTGGAAGCATATATAGAAACATATCTTTAAAATTAAAATTATGGCCTACTTAACATAAAGGTATGCAAATTATATCAATCTAGTGACTTTAGGTTCAGTTAGTACAAGGCCATTGATAGCATATATAGAATTTCAATTTTGTTATGTCTTATATCTTATTGTCATATATAATGTTGAATAATTTTGAAACTAATTTGATTGGAAATCATTGCTGCATGGCAGCAATGGCTTCCAGTCAAATTAGTTTCAAAATATTCAACATACAGGTCTGGAAAATATATCAATCTAGTGACTTAGGTTCAGTCAGTTCAAGGCTATTGAAAGCATATATATACACCTGTGCAAAAGTTAAGCACCACCCTATTTTTACGCACATGCGAGGGTATATTCATGTGCTATGAAGAAAGCAATAGCATAAACATTTATGTACCCATCCATCTTAGTGCAAGAGGTAATAATGCAACTAGAGGAATGCTGATTATGATGGTGGGGAAACACTGTATGTTTTTGTTTGAACTTGAAAACGATGCCTGAATATGGTTACGTTGACACAACTGACAACTATTGCCCTACAGTTGACACACGTGGCTAGATTGTCATTAATGGTGTCTGAAAACGAAGTTTAACATCTGTGCTCGAGTTTGAGACTGTCATTATTAATACCGGGTATATCCACCTTGTGCCTGGATGACGGCCTGGACACGACGTCTCATGCTGGTCACCAACCGACTGATACGCCATTGTGGTATTCGTTGCCATTCAAGATGGAGTGCGTCTGTTAATTCCTGTAGGTTCTGCACAGGAGGATCCCTCCTTCTCACCATGTTTCCCAGAATGTCCCAGATATGCTCAATAGGGTTCATGTCAGGGCTCCTTGCTGGCCATGGTAGGGTTTCGATGGCATTCTGGCGGAGGTATTCATGCACAGCTCTAGCACGATGTGGTCGGGCGTTGTCATCCATGAATATAGGGTGGGTTCCAGGTGCATCATTTACAAAATGAGGGACCACAACTCTATCCAGTATGGAATCTTGATAACTTTGTCCATTTAGTGTTCCAGGTACAGTCAACAGATCCAGCTTACAATCAAATGAGATGCACCCCCATATCATAACGGAACCTCCACCAAATGGAACTTCTTCCATGATGTTACGTTGGTCGTACGCCGTGCGTCTGGACCTCCATACACGAGTTCGACCATCTGTGGCATGAAGCAGGAACCGACTTTCATCGGACCAGTGTACCCGTCTCCAAGATCTCATGTTCCAGTGTCTTCTTTCGTTGCACCACCTCAGACGCTCCTCTTTGTGGTGTGCAGTGAGGAGAGGACGTCTGACAGCTCTCCTAGCTTTCATGCCAGCGGCATACAGTCTCCTTTTGACGGTAGACATTGACACTCTATTGCGCATTTCCCATTGCTGGCTGAGCACTCTGCTGTTGGTGAATGGAGATCTCCTAACAAGGCGTACTAGGGCTCGATCATCACGGGCAGTAGTCTTCTTCGGTCTTCCAGATCTAGGCCTGTCCTTCACCTCGTTAGTTTGCCCATGTTTTGCAATCAAACGACTGATTACAGTATGGTTAATGTTCAGCTGTCTGCCAATCTCTCTGCATGACATACCAGTGGTATGCATGCCTATGATTTGCCATTTCACACGATCACTTAACCTTCGTCTTGCCATAGCGGTTCACAATCAAGAGCTAATTCTCTCTGTACAAATAAACCACGGTCATGAACACAAAATTCCTAATCTTGTCGCCTAAATCTGTATGTAATGTTCTACACCTCAAACTGGACTTTTACATAACTGAACACGTGTGCTGTTTCCCGCCACGCACGGACATCAAGCGGCCTGAAGTCATGCATGCATGTGCATTTCGTACTTGGAATTATGTCAGCTAACGCGGGGACAAAAAGTATGGCAGCCTAGTTGTACCATCATGTTTCTACGTTCTATTGTTTTTGCTGGTGCTTAACTTTTGCACAGGTGTATAGAAACATATCTTTAAGATTAAAATTATGGCCTACTTAACATACAGGTATGCAAATTATATCAATCTAGTGACTTTAGGTTCAGTTAGTACAAGGCCATTGATAACATATATAGAATTTCAATTTTGTTATGTCTTATATCTTATTGTCATATATACATAATAACATACACATAATAACATACACATAATAACATACACATAATAACATATACATAATAACATATACATAATAACATATACATAATAACATATACATAATAACATATACATAATAACATACACATAATAACATATACATAATAACATACACATAATGACATACACATAATAACATACACATAATAACATATACATAATAACATACACATAATAACATATACATAATAACATATACATAATAACATACACATAATAACATATACATAATAACATACACATAATGACATATACATAATAACATACACATAATAACATATACATAATAACATATACATAATAACATATACATAATAACATATACATAATAACATATACATAATAACATACACATAATAACATATACATAATAACATACACATAATGACATATACATAATAACATACACATAATAACATATACATAATAACATATACATAATAACATACACATAATAACATACACATAATAACATATACATAATAACATACACATAATAACATATACATAATAACATATACATAATAACATATTGTGTTGGAAATAATCATAATGAGACCATTTTTCCACAATATGGATGCTTTCTTAAATTTACAATATATTACCATCACATTTACTTTATGCATTTTGAGTTTCTTGCTGCTGTCCACCGTTATCTTCTCGTTGTTCATGTTATAACGCAGATTGGAAAGATTAGGGCGGCTAGGGTTTATATAACAGCTCAAATTTTAATACACATAATAACATATACATAATAACATATACATAATAACATACACATAATAACATATACATAATAACATATACATAATAACATATACATAATAACATATACATAATAACATATACATAATAACATACACATAATAACATATTGTGTTGGAAATAATCATAATGAGACCATTTTTCCACAATATGGATGCTTTCTTAAATTTACAATATATTACCATCACATTTACTTTATGCATTTTGAGTTTCTTGCTGCTGTCCACCGTTATCTTCTCGTTGTTCATGTTATAACGCAGATTGGAAAGATTAGGGCGGCTAGGGTTTATATAACAGCTCACATTTTAATATCTCCACAAGTGTTTCTGGTCACCATTCTGATTAGAGGTAAAGGGTGCAAGAGAAGTTAGAGATCACGTACCTATAGCTGATTGGACAGATGGAGTGCGAACCACGAACGATTCTATTAAAATCATTATAATTCCTAAAAATGTCGTATGCGTATACTCCGGTGTCGGATCGGGCGCGTGCAATGGAAAACCTATCATTGATTTAAAGAGTTTTCCTAAAAACAAATCGTTCATATTGTTCAAAACGCACACAGTATGAAAAAAATCTTTTTGATAAAAGATTCTTGCTTTAACAACACGTACAACGCCAAAGGAATTTCGCTATCACAATAATCCCTACTTACAAAAGTTTGAATATTCTGTTGCATTATCGTCTTGTTGTGTTTTGTTTGATATATAATTTAATATAATGATGAGCTACCTTCCTAAACACCCATGACGTAGCCATGACTACTCACCAATAAAGGCTTTCTTCTGTAAGTTTGAGTAGCGCTCTGGAGATTCCACACTCTGTATCAGTCAAGCCACGGTTCAAATTTACACCAAACCTCTTATTGAGAAACTCAATGATGAACTGCGAGTCAGCGAGCGGTTGTTCATTGAAGGTAATCCACGGGAATTTACCTTTAGGGCCCATTTTAAGATGATTATAGTCGTGTTCGCGTGTCTAGAAACAAGAACGTCGTAATGGATATATCATATTGGTCACTCAAGTATATCACGTCATAATCCATTACGTCACACGCAGACTGACGCCAAAATCAATATGTTTAATGGATGACGTATCTAGATCCGGCATGATCATTTATAGTCCGTCAAGTGTACGAATTGTATGGCTTCACTATTTAACAAACAAGCTGTTGAATATTTTGAAACTAATGTGACTGGGCGTCGTTGCTGTCAGTCAAATTAATTTCTAAATATTCAACAGGTCAGCTGTATATTTACATTGAAATTGGGATTCGAGGAAATCACGGTTCGATCAATCCAACCATGGGAAAAACGTGGCTTGGGCTTAGCTAGAAATGGGCGGGGCGTAGCTAGAAATGAGTATCTATATTTGACAGTAGGCCTCCTGTTAACAACTTTAAGTCTTACTGTCTACTTTCGATAACAATGGAACACATCTTCTGGCGAATAGAAGATAATGGAGGGATCCGATCTGTCACGCTCGTACAAGAAATCATGATGCATCACTCGTTATCTGACGTCACAAACAAATGACGTAGCTCCGTCAGGAACGCGGCAAATGGCTGGCAGTAAGCTTCTGAATTGTATGCCATTAATGAAGTTACAATTAAATAATAACTCAGCTGAAAATTTTGAAACTAATTTGACTGAAAGCTGTAGGTACCATAGGAAAATTTTCACGATTTTAAAATCCATTCAAACGCGCGCAAAACGTGGGCGGAGCTTAGTTTGAAATGATCGGGACATCGTGCGCACTAGATAACGCAATACATGGAGCATAGTCTATCATTAAGGTGCTTACACATCGTCTGAAAAGTCGAATGTAGCAAGGTCTGCCTCTGCCGGATCTGTATGGCGGACCAAACAGTGACCAGAAGAACGCAGGTGGTCGCGTAATACAAATCATTGTGACGCATATGACCAACATTTAAACAACGACCAACGTTAGACCACACAAGTGGGTGTCCGTTATAGACAGGTTATATTAGAGGAAAATCCTGGTGTTCTGTTGACTTACGACATAGGGTATTTTGGCCATACGAAAATACGTCTCCAGTTTGGTAACAAATGGTGACAAGCTTGGGCAATAGGCACTTCGAGTGCAGTGATGGAGGACTACTGTGTCCGGAGGGAAGTCCGTATCTATCCACGTCTTCCTGGCGATTGAAACCAAAAGTCACTGAATTTTCATATTATGGTAATCCATATACAGAATCACAGGAGCGGATTCGCAATATGGAGTGTATGACTGTAGCTTCAGGTCTAGTACAGAACACAGACCCTGTGTCCCTGTGCCACAACAAGAAAAGAAAAGATGTTACCCCATAGGCATGTCTGGCTTGACGTGGCCAACTGTCAGAGCCCAAGGTCAGGGACTTCCCAACTCTAATTATAATATTAAATATCGAGCATATTACATACGCTGATAACGCGTGTTACTGGGTCGGTACTAGTTATGCAAATACTGAGCCAATATGGCCCGTTATTGATCCAGTACCTGCCCAGTAGCAGGCGCTACCATGGCTTACTACTAATTCCCATGGGACACTTGGATGAGAAACCGCCCTAAAATCGGAAACCAAACTAAATGCTGTACATCTCATCATCACCGTGGTCCAGACGGAGAGCAAAATTATGATAACACTTTGAGGTGTGCTTTTGGAAATCAAAATTCAAAATGAAAACTAACAAGATACTTCAGCTAGATGTAAATGCAAGATGCTTTATAAAGATTAAAATACAAGATGCTTCAGATAGATTTAAATACTGCAAGCGATTTGATAGTCTCCAAACTATCTGGAGAAACGCCAATCTTCACTGGAGGGATCTTTCACTGACGTATCTGACATCATAATCAAATACGTCACTTAGCTGACGTCAATCAACGTTACGTAGGTCCGCCATGAAGGTGACAATAAGTCGACACGAAGGTGACAAGAGTTCGACACGAACGTGTTTGAATTGTATGGCGTTAATGAATTCACAATATTATAAAAATTAGTCTGAGTAAATTGGATCTAATTTAACAGCAGTTGTTGCTACCTAAAACGTAACTCAACGATTGCTAAACAGAGCATGATGTAATGTCAGATATATCTATATGCCGTAAAATGGCTGTTCTGTGTATATAGAGTTGAATTTCTACTTACCGTTCTTAAAGGAAAGGAAAGGTCAGTAACAAATGCCATTGAATAGACAGCTTACATAATAATAAAGCTCTTACCACCAGTGAAAAACAGAAATAAATCAGAATAATTAGAAAAAAGCAGCTAAATACCATTTATGTCATTCTGGCGGGAATCAAATATGTGACGAAGATGGGCCTATGCGGCCTGATGTATGCGGAGCGAATACATATTACCCGCTACAGCCGGTAATATACGCTCAATTATATTCGCGCTAACCTGATTAGCCACTACGTCCTACAGACAAAATACTCTCTAGTTGTAAAACAAGCAGACTGAAAGCTGTTGGTTCCAGAGACAGGGTCTACATTCAGTCACACGAATTTCAAAATATTCAGTAGGCATCATATTGCGACCTTGGAAACCAGCAGTGTATTTTGAAATCACTTTGACCGAAACTTGTTGCTTCAACCAGAAAAAGTTACTTTCAAATATAATGTTTTCAAAAGGATGAATAGTGAATTAGCAGTAGTGAGTTAATCGCTCGACATCGGTGGCTGTAGAGAATACTATTCATACCGCTTACAAAACTATTTTCAGGTGTGCTTTTGATTCATGTAGGCCTATGCGGTATAGCTGCACACACAGTTGACACACGGCGGAGTGTGAAGCACCAGGCGACGTCACAAATTGGCTCCAAGTTAAGCGCTCCTAGATTAGTAAATGCTTTTTCTCAAATAATCCTGATTCATTTCCATATTTTACCGGTGGTAGTTTATTTAATATTGTATGAAATTACCAACAATCATCATTTGTTATTTCCCTTTTCCCTTCCTTTAAGGTTGACGTAAGCCGATAAGACTGTCAAATTTTCCGCTGCGATGGCGGCAGGAAGTGAATTTTCGCAGAGAGCAGACATGCTGCGCACTTGTTTTAATATAATTTGATAATCTTCTCAGCTTATTTTAGGGCTAAGTAACCTTACGAGACACTCTGTCTCTCAAGGTGCTCACATATGTATTTCAATACATTATTGATTATAAATATGTATCTTGGAATGTTAGAGCCTAGAATCCACAGCTTCAAGAAGAACAGGTAGACAATGTTTCCTGTTACACAACGATTTGCAATGCTGGTTGAAATGCGGAGAAGTGAGTCCAGGATTCCTGAATATATGTCCACAGCACAATAAGGCCAGCCAAGAGTCATGCAAAGCCCAAAACAGAATCAGAGGTTAGCAAAGCAATAATGGTCCTAAGGAATTGTCGAGAGTGTGGACCAGATGGCAAGCATGGATGTGCTGGGAAGGGACATGGGCCCTTAGGCAGGTGGGGCCCCGCCAAAAATATTTCACATGGCACGGGCCCCCTCTTATTGTGAGAGACTCACTCACAGTCAGAGAGGGGCCTGTGGTAATAGAGGGACTGTAATGTAGCTTATCAAGGGCCACTTGTTACTCCAAATGTCAGTTAGAGTGAGGGTAACTGGACCCCATTAGATAGGCCTACACTTGGCCATATCTTCTTGGACATATCCGCCCTATTTGGTCTGTAAATCGACGCCATCAGGTAGGGTTTAAATAATAGCTAAGCATATCCTGCAGGATTCTTGCTACTGGGTTTTGAAAGGCATCATAGATTAACTTAGATTCTAAGATTTAAAATAATATTGATTATTTAAACAGTCATGAAATGCCTGATAAATGTGTAAAATATAAATATTTTACAACCAAATGATTGTCCAAATTTACACCCCAAAATGCAGGAGGAGCCATCTGAGAGAATCTACATTTCAGAATTTTCTGGGAGAGTACCTTCATGTATATGGGCGTTTTTACCAGGCTCTCTCGTCATACGATTGTAGATGCCAGCACGTCCATGAGACATCACCACAAACCATGCAAAACCCAATTATAACAGAGAGGTTAGAAAAGCCAAAACAGCCCTTAAGGCTGATCACTCGTGTGGGGAATATGTCTTCTTGGCATAAACAATAAGCATGCATGGGTTGAAAAAGAGCATACACGTGTTGCCATTTCAGCAGCCCTCACGGCTCACACATATCATCAACCTTGTCTTTGAACCACACTTCCAGACAGATGCTTCGGGAGAGGGCACACTCATTGCACTGCCTTAACGCAAGAATCCATCTGTACCTATCTCCAACCTAGGCCAATCGCACCCTTGGACTGCATTAATTTGTTAAATGTGAACTTATCTCTCATCAGACCTGAAATTGACAGATTTGCTGGAAATTGGCAGTGCGAGTTTAAAAGAAGACGTTGTTGCGCCGACATCGTGTGCACACAACATATGCTAACATCCGCAGTTCTAGTATAGCATTGGGTCTTATGCAAGATGGAAATCGGAAATGGCGCGTGCATTTGACACCATCAAAAGACCACAGAAGTTAATTATGATGATGATGATGATGATGGTGGTGGTGGTGGTGGTGCTGGTGGTGGTGGTGCTGGTGGCGGTGGCGGCGGCGGTGGCGGCGGTGGTGGTGGTGATGATAATGATGATGGTGGTAGTGGTCGTTGTGGTGGTGGTAGTGGTGGTTGTGGTGGTGTTGGTTGTGTGACATTCATTCTCGGAACTCTGGATTCGAGGGTCTAACCTTCATATGAAAGGTAATATACTTTTCTATGTTGCATGTATCTCTATAATGCTATACAACTGTGACAGCTGGACAGCTCCAAAGACATACCCACCCCCATACCTGCGAGCCATCACGAGGCATTGCCCTTGTGGGTGAAAGAGCTTAATCTCAAACTCAGCAATCTATAAACTAGCCAACATTTGTTCGAAGCATGTGACGATAGCGCAACAGCGATGGGCTATAGCCGGACATGTTCTTCGAACGCCAGATAACACACCCGCTCAGATGATAAGAGCACGTGTAGGCACGCACAGATCGCCAGAACATCATCAACCTGGTAAGACCTCAGGAAAAGCCATCTAAGACAACCAACGACGAAAAGGAACCTAAAGGAGCACACTGCTTGGGATACTCGCAAAGGACAAGACAGAGAGAAGCATGTTTAAGACAAGAACTTTATTGTAACTGAAAGACATTTTCACTCGTTCCAGTTACAGAATACCGACACTCATCATAATTGAAGATAGCTCTGAACGTGATATTTCATTGGATGGCATAACTATTGACGAGAGAAGATGCAATTCATATTGAAATCCTCAATCTCTAAATTCCTTAAAAAATATCGAAATATTTGCTTGTTGAATTCCATGCATCGACCAAGAGAAGAGTAGTTTTGAAGATATATTACCGGAATGACTGGTTCGAGTATCGAACAAGTCATTCCTGCGGTAAAATTGTAAACTGCTCTTCTCTTGGCCTGCAACAGGACATTCCTCAAGACCAATACATAGGCCGGTTTTGGCCGGCTTGACCGTGAGATGGTTAATAACATAGTCCCAAAAATCAGAAATGATGACCAATGTATATATGATAAGGACAATCAGGGGTTTGGTAATGTGTCTAAAGATGCATAAAATAGGATATCTACAGCTAAACCTGTCGTGAGAGACCACCTTATGGAGCATGCACAATTGACAGATCCGATCTGTCACTCAAGTGCCTGCCGTCATAATCCAATATGTCACATGTTAGCTGATGGCACAATCAAAAGGACGTATATACATCTCCGTCACGAAAGTCGAAAATTTTGTCTCAAATGTGAACAAATTGTATGTCGCGAGAAATTGATTCCTCTTTTGCTGACGATAGCGGGCACCATAGAAACACAGACTACTTGGCCGGTACCGAACCAGTACTGGACCATATTGACCTGGCATTGACCAGGTACCCGTCCAGTAAGCTGGTGTTATCAGGCGCCGGGTCTCTATATGGCAGAGACGTACTATAGCATATTACATTTGGAGTTAAAGATGGTAGTTTTATAACCACTTATTTTAAAGTGTCGTGATCATTTTGGATATAGAAGTTCGTGTCCGTATCCACAGATATTGATCTACTACTTACCTTTTACGAAAGAGTTTAGGAAAACAACGATATGAGATTATCCCAGCCACGACCACACGCACGCCGATCTGTGCCATTCCTGACGTCATGAATTCCCTAACACGATCCATGTCTGCTGAACCGTACTATTCAAAGAGAGTCTGAAATGCAGAAAAAGGAACAGATGAATGGAGACACGGGTTAATGGACGAATCCAGTTTAGCCATGCCCCGCCCATATTTAGCTAAGCACCCCACACTTCGCCCGTGTTGTGATCGATCGATCGATCGATCACTTGACAATCAATTTCCAGAAAATGAACAGATCATGTAAGCATCAGACGTACTGATGAATGCAAAACATAAACAGATAAATGGGAGCTGAATGGCACAGTTGCCAAAAGACGACTCAAGCTAACGGGACACGTCAGGCATCTTCCGGATATCCTTCCTGCAAAGGTCACAATGTTGGCATGGATACCAACTGACGCGAAAGGAAGACGTGGGAGGCAAGAAGACATGACGAATCACGCTCAAAGATGAGCTTACACCGTTGAATATCAGCTGACATGAAGGAAGAATCAAATAATGGACTTGGATCGATAGAACCATCTTACTACACATTACCATGCGAGAGATCGAAGGATATGTCCAAGACCAACAAATTTGTTGGATATATTGTTATTGGGACTAAATAGAGCGACATCGTGAAAATTAGGGGAGGTCATGAATAAGTCCCCACCCATCTCTGAGATGGGATTCCGGGGGTCCTCCCCCAGAATATTTATTTCGATTATATGTTCTCAGATATCTTGGCACCAAGATAGCACTATCGACGGCATGATTAGCCAGAAACAGTTATTAGTCAGCTAATCTAACGATGGAAGTATGAAATTCTTAGGCAAGAGATAGACTGGAGCTCTGGGTAATCTACATGCCTCCGTTTTACAGTAAATACGACACTATAAGGATTACACTTGAATGAAAATGGAAGGTGCGTGAGATTTGCAATCCAGCTGCGTGAGAGAGTGGGAATGAAGCCAAATGTGTGACGCTCCCGCTGAATGCGTGAGAGTTGAGAGGTCTAACCATTTGAATAAAGCGTATGACTTAACACCACTTCCTAGTATATTGCCCGCACGAACCCCATGCACACAATCAATGCAAAGTAACCACGCTCAGAAATATAGAACAAAATTAGTGCGAAATAAAGCTTTTAGTTATGCAAAAATATTAGGTCATATACTTGGAGCGGAAGGTACGATTGGTATCTATTTGCAATGAGATATTGTTTAGAGCTGTTCTGTCTCCAATATGAACTTTTTAGCTTGGACAACAGTACTGAAACTAGAAACCAATAAATTATAACATAGCGCTATGCTCTGTCACTCAAGTGTATGACGTCATAACCATCAACGTCATTAGTTACCTGACGTAGCGCCGTCAGGAGAATCAAAAGGTCCAATCACTAAGGTCTACGAATTTTATGTATTGATGAATTAAAAACGTAATAAACATCTTGTTGAATATTTTAATATGTTTAATATGGGCTGAAATAGTGAAGAATGTTGAAGGGACGATGCACTAACCAAGTGCACGCCCACCCTTCCCAGCAGCATAGGTGGCACTATTACAAAACGACAACATGCCTGCAGCGCCACCAATCCACTATGTGGTGAAAGAGTCTTAGGTGATGCAAACATACAGTGTTTGCTAATGGACCGTTCCATTTTTAGCTATGCCCGCCCCCGCTAAGCTCCACCCACACCTCGCCGTGTTGGGATTGATCGATCCCCGAATGCCCTAGTTATCAATTTCCTGAAAACTATACAGGGAAGCTGTTGAATATTGTGTAACTAATTTGACTAGGTGTTGTTGCTGCCTATGGCAGCAACAGCGCCCAGTCAAATTAGTTTCAAAATATTCAACAGAATATGTATTGAATAGTAAAAGCAAACAATGTGTACAACAACGCATAGACCGTCTTCAAATATGCGTTCGTGACGTACTTATCGACGTCATTCATGACGTCATTCATGACGTCATTCATTATGATGTCATTCTACGCATCACGCAGTTCATCATGACGTCATATGATGGGTGGGTACTCTGGAAAGGTGAATTACTACTGTATGTACATACGTGTGCGTTTGTGTCAGCACGTCGCCACGTAGGGCGCATGTGTACCTGCGCGGATGCGCGTGCGTGCGCGCATGCGTGTGTACGTGCTTGTGTACGCGGCGCAATGCACGCTGAGATGTACTCACCTGTATGGCTGTCCAAATATGTAGCTCTATAGGGATTGAAAGTATGAATCGCTAGAATGTTGTTAATGTATCTATGTAGTAATACCTTCCTTCGTCTTATGTCTGTTGTGTCATCGTTCTACGAGGTAATCACCGCCAGCATATAACAGAGGATTTTCAGCCACGTGGCCACATCTCCTAAGGCCATGGTTACGCTCCATTTCTCGGTGGAACACATGATGAATGACTGTGACGTCAACTAGCAAATTACTGCAGATAGCGCTATTAACTCAACACAATCACATGCTAGATATATTGTGAAATTAAATAGGCTTATATCCGGCATAACTGACCCCCGTATGTTTTGAAACAACGTTGCGTAGTCCTGGTGTTGTCTTAAGCATCAACAGCAACGGTGTTTCCAAAATAAACACCAGCTATCATATGGAATGAATACTTAATTAATAATACGAAAGTCCACTAATCTAGGCGTTTTGTATTAAAATTGTCAATTAATGTATTAGGCCGTTGGACGTAGGCCCTAAGTATGATTACTGTATTCTGCGGCTGAAGTAGTAGAAACATCCTACAGCCGCAACCAGTCCTACCTCGCTTTTGCCGACCGTGTTTAGTCCTTAGCTTCCTCAGGTCATGCTCAGCTCCATTCCTGATCTGAGAGTGTGAGTCCTGTTTTCTTGAGGTCAACTCGCGGGCATGTTTAACAGATGTATTCAATGACGTCTTCTCCTAGCCGTTATTTGCTGGCTCCCAGTAGGATGAACTCCAAGGAGCTGCATTGGTGTGTCTTCTGGTACCATTATCACGAAGTGAAATATTTATGAGAGAACTTATAGCCTGTAATCGATAGCATAAATACTAGCATAATTTTGGTCGCACTAATGTAAAATGTAATAACATTATTAACCCTTTAAAACCTAGATCCGGGCAAGAGAATTGAAATATACATCTATTAGATGTCCATTCACAGGCCCAGAGAAGACCATCCATGAAAACTCACCAATGGAATGATTGGATCGATTATCGAACCAGTCATTCCAGCGGCAAATCCCTAAAACGTCTCCCGGCCAGCAAATGGCAATTCAAAAACACTATTAAAAAGGCCTGCTAAAAAGGATTAATACATCATGCCAGGCTGAACTAGTTAACAATGATGGAAGCAGACATTATTATCCAAGCCTGTACTATACCTGACAACAAGACAGACAGAGACACTGTCAAGAAACAACACTAGAATACATCAATACGTTAATACGTTACTATAGCGAGTCTAAAAGTGCACGTAAACACAGCGTCGCGGTGACATAGATGTTTAATACAGTCAATCTAAAAAATGGCCTAGGCAAAATTGGAACAGAATTTCTGTCAGTAGATTTATGGCGAAGAAGCAATGGCATAGGACCAAAAAAATCTACCCAATTCTAACGGTGGCAAATATATAATGTTATTTGTTATATAACACAGCACTTATCACTGATTTGATGAGACCGTACATTGCCCTTATGCTCGTCACCTCAGAATTTAAATCGCTTGTTTTTCATTTATTCTTCCCTATATCCTTTTTTTAACCGCGCACGCTTATTTAACGTTATGTTAGGTGCAAATCTATAGTTTATGAACGTTCGTTTGTACAGAAGTTACTAAAATATCTGCCGTGCAACCGGATTTCTAATTTTCTTCTTACGTGTTATTTGTAGTGGAGACCCCATCTATCTTGTATAGGAGAATCGCAAGCGGATACTTTAAAATGATATGCTGAGCTAAGATATCTGTCATTTCCTCGTGTCATTTCCTCTTCTTCTGATATTCCGCCGTTAGTATGAGTATCGTGATCAAGTTATTAAATTATGTTATAATATACACACTTATTATATTATTCAGTAATATATACAACCCTAATTTTTTCATGAATACAATGTATTTACTTATAGCAAGACATACATTTTTTCAAATAAATGTAGGCAACTTGGAGTGTACATGTGTGTGCGTGAATTAAATCCATTTTTCAATTATGACAGCTTAAGCAATAAATTTTATATCTAGCTTACCTGGTCTTTAGCTGGTGTTGTGAAAACTACAGAAATAAACATCATCACCGCCATAATCTCGGTGCTGCACTGTACATATTATAACGTTCATGGGTTTTATTTCATTACGCGGCGATGGACCCCTTCCCATGAAATATTGTAGCACGTCCACGACTCACACAGAACAACACAATCAAACGTTAGATGGCATAACAATCAAATCAAATTTGTACCACGACAGTATTTAAAGCGTGTTTACATACTCTGCTACACTTTCACTTAAATTTAATGTACCTGGAGTGGTATCTGTTGTCAATTCTAAGCACTGAGAGACAATAATTTACGAATTCTTAGTGCTGAAAAATGATATTTCTACCCTAAAACATTTGTTACCGCTTCTGAACATTGAAGGATGATATGTTGCCAATCCTGATCATTTCAACATGGTATTTTACAAATGTTATGCCATGAGAGACGACTTTTCTCCAAACCTAACTCCTGAAAGATGACATTTAGCAATTGTGAGTGAGGAAAGTTGATCTGTTGTCAATTCTAAGAACTAAAAGACAATAATGTACCAATTCTTAGTGCTGAAAATGATATTTCTGCCCTGAAACATGAATTCTTATGGCTTCTGAACATTTAAGGATGATATTTTGCCAATCCTGACCATTGCAACATGGCATTTTACAAATTTCTTGCTATGAGAGATGACAGTATGTCGAGCAAAACCTCTGAAAGATGACATTTACCAATTGTGAGTGAGGAAAACTGATCTGTTGTCAATTCTAAGTGGTTCTGCGACTCGCTATAGATAAACGAAACAGAGGACGAGGAGAGTGGATATTGGCACTACGGACATTGGCTTATTCGACCGGGCGAGAAGTTAGAGTATATTGGCTCCATAGAGTATATTTTTTATTCGACTGGTATTTCCTGGAAAAAACTAGAGCCTGAAACAATCCGGGGCCAAACCGTGTTTCGTGAATTATGTCACATGCTGCAAAATATGAAAATACTGAAAGGTCGATTTTATTTTCAATATAGTAAAATTAATGCGATTTAGTCAGTTTCTGCACCTCTCATACTACTAGGGGGTCTTTCATTCGACTGGTACGTTTGCATAGAGAACATTTTGGCAACTGCATGAGTAAATTTACTCTATGGAAAAGTCCCAGTCAAATACTAACTTTGACAGCAGAATACTATCAAATAAATCCACTTATATATCTTCAATAATAAAATAATTGCTGAATATTTCCAAAGCAACCAGATTGAAAGCCTAAGGCAGCAACGAGCTTCAATCAAAAATGTCAAAGAAAAGTTTCAAAATACGTAATTTTATAGCTGACAAAAGTACGCAAGATATCAGGGTTAGCTTCGCTTTAAGCATAAGCTCATATATATATATATATATATATATATATATATATATATATATATATATATATATATATATATATATATATATATATATATATATATATATATATATATATATATATATATATATATATATATATATATATATATATATATATAAATAGTGAAATAGTGTAGGTTCGTATGCAAGTTCGTGCGATTTTTTTTGTTAAAAGTGAACTTTCATTTGATTTTGTGTCTCACGATTGTGAATCTTAAAAAAATAGATGGCCATTTTTTGCTCTCCCTGGCTGACCTTTTACCATGGCAATCCGTCCGTCTTTCATCCATCTGTATGTCTCGCTGTCTACAATATTGGCTAATTCCTAGATTTGTGAATGTATTGCAACTACATTTGGGAGATATATTACAATTGTCAATATATGTAACACTCACAAAATTCAGGATGATAGCCCTTCTCAAACCAGACTTATCGCCCTTAATAAATATTAAATGTATTCAAATCCATGGGCAAATACACTTTTGATTGATTTTAAAATTTAGGAAAGTGTTGGCATTCACAGTATATGCCAACATGGTGAGGTTCGATTGGATATATTACAGCATTAAAGAGTTACTGGCCGTTGAGTTGATATCTCAATCAGCATCTACAACGTCTTTCACAACAGGTGAGTGTAATTGTTCACCCATATTAGATTTGTTGCTGCAGCTATAACTCAAACAGCAACATACTTCTGTGCTAAAATGTTGTTATTTCAACAGCTACATTTTCTTGTGCATCCTCGTTTGTGTCCACACTTTACCAAATTCATTGTCTCAAACTCTTTCATGTAGTTGAGAATGAAGCGCTGAATCATATTTGCATTACCTGCAAATTGTTCAAGTTTACTGACAATATCTCGAGATTTTAACACAGTGATCGTGTGTGTAACAACATTGCCGAGATACTGAACTTATAGTATTGCTGGCATCTCTCTAATATTCCTCTGTCAGATGAATAGATGATTCATTCAGGAATGCCCGTTCTTCAGGTTCTCTTGCCAAGAAATTCCGAAACTAAAGACTGCATAGAACAATTAAAGTAACACTACAGTGTGTGCTTCTAGTGCTCGATACATGTGTTTCCCCTTGAGAATTTACGTTACAGTTGTAGGTGAATATGGTCCAGTCTCTACCCAAGCTTGATCAATTCTTCTCCCCTCCACATATTTTGCCAATATAGCTAGTGCCTAAAACACAACATGAAGTTCACCTGGGCGAAAAAGAAACTGCTTCATGATATCTTCTCTATCAACCCACATATTCATTGTAATATCGTGCATCTGAAGATCAAGAGCCATTACAGTGACTGAGTCGCCTCCAATTATACGAATCATAATATCATGTGCTCTCATGAGAGCCGTGTAGAGTGTGCCATAGTCTGTAGGGGGGAATCTGACCAAAGGTGCTAGTAGGTCAACATTGGTGAAACTGTTATTAGAGGAGAGCAAAGAATTAGATGTTGCCCATGTTCCCACAACGTTGATTTTATCTTCTATTGGTATGTCATGATCGGCGCTTAAGCAGTCAATTACCCATGCCAGATTTGTCTCCATGTTCATGACTGTTACGGGGTGAAGTGTACCAAGTTTACATACACCCTTTCTCTGTGTGGAACATATCTGCCAAATACCCATGCCAGATTTGACTTCATGTTCATGTCTGTTACGGGGTGAAGTGTACCCAGTTTACATATACACTTTCTCTGTTTGGTCTCTGGAACTTTACATTTTAACTTCTGGCCGCCACCGACATCATCTAATGCTTAGATGTTTCACGGCCGGTCATTTTCATTTGCTAACATTTGCGCTGTCAAGAGATCCAGACTGGTATATCGCTATTGCCATGCTATGGAGAGTGTTCATACCACAGGGGTTGCTTTTAGAAAATCTATGTTTTTATGCAAACCAAACGAAAATATCTTGAACCAATCATGGAGGTAGATGCATTCAAGCCAAGGATTCCATTTGCTTTCGAACAACATTTGCAATGTCAGTTTCTATTTCTATAACCATTTTATAAGGAATGGCAATGCGTAATTTACGGATTTTTCCACAAATAATTTGGATCTTGTATTTTTGTGCACAGCTAGAGCTACGCCGACGCTGATGGGAGTTGCAAAGTGCTGTCTAGAAGCACTATCCTCATTCTTTGTTTTATATGACACTTGCTGATCGGATTCGATTGCCGCCACAAAATGTTGTGCCAGCAACGATGCACTTTGATTTACTGACTCTTCCCCCCCCCCCTTGTAGTTATAACTCGACAGTGCCTTGAGTTGCATGCTTACAAAACATGGTTGAACAATGCTGGTGACGCATACTCTGAAAAAGTTCCACGAACACTTCGATGGGGAAGAAATAGCGATAGCTCACCTAAGGATTTTAGCTGCTTTCAACAGAACTTGTAAATCAAAGTTAACTTTCAAATCTCGGGTTATCCGGGCACTTGCTATCAGAGTGCCTTTATGCGTTGTTGAAAGAACCTGTTTAGGTTTTGTTTTATCTCGAATGTTATCTAAAATCAGTTGTTTTAGATATTTCTTGTACTGAGGATTCTCAGGTATAGGAAACCCATTTCCTTCTAGCAAATGTATATATGATTGGTAAATATTATTCATATGAAATACAATATGCCTAGTAAGATTATTCAGTTCCATCTCAACTATGTCAATTATTCCAAGATTAGATATGAGCTGACCAAACGTAACCTGGCGTTCTTGTTTTATCAATGTCTCGCTTAACCTGAACTAAACATGCTAAGTGATAATTTCATGCACTCCGCTACTGCTTTTAATGGATCACACGAGCACAAAACGTTGTTTATCCTTATTTTGAGGTTTTCATTATTAGTTTCCCTTCCAATTTCTAAGTATCTGGCTACCCATGTTTGCAGTTCACACGGCACGCAACTTATCTTATGTTTTTTCAAAATGCTGTTCTCTGATAGTCCTGTTAGCACTGGTTGCAACATAGGACGATGACCGTCCTCACTTCCTCTTCCCTATGCCAGCTCATCCACAGACAGACCTTGTAGCCGATTGCTAAGTGATGCCAACTCTGTTTCTCCGTGTGTAACTCGTATTCTCGTAAGCGCAATTAGTTGTTCAACCGAATCAATAGACGCTTCAATGCATAGTTTGTGTAGTCAGTTGCTCCACTGTGCATCTGACAAATAAAACAGATTTCGACTTCTTGATGGGATAGATCGTCCATCTTACAGATAATTTATCACATGTAAAACATATAATGTCGAGTATAAGTAGTACATCTACGAATTATTACTTAGAAATTATAGCAAATCTATATATACAGTGCCTGTTCTGGCATGAACAGCGATAATACGGCGATATTAGTGTTGTAAATAGGAGATTATGAGCAGCTAATTACAATTAGTATAACAGTGGACTATTAAATGCTCAGAACAAGAGGTGGCTTCGTTTTCTGTATTGTCTGTTGCATTTGGAATGATTTGAACATTTTATCCTATAGGGCTACGGCCAACCAGTTCTACTGGATCATAGAATTCATGGAAAGCTGTGTAATAACTAACCCTATGGATGTTGACACAACATATGCTCGTCGACGGTCGAGTAATGATTAAATTGCACGTGTACCCGGCATGTGACTTTCTTGGCTATGTAAGATATTTAGTAAATCAATTATGCATACGAAGGACAAAATCTCTTTAATATTCCTAGGAACAACTAAGTTTACAAGGACTGTTTTTTTCAAGAGTTTCTAATGCTGAATTTCATATAACTTTAGCGACTCCAGCTCTGCTCCCGTATCGAGTACCGTGCTTGCTGGCTTTTGTTTTGTTGGAATGGGGGCCTGAAAATTCATGATTTTAACCAAGATTTTATGAGAGATAGCGTTTGTGAATATTTGTCAAATTACTTTAAATTCAAAATGTGTGATAAAACCATATTTTTGTCGTTTTTTATTGAAATGTTATTCTCGTGTGTGATCTCATTTACCGCTGTATGCATCTAGACCGGGCGCATGTCTCTTGTCTCGTTACTATTCATAGAACAAACCCAAACATTCTTTATGACGTAAACAAATATTCTTTTGAATATTTTGAAACTAATTTAACTGGAGGCTATTACTGACATAAAGTAAACTTAAATTAGTTTCATAGTATGGACTAGCATATGTGCATAGCTATATAGCAGGTCTGTTGGAGCGAAAAGAGGGTGGCTCAATAATGCAGGCGCTCTTTAGAAAAGGTAGTCTTTAAAATCATCATCTTATGGATCCATAACATAGACAGTCGGTTAATCCCTTAAAATTCAAGGCGATCAAAAATATCTTCTGCCCGTTTCGACGTCGTACGCGCACTCATATCAATAAGAAACGCAGCCTGAATTTTCATGCGTTAATAGATAACGTAGTCATTTTGAAATGACTTTTCAAATTTGAAATATGTGTTTTTGTGCATTATCTCCTTTAAAATGTATATATTTTTTATCCCCTGTATCCAACGGTTAATCGAAAAATCATTAGAGAATCTGTTCTGCATCTTGCCCCAAACACATATGTGATACACATAAAAGAATAGTTTCTTTTCCAATGGACCTTTCCATTTTTAGCTGTGCCCCGCCCATCACTAGCTAGGCTCCACCCACACCTCGCCGTGTTTGGATTGATCGATCCCCGAATGCCCTAGCTATCAATTTCCTGAAAACTATACAGGGAAGCTGTTGAATATTTTGTAACTAATTAGACTGGGTGCTGTTACTGCCATAGGCAGCAACAGCGCCCAGTCAAATTAGTTTCAAAATATTCAACAGAATATTTATTAAATAGTAAAAGCAAACAATTTGTGCAACAGCCCATAGACCGTCATCAAATATGCGTTCGTGACGTACTTATCGACGTCATTCATGACGTCATTCATTATGATGTCATTGTACACACGACGCAGTTCATTATGACGTCATATGGTGGCTGGGTACTCTGGAAAGGTGAATTGTAATTATGTATTTTCTTTTGTGTACTTGCTTTAAATTATAGTCCATGTCTTTTGCTAATACACAAAAATCAATTGTCGTTAAAGCTATCCATATGTATAGATTTTTTCAGCAATAATACATGAAGTAAAAATAACTAGAAAAAGCGTGTACGTCTCGTCTCATGCGTGATGTTCCTCGACGTTCCACAAATTGTACATACATTTTTTAATTTTTTTTTTATTTTGGCTATAGATTTATATAGATTTTAAAATGTAAGGGTGGGTGCACCACTGATAACAAGCAGGGCACTGAATCGAAAATCGAGCTCGGTTCTATCCTAAGAACATGTGTGTTGAATGAAAACTGAATGAGGATTAGTAAAAAATCCAGAACATGGCCAACGTTTAGAGATCCATTCCGGATACAAAAAAGATCTACCAAAATACTTGCATTTTCCTTATAGAGATAGTAAATACAATATTATGGGAAAAGACTTCACATTCAATCTATACCGACAAAAGTCAAACCATTAGTGACGTCATTTTATAGAAGCATCAGTTTATGCTACGTCATGCAATTGTGTCTTCAGTTGCTTGATTGAAAAATCAGATCCATGAATTATAACACGGTGCTAGCTTGAATTAAATAGTCTTCGGCATTGCTTTAAGTAATTAACCCTTTAAATATGATTTTTTTAGTTTTCTCATTTGCAGGCTATATAAAGACGATTTTTAGAATTTAACCACTTTTATGACTGGCTCTGGTATCTGTAAGTTTCTGTGTGCTGATTGGCTACGACCGATAATTCAGTTGCCAACAATCGTAATTACAACCATATCGATATTAACTGGCCTGCGATTGAGATCGTAGAAGCAGAACGTGCTCTACTCCAGCGATTAGAGATTGCAGTTTAACAGCACCCTTGTCTTTGGAGACATGTGACACACCATCTACCCATAGGATGCCCTCCTGGAGGTTAACAGCTTCTTCTGGTCCATCGAATGGACGACGCAGCAGGCGCTTTCCACAAGTAACCCTGATCGAGTGACCCAGCCTCGTCAGGGAGACACCTTCACCTATGTAGGTGAGGAAGGATGATCCCCGATTGTAGAGCTTTCGAACTGTCCCATCCTTTTTCACAACAGTGAAGAGGGGAGTAACCTCTATGTCAATGACTGCGGGAGGCCTATATAGTGGCAACCATGTTTGCCAGTCACCACCAGGTGCAGCGCGGTACCACACTTCATCCTTCTCAAACATGAACTGCAGGTTATTTGCCAGGATCAATAGCAGACCCTCATGAGTCATCAGCGGGGCATTGCTCGAATAGGGTTTGACCAGATGAAAGCCGAGGTCCTCATTTAGGGTTTTGATGTCTGCCACCTCTGTATCCGAGACCTCAACCAACAGCTCGAGGATGTACTTCCTCTTCAGGAAATCGTACCAAAACACGATCTTGTGGCTATCTATGTTGTGACCCAGGCGCTCCTTCGACACATCCGTGAGGTCTGTGAGCAGCTCCACCCCATCACCACCAATGGGGTGGAGGGAGAATGACTTTGAGTTTGCTTCGTACTGTAGGGCGAATGACTTGCCATCGCTCTCTTCTACCTTGGCAGCATCAACTGCGTACCCATCTGCCAGGTCAGCAAGACCAGACGAGTGAGCAAATATGGGTTCCATAGCACGCTATAGAAGGGGTTTAAACGGGACATATAACCATACCGATTGTCCGACTGCTGCTCTCCGGTGGTGAGAATGTAATCTCACCCTCTCTAGAGGGGAGACGGGTGGTACAGTACCATGTAGAATGGGTCCGCTTCGAGGTGCTTCAGCGGGGCACAACATACATACATGCTGATGTGCTACATCAGCATCCAGGGCAGTGCACACAGCAGCTCACTGGTAGAAGTCGGCCGGGATGTGATAGAGTATCTCACAGGTGCCAACAGCAACCTATGGAAAGCTATCAGTCCTAGCTTGTTCACACCTGTAAATCACCTGGTTGATAGCCCCTCCATTAACATATATGCCAGCATGGATGGGATATCGGATGCCCATTTAGAGTTTACACCCTTATTACTCCTTGACCTGACGACAACATGATATTACACCAGGAATATCTTACCTTTGCCGAGATGATGAACCCGATAGCGGGTTGCCCAAAGGCCTTAAACGCACAGATGCTCGCACAGCAACAGATCTGTCAACAAGAAGGAGAGTGACTACAGCGGGAGAGCTGGTATCAACAGGCTGCCAGCAAGGCACGGAGGCAAAGGAACAGTGGAGATTCCCCATACGTGCAGGCCCTCCTGGAGGAGAGTAAGCGGGACACCGGAGTCTTGACAGACGATGATGAGCCAGAAGTCTTCACATACGACGATGAGCCAGATGTCTTCACATACGATGATGAGCCAGGTGTCTTCACAGACGAGGATGATCCAGTGGGAATAGGAGATGGCGCAGAAGTGTAACACCAAGAAAGCCATCCAGCGGCGGACCTATTATCTTGGTCATAAGATGAAGTTCCAGATGTCACGTCTCAGAAAGCTACTGGCACCCGACATAGGGCTGGATGGCCACTTTCTAAGAGACGTCTGTCTCGACACTAAAAAGCTGGCACGGTTCACCAGGCTCTCCAAAATGAACCCTCCTTTGACTCATGAGCAGATTCTGCAGGTGATGAAGGTTTAATCTCCAGGTATACTATGGCAAAATCAGAGTGCATGTTTAATCTCCAGATATACTATGGCAAAATCAGAGTGGCGGAAGCAACCAGAACTATACCCTCCCTGACTGTTGACGAGGTTGGCACAGTACACGGCTGGCGACTCCAGCAGATAGATGCCATCAGGCAGAATCTCGTCCATGAGGCAGAAAAGTACAGCAGGATGCGCAGGCAAAAATAAGACAGCCTACAACGTCCTCGCGCGTACAACCACTGCTGTGGGTGTGATTGGAGCCAGTGCTGGTGTGGCAGCTGTAGCCACTCCCGCTACAGATGTGGGCGCCATCGTTGTCCTCCCATTGGGTGGCGTGACACTAGCTACCACTGTCATGGCCACTGGCTTGGTGGTGGGGCAGCGGCAGATCGCAAGGAGGCTGGAGAAGCATGCTAAATACGTGACACTGGCATAAAGTGTGCTACGGACTACCGACGAGTCAGTCAGTAAAGCTCTCGAGGATGGACAGGTCACCGATGAAGAGTACTACCATATATTGAAGGTCCAAGCCCTGTACCGCATGGAGAACCCTAGGTGCGACAGTAATACCTCAAAGGCTCCAGTGGGCGGGTTGATATGGAGGAGCTATAAAACAAGATGTTACGGCGAGTTCGACTCGCTGGTTTCTGAAGTTGAGATGACTACAAATAGAGTGCTGCCTGTACGGTAGCTTTAAGAACACCAGTATAGATGGCCTTCCAACTGAACCTCACGACAGTCATCCGGAGCCAACCGCTCCTCCTGGGTACACCCTTGACTGGCCTGACAGGTCTGTTGTCTGATATACCAGAGCTAACACCGTTCTCCATCACAGTGGATGAACGGTCCCGAACCAGCTTCCCATCAACCCACGACCACTGACCAACCGCCCCATCACCATCAAGGATGCGAAGCAAGCTCATACTTGTATGGCTGCTCCAAGCCTCTCATACTGGAATCAGCAGCTGAACTTTGTCGTGTGGTGTGCCACGTCAGGATATGGAGTAAGTTCCACCCTGCTTCACTCCTATTCTGGGACTCCTGAAGCTGTGCTCATCGCCAGCTGTCTTAGATTCCACGTGTACTTCACAGTGCGACGAATCCTCAATGAGCTTGGTGCAAGCCTCTCTGATACAAACGACTTCGACCCACAGCTCAACAGGCATAGCGTCTCAGCGGCCAGCAGACTACAGAGAGAGTTCAGCGCTCACCCAGACTATCAGTGGCATGGCGGTGACAACAGCGGTCTAGGGGTTATGTACGTTGACCCGAGACCTGACTACTCAGGATTCCCCTATCGAACATCCCGACGAGTAGGCCGTCGGAAGACAGCGACATTCTCGTTCGATCCAGACTGTGACCCTGGAGCACTGGTGCAAAATATGCACATCACTGGCTTGCGGCAGGTCTATCCAGATGTGTGGAAGTACTTTGTCCACACACCACCTCAGTCCTCACACCAGCAGGGATCGTTCGGATCAACCCGTCCCTGGAAGCACTATGCTACTGCCTCCTTACAGCACAGACCAAGCCGCGTCATTCCATAAATGGTGTCAGTGGAGCAGAGGTCCAGGCCATGCTTATCAGTCTCGTTGAGGACATAATGATCGTGGCAGACCCCAGTAGTCTTATTGCTAAGTTCCAGGTACTCATCGTTCACATAGGCCGTGTCCACGGTGCTGTTTCTCTGAACGATCTCCCACCTGTTCAGAACCTGCGGGAGCTCTACCATCCGTTTTGTTGTGCTCTGAAGCTTGAACTCGAGTCTCATGCTCTTGATCTCGTGGATCTGTGCCGAGATTGCAAAGTCGATGTACTTCCCAACAGGGGACAACGGGTTCTCATCATGTATACTGGGTCGAACGACCATCAGGCTGTCCTTCCGAGGATTAGTGCGGTGTGATGTCACAGGTTCCATGGCCCCATATGGATGTTGCACATACTGCAGCATGCTTAAGGTCTGGGTATATAGAGGTTTTAAACGGCTGTCATGTTCGGTAAAGTTCTCCAGCAGATTGTCTATAGGCAGCAGGACAAGTCGGCACGACAGTCAGCATGACAGCCACGGCGTACACTGTCCCACTATGACAGGGTCCGAGGACTGCCTCGTGACATCAACATTATCCACGAGCGAGCCAAGGTCACACCTCCATCTGATGCGGAGATACTGGCCACCATAGAGGAAGGAGCACCAGCTCGTAGTACAAAAGAACTCCTGACTCGGATACTCTACTGGAAGTTTGACAGCACCCAGGGCAGGGCACTCAACATACCTGTGGCCCAAACCAACAGTCCTGTTGTTCTAGCTCTCCAAAGGGCGAGGGTCGAACCCAAAGATCTACTAACGGTCGGGAAGTGGGATGCCGTATTTATCCCTCCATAGCCAGGAAGAGAACGATATACTGGATAGCCTCCAGGCTGGAACAAATAACTACTTCATGGAGGAGATCAGTGCCGCTGTAGCAGAGAGCCATGACACCGGCCAAGCAGAAGGTACTCAGGAGGGGCTCACTGTTGGCCACAAGGAGGCTGTTGAGGACATCTTCAACGAAAGAGGGCGCAGGAGATTGGCCAGTAATCTGCCAGCATTTTAGACTACCTCATCAAATCCACTCGTAAGCACGATGCTAGTCGTGCATGGAAAAAGTGGGTCTTCTATGAGAAGTTCCAGAAGAAGAGAGTCCCAGACTCTGACCCTCAGTGGGAAGAGTTTAAGCAACAGTTTAAGCGACAGTTTCAGCAACAGGCTTCTGACGAAACTGACGAAGTTCCTCAGCTTCTGACGAAGTTCCTCAAGCTTCTGACGACGGTCCTCAAGCATCTGACGAAGTAGCGGAGACCTCGGACGAAGTTCCTCAGCCTTCTGATGAATGAGAAAAAAAGTTGCGGCAGCAGCGACAATCTGTCAGCGATGACACGTAGAGCAGGCTAGTTTCCTGGCTGGATTCAGCTTGTAGGTGAAGGTCTGTGCCTTTTGTCAGAGATGGCTTGAAGTGTGACAGCTCACCTGTCTCCTTGTTGCCGAAGATTAAGCGGCACAGATCAGCTTCCCTCTGTCCACCTGCGATAAAGTCCCCTTTGGGCTCCTTGATGGTTAGGCTGTCGTATATGGTCTCGAGCAGGGCACGTCCACACGTGGAGCTGAAGCATAGCAGCCAGGCAGTGTGGCAGATGTCCGCTGATATCTCGCGGGTGTACTTCTGAAAGAGGATGAAGACAGTTATCTGTTATGTGGCGGATGCGCCTGGTGATGTTGCTGAGGTAGGTGACTGTCTTCTGGTCCATTGCAGGGTCATCGATAACTAGAACAGATGGTTCTGTCAGTCTGGCTGCCAGAAGCTTCTCCATCAGTGCTTGCAGGATCTGCGTCTTGGTGATTGGGTCATTGTACCATTGATCATTAATGCCAACTGCCTCAGCGGTGGAGTCAGTCACCAGAATGATGTATTGAGAGTGTAGCTGTTCGGCCAGGAGAGCCTGCAGCAAGATGTTTTTCCCCGTGTCTTGATGGGAAATGATCAGCACCATCTGGCCAGCATCGGCCGGCCTACTGTCGAATGGTACAGACATGTGTGTGGAGAATGGTTAGCACCTGGTCGGCAGTAGCCTCGTCTATATCTGGGAGACTAAACGGCAGTACTTCCTGCACCAGCTCTTTCACCTGCAGAGCGAGGAATCATGCACCTCCGGCGGATACGAAGGATGAGATGGAGGCATCAAGCATGAAATCCCAGCAGCAGCTGAGAAGATAGCATAGATGGCCTGTGTCAGCACCCACAGTGTCTAGTACATCCAGTATCTGTATGTTACATGCACGGGAAGCCATGACTATCCTGTGGTCTTAAACGGCAAACCAAGGAACCCTGACTTCTTCACCTCTGGTAGCTGGAGACTGGCGGTAGTACCTTTTTGCCATCGATAATGATATTGCTCAGGCCGATGGTGCCTATCTTGAGATTTTCTCCATCCTGTTGGAATGAGCTCCGCGATTTCAGGAGATCCTTAACCAGGCCCTGTGCAAAGGACTCAGCCATAACCTTGATGGCTCCATGCTCATCGATTCCGAGCAATCCTGGAATTCGCCTTTTGCGGCTGCCGGGCTAGCGGTTTCCCGCTGTTTCCACGGATGCCCGGCAGTCGTACCTTGGAACTTGAAATGCGAACACCTGCCGCTGGTTCCACAGGTCGATTCAAGACCTCTGTTGGGTGAGTAACCTTTTATAGGTAGCTAAGTTAGTACAGCTACAACTGGAAAGGTTCATTGTCAATGTTACCGACAACTTATAGGTATCATGGGCACAAGATGATTGATTTACCTGACTTATATGCACTGTTCTCAATAAACCCTTACAACATTGTACGCCATCAATCCATCACATTGCATTACGCTATTACAAAAAGGTATCTACTCAATCAAGCGTGTGTGTATGTTAGGATGTCTGCTTCTTTCATGACTTCCAGTATTTATGCAACCTCTCATTTTTCATCTTTTCAGGACTGTCCTTTAATATAAATATATAAGTTTCACCGTCAACCAAATCCGCATTCAGTTCTGATTCAGATTCGTAATTTAGCATGACCCATTAGGAACTGCACATGTGCAAAATAAATAACCACGTGTTAGCGTTATTTTTGAATGATTTATCAGTTTTCGTCGATTTGGAAAATCGTTTTTTAATGGAACGCTTTTCACTTCATCTTCGGATAACTTGGCCCTTTCTTCTAATTGATATATATATATATATATATATATATATATATATATATATATATATATATATATATATATATATATATATATATATATATACACCTGTGCAAAAGTTAAGCACCACCCTATTTTTACGCACATGCGAGGGTATATTCATGTGCTATGAAGAAAGCAATAGCATAAACATTTATGTACCCATCCATCTTAGTGCAAGAGGTAATAATGCAACTAGAGGAATGCTGATAATGATGGTGGGGAAACACTGTATGTTTTTGTTTGAACTTGAAAACGAGGCCTGAATATGGTTACGTTGACACAACTGACAACTATTGCCCTACAGTTGACACACGTGGCTAGATTGTCATTAATGGTGTCTGAAAACGAAGTTTAACATCTGTGCACGAGTTTGAGACTGTCATTATTAATACCGGGTATATCCACCTTGTGCCTGGATGACGGCCTGGACACGACGTCTCATGCTGGTCACCAACCGACTGATACGCCATTGTGGTATTCATTGCCATTCAAGATGGAGTGCGTCTGTTAATTCCTGTAGGTTCTGCACAGGAGGATCCCTCCTTCTCACCATGTTTCCCAGAATGTCCCAGATATGCTCAATAGGGTTCATGTCAGGGCTCCTTGCTGGCCATGGTAGGGTTTCGATGGCATTCTGGTGGAGGTATTCATGCACAGCTCTAGCACGATGTGGTCGGGCGTTGTCATCCATGAATATAGGGTGGGTTCCAGGTGCATGATTTACAAAATGAGGGACCACAACTCTATCCAGTATGTAATCTTGATATCTTTGTCCATTTAGTGTTCCAGGTACAGTCAACAGATCCAGCTTACAATCAAATGAGATGCACCCCCATATCATAACGGAACCTCAACCAAATGGAACTTCTTCCATGATGTTACGCTGGTCGTACGCCGTGCGTCTGGACCTCCATACACGAGTTCGACCATCTGTGGCATGAAGCAGGAACCGACTTTCATCAGACCAGTGTACCCGTCTCCAGGATCTCATGTTCCAGTGTCTTCTTTCGTTGCACCACCTCAGACGCTCCTCTTTGTGGTGTGCAGTGAGGAGAGGACATCTAACAGGTCTCATAGCTTTCATGCCAGCAGCATACAGTCTCCTCTTGACGGTAGACATTGACACTCTATTGCGTGTTTCCCATTGCTGGCTGAGCACTCTGCTGTTGGTGAATGGAGATCTCCTAACAAGGCGTACTAGGGCTCGATCATCACGGGCAGTAGTCCTCTTCGGTCTTCCAGATCTAGGCCTGTCCTTCACCTCGTTAGTTTGCCCATGTTTTGCAATCAAACGACTGATTACAGTATGGTTAATGTTCAGCTGTCTGCCAATCTCTCTGCATGACATACCAGTGGTATGCATGCCTATGATTTGCCATTTCACACGATCACTTAACCTTGGTCTTGCCATAGCGGTTCACAATCAAGAGCTAATTCTCTCTGTACAAATAAACCACGGTCATGAACACAAAATTCCTAATCTTGTCGCCTAAATCTGTATGTAATGTTCTACACCTCAAACTGGACTTTTACATAACTGAACACGTGTGCTGTTTCCCGCCACGCACGGACATCAAGCGGCGTGAAGTCATGCATGCATGTGCATTTCGTACTTGGAATTATGTCAGCTAACGCGGGGACAAAAAGTATGGCAGCCTAGTTGTACCATCATGTTTCTACGTTCTATTGTTTTTGCTGGTGCTTAACTTTTGCACAGGTGTATATATATATATATATATATATATATATATATATATATATATATATATATATATATATATATATATATATATATATATATATATATATATATATATATATATATATATATATATATATATATATATATATATATATATATATATATATATATATATATATATATATATATATATATATATATATATATAGCCATATTCAGCTTTTATTCGTTGGTCGCTCATCTTCCGCAGGAGAGTGACAGCCATATTCCTTCTCAAACAGCGCATTTCATACACTCCGTTTGGATATTACCGGACTTTTCATATGCGTAGATTGTTATTGACAATAGCAGACAGTGCATTCAACAGCTTACGCGTATACCATAAAGTCGGCCGAGCATGCACGTTGAAACTGGCTATAAACCCTGACCATTACCCATACCTATTGATCAGGTGGACTTCAAGGTACTCAGTTATGCCACTACAAATTACTATTTGTAATCAGCGGAAGACGGATGCTGATAAATGAAAATTACTAGTTACATCTGATGCCAATATAAGAGGCTGGTTCAACACCTTCATTTCTGCTATCATCGCCCGTTGAAACGTCTTGCAGTCCATTCTCTACATCGTCTCGTTCGCTCTCTAGAATACATGCCCATATATGAGGCAATAGATCACCCTCACACCAGTTGGCCTGATATCTTTGTTCATTCCTTACAGTCTAGCAATTAGCTTACGTTGGTGAATGGGATATCTGACTTTGACACATGGGCTCGCTTTGAAACAGATACCTGATTGCTAGCCCTTGCTATAGCACAACGCAGTATCTGAACATGATATGAAAGTCGTGGAAAATCATATCATCTGAAATGATTGGGGAGAAGCAAGGTCACGTCATGGCATGCGGGTGGTGGGTGATGGGGGCGATGGTGATGGCGGCGACAAGAACAACAGTGTTGCTGATGATTGTGGTGCTGATGATGACGATAATGATGATGATGATGATGATGATGATGATGATGATGATGATGATGATGATGATGATGATGATGATGATGATAACAGTGGAAGTAAACCATTTCTGATGTCGGAAAAGACATAAGCAAACATTGACCAGAATATGGCCATCTGACAGTTATACTTGCTGGTTCTAATAATGCAGAGTACTTTATGGTTATTATAGCATTTTCCATGAATAAGATTGGCATTGAAGGCAAATTCGCTGGAAGTGGCATTGGTACACCAAGTACTGCAAACAGGTTCATCAGTAGACAGCATTATTATAAGATACTGAGACACCATTCACTGAGAGGTGAAGCACAGTTTGGCCTAGTGTGGATTGTGGCATACATTTTAAGTTTGGCTAGAATCAGAGCATCTAATGGACAAAGTGGAACTAATCTGTCTCAACAGCCATCTGAGCAAGCTATGTGATCCATTGAAAGATAAGAAATTTGGCAAAGCCAGGTCATACTGCTTCATACAACAACTTTTTAGAAACATTATGTGTGACAGCAAAGCTCTGGCCAATGTACATTGATATGGTTGATATCATTGATCGGCACATTCATATTCAGAAGGAGAGAGCAGGGCTGTGGAATGAGCATCTTCAAGAAGTGAAAAATATGCTATCATACATTGTGTAGAGCCGCTTTACCACGTACATGGTATGTCTGCCTCTCTATCTCAATGGCATGCATGATCACCTAGAAAACACCCACACGTTCATGATAAATTTATGAAAGGTAATTTTACTGTACATCAATTAGATGGTAAATTAAATGAAGTGCGGACAGACATGGCACTGGAACAAACCTAAAGCAATGAACAAAAGATATCGTTGTTCAAGGGAACATCCCAAACTCTAGCTGTTCTGTTAGAGAACGGTATATGAAGACCGCGCCATTTCTGGCCAAGGCACCACAAAGTGTACTGTAAATGGCGAAGTCGGAAGAACATCGTGTTAGTCATCGTGGACAATCAACTAAGCAGGCTTTAGAGGAGCAGAAGTTAGTTGAGAAAGGCTAAGGTCTTGTCACAGAGAAAATGATAAATCTATTCTGCTGCAACAACTTTGTTGATCTAATGAATCTAGTTACAGGCGAGAAAGCTGCCACCATTGGCATGATCGAAGCAAAATGAAAGATCATAAAGGTAATGATAAGTACAGAGGATAGAAGCAACCCCTTATCAAAGTCGATCAAGACGAAACTGTAGTTACAAGGGCACTTTGCTTTTTCCAAATTGATGATGCCAACATCAGAAAGGTTGTGTTTACATGACATGACATTGACATATTGCCCAACATCATTGTTTAAATTGAGCAAATACTTCAACCAAGGCTATACAATGCGCAATGGCAGCAAGCTTGATTTTCTGACAGCTCTGATAGCCGAGATTGGGCCTGAATTTATACAAACATTATCTTTTCCAGACTGTCAACAGTATATCTCATATATGTTATGGATTTTGTCAACAGATTCTAGCACCTAGGTGCGAGAACATTCAGTGATCTGGGAAAACGCTACATTCAGAAACTTCTCAATTTGAAACCCTGCAATTGTGGATTTGTCTACAGTCTAAGTGCTCAGTTTGATTTCATTGACGATAGTACATTAAACAGGTTAACGGTGATGATCAGTCGTACACATCCCGGGAATGTTTTGTATCACACAACCACAGGATCTAAACATCCCTGACTGAAAACTCTACCTGAAAACTCCCGAGACAAAGTCAAATTGCAAGAGTTTATTGCCAATTCGGTGCTGAAAAATGTGGATTATCTTCCAGATCGCATGGTTATGATTACTAAGAATAGCCAAAGACACAACGTAGCTGTTATAGATCTGTCATGCAGAGATAATAAAGAAGTAGACACAAGGATTATGGCTAACCTGGCATCTTGAGTGAATAAGTTTAGACATACACTGGGTGTTGTTGATACGACAGATACTTAAATAATCATCCTCTATGTATAGTGCTTTTGTCGTTTAGACTCTCTAAAGGAAATTTGGAGCAGAGCAGTGATACTTGCTTTTCTGTCCATGATCTCTTTAAACTATCAAGTAAGAGGAGCCTCGAGAACTGACAGCCAGCCTATTGTGTACGTATGTATTTTGAGGACGTGGCACAGTAAGCTATCGATTCAGGTGGGGTAAGCAGAGAGTAGCACAGATTACTCTAAGTATGGCAAGAGAGTTGGCTCATTCTGCAGCATTGGGCAATGACAGTACCTTGGCAGTGACAGCAACAATAACAGATGAATCTAGGGAATACATGTCCAATCTTTATGGTCAAGGTGGTGCAGATTGTCTGAAAATGCTTCATCTTATATTTGTAACAACCATAGCTGATTTGAAGATGTTGCCGCCAACTAAAGATGCATTTAAATTTGATTTGGTGTGAGCAGTGTATCAAATACGCATGTAAGATGAGTTCACTTGAATCAGCCTTCATTAGAATAACCCACATAATTTGGTCGCAATGTCCCTTCCAGCCAGGCCTAGTATCAATTTACCTGGTGATTCCGGATGTAAACAATTTAAATGTCTATAAGGCTGCTTTTGTTCAAAAGGAGCACGTTCTTCCTCTGTAGCGTGTGCCTGCCTATGAAAATCGGAAAACTGTGTCAGACTTATGCCTATTTATGACTCATCATCAGAAAATGAATATTCATGTTTTATCTTATAATGTGTTGCTATGTATGGTAAAGGTTTTCTTAACTTTCACTACACGATTTAATAATTGCTTTATAATTACTGTGCAGAATAACCTTTCTTTATTTAACATCAAACAATGACATTTCAATGTAAGCAGCCAGTGAATTTGAAAAGAGTGGCCATTACTTTACCTTTACGGTATTATCTGCATAAACAGTTATTTATAAAGTCAACTAATGAATAGCCCTTTAATGGACATGTCGGCAAGGACCGGGTTCTATTTTTGAAAATGTATTGTTGGGATGCATGGTTCCATATCTGGTATGGTTAATTGTCAAAAATTGTCAGCTCTTGATCTGTAAATAGGAATTTGCTACTCAAAATCAGTGATTGTCTGGATCAATCTTAATAATTAAAGGATTAATTAGTTATTCTTTTGAAAATTGGTATTAAAGATAATTCTGTCTTCTCAGATATTTATCTATAATCGCTATGTAAAGAGGCGCATACATGACTGGATACAATTGTTTATTTACTAGTATTATTGCTCATTTTCTTTAATATTACTTATCTGACAATAGTAATCGATAGTATTTACTTCTAAGAAACAACATGGCCACACATTAGTTCAGTTTAGTATGAATTGGGTAATTCCGGACTGCTCTCATAAGAAGGCCCGTTGAAATCAGATATTGTGTAAACCAGAAATGGATATTTATTATTTATTATTCTCAACTTCTTCATTTAACGAACTGGTGATGTTTCTTCAAAGTTGATATTGAAGCAGAAATATAGTTTATGCATCGCAAATACAGCAAATGCCTTCTTGTTTTTCGTTTTTGTATATGCTCGAAAATGCTAAATTTTAGCTTGAGTGGAGTGCCCTTAAAATCGCTGTCACAATGTTGCGCAGGAGAGCAGAGTTGTCCAACCTTGGTTTCCTTATTCCTTATCCCCATGATGTCCATCTACTCAGAACGAAACTCAGAAATTTTATACTAGGAGGGGCAGGGTCTTTTCAATTTGGCTTTAGCTCCCTGACTATTGACAGTTCTTCAGAAATCGGAAATTGTAGAGACCTGCAAAAAAGAAATTCCAAAATTCTGTATATAAAAACCTGCTTGGATTGAATTAAGGTATGTAAGCCGTTAGTTTGGTTTATTGCCCACTTACACCATGGTGTATTTGAGCCATGTCAACATTGAGGCGAACCCCATAGGTATTCAAATAAAGGAAAATCGAAAATAATCAATGGAGATCATGTTGCAAGGGATGCAAATCAATTCCCCCACACGAACAGGGGCGTCGGAACTAAATGCACACGCAGGCGTACACACACACACGCATGCTCACACGCACACGGAGGCATGCACACACACGCGCACGCATCATACAGATGCATGCACGACGCACACACGCACAACGCACGTGCACATACACATGTGCGACGCACGCACGACGCACGCGCACATAAATACGCGCGACACACGCACACGTACGTACACGCACGCACGCACGCACGCTCGCACGCACGCACGCACGCACGCACGCACGCACGCACGCACGCACGTGGCGGTGAAATGAGGGCAATGTTTAAGATTTGATCTAAGGAGTCTGTCATCAACAGTAATGCTAAGAACGGTTCTGAAACAAACACAGAACTTAATTTATAGCTGTAAATCCAGATAAGAACCAATTATTATTCGTCCTAACTACGGCAGCAGCAAATTCAAGCCAAAATTAAAATGAAATAAAATCTTTCAGTTACCTTTTGTAAATTGGTAAATGTATTGAATATGAACATAAATTAAGGTTTTGCGTAGGGAAAACAAAAAATATAACTGAAATTTATATCATATATAGTAACTAGCGCCTGTTTGAATTGGCATTGTGGGTAATGAAAAATCAGTATAGATGGAAAACTACATAAACACCCCATGTAAATTTCATGCTTCCACAGAAATAAATTCTTCTTCATCATAATTACAACGCATTTGAAAGCCGATAAGCCCTTGTTTATTGCCTCTGTGATTTTAGTCATCTTGCCTCATTACATTTGCCAGCATTATGTGACACCACACAGGCATCTCCTGTCTGTAAATTTGTTATCGTTTACCACAATTCTCGCTACCCGACTTTCCTTCAATATGCTAGTATCACTTCATGCTTACCACAAAGTTGCACCCGCGGAAGCACTGACCCATCTATTTGGTATCGTTACCGAGATAGATTTACCCATATCTGAATGAGGTTCCGGATCTGTATGGAATCCACGCGTGTGTCTATTCATGCTAAACCACAAAGGTGCGGTGATGGTACAGCAGAGATATATGCCTAACTGGTATCGCTAATGGGCGTGTTCTTACTTATATGAAGTAGCTGGTAAATGCTTGCACTTTGCTCAGTAGAATTCATGAAGTATCTCATTTAAATATACGTCCAGTTTATTTTTGAAGGGTTCAACCGTTGGTACTTCTATAATTGTGGCTGTCAGTGAATTCCAATGTGGTGCCACTCTGTTAGAGAAAATGTACTTGTTAATATCCTTAGTGCTGCGTTTCATGTTGAGCTTGAACTTATGTCGTCTAGTGTGTGTATTGTTGGCGAGTTCGAAGAGGCTGTTTTTGTCAATATTGTATATATCATTAAGGATTGTGTATGTTTCCATTATGTCTCCTAGAAATCTTTTATTTCAATGACATTAGATTTAAGGTTCTGAGTCGTTCTGTGTAGCGGTTGTCTGTGATTTGTGGTATTAACTTTGTTTCCCGGTGCTAGACCTTTTCTATTAGCTATGATTCTCTTTTATATCTAGGTGGCCATGCAATCTAAAAATAGAGACGTGGATTCTTCGAAAATACACCTCTAATGTAATGATCTTATTACGTCATCACAACGACTAGACTGTTAGCCAGACTCTACTTCGGAGACCAGACATATCGGGGTCTCCGTAAGCAACACTGTGGATCGTGCTGATTTTGATATTATCTTAACCTCTGTATAGCTAGCTTGATACAGACATTAAAATCGACCCTATCAATCCAGGGGTTCGTGTGATATCAGCATCTATGCAACGTCAGCAAATTCTTCAAAGACTATTTTTCTGTTAACTATTTGTCATGCAGACTACTATAGGCTTTATATCATCTCGTTGTATGTGAAATAATATTGTCTGGTATGAAGAGAGTAGTTCTCGTGCCCTTTTAAGGTTCAATTCTCACTACGCCAATGGCTACTCGATCACGTATTGAAGAAGATCTCGCGAGATACGAATGGGTGGCCATGCTGAGTTGCAGTAGTCGAGAATGGGTCTCACTAAGGGTGTGAACAAAAGAGCAAATGTGGATAGGTCTATGCTGGTAACGGTTCCTTTTATTATCCCTACCCTAGTCTTTCCCTTAGATACTATACCGTGTGCGTGCGTGCGTGCGTATGTGCGTGCGTGCGTACGTGTGTGCGTGCATCAAATGAAAGATCTGTGTCGATTTGCATACCCAAATCTTTTTCCAGTTACGATGTGAATATTGGCTATATGTGAGGTGACATGTCATCATAGAGTTTTGGATTCGTGGATTGTTTATGTTAAAATGTAAGACATGGGTTGTGTGGGGGATTGAATTATAGTTGCCATGTCTGAAACCACTCATACAGTGTTATTTGTTTTCTTGGATATTGAAGCGAAACTGGGGGGAATTTTTCTCTGCTCTTGGTGTGAAACTACATTACTGTAAAATTCACACATTCTGGGCATTGGCTTGCCAATCTTAGTCTTGCCTCCTGGAGTTCTTTTGTGCGAAGTTAAAGCTGTGTGCCTAAAAGCGAACCCGAATCGACAGTACAATCACGGTCGGCGTGCGGACCAGTTCTGGCGTTTGTGTCACTGCTGATGGAGAGGTCTCAGGCTGTTGGGTGTGCGTGTAGATGTAAAAAAATCCCACTTGCCCTGTCCCCCCACCATCCCACCCACCCACCTTCCTTAAAGCTGTTCCTACTTGACTGGTTGATTTACATCAAAATTGGTATAACTTGTAAATAAAGTGTCAACTAAGCATCCCTAAATAATAGCTAGCTCAGAGACTAAGTTCGAATAAATAATCTGGCAACAGTTGACAATGCTCAGATCTTGTATACAGTAAAAGATAGCGATTGAGTGCACTATCTGGCAACAAACCCTATGATAATTTTGGAAACGTTGTGCTGGCTGCTAAATAGTGTTGATAAACAACAAGTGCTATGAAAGAACGGACGCTATCTGAAAACAAGTGTAAGGTACCACGGGCCAACAGTCTAAGAACAGCCTGTCAAGGAAAAGAATCTTGTGCCGCTTATTGGTCAAGTAATAAGATGCTTTTACCTGAAAGGGTATCCTAAGAAGACATAAGAAGGCGGGCATGGACGTCTAGTGACTTCTCTAACTACCGGACGGAGTGAGGGAAAACGTAATGTAATGACTATGACCTTTGACGTATGAGCGTGTCCGAGTTTTTAGAATGAATTTGGATAATTTGAGTGGCACGGATGACGGAGATCATGTTTTAATTAAATTGATCAAGTAAATTTAAGGTTTAGACTGCCCTGTGTTAAGGAGGACCCGTCCTTTCCCCTGATGGTGTGCTGGTTTAATGTGAAACTGGATTAGCTAAGGTCAACTTCAGGATGCGATTGCCAAAAGGTCAAGTCTAGAAAGTCTTGAATAATAATTTGGATCGAGTAATTAGATTACTTGCATCCCAAATCTGGAACTAAGATCCCGTTCACCTATCCTAGCTTAGATCAAATCAATGGGAGTTTGGACGAACTAAACACTTAATCGATTCCTGAAAGATTATGACATCACAATGCTCAAACCGTTGCTATGGTAGGAAGATACGTCTTGTTATCATCGACAGTGGCACTTTACAACTGGCATTTTTTGTACAATAAATGACGGATAATAACACCTAGTGTACCGTAAATAATCAACAATTCATCTCTGTGTGTCATAATGGTAACGTCTGTGCCTACGTGAATGTAATTCCAAATCAAATGACAATAATTCTACAAAAACTTTGGAATGTCCTCCTATAGTCAAGACCGGAATCTACTAAACAATAAGAAAATCGGTGCTTACTGCCTGTAAATTGACTTCTATCTGCAACTCGCTTACACAGGAAACCAGGATCTATTTGACAATAAGAAAATCTCAGTGCTTGCTTTCCGTAAATTAAAATGCAATTTCGATACCTTGCTTCTACAGGAAACCAGGTTTTACTGGACAACAAGAACCCCTAAGTGCTGGCTATCTGTAAATTTCTGCTATCTTGATAACTTGCTTCTACAGGAACGGTCTTGAAATCTCAAATACTCTTTAGAGACAGTTAATCAACGGACAAAACTTAAACGGACAATAATGTGAGGCGCCTTTTAACCAGTTACTTGAAATAGCAGGTTGTCGCTGTTTAGTACGTTTTGTCTTTGCCATTTTACCGGTGGGGAGCACTATAACGGGAAGTCTTGCTTCAAAATGGGGAGCAAGAACTTCTACGTCTTCACTTTGTTCACCGGGATTTAACGTAACCACAAGCACATGATGTTTCTCATTTAGTGCGTGTGTCACACCGTACCGTGTAGCTGAATGCAGGTATTTACAGTCTGCACAAAAGGTCCGTTGTAGAAGATGATCATGATTAACATGGAGTGTTAAGTCCGAATTTCGAGAGAAGGCATGTTTACAGGGCTGTCCGCTAAGCTGTAATGCGGTACATGGATGCTTCTTCCCGGGATGAGCTGGTACTGGCTCCTCCGAATTGTCGGACAAGGCGAGATGTTCCACAAGTGACATCTTATTTCCGCATAATGGGAAAGGTGCGGAACCGCTTAACCTATCCTAAATATCCTATCTCTTCATAACTTTTTCCTGGCCAAATACAATAATAGCAATAAATTAATAATGAAAACAACAGAATTTGGTTTGCGACACGAACGTAGCCTAATGCTTGATCTCCCCTTGTGTCGAGTTTTGACGGGAAGACAAAGGTTCAGTGCACGCTTTCCTCGTTTTATACTGTTTGGAAAGTTTTAATTGTAATGTTCCTGGAGTCGGATGATATATTCCTTTGGTAATTATAAATATGAAAAGGAAGGATAGTCGCTTTTGTCCCCACTCGGCAGGAAATCATGTCTCCGATCAACGTTAAAATCCGGAACTACTTATTCCCATGGAAGCTCAACCTTTAATTAGCGTGAAGCGTTTTTCAGATTTGACGCTTATATACTCGCATGTTCAGTTTTCAAGCTGGATGCCCGATGGGGTGCGGGAGAGCGAGATGACGTTAGCGGCCTTGGCCCCGACTCATCACCTATCGCCTCTTCCATCACGCTGTGGTAGATAGCGTTGGGCTGTTCTTTTGTTTAAAGCCTTTGATCCAATTTACTGGAAAGGAAAAGTGTTGATCACGTGGTTCTTGTTTTGAAAGCACGTGGTTGATCGGAACCTTAGGCAATATTTATGTAATGGCGGAGTATTGATGCTGCTGATTATTCGTAGCTGATGTTGAAAATGGAATACATGTTTTTAAATTCTGTTCCTCAGAGCAGCGTCCCTGTAGATGTGCGTGATCTTATACATGCATCGCTTCTTGTCTGTACTAGGTGTATTCCAGCCCGTGTTAATCTTGCGGCTGGAATATGTAGGTAAGAGAATTTTTGAAATTCTCCATGATGTTATACTGTCGAAGTTTTGATGCTGCTTTACCAGCCCGCACACTAATTATCTGTATAGGCGGTAGAACAGTAGTGTTCTTATCAAAATTAGGACAATATAGCTATCTGTAATTATCGCCCGGTTTAAACAGCTCCATGTCCTGCGGAAATTAAGTGTACTAATTCCGTAAAGCTGGACTGTGTTTCCCGGGTGGGTGAACTGCCAAGCATCCTCCACGTATGGGTAGGACTAGTCTCACTCTCACCCTGACCAAACTTAATTTATTACAATACAGCTCGGAAAATGTGTGCGTCAGTTTTACAATTACAATGCCGTCGTATGGAGATTGTGAACACAGTCATCCTGAGTGTCTGTGTCTCTGTCATGTTGATGTATTTCATTGATACGCATGGCTGCTTATCTGTGGATGATTCTTGCGCTGTTGTGAAATGTGACGTTTTCATGGCAGCGAAGGGTGGAGGGGTGGGGTGGGGTGGTAGCTGCAGTGCGGTGTCAAGTTTATCGAACATGATGTATTTCACTCTGTAATGGTCGAGCCCGGGGGCAGGACAGAGTTACTTTAGAGCATGGATGACCAAGAAGGGTACTGTCATAACTTGAATCAATCCATTATCGAACTCCCTTTCGGTAGCAAACCCCTACTCGGACGGACGACAGACTGCAGGCATCTTGCTCTCTTAATAATACTGACTGTTATTACGTGTGGATGATGGGTAATATTTTAGCTGTTTCCGTACAACAATTCCGGGGGTGGGAGGAGTTGGAGAATCCCCCATAGTGCGTACTGTAGATGGCTGCGGTGTTTTTCCTTCTTTCCATATGATCAGTTTTCCATAAACCTGATAAGAAGGTGTTTGCGGAAAATGTTGACTTGTGTTGATGATGATAGTCCTCTGTTGTAGGGAACTCCGGACTGCTGTGTGATGCTGGCGTTTTGCGAATTGGACATATCCAGGTTTCCAAGCTGGTGAATGCAGAGTCTGTTGCGGTTGCAGAAAAGTTGGGTTTGCGGAAAGTATTGAGCTTCCCGCAGCTGTGCGGAATGGAATATTGCAGAAAAGATGTCTCTAACTTTCTCAATTAAAAACGCTAGGTGAATGCTACATTGTTGTTGTTGATGTTGAATGTCCACGTTACATTATTAAATAAGAAGGTATGTATGTGATGTTCGCGCAATGGTGAATTGACGTATCCAGCCTGCGGGCAAGTGTGTTCTGTATGCTTCGGAATTTCTGTGTCCAGTGTGGTGTTCTGACTGCTCACAGGGGGCTTGGTAGGGTGGTTGTGGACAGGGGTGCCCTTTGGATGGAGTGTGGGGTCATCTCCCGTTACACAATGGTTAGTACTTTGTCATAATTCTTAAGTACCTGAAAAACTCGAGCCGAGAGTCTGCTGAACAGGCTGCTTCCCTGCCCACCACCAGCGGGGGTGGGGTGGTGGAGTGGGGAGAGGTGTTGGTTGCTGAGGTGCGGGATGCCACCACTGTAACAGCGGACTCTCTCATATCTGAAAAGTGACAGTTAATAGACGACGAGTGGATTGTGAAATAGACAGGACGAATGATGTCTGAACTTGGTGCAAAGACTAGAGATGCACGTTGGAGATGTGGCAGTGGTGGTGCCGGTGGATGGGTTGCACCTTGAAGAGAGTTGGTTGCGCAATTTGGGGGCGTGGAGGGGTACACCGAGTTGTGCGGTTTGGCTGTTCTTCAAAACAAGCCAAGGCCTCATCCGGCCTCTTGCCTTCCATGCTATTTATTATATACACCTGTGCAAAAGTTAAGCACCACCCTATTTGTACGCACATGCGAGGGTATATTTATGTGCTATGAAGAAAGCAATAGCATAAACATTAATGTACCCATCCATCTTAGTGCAAGAGGTAATAATGCAACTAGAGGAATGCTGATTATGATGGTGGGGAAACACTGTATGTTTTTGTTTGAACTTGAAAACGAGGCCTGAATATGGTTACATTGACACAACTGACAACTATTGCCCTACAGTTGACACACGTGGCTAGATTGTCATTAATGGTGTCTGAAAACGAAGTTTAACATCTGTGCACGAGTTTGAGACTGTCATTATTAATACCGGGTATATCCACCTTGTGCCTGGATGACGGCCTGGACACGACGTCTCATGCTGGTCACCAACCGACTGATACGCCATTGTGGTATTCGTTGGCATTCAAGATGGAGTGCGTCTGTTAATTCCTGTAGGTTCTGCACAGGAGGATCCCTCCTTCTCACCATGTTTCCCAGAATGTCCCAGATATGCTCAATAGGGTTCATGTCAGGGCTCCTTGCTGGCCATGGTAGGGTTTCGATGGCATTCTGGCGGAGGTATTCATGCACAGCTCTAGCACGATGTGGTCGGGCGTTGTCATCCATGAATATAGGGTGGGTTCCAGGTGCATGATTTACAAAATGAGGGACCACAACTCTATCCAGTATGGAATCTTGATATCTTTGTCCATTTAGTGTTCCAGGTACAGTCAACAGATCCAGCTTACAATCAAATGAGATGCACCCCCATATCATAACGGAACCTCCACCAAATGGAACTTCTTCGATGATGTTACGTTGGTCGTACGCCGTGCGTCTGGACCTCCATACACGAGTTCGACCATCTGTGGCATGAAGCAGGAACCGACTTTCATCGGACCAGTGTACCCGTCTCCAGGATCTCATGTTCCAGTGTCTTCTTTCGTTGCACCACCTCAGACGCTCCTCTTTGTGGTGTGCAGTGAGGAGAGGACGTCTGACAGGTCTCCTAGCTTTCATGCCAGCAGCATACAGTCTCCTTTTGACGGTAGACATTGACACTCTATTGCGCGTTTCCCATTGCTGGCTGAGCACTCTGCTGTTGGTGAATGGAGATCTCCTAACAAATAAACCATGGTCATGAACACAAAATTCCTAATCTTGTCGCCTAAATCTGTATGTAATGTTCTACACCTCAAACTGGACTTTTACATAGCTGAACACGTGTGCTGTTTCCCGCCACGCACGGACATCAAGCGGCGTGAAGTCATGCATGCATGTGCATTTCGTACTTGGAATTATGTCAGCTAACGCGGGGACAAAAAGTATGGCAGCCTAGTTGTACCATCATGTTTCTACGTTCTATTGTTTTTGCTGGTGCTTAACTTTTGCACAGGTGTATATGTTCCACTCCGCAAGAAGCATGGCCCGAGGAAGCCTCAGCTTCCGCTTGTGGCAAATCTATAATAGGGGTAATAGCATGAAGTGGGTGGGAATGGGAAGAGGTCAGCGGAACAACCTTTCCCTCCTTCCTCTTGGACAATACAAACGAGAAAGTCTTCAGATACGAGTCCCCAGTTCTTGTAGACCTGCTCTGAGGAGTGGGAAGGCGAGTACGTATCTCGTCATCATCCTCAGCGTTAGTTAATCATTCACCAGACTCCTAGCTTGGTAGGAGAGAGGTCGAACTGGCACTGTGGTGCTCGGGACTAACGTTGGGAATACTTGTTTCTGTAGAGACATCTGTCTGGGTACCGGTGTCACGTGGAACGTCCAGCCCGAGCTTTGACACTGAGTCGACACTACACAAGGTTTAAGTCGATCAAAATAGATGACTGAGGTCAGGCCATCCGAGGCGCGGATACAGTATGTCACGTCTGACTTCTTACCTACTACCACATAGGCACCTTTCCACTGGTAATTCAGTTTACTCGACACATTTGCAGAATGTCGCGGATCATGAACTCAAACCCTATTTCCCGTCTCATACAGGTTTCCATGCACTCACCGGTCATGCCATGTTTTCTGACAGTGGATAAAGTTGTTCTCACTAGCTCATGGGTCTGTTCTATCCACTGCCGCATGAGCTCTGCATAGAGAGATGGTGAATTTTTCTCCCCCGTATTCCTGGGCATTGCCAGATCCAGGAGCAAGGCTAATTCATGGCCTAACATTAAACGAGCAGGGGTATAACCCATGCTGGGATGTATCGAGGTGCGGTATGTCATGAGCACATATGGGAGTCATAGATCCCAATCACGACAATCAAGGCATGTTTCCTTCATCAACATTTCTGCCAATGTGTAGTTAAACCTCTCCACCAACCCATCACTGTGAGGATGATATGGGGTGGTGCGGGTCTTTACAAAATGAAACAATTTGCAGAGCTCGGAGATCAGCCGGCTCTCAAAATTACTTCTTTCAGCGCCCTGAAGGAACCTTCACACTCACACGTCCACTCGAATGGTCGATCATTTTCAGTGATCCTGAATAGGGGTGATGCAATTTTGCTGAAGTGACGGATATATCTGCGATAGTATTGGCAGAGACTGCGGAAACTCCGGGTGTCCGTGACAGAAGTTGGTGTCTGCCACTCCACCACTGCTTTTGTTTTTGATGGCTGAGTAGCCACTCCATTGCCGGATATGACGTGTCTCACGAACTTGATGCTCTGTCTGACGTGATGACATTTCTTTAGTTTGAGCTTTAAGTTGGCCATGCGGAATCGTACAAGCAAGGTGTCCAGGTGAGACAAGGTTTGCTCAAACGAGGAACCAAAGACAATTACGTCGTCGATGTAACACAGACAGATTTCCCATTGCATGTTAGTTAATACCTGCTCAATGAGACGTTCGAATGTTCCAGGAGCATTGCACATGCCATAGGGCATCTTGCGGAACTGGAAAAGACCATCTTGGCAAACGAATGCGGTATTCTCCATGTCAGCCTCATCCATGGCTACCTGCCACTATCAACTAGCTAAATCAAGGGTACAAAACCACTTGGCTCCAGACAAGAAATCTAAGGCCTGATCTATCCGGGGTAACTGATATGCGTCTTTGACATTTAGATCATTAAGGCGGTGGTAGTCTATACAAAACCACAAAGATCCGTCCTTTTTGCCTGCTAGTACTATGGGACTGGCCCAGGGGGATGCTGATGGCTCAATTATTCTGGTCCGCAACATGTCCTCTACCTGTTGATGTGCTTCTGCTTCCTTATGTATGGAAAGACGTCATACCGGTTGTCGAATGGGTCTATTGTTTCCGGTGTCAATGGAGCATCGTACTAGATGAGTTTCTTCCAAATCCATGTCTCCAGCTGAGAAACTATCGCGATATTTGTAAAGTAACCACCGTATTTGTTGCTTTTGAGATTACATCAATCCAACTGTGGCACGCAAATATAAGTCATGTAGATGTTCTGGCAAATCATCAGCAGTTGTTGCTGGTGTAGATGCGGTGGGAGATATTTCCAGAGATATCACATCCACCAAATGGCCACAACGGACCCCTGGTTCTATAGTCTGCCATGCCGTTGAATACGTGGTGTGGTATGCGATTCCTGTTGGTGGTGTCCACGATCATGCGTGGACTGGCGCATTGTGAGGCAATCATGTATTCAGGGTCGGGTTCCAGCATGGATATGTGAGTGTTGTTTCCTAACTGTGGTGCGGTGGCCTATAAAATTTTCTCCTGTCCTGGCTCAGCTGTGACTGTTGACGCTAAAATCACCACACATGTATCGTACAGTGATGATTCCGGTCCAAGAGGTATACGTCGGCTGTGTATGTCCAATTCCTGTTGTCTGCAATGTATGATGACTTCGCTGGCACTGAGGAAATCAGAACCAAGCAGAGCATCATTTTGAATAGAGGCGATGACGACTCGCTGAATGAATTGCATCTGCTCTAGCTGTATTACGAAGTTTACGGTTCCAGCCATAGAAACATCGGCTCCAGTAGCGGTTTGCAAAAATATGTTTGTAGGTTTAAGGGGCAGCTTTTTAGGAAGTGGGATGCTCTCATACAAGCGCTTGTTAAAAACGTGATGGAAGCTCCAGTGTCAACAGTGGCACTGGTGGAAACACTGCTAAACAGGCAGTCACACTTATATATTACGTTACGGTGGAATTGAGGAATTGTTTCCAATGATATCGTCTGAGAAAGAGGTAGTGGTGCGGTATCACTCTGTATGTAATCGGATTGTTTCCAGATGGCTTCCGTGAGTGCAGTGGATGGCTGAGTGTAGAAAGGGCCAGCCCGTCGCCGCTGCTGCTGTGATTGCTTAGGCGAAGACGGAGCTGGGGTAGCAGTGGTGATGGCTGTGATGCTGTCTCTGTGCATGCTGAATTGGTGTAGACAGCAGTGCGGATGGGATTGTCACGATCATGGATAAGCGCAACTTGAGCGAGTCACTTCTTACAGTGCATCATCAGATGCTTAGTTGATGCACAGAAGAAGCAGTAACGTCGCGGGATTCTTTCGTTCTTTCGGTGGCACTTCCTTTTTCGGATCCATGAAGCGGAATATATACTCCCTTCCGAATCACTGCTACTGCTGGTAGATGCGGTGAATGATGCTGTTCAGGATGGGGTGTTGCATACCACCAAAGGACACCGGGCAGTCGGTGCCTTGGTGGCGGGTCATGGTGCTTGAAGAAACATTGTTTCAGTGGAGGTGCTACAACCTACCACTGCCGTTTTATATAGAAAAGAAGGCTGAGTAGATGCTGAATTTGCGGAGTCACATTTTCCGGAGAGGGGAGATGTCAGTGCTGTGGATGCGGGGTGCATTGTTGGTACCGACATAGAGGAAGCCAGGTGCGGGTGCACGTATGGTGTATAGGGGAATTGAGTGTTAGTAGTGGCCACCTGATGTTGTGGTTAGGAGGCCGCAGTTGAGCCAGGTTGTATGAATGGGCACCGAAGCAACTCTGTAATCGCTCTTGCTAGTTTGACAGATTCTCTGGCTGCGAAGTGCGTTGGTCAGCGGTCAGAGTTGTTGAGGGAGGTCAGTTAGGGCATCGATCCTTCGAGTGGCCCGAATGACCACATCCAAAGCACATGTTTGGTGGTGGTGCAGAAACGGTGGTGGTGGCTGGTCTTGTGGTGGATGTCACTATGGTGGTGCTGAGTGTGGTGACGAGATTTGTGAGCGTGGAGATCTGTTTAGTAATCTCTTCTAACCTATCGTGCATGTTCTGTCGATTGTTATTGTTGTGCTGGTTCCCGCACCCTGGGGCATTGTTGTGGCCCCCACTATGGGATTGGCCACGCCCCCTTCCTCTAGACACGTGCCTTTGACTGGTGGTTTGTGTAGGTGCATGTGCGGGTCTGATGCTGAGGTAGTAGCGGTGGCAGTATTTGAGTCGGTGGTGTTGGTAGTGGTGACATTGACATCATTGACCTCGTTTATGTGATGCAGTTGGCGGCGATTGTTTTTCTCCCATTCCAAGAAGTTTTCGATATGAACCATGGTGGCTGCCAACTGTTGTAGGCTCCCGTGCTTCGTGAGGAATAATTTTTCCTTCAAGGCGGGTTCACCACTCAATGCGTCGATGAAAGTATCTAGATGTAGGTGGGTGATGCCCTTGAAATTAGTGCTGGGGTATGTGTGGGTAACTAGCTGATGGATGCGACTAGCTAACTCTGGTAGTGTCTCCTCCGAGCGTCGACGTAAATTTTTAAGCTGTAGCTGACTTGTTTCTCTGAGGGATGTGTCGCCGAATCTTTCCGACATTACGTTCTCCAATTCCGTGTATGATGTGCCTAAGTTTGCCAGAACCTGTAAAGCTTTCCCAGACAGCTTTGTGGCTAAATATTCTCCCATTTGATCATTACTCCACCGGTTTGTCCACCACTGCTGCGATGGATATTCCTCATACGGTGGTCGTGCAGGTGACTGACGAGGGTGTTGTGTGTGATGTGTAGGTCTCCTGTATTGCTGAAAGGTGTAGCCGCATCCCCTGGTTCGCAATGTGGAACCGCTGGATGGTAGGGTGAAAACGCACGAAAAGGTGGGGATGAGGGGTATGGTAAATGAACATCTGGCCACTGGTCACCCATTGATGACGTTGGCGAACAGAATGGTCATGAAGGGTGTTGTTGCCCCCATGGGGGCCTGTGTCATAGTCGTCCGCGATCCGGCATAGATGGTGGTGGCCTATCGTAGAGATCCGATAAGGTGATATATTGAGTTCCCGCCTGCGAGGCATCACAGAAGGTCCTCTCGCTGATCAGTGACAAGTCTTGAAGAGGCGGTGCTGGTCGTCCCGCACCAGGGAATTATTGACATTGTCGGTGAGCATGCGAGCAGTTCGTCCATCATATGATGCTACTTCCATGTCGAAGGAGAGCTGACTGTCGGATGAAGGAGACTGAAACCCGTGGGTGTTGAGTGTTGGCGTGGGTTCATTTCTCATTTGGGCCCAACATCAGGCACCACTTGTAGCTCGTGGGGGTATGTGCTGCTCCGCCATGTCATTCCATTCCATCGCACTGCAAGTGCATGATGCGTGGGAGGACTGGTTAGCTGTGGATCTCAGGGTTGTGGATACCATATCGCGTCTCTCCAGAAACTACAAAGACCGACTTCTAGAGCCGGTGGAACACTGATGTTCCATTGGGGCCATGTGACCATTGCTGCCGAGATTGAACCACACGGTGTCATTCAAACTATTCGTGTTCTCAGTATGTCTGTCCATTCTAATTTAGAGCTGGAAAGATTTCTGCAGAAAGACATCCGCAGGCAGGTATCTACAGGCAGGTCTCCATAAGCTGGCTTCTCCAGGCAGGTCGGATATGGCACACTCTCAGGACAGTGAAACAGAACAGTTCAGGAGATGTCCACTAGATAGTCATTTCACTCATACAGAATCTAAACAGTTTGTTGAAAAGTTTCCATCCGGCGATGGTAATATGAAAGTTGAAAGCATCCCATTAATAGAGAGGGCTGCTTATATAATATTTATGCATGTACAATAACTGGCACATGGTGCAGGGTAAATCGCATAGCTCTTGCGGCGCACTAGGCAAAGTCCACCCAGACTGTGGTCGAAAAGTTAATTAAAGGAGGTTGAAGTCCACTTTTCAGCGTAGTTGGCAGATCCGGCGAGTCATCCACCCAGAATCATCATCGGCTTTACATTCCATAGAATTACATATGAACCCACACGGCCCTTCGATGGAAAGACTCCCTTAGAAAAGTCTGGATGCGGGAGTTATTACTTTAAGTTATTTAATTACCCCCGGATGGCCATCCATGGGTATCCAAAAACTATGGAAGCCGAGAACTCCTTACCACTGCGGATGAGCTGAAATCCGAATGGCACCGGATGATGCGGGAATCAGCGTAGGTTAGCAGTTACACACGTCTATCCCGATGGTCCAGTCATCCTGCGCGGGCCGGCTTCCACGTTGGTGATGCTCCTGATTCTCGATTTTTCACCACTTTTATACTACTCGTGACGTCAGAGCCACGCGCCTCAGCCAATCAGCGGCCGAGCACTAGCCAATCAGCGTGCAACTAGAAGTCGTGACGTGGCTATCACGTTCACAGCACATTCTTTATCTATTTATGCATACACAAGAGAAATATTTTGAAAATAATTTACTCGGATTTTCGGGGATAACTCAGCCATTTCTGAGCCGATTTAAAAATAGTAAAATGTTCTGTAATCCTCGTCTTATTCCGGTCCTGATTTGTCCCAAGAATAACGAGGACGATATAGTTTAAAACATTTAGAAGTACCGGCTCAGTACACTATAAGCATGCACTCGCTTCCAATTCCGAGATGTGTTGTCAGGGAAGCTCTGACGCATGCGCATGCGCACCACACGTTTTAACGAAAATCTCCCTCATAGGGCTTATATATGCATACTATCCTACTCAGGGGGCGTGCTTGGAGTGAATCCGGAATGGCCGCTCAGGCAAATACTTTTATTATATTCAGCAGATGTTGATAGCTGTAGTTTTGGAATTAATTATTGTTTAGTGACTAGTGTTGGGATCATGAAATTATGAGATAAATTGAGAGTGACTAACTGACACAGTTGATGACGTAAGCTGACTGGTATTTGATCGTGGGCTAGAACAACACCATCTGGTAATGAATCATCCAACACATGTGCCTAGCACCCTAGGATTCCTGAGGCCTACCCATTAGTACGCAATGGACAGGACATGGACATTAGAGTGTTTAATAGGAATTCATAACAGGATCGAAATTTATTGATAAACTACATGCCACTCATTTTATGGTATGCAACAACACGGCATACCATAATGTTGTTAGTTAGCTGACAGAGTGCATCAAAACAGAACCGGTCCCAACTGCTTTGAGTATGTGAGGTACAATCTTCTTGGCAGGATTGAGCAGAGTATGACTGGTCGGAATGATGTCATAACCAATCAGGATCAATCAGACTCTGCAGTAAAGAATTATAATGAATAAGTGTTGTTCCATAGCAAGTGATGGAGGAATCGCTTATTGGTTGGAAGGACCAATTAGTTATCAGGTCAGAACTTCTAGGAAGAGGTAAGCAGAAATTGATTGGTGACTTTATTGTTGGGCCAAGCAAAGTGTGCTTATCGAGTTGTGCATTTCTGGGAAATTATCAGAATGCTGAAAAGTCATAATCTGTAACTATAAAAGATGGCACTTCTCTCAGAATCAATCAATCGGGTTACTCGACCCAAACCATCTGGTTCACTACATCATCCACTCTTAGGATTGTAGGTTTCCAAGCTATGGCGCTGCCTAACGAAGCTTGAGGTAGGATAGGAATAGGGTAGAAATAAGTCTAGAATTGTTAGCTTTATGTACACGCCAATTGTACTAAGTATTCTTTGTAGAGCGATCTTGCTCAAAACCATTTGTTTGTAATATAGTGGAAATAAAGACCAGAGTTTGTCAGTATTTAGGAATCTAACACGAGCTGGGAGAAACACCCAGTCCTTACTAGGAATCTTAGACCAGTCAGATCAGGCCCAGCGGTCAGAATAAATATTGTCTATTTACCATCAGTCAGATGAGGCGAGCGACTGAAGTCTACTTCGCTTCATCTTATCACTGGCGACGTTGTCGCAGCAACATTTTCAAGTTTCCGGTAGTAAGCGGAAGTGATCTTCATCATCGATTAGTTGAGGAAATCTTAGTACATTCCAGTGGGGCTTAGCCACGCCCCCATACGAAATCTTCAACATGACATGTGTGCATGCTATCGGTCTGAGGGCGATGCGCCATGGTGATGCCGATAATGGACACTGAGTAGTCTAACTAGGCAGACCTGTAAGTTAAAGATAGGAAAAACACATAGTCACTTGCGGCCTAAACTTGATACTTGTAAGCCTAAAAACTAATTGATAGGGTAGATTCTAGCAAGAAAGCCTGCATAAATGAAGCGGCATCTACTAAAATGACATATTTAACTCACATAAGGTGATGGTGTTGAATTCTATAGAACCTATCCAACCTAACTTCACGTAAACCAGTGTACATCCCAATAATGTTTACAATCACCATCTCATTTTTAGCATAGTTTGAATAGGAGTGGCCCTTTTTCCATCTCTCCTCCTCCGCTTCGGCGTTGTGGGAATTTTCGTGTGCACTTTCCTCTCGTAGCCAAAACGATGGGCTGACCTGAGATTATATAGATTATATTAAGTTTGCTAAAGTGACCCCGTTAGGGATACCTCACAGAATATACAGATCAGAGATCTGTGAGATACCTGTGGCGAGTATCATTTTAAACAACAACATCATTCCGATCTTACATACTTTTTAATTCTATTAGTAACAAACGAGTACCATTGTTCGCACTAATATCTTTTTAATGTCTCAAATCTAAATTTAACAAATGAACCGACATATCGGTGACAGCAACAGCCGGGATGATACGGTATGGTTCAACTTCCGTGCCGATGGCCACACGGCCACACTGGAACATGAACATTCCTTCATGTTCCACTGACTCTAGAGGTGGGTCTGTGTATGGTCCGGAGAGACACGAGTCACTATCCATTACCCCGAGATCAGCTAACCAGCATCCTCGATCCAATGCACTATGTACCTGCGGTGCCGCGGAATACAAGGGAGTTACAGAGCAGCGCATACACCTGGAGGCTACAGGAATCGCAAATCTGTACCATGAAAATAAAGCCAGCAAAGTTAATAATCTGCCTGATGAAGACAATAACATAATCCAGATAGAGATAGCTATGCAATCCAAGCCAATCTGCTTAGTTTGCTGCTATTTACCATCACGTTTAGTACATATGACGAGGAATTGTTACAACTACGGGAAATAATTATAGAATATCGACCAACTCATGCAATAGTACTCACTGTAGACTTTAACACCTCACTGAAGATGCATGAAAACAACGTGTGATGACTATTGTTATCATATGATCATGAGATCATACATAGCAATCGTATTTCCATACAAACATGTTAGCTTATGTCATCGGCAACACATTTGGATTCCAAATCCGCTACAATATAAGTAGACAGATGAGTGTGTACCGTATCTACCCTGCCTGGATTAGTGTGTGTGCGTGCGTGCGTGCGTGCGTGCGTGCGTGCGTGCGTGCGTGCGTGCGTGCGTGCGTGCGTGCGTGCGTGCGTGCGTGCGTGCGTGCGTGCGTGCGTGCGTGCGTGCGTGCGTGCGTGCGTGCGTGCGTGCGTGCGTGCGTGCGTGCGTGCGTGCGTGCGTGCGTGCGTGCGTGCGTGCGTGCGTGCGTGCGTGCGTGCGTGCGTGCGTGCGTGCGTGCGTGTGTGTGTAAGTGTTTGTTGCACATTAGTGCAATATGTGCTGTGGGCAGCCATGGTTTCACGTTGTACACAGTGCTGTGCCGGAAAGCTGTGCATGCATCACGAACGTTAGAATCCAATACAGTAAATGATGCTTAAAATCCACAGGATATTCATCACTCAGAAACGTCAGTTTCCATGCCCATCATCAGTTAATCAGCCATCAGAACATTTAGAGTGCATGCTTTCTGGACTAAACAAGGTTAGGCCAGTTATAAAATCATCAACCAGTCATAGTATAAACTTTCATGCAGAAATCACTCGATGGCTTTGGGTGATTATAATCATCAGCCGCATGTGATATGAGCTTTCATGCAGAAACCGTTAGCTAGCACTTGGTTGTTATGATCATTCACCAGGCTTCAAACCTCTGGTCATCTTAATCTCTAGCCAGGTCTCCAGTTGCAATCAGACCACTCAAATCATGCATGTTGCTACCTGACTGTCCAAATATTCTGTAGTTCGAGACATCAGATTTTGACTTTTATGATTTGCATGCACTTGTTCCCGTATGCCCTAACAAATTGTAAGTTTTTCTCCTATTGCTGTTGCTACATTGTTGATCCGGGTGTTGGGAATTTCCGTTTTCCTTTGATACAGCATCAAATTCCATGGCTGTTCCTTCACTGATGTGAATGGTGTCAGCTGCAATGGGGGAAGCTGATTAAATTGAAGCGGTGGCTGGGACATCGGTGGTACAGCATGGGATAGAATAGTGTAGCATGGACCGACCGGATGGATACTGACCATCCCAGCAAAGCTGGGTATGGAACAGTCACTCCGGATTTGCTCCAAGCACACACCCCTGGGGTAGGATAGTATGCGTACATAAGCCCTATGAACGAGGTTTTCGTTAAAATCGGCTAAGTCTGATAAAGCACGTGGAATTGGAAGCGAGTACATGCCTATAGTGTACCGAGTAGATACTCGTAAAAGCCTTTAATTATTCCGTTCTGGTTGTTTGTGGTACCGATCAGGACTAAAACGAGCTTTCTAGAACTGTTAACCATTTCAAAATCGGCCAGGAAATGGCTGAGTTATCCACGGAAAAACCCTTCAATTATCTTCAAAATATTGCGTTTGACGTCGTAATCGTGTGTATGCATAAAAAGATCTAGAATGTTCGTCAGGAGGAATGGCTGGAAGTGCGGGACTTGATGAGTGATCCAGAACACCGACGGAAGATACAGCACATCACCGCGGTTCCAAACGGTTTTCAGCTCATCCGCACTGGAAGGCAGTTCTCGGACATTCCGCATTATGGAATTTAGGATGCTCCCGGACAGCCATCCGGGGGAAAAATAATTAAAATTATTGTTCCCACTTCCGAACTTGTACAAAGGGAACACCTCTGCGGAAAGGGCCATAAGGGCCTGGAATGTAATTCCACGAAAGGTAGAGCTACGGTGATTCTTGGTGGATGACTCGCCGGATCTGCCAACTATGCTGAAAAGTGGACTTCAACCTCCGCACTGCATGTCGTGTGTGTTTTAATTAACTTTTTGACCACAGTCTGGTGGACTTTGCTAGGCGGTACATTACTTCCCTGCTCTGTTTCACTGTCCTGAGTGTGTACCGTATCTACCCTGCCTGGATTAGTCAGCTTGCGGAATCAACCTGTGGAAACCAGCTGCGGAAATCGCCTGCGGAAATCTCTCCAGCTCCAGAGAGCATGTCGACTCGCGCTATGAATATGTTAGTGCCTCAATTTCAGTAACATAGTAGCCTGTTCCATACCGATGACTATTGGGTACTCAAGTAACTATACTATTGTACATCTAATTATTATTATTTCCGTATTTGGTATTGATGACTAATAGGTACCTTCCCGGTCTTAGGACCGCAATTTATAATTTCTTTATTACTGTGAATATTATCTTCGTTTACCGTTGTACTTTCAACTAGCCGCACTGTCTAGGTTTATCAGTCTATGATACTTAGCTACTTAATTTAATTATAATCTACTTATTGCATTGGTTAGTTGTATATGACAGATAGCCATTCAATTAATGTGTTTTGTTTAATTGTAGAAAGCTTTGGACCGCAGTACGCTAGGAAATACTATACAGCAACATTTATATCCACAACACTTATTCCCGCCATCATCAATTTTACACTGAGGTCGCTGACCATGTTCTAATTGCTTGAGCCTGGCATGTTACCAACTAACCTTACTATTCAGCTCGATAGGATAGGTTAAAGTGGTTAGCGACAATTTCTTCATTTAGAGACATATAGTGTATGCCTCTTTTCTGGCTGTTGCGGTAATGTAGCCCCGCACTCTGGCAAGGTTGTGTCAAATTGGCCGATTACCTATAAGGCCTCACATATATTAAGTTATTGTCTCTTTCCACGATCCACCAGCCGTATTGCTTTATAATTGTTTGGATTCCCTATCAGCACGCTGATCTGATCTGACCCTGGGAAACTATCGGAGGTTTCGGCTGATTTACACACACTCGCCGCCCCCCCCCCCGTATCTTCGGATACTTCTTAGCTAGATATCCCTGCCAATGGAGGGAGCACTGCAAAAACATATAGTTATAATTACGAGTTAGATCACCGGCCTGCAGTGCATATTTGGGCATATTGGAATTTAACCCTAATGACAGGTCAACTGTTAGATCCATAGCATACGGTGACGGACGAGATGCGGATCTCCATTCAATTCATTGGAGTGTCTGGATGAAGCGTTGGAGCTCGTCACACCCTCACAGGAAGGATGCTCACGATGGATATCTGTCTCTCTAACCACCCCCCCCCCCCCACCCGCCCCCACCATAGAGACATGTTAGTGATCAAACTTACTTGTGTGAAATGTAGCCATTGTTCAGGTGATGTTTTATGTGTTTGCTGGGCAAGGTAGCCAGATTTTCATAAAATTCGGATGGCTTGTGTTGTGACATGTACGCGTGCTGTCCTTGGAGGTAGATGCTATTTTAAAGCGACCTACAGGAAGCTGAGCATCTGCGCCCATTGGACAACTGTATCTAAAGATAGGTAGGAATCCCTGCCACTCGTGGCCAAAGCTAGTTTCCGTTTCTAACAACTAAATGGTAGGTTAGACTATAGCAGAAGGCCTGCATAAATAAAGCGGCATCTACCAATACAGTATCTTTGGAAACTACATAAGATGGTGACCTGGGAATTCTTCGGAAATCGTTCGTCCCGTCTTCACGTAAACCAGCATGCAACACCTTAACAGTATCTTCACTAGGATTTCCAGCACTTAGCATTTTCTGTTGAACAAAAGAGTCACCCTTTTTGCCGCCTCTTTTCCTCCGCTTCGGCATTGAAGGCATTTTCCTGTGATGGAGGCCCGAGCAAGACACTTTCCTCTCAGAACAACAATATTTACTTTGTGTGTGTTAGGGGCATATTAGCTTATATTATGCTACTTAGTGACGTCGTTGTGGATGCTTCTCTTGCGGGGATACCTCTGCGGATTCAAGAACCTGTGCGGTACCTCCGACGACACCATGTAGAAAGGACACCAGCTATCTCTATATTGTGTATTATTGTGCTCATTTTACTGTCAAACGATTCACCTTGTTTGTATAGTATTTATTAACATTTCTACTGTTTAATTATAAATTATTCCATAACTCTAAATTAGTATGGATAGGCATACCGGTGATACTAATAGTTGGGATGAGACTGTGTGGTTCAATCTTGGCGGCAATGGTCGCACGACCCCACTGGAACATTATTGTTCCACCGGCTCTAGAAGTTGTTCTTTATATTTCTCGGAGAGATGTCATACGGGATCAGCAACCCCGAGATCCGCAGCAAACCAGCCATCCTGGTCATCGTGCACTTGCGGTGCGATGGGCGGAAATCTATTAGCGGACCATGACGTACCCCTGCTAGCTACAATAGCATTAGATATGGCATGGCATACCAGACCCCCCCCCCCACCCCCACCCACCCCCACCCCACCCCCACCCCCAGTATACGCTTATCATCACGCACTTCCTCCATCATGGACTGTAACATTGCTGGAAGCAAGCCAATTGATGGCAGCTCATCTTTGGTCTCCTCTGGTTTAAACTGGTCTTTGACACGCCAGCTTGGCGTATGGTCAGGTGGCTCATCTTTTACTGAGCTGATGGCTAGACACTGTGAATTGAAGTTTCCACCATGAAACAGTGATCGTTGTGTTAATGGCAATATTTGGCATACCTCAATACCTGGCACAATATGGAGATCTTCGCCCAGCAATACACATTCGACATCGGCTGGTGTTTTCTTGACAGATCTGAGCACCGTCCATGGTGATGGGAGCAGACCGCCAACCGGAAGAACATTGGGTCTTGGCATCGGGTGCAATGATTGTGATAGAATGGCATCAGACAGAACATGAATCATGCTGTGCGATGTCAAAGAAACAGACATTGATGAAGACGTTACTGTGGCTGTGCTAAATGCATGCGAACGAGATGATGTGGAAGGTGGTGTTAAAATAACGGCATAGGTCTCGCTAATATCTGTCTCCTGTTCACCAGCTAACTCGGTTGGATGTACACAGGCAGCACAGATGCTTGCATAGATGCAGGAGAAGAGGAGTGATATTTTGTTAGTGGTGATAGCTGTGGATGCTTTACTGCAGATTCCACCAACTGAAAAGCAATTTCCAGGGTACATGGCTCTTGGTCCAAAGCAATCACAGCAGCGGTACAGTTATTTACACCGCCTAGGACATGTTCCACAGCTATGGTCTCGATGGCATCATTAGATGCAATAGGATAACCATAGATTGTCATTTCTTTGATCAGTACAGCAAACTCCACCAATGAGAATTCACTCTGTTCCATATGCTGCAATCTATGACGCTGCTGAGGCATAGACTCAAACCAATCGTCCAACTTCATGGTGGCTACTTGATTAGTAAGGTGCGAGCTCCAATACCAATAATATACTTTAAACAATAAAGTAGCTGTGATTGACTGTAAGAAGACAAGCCATCCTAACTAAACATTGGAACATGACGGCAGCAGTAATAATGTGATCTATACTTTATTGCTGGCTATAGTGACAGGTTATCTAGTAGGATTGCATAATCGCAGCATCGTAACAATAATCATGTGAGTATTTACTAGCTATTAGCATAAACGCACTATGGCTATATATAAATATAGATAAATTATGGACAAGGGTATAGTATGCATATGTATACAATGATAATGAGGACATTGTCGTACCACGTGGCCGATGATTATAAATCACACCAAAATATGTGGACAGTCGGGTAGCAACGTTCAGGATTTGAGTGGTCTGATTGCAGCAATTCAATTTTATTGATGCGATATAAATATCACTTAAAGGGATATTCCACTGGGGGATTTTATGCATCTGACGTAAAGTACTAATTTTCCGCATTAATTTGAGACCAAGAGCACAATTTTATGCCAACAAATAAAAAAGATATCCTCAATTTAAATTGCTAAAGTAACCAGTAGATAGAGGCGCCATTTTGGACAAGCAGCGGACGTCACCGACACACCTACTCTGTTTGCCTGATCGAGGATAGCCGTAACCAGGGGAGGTAAATCTTGCATCTCGTGGATAATCAGCGTACTGGCTAAACAACTGACACTTTGCCACAGTGTTTGGAGGAAATTAAAGTGCAATTAGTGTCCCGATGATCGCGCCAGTCATTGTAGTGCTAAATTGTCCAAAATTGTTTTCCTATAGGCAATTTCTATTTTTTTTTAAACATTGAAGGGTTATGCCAGGAGCGTGTTTGCGATCAACCAGCTACAACAAATTCTTGAAAAATATGTTAGTTGAATAAATGTTGAATGTAATTTCTCTGAAAGCTGTTGCTATTGCAACTTCTGCTTCCAGTCAAATTCCAGTTTCAAAATATTCAACAGGCAGTAAATATGGGTCAACATTTAAAAATTTGGGGTCAATTAGTTAACCCTTTCAAGGACAGAAAAGCAGAAAGCTTAAAATTTACCCTGCATAGGCCTATTGTGTGAAACTAATTAGTTTGGAAGCTACTGCAACATAATTCCAGGAAAACTTAATTCAGAATATTCAACACTCTGCATAGTTATTTTAAAATTGAGAGTAAACGTTGTAAATGATTAATAACGCTGGATTTCAATAGTGTGAAAGCACTAAACTACTAATTATGTCTAGCGTACACTTGTCATTATTTACTAGCTGTCACTTACTATCTTCTACGAAGTAAGCCGCTAAGCGGTTGCCTATAATTGACCGACCGGGCAATCAGCGACATCGTTTCATTTTGGTTTGTAAATCCCGTTTTACAATTGATTCAAGCAAATACGACGTTAATTGTCGGGTTTGATTCTGTTATATTAAAATTAAGTACCGCGCCTCTTGTTTTGAAATGCATGACACATTATTTTAAAATTATACAGACTATATGTTCTAAACTTGTGTCTTCCAAATTTAAATGTGGAAGATATCCATCCAGTGCCGATGTTATGAAGCCATCTTTCAGTTAGCCCCTTTTCATGTGGATGCTTCTGTGGATCGGTATCTGAAAATGTGAATTTCCGTACCCTTTCCATGATCGTTTCATTACTGCAAGCCCATGGTTGACATGCGGACATGATGCGATTTAACCATTTCACGCCAGCACTGGCCTCTGCAATCATCAAGTTGAGGACGCAGGTCAAAAGAAGGCTATTTTGAGAATTTACAACTAAAACGACTGTCTCAGTAACCGAACCAGCCATTCCAGTGGTCAATTTTCAAAAATAGTCTTCGCTTGGCCTGCAAATGGCCATTCAATAGGGAAATATTCTGATTTTCCTGACAGAATTTGGTCATTAAAGGGTCAATTAATATTCGGCCGTCATAACGCGAAGTAAACAGGTAAATCTAAAAGCGCTGGCGATATTTTGCTGGTGTGTCGTTGACGTCATAATCTCGCGGTTTCTCGCTCTCGTTGCGAGAAAATGGATGCGCCCAGGAGTCACGTTTTCGAGCGTTTTGGGCATATTCATTTTATTATTTCTCGGCAATGGAACAGTGTATTTTATATTTATTGCGGCAACTATTTCGGATTATAGTATATTTTTAGCTGACTTATTCCAGATTTTCACTGGAATTTCCCTTTAAGTAATCTGAATCTGTAATGCAACCATAAATATTTGTCAAAATAAATAATTTTAATAATAATAATATAGATAGTTACTCTTGGCTATATCCTTATTCTCACCACCGACACGAAAACTCGAGTTTACTTCTGCCATTTAGTTTTACTGCTTCTTCAAATGCCAAAAAACGCATCATAGAAGCATATAGCCTTTAATTATTAAAATGTTGCAGACATAAACATTGTAGATAATTTCATCTGTAGTGTTCTAACCAGACTTCGTGTCAAACCAAAAGCCCACACTAAACATATAAGAGAGGGATAGAAAAAATATATAGCCATTACTCTCTTTGTCAATAGCAAGAATAGAAATATAATTCAAATATGACAAGATCGCGATAATGGTCTGGATGGCGCTCCTAATGTGAGGAGGAATATCCGAACACAATCAGTCAGGTTTCAAGCCAATTACAGGTCAAATCGAAATACTTTTTTCCAAAACTGACAACAGGATTATGGAACGGTAAATGAAAGACCATGGAATAAATAAATCATTTCTACCGACTTAGATTCTTAATAACAAACAGAAAGAAGTCGAGCGCAATCACATGATTTCAAAATGGTGCGATAATTTGGCATTTGTGTAATGGAAAAAAGCAAAGTAGACTGCAACCTCCTATTTGCACTGACACTAATTTTAAATTACTGACTCCAAATGTGGTGGTTTGGCACAATATAACATTAGATTAGTACAACACAAATATTGAACATTCAATATATAAGTATGAGACGCTCCTGAGCCTTGAACCCAAGCAGTTTAAGTCCGACTAGTAGGCCATTTGGTTTCCATCTGCTGGTTTCCATGCAGGACTGGTTCTACGTCGGATTCGTACATGCACTTGTGAAACCAGGTAGTCTTAAGCGCTACGGAGTTCCACTATATGTATATGAATGTTATATATATAAATTTGTTTTAATTCAGGTGGCTTTATTTGGTAATCACATATTAATATATGGAAAATATAAATAGGCAGTCCATCTAAGGCAAAGCCTATAAGGCGATGGACCCCATATATAAATAAACATTTACATTTACATAACATATAACATGGAATAAATAGAACATAGACTTCTTACATAGAATTCACATAATTTATACAATCATCATAGATACATGAGACTTACATACAGTACATATACATACACACATACAAAATTACATGCATGTATAACGTTACACATATGCATACATTTACGGCATGCACATAAACATATACACCTGTGCAAAAGTTAAGCACCACCCTATTTTTACGCACATGCGAGGGTATATTCATGTGCTATGAAGAAAGCAATAGCATACACATTTATGTACCCATCCATATTAGTGCAAGAGGTAATAATGCAACTAGAGGAATGCTGATTTTGATGGTGGGGAAACACTGTATGTTGTTGTTTGAACTTGAAAACGAGGCCTGAATATGGTTACGTTGACACAACTGACAACTATTGCCCTACAGTTGACACACGTGGCTAGATTGTCATTAATGGTGTCTGAAAACGAAGTTTAACATCTGTGCACGAGTTTGAGACTGTAATTATTAATACCGGGTATATCCACCTTGTGCCTGGATGACGGCCTGGACACGACGTCTCATGCTGGTCACCAACCGACTGATACGCCATTGTGGTATTCGTTGCCATTCAAGATGGAGTGCGTCTGTTAATTCCTGTAGGTTCTGCACAGGAGGATCCCTCCTTCTCACCATGTTTCCCAGAATGTCCCAGATATGCTCAATAGGGTTCATGTCAGGGCTCCTTGCTGGCCATGGTAGGGTTTCGATGGCATTCTGGCGGAGGTATTCATGCACAGCTCTAGCACGATGTGGTCGGGCGTTGTCATCCATGAATATAGGGTGGGTTCCAGGTGCATGATTTACAAAATGAGGGACCACAACTCTATCCAGTATGGAATCTTGATATCTTTGTCCATTTAGTGTTCCAGGTACAGTGAACAGATCCAGCTTACAATCAAATGAGATGCACCCCCATATCATAACGGAACTTCCACCAAATGGAACTTCTTCCATGATGTTACGTTGGTCGTACGCCGTGTGTCTGGACCTCCATACACGAGTTCGACCATCTGTGGCATGAAGCAGGAACCGACTTTCATCGGACCAGTGTACCCGTCTCCAGGATCTCATGTTCCAGTGTCTTCTTTCGTTGCACCACCTCAGACGCTCCTCTTTGTGGTGTGCAGTGAGGAGAGGACGTCTGACAGGTCTCCTAGCTTTCATGCCAGCAGCATACAGTCTCCTTTTGACGGTAGACATTGACACTCTATTGCGTGTTTCCCATTGCTGGCTGAGCACTCTGCTGTTGGTGAATGGAGATCTCCTAACAAGGCGTACTAGGGCTCGATCATCACGGGCAGTAGTCTTCTTCGGTCTTCCAGATCTAGGCCTGTCCTTCACCTCGTTAGTTTGCCCATGTTTTGCAATCAAACGACTGATTACAGTATGGTTAATGTTCAGCTGTCTGCCAATCTCTCTGCATGACATACCAGTGGTATGCATGCCTATGATTTGCCATTTCACATGCTCACTTAACCTTCGTCTTGCCATAGCGGTTCACAATCAAGAGCTAATTCTCTCTGTACAAATAAACCATGGTCATGAACACAAAATTCCTAATCTTGTCGCCTAAATCTGTATGTAATGTTCTACACCTCAAACTGGACTTTTACATAACTGAACTCGTGTGCTGTTTCCCGCCACGCACGGACATCAAGCGGCGTGAAGTCATGCATGCATGTGCATTTCGTACTTGGAATTATGTCAGCTAACGCGGGGACAAAAAGTATGGCAGCCTAGTTGTACCATCATGTTTCTACGTTCTATTGTTTTTGCTGGTGCTTAACTTTTACACAGGTGTATATATACATCCATGCACATACACATACATATACATAAGCATATACACACATATGTATATGTATTATATCAGATATACACATATGCACGCACACACGCACGCACACACGCACGCACTCACGAACGCACGCGTATATATACCCATTTTGCTCAATTTACATGTACATGTACATATACAAGTACTATTTCCTGTTACTGATAGCGTACGCAGCATGGGGACAGGGATTGGACAGGGACATTGGAGAGGGGTGCTCATCGTACGTGTAGTAGTAGTAGTAGTAGTAGTAGTAGTAGTAGTAGTAGTAGTAGTAGTAGTAGTAGTAGTAGTAGAGGTAATACAGTTGTTGGTTTACAACAGCCATGGTGGCAGCTGTAATAAATTTCATCCTTATCACCCTCTTATCATCAGCTGGATAACAAATTTGGAAGGCAAGCAAGTGTTTATTCCGAGAATCAATGCTAGCCCAATTTATTGCTGTCCTAGGGCATCAGCAACTGATGCAGCACAATTAATAGAACAAACACCTGTTATTGTATTTGAGGTGAAGACAATTTATTATAATGCAGGGTGCTAAGGTTTGATATACTACTTTTCTATTATCATATTTGTTATACTTCGTTTATATGATTGTTGGGTCATGATTTGTGTGCGGATGTTTGTATCAGTGTTATTCCACAGTTTAATGGCTGGACCTTTCTGTGCGGCAGTAGCCTGTGTGTAATTTTCTACTTGATCTGGTGCTGTGCGAGTGTATTTATGTGCTATTTGTAAAAGGTTTGGTAGTGGGGTAGTCAAATTTTTGTTGTGAAAGTCTCGAAGAATGGACGAGTTTGCATTTTTTCAATATCTTCGAGCTTTTGGCCCTCTGCTGTTTGTGAAAAAGTTTGATGGCTTTCTTTTGTAGTACTTTTAGTTTTGTTAGTCCAATGTTAATAAAATATTCATTAAATTTATTTGCAATTTCATGAGAATCAGCTATGACCTTGTTGTTGTAGATGAATCTTGATGATTCTGATTTGATGTTTTGTTTATTTAATACGGTCTTGATAAAATTCCAAGTTTATTCTATGTTGTTTTTCTGTTCATTAAATTTATTTGTAATAATGAATTTTGGCTATTCTAATTATTTGATTTAATTTGTTTCGATATTTCTTGAATTGCGTTTCATTATACTTGGTTGGAATTTTGATGAAATTTAGATAAAATGTATTCTTTTTCTGACTGGCAGCAATCAATCCATAAGTTAGCCAGGGTTTAGCAGGATTTCTTTTAAATTTTCTTACTTGTTTTGACGGAAAATTGTGTTCATAAATCTCTGTGCATATAATGTGGAATGTGTTGTAGGCATCTTCACATGATTGTCTTTCAATTACTGTATTCCAGTCCACAGCAGCCATCTTGTTTTTGAAATTTCTAATTCTCGTGACTAAAATCTCTACTAATTACTGTCTCTTTTGCACATGATTTTTGTCTAGGTATAGCTTTTTCTATATGGTAGATAGGTAAATGGTGAGATATATCTGTTACGAAAATGCCTTGAAGATTACCTTCTAGAGTACTATTTGTGAAGATGATAAACACAATATTATAAATGTTATATGTCAAGGGTCCACCGCATCATAGGCGTGGATGGCTGTTTTTAATTGTTAAACTATTTACATATATGGAAATAAGGAATCTTGAATCTTGAGTTACATGCGAGATAAAAAATTGGTCTACCCTATGCATTAATGATGATACATAAATATGGTATGACATGTATGATGATGAACCATGACTGATCCTCAAATAAAAACCTGGCTTTACGAATTGATGTCACTAGATTTATATAATCCGACCCCATATGGGTCCAGAATCGAATCTATTACTAATATAATTGTTGATGCCGCAAAAATTGTGGGTATCAAATAATCTAAAATTCACACAGCCAAGCTCGAAAAACCTAATCGCAAGCGAATAAACAAATGGTTTAATTCTGATTGTGTGGCGATGAACAGAGATCTCAGAAGTTTAAGCCATAGACTCCACAAAGATCCAAATAATCCTATTCTATTAAGTAGTTTTCGACGCCAACGCAAGAAATTCGAAAGCACTGTTGCTAAGAAAGCTTGTTTTAAACAGCAGATCTTGGAGCAAATGGAAGCACTCAAGTCTAAGAACCCTCAATCCTTCTGGAATCTTTACGACAAATTAAGGGATTCTGTGAGAAATTCTAAAACAAATCCTATTTCATTTCAGGAAACTAGTCAATAGTGCCCTGTATATGCCAACCAGGATTCAGAACAAGCCATGGATGCATTTATTGCTAGAAATAAGCATACAGTCTTTAACGATCTAAACCTTTCAATTAAACCTTTTGAGATCGCTGAAGTTATCTCCAAACTAAAAAATTGGAAGGCTGGTGGTCAGGACAAAATTCTAAATGAAATGATTACGGCAGGACACTGTCATTTCTTACCCATCCTGCACAAATTGTTCAACACCCTTCTGTTGTTAGGGTATTTTCCAGATAAGTGGCGTTGCAACCTGTTGACATCGATACACAAGAAGGGTGAGACTTCCAACCCCAAGAATTACAGGGGCATTTCTGTAGGAAGTAACTGGTGCACATTTTTCTGTAGCATTCTTCAGATGCGATTAACACAATTTGTAGATGAGCATATATTAATACCGCAATGCCAAATTGGATACAAAAAGATGGTCGTACCTCGGATCATATACTAACATTAAAAACTACAATCGACAAATATGTGAACAGTGTCAGCAAGAAAAGTATCTTTTGTTGCTTTGTGGATTTCAAATTAATATATAAACTGTTGCGAGCCAACATCGGTGGTAACTTTCTTAATATCATTCAAAATATGTACAGTGGTGTTAAATGTGCAGTTAAAGTCAGTGATTGCTACAGCAACAGTTTCTCTTCTTGTGTCTGTGTCAAACAGGGCTGTGTTCTTAGCCCAATCCTATTTAATTTGTTCGTGCGTGACATGCCAGCGATTTTTGGTGAAAATGTAACTCTGTCCCCATCCATAATATAAAAATTAGCTGTTTTATGCTTATGCTTGCGGATGGCTTGGAAATATTATCTGAAACTCCAACTGGCTTGCAGAATGCATTAAATAATCTGAGCAACAATTGTGCCACATGGGACCTCACTCTTAACTTGAGCAAAACAGAAATTGTTGTCTTTAATAAAAGTGGTCACTTGGTAAAAAGGCACAATTTTATATTGAAAAACTCTAATGTTGTACTTGTACAATCATATCGCTATCTAGGCATTGTATTTACACCACCAGGTAGCCTTAAACTTGCATATGAGAGACCCGTCGAACAAGCTCAGAAAGCCCTTTTTAAACTGAAAGTTCTAAATGTAAGAAATAACATCCTGACGGCATTTAGACTATTCAACTCAATAGCATCCTATTGTAGTCTTCTTCTTCTTTTCATTCGCTGATCATACCGCCAGTCCTGTAAGTGACTATCGACACGCTTATGATCCTATTGTAGTGAGGTTTCGAGTCCGGTCCATCTGTCAATTAGCAGAACATGACAATATCCCTTCTGAAAAAGTTTTGATCAATTTTTGCAAATACTTTCTAGGGGTGAACAGGGGACTGCATGCTGCAGTTCAGGGTGAATTCGGTCAGTATGCCCTAATCACCATATTGCTCTCCCACTCAGCAAACTACTGGATGAGGTTATGTGCACTTGACTCCAAAACACTAGTCTTTCAATCCTAATTGGATTCATATATATATGTACAAGTTTGTCTTTGATGATTGATTCCAATATCTTGCATAGTACACATGTAAGTGAAATTGGCCGGTAGTTTTCTGCAAGTTTTTTATTACATTTTTTGAAGATAGGTGTTATTATTGCATTTTTCCATATTTTGGGGATAGTTCCAGTTGCTATTGAAAGCTTGAATAGTATGTTTAATGGTTCCACTAAATTGCTGGCACACTCTTTTAGGAGTTTCGGGTGAATATTATCTGGGCCGAGGGCACTATCTGGTTTTAGTTTCTCTAGTTTTTTAATGATATCACTGCTTGAAATAAATATAGTTTTGATGTACCTTTGTTTATTAAGTCTGGCTGGAAACTGAGGCAATGTTATCATTTCCATCTCTTACAAAAACCGATTTGAAAAAATTATTTAAGAGATTTGCATTTTCAGTATCATCTGTAGTGAAGGTTCTTCCTTCATTCTGCAGGTTTGGTATTGCGATCTTGGCCTTCTGACAATCCCGCATGTAGCTATAGAATTTTTGGTTTATTTTTTAATTCTTTTACAAGACCTTTCTCATAATCTGTATGTGCTTTTTTACATAAAATACTGGTTTACATTGAGTTGTTTTAGATACTGATTGTAGTCTTCCCTCTGCCTACTAGTTTTGTAGGTTTTCGATGGCCTATGTTTTTCCCTGATGGATTTTAGTACTCCCTTAGATATCCACTTTGATTTACTGGTGTTTGACGGTCTTGATTTTTTTGGGGGGTACATACTTGTCAGTTAGGGAATTTATAATGTTTGCAAACGAGTTCCAGGCTGTATCTATATCATTGATATCTATTTGTGAATCCCAGTCAATCTTTGAGAGTTCTTGATTAATCGATGCAAAATCAGCTTTCCATATATTGTATCCTCCGGCAATATCATTTTGTAATTGTGGAGTGGATGAACAAACAAATGTGAACAAGAGAGCAATGTTGTCACTCTTTCCTAAACCTGGTAGATATTCAATATGCTCAACCATGTGTTCTTCATTGGTAAATATAAGATCTAGTATAGATGGATTATGTCCTTCTCTGAGTTGGGTGGGTTGGTCAATATGTTGTTTTAAAAACATTTCTTGGGTTTTTTCAAGAAATCTATATGCTATATTATTTGGATTGCTTGTAGAGCAACAATTGAAAAAGTAATTTTCTGGCATATTAAAATCACCCATTAACAATAGGTGTGTGGCTTTGTCATGTCTTATCTTATCTAAGAGGTCAAGAAGGTTGGTATTATTAGTTTCTGGACTACTTGGTGATCTATAACAATTTCCAATGAGTATGGTTTCCCCCTTATTTAGCTTAATTTCACACCACACTGAGTCGTTAAATCTAAGTTTGTCAGATCATCTCTGGGCAAGGCATTTAGTGATTCGTGGATTAACAGCAAAACACCACCCCCACCCCCTTCGCGTTTACGCGATCTTTCCTAAATAGATTATAACCTTGTAATTTCACAACAGCATCTGCTACATCTTCCCTCCCCCAAGTCTCGCAGATGCCCATAAGTTTTGGCTTTAAACCAGAAATACTTGCAGAAAATTCATTAATTTTATTTACAATACTTTGTGCATTGGTGAAGTAGCAGGGTAGGTTGAGAGATAAAATCTTTTGTGCTATACGTTTGCTTTTTGTCTTGCCTGTTAGAGTTTGTTGATTATTTCGTTTAGTATATTGCTTATTTAAACTAGTTGGATTTATAGGTGTAGTTTTTGCAGGGTGTTCGGGTGGTGGGACTTTGTGCGAAACATTTTTGGCTTCATTAAATTTGTGCTTGGCTTCATAGAGTTCTTGATTTTGCAGTAGGGTATTCTCATTACTTCTAGATATGCATGGTTGTGTTCTTAGGACAGGTGCCTCACATAGGTTAGTCAGGGCACTGAACATGTTGTAAAGAGGGATTTCTGTGAATTGGGAAATGTTCTTTGAGGTTAAAAACCAGTGTTGATCTGCCTTGCTCCAAACCGAAAATCCTCACCTTGCATGTGGGGATCATTTGTTATTCGGGTTGACTGTAGTGATGTGGCTAGAGAGCTCATATAATTACCAGAGAGCAGAGCTAGGCCATCATAGTTTGGGTGGACTCGATCCCAATACAGTTCCTGTTTTGTTTCCCCATTTTGTCTAACAAATAAGTGTGAGTTGTTTATGAAGATGACATTAACACATTGTGCCAAAGAATTTAATATTGCATTGAATTTATATATCATGTCATTTTCAACTTGGTCACGATGATTTGGGCGTGGTAGTAAGGAAGAGACCATTATTTTGGTGGCTGGGGAGATCTTTCTTATTGTTTCAATGAGGAATGTGTAATCATTTATCATGCTTCCCAGTTTCCGCTTCCCGATATCATTTGATCCAACGTGTATAATCACAATATCATAAGTTTTGGCAGAGAAAAAAGGCTCGATATTCTCTGAGGTGTCATTTATCCTAGCACCTGAATAGGACCTGATGTGTAGATTTACATATTCATCGGACAGATAGCGACCACTCATTTTCTTAAGCGTTGAACTGCCAATGATAAGCACATTTTTACATGATGTACTACTCGTATTTAGTTGAGGTGTTGACTAGTAAGAGTTGGTATACCCCCATATGGTGTTGATTTGCACTATAAGCTGAGCTCACTCTCTTTGAGTAGTTAGGGTTGTTTGGGGTCAGGCTTGGTGTAGGCAGGTTTTTAGTCTGGCCATGATTTGCATAGTTTGTTGCCCGTAGAGGAATACTTGCGACAACTTCATTGTACTGCCTATGTTCCCTGTGTAGACTGTAAATTATTCATTGGTGCTATATTTCTTGGGCTAACTGTCTCAGTGTTACTCTTTGAAGCCAAAGTTACTGCTTTCTTCTGAAGATTTGAGGTATGTGAGTATGGTACTGACAGGCCTGTGGCATGTAGTGTGCTAGTTTGCAAATTTATGTGGCTGTCTCTCAGATCACTGATTTCATTTAAGATTGTAGTGCATATGCTATTAATGTTGTTATTGCTACATACATGTGAGTTATCATTAGGTTTGCTATGGTGTGGCTCTGTTTGAATAACATTTAGATCAGATCTTATGTCATCGGATCGAGCTTCGCATCCTGTAATATTTACAGTGGTGCCTACTACGGAGGATTGTCATGATAGTGCCTCTCGATTTGTGTCACAATCGGTTTCAATATTTTGTTGAGTGACAGTTGGTTGCGAGGAGATTGTTTGAGCCTTTGTGCTAGATGTGGAAGATATGGCTTGTTCAAAACGGGTATCTGATCTAGTGTTGGTTAAGTTGGAATCAGTAACACTTGATAGAGGTGTCGCGCCTGTCAACACGCATGGGCCAAATGTTAATGGAGCATTTGCACTGGATGAGGTAGATTTGGCTTGGTGAAGGATAGTGTCTGATCTAATATAGGTCAAGCTTGATTGAGGTGCCCAGGATGGGCCTGAGGTTGTAGGAGCGAAGTACTCGCTGCCAAACGCATCCTGATGCCATTCTAGGAACTCATTTACATGCTTAGAAGGGGCTGCACAATTCTCACAAGTGTATTTTCGCTTCGATGAAGCAAGAACAGATAACATGTAAGGTGATAAATTAGTACATGTGTAATGCACCCATCTCTTGCATGTGTCACATTTGATCATGTATTCTGTGTCGGGGTAACCACATTTACAGTTTGTTTTGGGCCTGGCACCAGCTGGGGAGTCCACAGCTGTTGTGACACAGGTGGAGACGACAGGTGCTAGCGGAATGACATCTGCATCGTTTGTCATGGTAACTGTTTGTGTGTCTTTGTTTATGGGTAAAGAGATGTTGGTCCAATTTCCAGTTGAAGGCACCATATCATTTTGCAGGATAGCGATAGGCACAACTTCATTTTCATGACTATTGTGTGTTGTTACTTTGATAGGAGAGGTGAGTTTGGGAGGAAATCTTGCTTTGGTGCAGTCATCACATAGCAAATCATCACATTGGCGGACCCTTACAGAGTAGTGGCTCGACCCACAGTCATGGCAGAAACTCTTGTTTCGATTGCACATGAGTAGATCCTATATGTCTTAATATATAAACACTTATTAAAATTATAATTCTTGCTTGAGTTAACGTGCAATGGACAGTACAAATAGGATAGGTCCTTACTGGTTAGTATAGGTTCTGGAGTATTAGGTCTCTGTCCCGCAGCTACTCAGGGAAAGAATAGACAGGGGAGCCGGAGGATCGAAAGCACATTGAGAGAGAGAGAGAGAGAGAGAGAGAGAGAGAGAGAGAGAGAGAGAAAGAGAGAGAGAGAAAGACAGAGAGAGAGAGAGAGAGAGAGAGAGAGGGGGGAGAGAGAGAAGCAGGTAAGGACAGTTGGGAATACAAATGCAACAGATATATTTTTTATTCTTACTATATATGTGCATTTTTTGTGTTGGTAACAGGTCAAATAGATTAATATTATATTGTTTACTATTTCTTTATTTTTATTTTATTTTTATTTATTTTTATTTTCCAGGTTGATTTTGTAGTTTATATTTTGTGTGTGTGTGTTATTTGGTTTGTTTTTAGGTAGCTACTTCATCTTTAAGCAGGCCCCATTTATTTATTGTAGCTTATTTATTTTTATTTTTTAATTAATATTAATTATTCAATACAAATTATATGATCACAGATCAATTTTGCCAGGTAACAACCGACGTTGTTATAGCGTTGCTATGATAAACAGTCACAGAAACTGGTGACAATTTAAAAAAACAGCAATTTAACTGGCCAAAGTAAACTATTTTCAATGTTACATCTCGTAATTAGTTGAGTACAAAATAGAACCAAGCAACAACCGATGTTGTTATAGGATTGCCTTGATAAACAGTCACGGAAACTGGTGACAAATTGGACAAAAATAAATTTAACTGGCTATTTCAACTACTTTAAATGTTTACAATTCAACTATTTTCAATGTTACATCTCATAATTAGTTGAATACAAAATAGAACCAGGCAACAGCCAATGTTGTTATAGCGTTGCTATGATAAACAGTCACGGAAACTGATGACAATTTGGACAAAAACCATTTTAACTGGCTAATTCAACTACTTTCAATGTTTACACCTGATAATTAGTTAAATATAATATAGGACTATATAGATCGTCATTGTAAACTACGCAATTTTATATTTTAATCAGGTTTTAATTAGATCTTTGTAGCAAGCAAATTTCTTTAAGTATAGCATCCGGGTTCTTCTTACTGACTGTATGGTCCAGTCAAGGTGCACATTGTAAAACTGATGCACACAAACTTCCCAAAAATGCTATGGAGGTTCGATATCACTCAAATTGGCATCCCCATATTAATAGGGATGTTCTACAATCACCCACCCACTCTGGACAGGGTTCCGAATTGAGATATTATCGAACCTTTGAGTGTACCTTCTGTATGGAGAATTGGCTATTAGCTGAGCAAAACTCAAGGTTAGATGGTAAGGACATATCTTGCCTAATGAATGCTGATGATATTGTTCTTATAGCGGAAAGTCAGTCATGATTGCAGATGGCTATAGATAGACTTCAAAGTTTTTGTCATAAATGAAACCTTATAATTAATTTAGATAAGGTCCACGTTATAATTTTATCACATCAGGGAGGTTACTGAGGACACATAAATTCTTTTATAATAAAAGAGAATTAGTTATAACCTCAGAATATAAATATCTGGCTATACTATTCCAGCCATCTGGCAAGTTTACATACGCTATTTAACATCTGTGCAATTAAGGACTGAAAGCATTTTTTGCAATAAGAAAGACCCTAATGTCTGATAGATCTGACATTTTATTGCACTCACAATTATTTGAGGCATGTGTAAAACCTATAATATTGTATTATAGTGAAGTTTGGTCAATGGACTTTGTGATTAAACCTAATAATGATATTGAAAAAATGTATGACCTCTTTATGCCTGAGAAAATACAGTTGAAATTTATGAAATGCCTTCTTAATGTTAATAGATCAGCTATGAATGATGCGGTTTGGGTGGAACTTGGGATGTTCCCATTAGCTATTAGTAGCCTGAAGGCTACAGTTAAATTTTGGCATCATATACTACAATCAAAAGAAGATATGTTGGTACACAGGGCTTATAATGAAAGTTGTTATAGTGTGGGAGGAGTTTTGGGTGCAAGATAAAACAATTTTAATGCGGATTGGGTTCGCTCCTATCTGGGAAACCAGGGCATAAATTCTATTAACAGGTTGTCATACTCTGTGATGAAAAGGCTCCAGGAGAGATTCGCAACATTTTGGAAAACAAATATATTTGATGACAGAAATAATCCAAATGGAAATAAATTACGAACATATAGAAAATTAAAAGATAAATATTGCATTGAGCACTACCTCATAGTAAAGGATGTAGATAAATATAATAATATCAAAATTTACAAAAATTAAGGATAAGTAACAATAAGCTTCTGATAGAAGAGGGTAGATATAGAAAATTCAGCTTGGAAATAGGATATGCTCTCTTTGTGATAGTAGAAAAATTAAGGATGAACAACAATTTTCAATTAAATTCAGCACACTTCACAGTATTAGAGAGAAATAGTATACCATGTTGGCAGGTATAGTACCTTCTTTTGATAATATGGATGATTCGTCAAAGTTTGGTTTTATACTAGTTGGTCAGGATTTTGACATCACTAAAATATGTATTGCAATGGTGTCAGACATATGTAGCTATAGAGAGAAAGAGAGTCTTTTAGAAACAAATGCAGAAATGGAGCTTCCCCCACTAAATTGAGGCTCTGGCTTATGATTAGGTATAGGGTTAGCAAATACGAAAACAAGAATATAAGTTAATATTATACCTTAATGGACATTGTAAGACTCGCTGTTTATGCATCTTGATATACGATTGTATGATAATGTAACTCTCCGTTTATGTAGTTTTCTGTCTTGGTGACAGTCCAACTGGTGGATTTGACCAATAAATTTTGAATTTGAATTTGTACTGTAATGTAGTTTGTAAAAAATATAAGTAACCATAAGTTGGTACTGTACGCATGATTTCTCCTATATGTAAATATCTTCATACTCTTCATCTATGTCTATAATTACTTGCATGGTGTGCCTCGAAGTATCGATTTGGGCCTTACAGTTGTAGAGGATGTCTTGGTGTCGCCAGTGCATGTCTAGCCTCTTCTCGAAAGTGTTGACAGTTGGTGCGTTGATCACATCCTCTGGCAGTTGCTCCATGGTTCAGCTATTCTGATTGCAAAGCTTTTTTACTGCAGTCTCATCTTCGCTCTTTTTTTTAACACTTTTAGACTGTGCTTTCTTGTTGCCGAGTCTCTCAGTGGGATATCTGGGTTTACTTCAGGGTCATATTTCTCATGGGGAATCTTGTACGTCTCTATCATGTCACCTCACAATCTCCGATTATCTTTGATAAGCCAGTGTTGGTAACTTCAGTGTCCTCAGGTGGTCTTGATACTCTAAATCTTTCAGCCCTGGAACCAGTTTTGTTGCCCTTCATTGCACATTTACTATCATGGTTACATTTTTTCCCCCGGAACGGATGCCATACAGGGCTTGCATATTATAAATGGGGGTCATACTAACGCTTTATAAAGCCATTTGAAGGTTTCATGGTCAATGTATATAAAAGATCTGTGGATAATCCCCAACACTTCGCGGGACATCCAATTGGAATTTGCGGAGTCAACATATACAGATACAGATACAGATCAGCTGTGCCGCCTTGTTTCCTTTCTCTGCTATGTGCTCTTTGAATGATAGTTTGGAGTCAATGGTGACACCAAGATCTTTTTCTTTGTTAACCTTCATCAACTCATAAAGTATATAGTGCCTCTCGTTCCCGGATGGTCTTCCGACTGTCATCAGTTTACATTTATCAGGGTGGATTCTCAGTAGCCAGTCATCTGACCAAACTTGCAGTCTATAGAGATCTTCTTGTAGATTTACTTGGTCTGCCTCACCACTTATCTGGTGGAAACTCATTTTCTGCAGCTCGCAAGATATTCTTAAATATGCCCCCACTGCTGCTCGACATCATTTTCACACGCTGCCAACGCTGTGAGTGGCCCATCACTTTATAGTGATGCCCTACAAGCATTATAGGCATTACCTTGGATAGCCTACGTGTAGTATCTGTTTACATGTACATAAATCGTGAAATAAATAATATTGAACTTGAACTTGAGGTAAAGGTACACATAAGACCATAGGAATATACAGAACAAGGAGAGGAAATTATACTTTCAGAATATCTAGTGTTTCATGTGTGATTCCCATTAATGGCAACGTTGTTACTTTCTTTGGAACGAGTATTCATGTAAAATATATAGCCATGCCGTAATGTCATTGTAATTGAAGTATGCGTTAATCAACATTACCTATCAATACCAGTTTTCGTAAATAATATTCGTCACGTGACTTCTTTAGATCATGTGACAGACAAGCTTTTTTTTTTTACACCAAATTTCGAGATGCGGGAAATACCGGTAAATACCGCCCCGGGAAATAAAAAAAAAAGCGGCACATACTGGAATATACTCCAATGAATCACAGGCCTTTGAATTTTCGTCCATCCATTCCATGTCACTACCACATAGCCCCCTACTACATGTATATATATAATATATATATATCTACTATATATAATGTACACAAGGTGTGAAACCAATGGTGACACCCCGGTGGGATAGGCGACGTTTAAGTTTCATAATATTAATTGCATCGCTTAATTATCGATGCCTACATGTAGAGGAATGATTGTTCTCACCAGAAACATATAACACTTTAGCTTATTAAGGTCTATCGTATAAAATTACGAACTACTAAACGCTCCGTCGAAATCTGTGGGGACAATGGGGCGCACCGCTGCAACAGGCGGCGTTGGTGCGTTGTGAGGCATCCTCTCTAATGCGTTCAGGTTTGACTTTACCCGAGTTTGTACTTTTGTTATTCGTATCTTGTCAATTTAAGTAGTTATAGTTCGTATATACGCTGATTGTAGTTGCTTTGTTTAATACCGTATCATTATTGGCAATATATATTTAACAATGACTTTAATAGTGTCCAAACTCGACATTTTCAAACGTCGTTCTACGTTTCCGTGATTTAAAGCATCACCTTCGGACCGAGACATAAATGTCGCCGCTGTCACGTAATCACTAATCAGACATCGGTGCGTTATTTAATCCACTTGTAAATGATGCGATAGTGTACATTGACAAGCAGGAGCGTCTCCACGATTAGGTGGCGGGTGGACAAAGATTTGACAGTGTATCCATCTCTACCAGTATCAGCACTGGGGAGGGAGGCTATGGTAGGCCTATATGCTAGGCAAAGATAAAAAAAACCTGTGAGTTAATTGTATCACAGCAGGTTGTAGTGCCCATACATGTATGCATAAACCACTTTATGTATAACTTTTTATAAGGCCCACCAGATATATACAATCCAATCCATTACATGCATGCTTTGCTAGAAGTGTATTAAATGTGTTACAAGTTCTGAACTGAGCTATTGAGGGTGAAAGTCCATGGGGAGAATTTAGTAGTGGTAACTTTCATTAATCAAGCAAGAAAGGTCGTTGTGCCCTACTAAATACAACAATAGTTTCTACTCCCCCACCCCCACCCCAACACCCACACCAGCCCTGTGTATGACCAATCTTATTCTCATGGTGGCACATCATGTATTGCAGTAGCAACCATTTACGTCATAGTAGCGATTAGCTATTTATCTAGCCTATACATAGCCTCACTTCCCTATTGCTTACTTCCCTATTGCTTGCTGGTAGAGATGGATGCTCTCTATCTTTCTATCTATCTACCTTCCTGTCTGTCTGCCTGATTGCCTACATGCTTGCACGCCTTTCAACAGTTTACTGGTCAGGGCAAAAACCAGCCTCTGGAGTGTTCTTGAGAAATGCTCACTTGCAGGACAAGCGAAGAGAACCTTTGGAAATGTACCACTGGAATGCCTTGCTCGATAACCGAAACAGTCATTTCAATGGCACATTTTCAAAAATACTCTTCTGTTGGCCCGAAAATGGGCATTCAATAAGCAAATGTTTTGATATTAAGGTCTTGACTAAATTTAGCCATTAAAGGGTTAAATAGATGCATCCTATGATCAATATACAATTATATTTAACCTTATAACATACTGAGCTGAAACATTGGAATAATGAATATAGGCCAATACTCTTTATTTATATAATGAAATGCCAGTATCCACAAGTTTTTAAAACCCAATAGGATTTCCTAAATTTTTTCACGCTTTCTGGATTTCTTTGGATCATTCCCGGCCAACATTGGCGACGTCTAGTATAAGATCACACTCTTTGTTGTGGTAAAATTTTAGAAAATCAGACAAGCAGTTTCTGAGATATGGCTCATAGATCCATAATTTGTTTTCCGATCTTACACGCTTAATTCATAAGTGACAGGTCACAATTGACCAATTCTCCTTCGATCAATACTCACCATTCTGTTACTTCTGATATACAGCTGGCCCTGACAGCGGCTCTAGGATTATAGACTTAGAAAGCTTTACCGACTCCTGGGAACCGGGTACCCGGCTCCCCACTGCCGAGTACCCGTTTACCATAGAGCTCATTCTTGTTTGCATAGCAACAAGTGCAATACATGCTTTTCGCATTAAGGATTTTAGTGTTTTTTAAAAGAATCTAAGTCTTTAATCAGTGATAGTTTGTGTGTTCTGAAAGGATAACTAAGGACTATGGAGAATACCGCCCAAGACAACCAGGTTGTATTGTTCTTTATATCCATAGTTAAAAGACTTAGGTCTCTAAATTTCGTTGTGTCGCATGTTCCAATTTCTAACCCCATAGAATCTGGGACGTGTGCTAGCAACGATATATGCCAGACGATCGCCTTCTTTAAACCCCAACAGGCGATCGGCAGATATGAAAATAGGTGTTTGCTACGGTATTTCTAACACGAATATCGGCTGACGTCGTTCTCCGTAGAATCCGAGCGGGTGACGTCACACCCGGTCGCTCGGATGTTTATGTGAAGAAAAATTTTTTTCATTAATTCGCGCATCTTGTTCTGGGTGCTGCGTACTAAAAAATGGTACCGGAAACTTTAGAATGATCAAGTTTACGTGCGATCACGATCGGTTTGCAATGATCGGTGGTTTCAAAATTCTTGAGTAGATGCGTGGTCTGCGGTTTTACCGTGTGAGACAGCAGTTGTTATACATTTTGTTGTTTTCTTCACATATCGTGCTGCGTTCGTTAGGAGTATAATTTATATTGATTAGTAAATATACCCTGAATGCTATGCGATATGATTCCTGGAGCCGTTACACATCCTGTAGGATCTATTATGGGTGTGTTGTGCCCGCCGCGTTCTTGTCGTCATAATCAATGCGATCGTTGTTGTAACGTGGCGGGGTGGGGTGCGGGAGGTTACGGTTAATTTATGAGTCAAAATATTTGAAAATTAATTGTCTGCCTTCCATCCGTGTCTCGTTCCGCTTGTTTATTGTAGGTTTGTGCTTATTTTATAGGCCAAGCCAGCCCCGCCATCATGTGACGACTGCCATAAGTTTGTCCGTGTAATGTTCAAGGACCATGTCTGTTTTAGGTGTGCCCTGTGTAATATAGATCATAGGTGTAATGTTTGTGCAGTGTGGTCCGTCGAAACGATGGTTAAGTTCCTTGCCCAGAAGGACTTGGCTGGGTCTGACGCGGGGTCAGGCGGTCCGAGAGGAAATCGTGGAGCGCCCGGTTCGGCCGGTGGGGGTGCTCCACGTCCCCAGCTGGAGGTGGCGGAGATGGCACCGCCGGCGTGGTTTGGTCCGGCTATGCAGGGTTTTCTGCATAGCGTTCTGCCCACGCTGGTGTCGTCCCTGCTACCAAAGGTTGGGGGGCAGTTTCTCCCCATGCCTGGTACGGATCCTGTCTTCGGACAGGATTCTGGACTGGTTACCGAGGGGGCCGTCTCGTACGGCCCCCTGGCGGGTCCGTCTGGCTTCGGCCAGACGGGTTCTGTCTCTCTGCGGCCACCTCCGGGTGGTCCAGTAGCAGTGGCCGGTCCGTCAGGTGTGGGAGCCGTCCGCCAGGACGGCTCCACGGTTTATTCGTCTAGTGACGGCTCTTCGGAGTCTGAAGACGATGAGGCCGAGGAGGAGAGGTTGCTGCGGCCCGTGAAGCCGCAGGTGGAGAATATGGAGGTTGATTCTGTCCTGGACGGAACCGGCCTCCATTTGTCTGGTTTGGCGCAAGCCAGGTCAGCGGCTCCGCCTGCGGCTGAGGCCAATCCGTTACCGTGCACCGGTTCCGCGCGGCTTGGTTTGTCACCAGCCGTCAGGGGAACCGGTGTGCCGGGCCAGGCGTGGTACTCACCTATCTCGCCTGGTCCGGCAGCCGGACATGGGGTGCCGTTGGCGCCCGTGGCCGGCTATGGTTCCGCGACGGTTACGGGTCCGTACGGTTTTCCGTGCGGACCTACCCCATGGACCGGAGTGTTTCATGGGGTGGCGGCGGAACCATGTGGTAGCGGAGTGCCTGGCGTGTCAGCCGTGGCTCCTGGCCGGGAGGCCATGGCTGGCAGACCCGTAAGCATGTCAACGGGTGACGTGTTTGCGGGGGTATCTTCTTCGGAGTTAGATTGGTCTGATGCTCTGGCGTGGCTAGCCAGAGTTGACCCGTCTGTGGTTTCGGCCACGGCCGATGAAGATGCGCCCCGTCCGTCGGTTGCGTCGATTAGGACGGGGATTTTGCCCGCGGCCCGGATCCAGTCAGTGGGACTGGATCCACGGTTCATTGATTTGTTGGATGCTATTTATAGTAAACAACTAATGACCAAGGGTCAGCTCCCTGCGGCCTCCAGGGAGGTGCGGGCAAGGTGCCGTATTCCGCGGGGTGAATACGACAGGTATGGTGTAGTCCCGTCGGTCACGGAGGATGACCGATGGGTACTGGGCGTCCAGAGTGCCGGGTCGGGTGGTCCCGGTCCGGCACTAGTGGATAAGGCCCAGGTACACCAGGAAGAAGTCCTGGCCCTATGCGATGAGGGTGTGAGGGCAGCCATGAGCGCTGTCAATCACTCCTATCGTCTACTTCAGTCGGTGTGGGCTGAAGCGGGGGCAGGCCACCCTGTGCCACCTGTGGCGCTATCGTGCGTTAATGACGGCTTGGTGCTGTCAATGGACGCATTGGCAAGGGTGCAAGCGCGTGTGACGAAGTCCAGGAGGCAAATGGTCATTGACCATATGCGTCCGGCTACGGCAGTCAGGGAGCGTCTTCTTGGGACGCCCCTGACAGGGCCTAGCATCTTTGGTGGCCAAGCGCGGGCCATCTTAGAGGACACCGCCAGTATTGCGCAGAATCGGTTAGCGGTAAATCTCCAGCTAGAGCTGGTGCGGCAAGCGCACGCACTAGGGGCTGTGGGCAAGCCGCTAACCGGACAGCCTTCAAAGAAACAGAAAAAGCATACGGGCAAGGCGAAAGCCAGGCCTATTGCGACGTCTGTTTCGGCTGGGTTCTCGGAGCCGCCGCCGGCGAAGAAACCCAGGAAGGCTGTAGAGGCGCCTACCCTCCCCAATGTTGCTCCTGACCGCCCTAGAGGTGGTAAGGGCAAGGGGAAGGGTAAGGGTAAGGCCTCAAAGGGCGGACAGAAGGGGCCGAAGCGTACCTGAGGGTACGCAAGCTCCCTTCATATCCGCCTGGACCGCACCTGTGCGACAGGAACAGCGGTGCCAGTTATACCCGTCATACCTAGAACGAAATGGTTCTCACTCTCTCTCGTTAAGAAAGGGGGGGGGGCCGGACAACCCCGTTAGACGTCGAGGCGTCTATGGTGGGTGGAAGGCTCATGCGTTTCGTCGAGGTTTGGCGAGGTGTGACGTCAGACAGTCTGGTCCTGGGATGGTTATCCCAGGGTTACATGCCGGAGTGGTGGGACTTTCCGCCACAAAATCTGTCTTTGGCACCAGTCTGGACACCCGTACCAAGGGAGCCAGACAAGTTAGAAGCCGTTCAAAAGGAAGTGTCGGGTTTGCTTCTGAAGGGAGCAATAAAACCAGCAAACCGGAACACTCCAGGCTTCTATTCAAACATGTTCCTTGTCCCCAAGAGCACGGGGGGATGGAGACCCATACTCAATCTCAGGCCATTAAATTGGTTTATCCATACGCCTCGGTTCCAGATGGAAACACCGAGGTCGGTAATGGCGGGATTGAGGAAAGGAATGTGGTGTGTATCGATCGATCTGAAAGATGCATATTTCCACATTCCGATCAATCGGAGTTGGCACAGGTTTCTGAGATTTGCGTTTCAGAATCAAGTATGGGAGTTTACAGTTCTCCCGTTTGGCCTGTCGACAGCTCCGAGGGTTTTCACAAGAGTGGTCCTTGCGGTGACAGCGTTTCTCAGAAAAGAGAACGTGGCGCTACACACCTACATAGACGACTGGCTGCTCAAGGCAGACTCGGCAGCCAGGTTGAACGTGGATACTGCTCTGACTCTGAAGTTACTTTCAGATCTAGGCTGGATAGTCAACGAGGAGAAATCCGAGTTGACACCCACTCAACATTTCGTTTATTTGGGGATGCGATTCGACCTCGAGGAGGGCAGGGTTTACCCGTCAGAGCCCAGAGTGGTGTCTCTGTTAGCCATCCTCGGGAGTTTTCGAGTGGGAAACCACATTCAGGCAAGGCGGTTCCTTCAGATGCTGGGCATGATGGTCTCCATGGAGCAGGTTATCCCGTACGCTGCTCTAATGCGAAGACCTATCCAGTTGTATCTGATGTCTCTGTGGAAACAGAGAACAGAACCCCTGTCAAAACTGGTGCCAGTTTTGGAGCCGATAATATCGCATCTTCTATGGTGGAAACAGCGTCAGAATCTCCTAATAGGGGTTTCGCTGCACCTACCCCACCCCCAGCTGTCCGTTTACACGGATGCATCGCTGGAAGGGTGGGGTGCCTGCCTGGGAGAACACCAGGTCTCGGGCACATGGACTCTCCCGGAGAGTCAGCTGCATATCAATCTGTTGGAAATGATGGCAGTGGAACTGGCGTTGGAAGAGTTCCTTCCGATGATCAGAGGCAAGGTGATATTGATACGGTCGGACAATTCGACAGTAGTATCATATATAAATCGCCAAGGAGGGACCAGGTCGCCCACCCTGTGCATCAGGGTGTGGCACTTGATTCAATGGTGCAGGAATTACTCGGTTGTTTTGAAAGCAGCTCATATTCCTGGCCGATTGAACATTCTGGCGGATGCTTTGTCTCGCAGACAGAGAATCCTGCCAACAGAATGGTCCCTCAACCCTCCAGTTCTACGACGGATCTTCGAGCATTGGGGCAAACCCAACGTGGACTTGTTCGCCACAAAGGAAAATGCTCAAATCATGACATATGTCTCGCCGATTCCAGATCCAAATGCCGTCGATACAGACGCTCTGGCGATAAGCTGGAGAGGGATGCACGCTTACGCGTATCCACCCACCATTCTTCTACCGAAGGTATTGGTGAAGGTCAGGGAGGAACCGTGTCTGGTCCTGCTAATAGCGCCGTATTGGCCGAGCAGGGCGTGGTTCACGGATCTTCTAGATCTGCTGGTGGAAAATCCTGTGCAGTTGCCCGAGATTCCGAACATAATCTCCCAGGCCAAGGGACGCTTCCTACACGAGCGTCCCGAAATGTTCAAATTGACTGCGTGGATGTTGTCAAACAACGTTCCACGTCGGAAGGCTTTTCTCGACAGGCTGCTGATTTCATCGCGGCTGCGAGAAGGAGGTCAACCTTCAAGTCATATAACAACAAGGTTAACAGATTTGCAGACTGGTGTGAAGAAAAGGGTATTGATACCTTTCAATCCACTATTCAGCAAATAGCAGACTTTCTCTGTGAGCTGTTCTTTACAGGACTAGCTCCCGTCACAATTGCTGGATACAAGTCAGCTTTGGCATCAGTTATCCCTTGTCTAGCCAACAGGGATAGTCCAGAGGTGGCCCAGTTAAACGTGATGTTGAAGGGAATGAGCAATCTCCGCCCGAGACAACCGGTAGTCATTCCAGCCTGGAGTCTATCTTTAGTGCTTAATGTACTGGCCAAGCACCCATTCGAACCGTTGCGTTCGGCTAGTCTAAAGCATTTGACTCTAAAGGCGGTCTTTCTATTGGCAGCTTCCTCAGCTAGAAGGCGCAGTGAGATCCATGCGCTTTCGGCAGAGAGGAACCGATTTATTGTTTCTGGAGAAGGTCTGCGTCTTCTGCCAAGAGCAGAATTTATGTCAAAGAACCAATCTTTGAGATATCCCGGCAAACCGATCATTATACCGAAGTTAACCAGGTTTGATCGTGATGCCAGTGTCTGGTGCCCGGTCCGTGCTTTGACTAAGTACAAGAAACGGACTGACTCGTTACGGTCGAACGATAGACATCTGTGGATCTGCCATAAAAAGCCTTATGGCGCCGCATCCATGGATACTATCTCTCGTTGGGTGGTCGAATGCATTCAGACTACTCATGAGATGGCGACTGGGCACCAGGTGCAGGGCGTAAGGGCACACGATGTTAGAGGAATAGCCGCCTCGACCGCCCTTTACAATGGTGTTCCGTTAGAGGACATCATGGCCGTTGCACAATGGCACTGTGAGTCCTCATTTATGGATTACTATATGAGGGATGTGTCAGACTCAGCCAATCCACTCGCTTTAGCTGTTTTGAAACGATAGTTAGTGACCACACTGCTTTTCCCCTTTTTTCACTTTGGTAAGAAAAGAACCTAAAGCAGGCATGGTCAAGCGAGAGGATGTCAACCAGATTGTGTCACTGATGGCCGAACCGGTGTATGGTTGTAGGCGGTACGTCTGAAGTCCTGTTATCATAAGGTAATTCAACAAGTGAGAGTTTTTTGTATTATGTATATGTATCATGTTCATTCATCTTATATATTCATGCTCATTCCCAGGCTAATACAAGCGATATGCAGGGAGTAGTTAGCCCTCTTGGCATATTGGTGTTTCAGGCGAGATACATGTTCGTTAGTTCTCTCCCTTTTCTTAGGAGGAAAAAGGGGGGGGGGCTGTGACGCGAATGTGATTCGGTTCCGTGAACTTGACGGTCCTTTTAGGTCTCCGTTAGTCAAGTTTGAAGTCTAAAATCTTTCTCCAAGGGGCAAAATTAGCATGTATGGCTTGCCCCTTCCCACCAGGTTACTGATCAAATCTGGTGTATATCAGAAGTAACAGAATGGTGAGTATTGATCGAAGGAGAATGCAGGAAATGTCAATTTCCCTTTCTCCGAGATCTAACAATACTCACCATTCTGTTACGGACCCAGCCTCCCAGCCCCACGGAGGCAAGCCATAGTTTTCTCTTGTTTGGTGGCTATGCAAACAATATGAGCTCTATGGTAAACGGGTACTCGGCAGTGGGGAGCCGGGTACCCGGTTCCCAGGAGTCGGTAAAGCTTTCTAAGTCTATAATCCTAGAGCCGCTGTCAGGGCCAGCTGTATATCAGAAGTAACAGAATGGTGAGTATTGTTAGATCTCGGAGAAAGGGAAATTGACATTTCCTGCAATCACATCCCTTCTAAGTCACAGTAATATTGATTAAATACCATCATTCTCAAGTCTCAATTGATTAAATACCATCATTCTCAAGTCTCAATTGATTAATTATCACCATTCACAAGTCTCAATTGATTAAATACCATCATTCACAAGTCTCAATTGATTAAATATCATTATTCACAAGTCTCAATTGATTAAATACCATCATTCACATGTCTCAATTGATTAAATACCATCATTCTCAAGTCTCAATTGATTAAATACCATCATTCACAAGTCTCAATTGATTAAATATCATTATTCACAAGTCTCAATTGATTAAATACCATCATTCACAAGTCTCAATTGATTAAATATCATTATTCACAAGTCTCAATTGGTTAAATATCATTCACAAGTCTCAATTGATTAAATATCATTATTCACAAGTCTCAATTGATTAAATATTATTCACAGGTCTCAATTGATTAAATATCATTCACAAGTCTCAATTGATTAAATATCATTATTCACAAGTCTCAATTGATTAAATATCATTATTCACAAGTCTCAATTGATTAAATATCGTTATTCACAAGTCTCAATTGATTAAATATCATTCACAGGTCTCACTTGATTAAATATCATTCACAAGTCTCAATTGATTAAATATCATTATTCAAAAGTCTCAGTTGATTAAATATCATTCACAAGTCTCAATTGATTAAATATTATTCACAAGTCTCAATTGATTAAATATCATTATTCACAAGTCTCAATTGATTAAATATCATTATTCACAAGTCTCAATTGATTAAATATCATTCACAAGTCTCAATTGATTAAATATCATTATTCACAAGTCATACCTGAGCAAATATTATCATTCATATGTGACAATTTGGAAAATTTCATCACTTCTAGCTCACACCTGAGCAAATAACATCACTAATATGTCACAAGTAAGCAAATTTCATCACTCATAAGTCACAATTGAGCAACTATTATCATTCACAAGTTATAATTGAGCAAATATTGTCATTCACAAGTCATAACTGAGCAGATATTATCATTCACAAGTCATAACCGAGCAAATATTGTCATTCACAAGTCATAACTGAGCAGATATTATCATTCACAAGTCATAACTGAGCAGATATTATCATTCACAAGTCATAACTGAGCAAATATTATCATTCATAAATCACAATTGGGCAAATTTCATCACTCATAAGGCAGAAGTAAGCAAATTTCATCACTCATAAGGCAGAAGTAAGCAAATATTATCACTCATAAGTCACAATTGGACAAATTTGATCACTCATAAGGCAGAAGTAAGCAAATTTCATCACTTCATTATTGAAAAGTCACAATTGGGCAAATTTCATGTCTAGCTCACAGTTGAGAAAATTTCATCACTAATATGTCACAATTAAGTAAATTTCATCACCCATAAGTCTTAATTGAGCAAATACATGTATTATCATTCACAAGTCATAATTGAGCAAATATTATCATTCACAAGTCTTAACTGCGCATAAAATGGTCATAATTATCAAAGCCTGTATTAAATTTGATTGTATCAAGATTGTCCTGAAATCTCTCTATCGAATACAAACTCTGTCAGAAAGAAAGTCATACTTGACAGCTAACCACACAGGAAGTGATTGTCATTGATAGATGAAGTACTTTCACCTTCCTCCATTGTCTCCCTGAGGACTTCATTTCCAATATCTAGACTGGCACCCATCACATCCGTAACTAGTTTCCTATTTCTGTGTGTACTTTCTTGTCTTCCCTTGGCATATGGTGTAGATGGAGTGTCAAAGTTGAGCAAATTTGAAACAGTACCTTACAGGTGCTTACAGGAGGTACCTGTAAAATAATTAGAAAACAGATGAGACACATTATATTTATTAGCTGAGCTGTCCAGAAGGGGTGGGGCGGGCTGAGCTTATGCCATGGTCACTTTCCATCTGTCAACTTTTTCTTTTAACCCTTTAACATATGTAATGCCCATGTCTCAATTTCTAGACATATATACATGAAAGCTCTTGAATAATTTCAAACTAATAGGGCATAGGAAGCAACAATAGCTCACAGTCAACTTGGTCTCAAAATATTGAACAGGGCATTGCGTACATCATATATAAAACATCTTGTTTTCTGGCATATAGAGGTTAATGTGTTAAAAGACTACTACTCATTATCTGGTTGGCCAAATTTAATTTTAAAAACAAGACAACAGCAAGGTAAGTTTATGATAATTTTGGAACTAATTTGCTTGGATCCTACTGGCCAACAATGGATCATCTCAATAGGGCTAGAAATAACCACTGATTCTGTGATCTGAAGGCCTTTTTCACATACAAATCACTGCTTTAATGCTACAATGTATAATGGCTAAATTTGATCAAAAATGTAAATATTTGCTTAATTAAATGTTCATTTGCAGGTGAAGAGAAGACTATTTTTGAAAATTTACAACTGGAATGACTGGCATGCGAGCAAGTCATTCGTGTGGTAAATTTACAAAAATTACTTTTCTATTGTGCTGCAAATAACCATTCCTCAATACCACTGCAGAGGTTGATTTTGCAGTTCTGTTGAGAAATGTCCATTTGCCAGTCAAGAGAAGACTATTTTAGAAAACTTAGCCAGTCATTCCAGTAGAATTTTTTTTTAAAGTCTCTTAACCTGAAAATGGACATTGACTATGCAAGCATTCTGATTTGCTTAATCAAGTGATCTTGAAAAATGTTTATTTGAAAATGGATGACATCAGTGCTAACAAACCAAATTGACGACATACTTTCAAACCTGCATTGAGAGACCTCCCATGGGAGAATTAAAAGGTGGTCTCTTAAGGCAGATGGTGTCTTAATAGAGATTCAAATACATTGCTTAAATGGATTTAGAAATTAATCTGTGTAAGTCTTGACAATGAAAAATTGGGGTTACACCTCCTATGATGTATACATTATGCTGTACCTGTGATTAATGTCTGATGTTAAATGTTATAATATATCTAACGGTCCACCTGCTGCGAGCCATTCCCTTGAAAATTTTCTAAAACAATTTTCTTTGTAGGCCTACCCTACTGGATATTTTCTATGAGAAAATATAATTTTTCTGGAACTAATTTTAGCATTAAACGGTTAACAGGTTTACTGATAGACCATTGGTTTTACAGAAACTACGGTATTCATGACATATTTATTGACTTGTCTTAAGAGACCACCCTTTAATAGCCACAACCTGGGATGATAACTGGCGATCGCAAGAACGTGTCCGATATAGATGCCATTTGTTCATGTATTTGACAATGTGGACAATAAAATATCACAATATAAATTTATTTAGGCATACAAGTTCAAGTTCAAGATTATTTATTTTGATATAGAATATACATTTACAGTTTCACAACAGGTAGTCCACCAAAGGCAGAGCCTATGTGGCGGTGGACCCCTACATATAACATAAAACAACAATATAGGACAAGAGAATACTGAATACATAAGGGTAACATGTTATAGTCCTATATATACATATAGTTAACTGTCTCGCTGCCAATCTTCTGCAGTCTACATTTTCCATGGAGCCTAACTCAGGGTATGCTGAGTACCTCTAAAAAAAATACATGTTAGAGTTTCTTTGAACCACTCCGGCGTATTATGTATGTAGGCCTATATGATCGCTGTAAACGAGTTCAGTCGATCTCGACATCCACAGTTGTTATTACACCACAAAAACATCCATTACCGTTCAATCACTACTTGCTAAATCAATTATTTGCATTTTGCTACCAGAATAAGATTTTTATGCCTGCATACCCACCTCCCCATACCTTTTCCTATTCCTAGGGACCCTCAACCAGGCTTCTGGTTGAGTCCCCTCTCCAGCCCATCATCAAGTATAGACTGGCACCAGTCTATACTCGCCTCATAGTGACGCTTGTCGCTATGCGCGCTCGCGCATGCGCATTAGAGCCTGAATAGGAAATAGATTCACTTTTCAATTATTCTGCAAACAGAATAGTTGGCCAAAATATTTGAAAATAAATTTTGTGTTTTGCGCTGTGATAGCTATACCTGTGTTTTTATATTAAGGATATATCATGCCTAATATGAAGTCAATCTTCCCTAAGTTACGTCTAAGGAAGTATAATTGTGTTTGTATGGTATACTTATAGACGAATTTGCGATATTACCGGTTTTCGTGAAGATCGTGTTAGTTCGTGGTAGCTTGATTGTTATGCCTATCTAAATCATCATCATCATTAATAATGTCCAGTCCAGTAATGAAGTTATTTCTAGTGCGTTATAAGGATTATCTTAAAATCCCTTGAAAGTTTCTGGTAAGGAAATTTGAATTTTCCCGCCGTTAGAACTGAGTTGAGGGTGTCTCTTGTTTGAGAAGTTTGAGCGGTATGCTTCATTGTTACGTTTTTTCGTTTGTAAAGGAGTCAGCGAAATCAGATAGGACTAAATGTACGTCGGCGAAATGTGATCATCATCACGCCATTGAGTTCGCCAGCCACGTTTGCGTGAAGTGTACGACCTGTACAACCACTGCTATGTGTGGGATATGTAAAGGGTGGCCGATTTTGGTTGCGAAATTGTACTTTAAAGATTTGTCGAAACAAACGCTGCCCTCTGGTCGTCCTTCCCCTTCCTCCGTTGCTAGCAAGACAAGGGCGGTGTCCTTTGCTTCAACCTCTGTTCCGTTATCGGTAGCAACGGAGGGGGGAAATTCATCTGGAAATTTGGATGCCGTGATGGCGCTCTTTGCTAGGTTTGAGTCGTTCGCCACCATTTTGTCGAAATCACTTGATGAAAGGATCTCTTCTGCAATAAAAGAGGCAAAAAAGCAGGAGAGCTCATCAAGCTCCGAGGATAGCCCGAAGGCTAGCGGGCGTTCACGCAAATAGGGGAAGCCGGTCCCCCTGACCTCTAGACAGGTGATGGAATCGCCGAAAAAGCAGAAGACAAGAGCATCTAAGCTCTTGAAGGTGTGCTCGGAGGGTGCACCACAGAAAATCCACGTTAGACTTGAAGGTGATGGGCATAACCTTCAAGCCGTGGTGGCGTCGGCTGAAACCGGCGTCCACAGAAAATCCACGTTAGACTAGAAGGTGACGGGCATAACCTTTAAGCCATGGTGGCGTCGGCGGAAGCTGGCGTCCATAAGGCTAGTACTTGCCAATGTAACGGTGGTTCCGGTGGTTAAAGTAGTCTCGAAAGCGCCCATTGCTGAGAGGTCGTTACCTAGTCTTGCTAGTTCCGGTTCCGGTGTGGTAGACTCGGGTCATTTGGACTCGGGTTTACTTCCGTTTTGCGATTCTTAGTCTTTTCCGGCCAGACTTCCGGTTTAGCGAGACATCCGGGTCGTCAAGATCCGGTTCCGGCTTCAGTAGCTTCCGTTTCCGGAAGCACTTCCGGTTTGGGTGGTGATCCGGGTCTGCAAGATCCGGTTACCACTTCCGTTTCAGTAACTTCCGGTCTGTCTTCCGGTTATGTAGGACATCCGGGTCCTAGAGGTCTAGTGTCTACTTCCGTTTCCGGGTGTTTTAGCACTTCCGGCCATTCCGGATATCCGGAGTCTGAGGACTCTTTTTATTTTCCGAATTCCGGTAGAGGCGTTTCCGGTTCCGTGGTGGACATTAGTCAGTTTACTTCCGCTTCCGGTATTAGAAGTGTACTTCCGGGTCGGTCAGACCTGGATGTAATTCTGATTTCTGTTTCCGGTGGGGAGTCAGCTTCCGGTTTAACGAGAGAACAAGATTCGTTAGGCCCAGTTAGATTCGGGGATGTTAGGAACTTTGATTCTGGTCCAGTAAATTCGCAAAGGTTTTCACAGGATTCGGCAGATTCTATTTATGATTCTTTCCTTCCTACAAGGCTCGTTGATATGGAGTTATCTTCTCATGCGAATTCTTCTTTTCGTGAGGCTGTGGTTAATCCAGTTTTTCTAGATATTCTCCCGTTCCTCTTGTCTATCGTCGAAAGACTTCTCCTCTTCTCAGGTTTCTAACTCTTCTCCTCTGTTTAGGTCTTCCATTCCTCCTCCTCCGGGATTTGCTCGTCTTCATTCTACTCTTCATTCTTCTTCCTCTCAGGATCAGTGTGATCAGGATTTTGTTTCTGCTCAATCAGTTTTGTCTCCTCCTTCCTCTCTGGAGTCGTCTCCATTGTTTGATCATATTGATCCGATTGTTTTGGTGGTTCTGTCCCCTGAGCTCGAATTTCAAATTGTTGATTCAGGGTTAGATTTTTCTGTTTTCAGTGGTTAGAGATTCTTCATTAGATCGTTCGTTTGTGTCTGCTCGTTTGTCTATTCTTTCTAGATTTTCGGCTTCTTTAGTGGTTCGTCCTTCTTCATCGGCTAGTCAGGAGGTGGGTAGAGATTCCGTGTCCAGGCATGCTTCCTCTTTTCATGATTCGGTCAGTAGGCCTTCCTCTCCGGTGTTTTCGAGGGCAGGTGATTCTTTGGTCTTAGGAGACTTCAATTCTTATAGCTTCTTCTTCTTCTTATTCTCCTCCTCCTCTTCTGTCTTCTATTTTTTGTGCTCCATGGTCAGTCAGGGCCAGGGATCTGAAGAGATTTTGCCCAGTTAGGGCCTCTTCGGAAGACTGGTCCATGGCTCACAGTTGGATTGCTTCTTCGCTTTCTCTTTCTCTTAAGGAGGAATTCGCTGTGGATCCTCCTTCTTTCGGATCCGCTCTTTCTTTTGCTGATCCTTCTTCATCTTCGCCTCAGGTGCTTCCTGTTGACAATTTAGTGGTAGATATGTTAGATTTTTTCGTTACTGACTCGGTTAGCTCTGATTTTCTCTGGTTTCCAAGTATGGCTCGCCGGTTCAGATCCCAAGGAGGATTTTTTAAAGGTAGCTTCTGCTCAGTCTGTGTCTGGTCCTGCTTGGGAGGTTTTATCATCTCAGCTGAAAGGGTTTCTAAGTCGGATTTTTCCTCGGATCTGTTTAAATGGGAGTCAGTTTGTAGGTCTCAGATTAAATCGTCTAATTATCTTGCTATGCTGTCGGAGGCTGTTCTTAAGGCGGAAGAAAGAGGTGAACAAGTTCCGGTGGCAGTCTTTCGTTCTTTGGCTGATTTGTCCCGGGGTTCTCTTAATTCTGTTTGTAAGTCGTTAGGATTTATTACTTCCAACCGTCGGTCTAGAAAGCTTTCTGAGGTTAGGATTTCTGAGGTGCTGAAACAGAATCTTGTGGTTGCATCTCCTTTCGGGACTGATCTATTTGGAGAGTCAGCTCCTAGTTTAATTAGGGCGGAATCTGAGCGCTTGAAGGCCTCTAGGGAGCTTCAGGCTCAGGTTTCGTGGTCCAATTCTTCCGGTAAAAGAGATTTTTCTTCGGTTAAAGCCCTAATTCTTCTCCGAGAAGAAAGAGTCTCAAACCTGATCAGTTTGGAGCTTATCCTTCTAGGGTCGTTCTTAACTCGAATTTGTCCTCATCTGATCAGCGGGATCGATCTTTGGAGGAGGATTGATTCAGCTCCATTTCCTCCCATTGTTCGAGGTCGGTAGGGAGGCAGTCTCCTTCGTCTTGGGCGAGGAGAGGTCAGACTCCTTCTCGCCGTGCTTCTAGATCCAGAGGACGTTTTTCTTCTAGAGGTTTGCAGGGGAAGAGAGTTTGAAGGTTTGGACAGTTCCCGGGTAGTTCCAAATCTCTCTTATTTATCCTATTTCCTTCCCTTCTTCCTCCCCCTTTGGAGCAAGCAGTCCAGTGCTGCGTTCCCAACATGCCAGTAGGAGGGCGCCTTTCTCTGTTTTGGGAGAAATGGCAAGCCCTCATTCAGGACTACTGGCTAGTATCCCAGATACGTTGGGGTTATGCTCCGTCATGGATCCGTCATCCTCCTCTTCTTTTCTTTTGCCCAGTGTGGACTCCAGTTCCCTCCAATCCGGAGAAACGGAGGGCTTTGGAAGAGGAGTTGGAAGCCATGATTGTAAAGAGGGCTATCAAGGAAGTTCCCAGTTGGGGAGTAGACCCGGGCTACTACTCGACCATCTTTTTAGTACCAAAGAAGTCAGGAGGTTGGCGTCCAATCATAAACATGAAGAAGTTAATTCAGAACATTCTCACCCCAAAGTTCAAGATGGAGACGGTTTCCCAGATTATTGCCAGTCTGGATCAGGGAATGTGGACGTCTTCCATAGATTTAAAGGACGCTTACTTCCATGTGCTTATTCATGCTGTATTCAGAAAGTTCCTGAGGTTTGTCTACAAGGACCGGGTGTGGCAGTTTCGCGCCATGCCCTTCGGCCTGACCACGGCTCCCTTCCTTTTTACCTGCATAGTTTTAGCCGTGGCAGGAATTTTACACCGTCGTTCTATCCATCTTCATGTTTATATAGACGATTGGTCTTCCTCAATCTCTCGAAGGTATTCTTCCAGAGGTTTGCAGTCTGGCTTGCAATCTAGGGTGGATTTTGAATCTAGAGAAATCAAGCCTAGTTCCGTCACAAATCTTTACTCATCTAGGCGTTTCTTTCAATCTGGCCAGGGGTTTAGTCTTTCCCTCGGAGCCAAGGATAGAGGCTTTATCGGTGGCCATGGAAATTCTTGCTTCCTCGCCTTGGGTAAGAGCAAGATTCCTCTTAAGAGGGATAGGTCTGATGGTCAGCGTAGAGAAGGTGGTTCCTTGGTCGGCCATGATGAGAAGGCCCTTTCAGATGTATTTGATGTCCCTTTGGAAACAGTCAGTCCATTCTATCTGCCATCAGATTCCCATCAGAGAACATTTGATCCCTCATCTAGATTTCTGGAAAGACCGTTCTCTGCTACTGATGGGTGTTCCTCTGGTAAATTCCCCATCTCAAGCAATTATTTTCTCAGATGCTTCTCAGGAGGGTTGGGGAGCGGTCTGGGACTACCTGTCAGTTTTCCGGCCTTTGGTCCATGGAGGAGTCGTCAGCCCACATCAACGTTCTGGAGTTGTGGGCTATCAAGAAGGCTCTCCTTTCTTGGTCAGATCTGGTGATAGGCCTCAAAGTGTCAATTCGGTCGGACAATTCGACAGTAGTAGCTTATATCAACAGGCAGGGAGGTACAAGGTCTTCTCTCCTTTGTCTAGAAGTGTGGAATCTGCTCTTGTGGTGCCACAAGAGGCAGATTTTTTCTAGTGTCATCTCATGTCCCAGGCAGTCTGAATTTTCTGGCGGATCAACTGTCACGTCCCAGCAAGTTCGCCCACACAGAGTGGCAGTTAAAGAAGTCGGTTGTCAGAGCGATTTTCAATCTCATGGATCGTCCTCTAGTAGATCTGTTCGCGTCCTCTCTGAATGCCCAGATTTCCTCTTACATGTCTCCTTTTCCGGACAGTCAGGCCTGGCGGTAGATGCCCTGTCTCAGTCCTGGACAGGCATGTTCGCTTATGCCTTCCCTCCTACTATTCTGATTCCGTTGGTGTTGAAGAAGGTCAAGGACCAAGTTTGTGAGATTCTTCTGATAGCTCCCTTTTGGCCCAAGAGGATTTGGTTTGTGGACCTTCTGGATCGTCTGGTAGACTTTCCTCGTCTCCTTCCAGTATCCCAGGACCTTCTATCTCAAGTAAGAGGTCGGTGTGTACATCCAAGTCCAGGAATCTTCAATCTATGCGTTTGGAGAATCTCGAGTCTGAAAGCTTCCAGGATAAGGTTTCTAAAAGATCTCAGGAAATTATTGATTCGGCCAGAAGGGAATCGACCTGTAGAGTTTACAAGGGTCGTCTTAAAATTTTCGCTTGCATCTTCCCTGCCTTGTCTTCTGAATGCCGAGGTTAAGGATACTAAGACTCTTAATAGCTTTATTAGAGGTCTAGGTAATATTCGTCCTCCGTCTGCTAAGCCTTTACCTTCCTGGAATCTGGCTTTGGTTCTTCAAGTCTTGGCAGGTCGCCATTTTGAACCTATATCGTCTATCAGTCTTAAGCTTTTAACTCTTAAAGCGGGTTTTCTTGTGGCTGCTGCATCTGCTAGAAGACATTCAGAGATTCATGCTCTTTCTGCGGAAAAGGATAGATTTATAGTGTCAGGTGACGGTTTGGTTTTATATCCGAGAAGGGATTTTCTATCTAAAACCAAGTCTAACCGTTTTCCTGCTAGTCCTATTATTTTAAAATCTTTGTCGTCTTTTTCACCTTCTGACAGACTTTGGTGTTCGGTTAGAGCGTTAAGAACTTATAAACAGCGAACCGATTTTAAAGAACAGATCCTTCCCATTTATGGGTTTCCTACGCGGAAGAATTATCTAAGCCAGTATCAAAGGCTACGATTGCCAGATGGCTTTGTGAGACGATTAAGCTTTGCTACGAAATAGCGTCTTCGGATCAAATTAATCTCGCTCAGTTTAGAGCCCACGATGTTAGGGGCATGTCTACTTCTTTCGCTCTTTTTGCCGGTTCATCATTAGATGAAGTCATGCAGGTGGCAGGATGGAAATCTGAGTCTACTTTTACCTCGTTTTATCTTAAAGACCAGAGTGCAGCAGCTTCATTGTTTCGTAATATTACGATTTTAACTAAAAAAGCCGAAGACCATATGCCCAGCACTTTCCACCATTTTCGTTAGGACTGTGCGTCTGTAAAAAAGGGTGAGAGTCTTCTTTGGTTTTATTTATTTCTTTAAGTTCTACTTATCCTTATTTGTTAAATCATGGTGTGATTGAGTTAAATGCACTATTATGTTATGTTATTAACATTGGGATAAGATTGGTTTGATTTTTATCCTGTGTTAATGATTCTCTAAATCTCCTCCCACCGTCTGGGGACATGGAGCACTGACCAAATCTACGGGTTTAGCAAGTAGTGATTGAACGGTAATGGATGTTTTTGTGGTGTACTAACAACACCCCACAGACCCCCTTGCGGGTTGGTCTGTTGTTTTATTAACCACTATGAAAACATACTTACCGTTCAATCACTACGACCCGGCCTCAGCCACCCCGCGTGGTAAGATTTGAGAATCAGATTTGAAATATTTTGCACTTGAATTTAGAAAAAGTGAATCTATTTCCTATTCAGGCTCTAATGCGCATGCGTGAGCGCACATAGCGACGAGCGTCACTATGAGGCGAGTATAGACTGGTGCCAGTCTATACTTGATGATGGGCTGGAGAGGGGACTCAACCAGAAGCCTGGTTGAGGGTCCCTAGGAATAGGAAAAGGCATGGGGATGTGGGTATGCAGGCATAAAAATCTTATTCTGGTAGCAAAATGCAAATAATTGATTTAGCAAGTAGTGATTGAACGGTAAGTATGTTTTCATAGTGGTTAATAAAACAACAGACCAACCCGCAAGGGGGGTCTGTGGGGTGTTTGCGCGTCACCGTATTGATTCTTTCATGGCTATTCGCAACTTACATAGCATATCTGCTTTTTTCGGGAATCTATTTCTACAGGTCAAGAATCTTTACAGCCAGGAACACAACAATATAACGGCATTTTGTTACCTAAAACGGCTTTGCGTTACGCAATGATACGGTACTCTGACGTTGTTACTATACACGCCATTGATAAACGCGGAAGTATATTTATGCCTCACAACGCACGCTCGCCCTCTGGGGAGATAACTCTTCGCGGCGCGCCCCATTGACAGCCACAAGCTAGTGTTAGTGAATAACTGTCCGCAGCAAATCACTGGCAGGGTGCATATAAGAGCTGGAAAGGAACTAAAATCGTCGGATTTACAGGGACATGAGCAAACGCCATCGAAAATCGTTGGACATAAATCATAGCGTATCACACACCCATAACTCAGCAGAAACTTTCTAAAACAAATAACATGCCCGTTCCACCAGATAGCACAAGTACATACATCACAATGGATGCGTCCAATCTGCCACTCAAGAAATACGATGTTGACACACTGGAAAATGTTGAATGTAGAGCGACGAGGTGTGTGTCTTCATTAAAGGAAGTTGACTACACGCAGAGGCTAAAGATACTGCAGCTACCAGCAATTAAAATACAGGTGGATGAGAGGGGATATTATAGAAACATAAATCATTCAGGGCATCTATGATAAACGGGTCACACGTCAAATCTTCAAGTTCAACAGGTGGACAACACGGCTGATACCAGAGGACATAACTATAAAATCGACAAGAACTACTCAAGATTGGATTTTAAGAAACAGTCCTGTGTAAATCGAGTGACAGACATATGGAATGGACTTCCACATGACGTCGTTAATGCGGCCAATCTCCAGTGTTTTGATAGTGGATTGGATAGGTTCTGGAAGGATCAGGACATGAAGTACGACCACAGCAAGAACTATTCTGTGATATGAATGATGAGTAGATTGGAATACAGACCAGCCTCGGTATACAATGTGGAGCTGGCATCTATACATTACAAACTTGATGGATTGGGATGTATTTTGGGATTGTGAGCAGATGGATATGGGCAGGCTATCCATGTCAGATCTCCCTGCCTCATTGCTATTTAAAATACAACATGTATTATACCTGTAGTATATACCCTGGGTATGTATGTATATCTTATATACTGTACTAGATTGGTTCTATATATATATATATATATATATGTATTCGATGCAGTACCACACTAATGACTCCAAACAAAATCTAGACGCTATTGTATTGGCGACAACTTAGTAAGGGGGATAGGAAACTACGAACTCAATGAGCTTGGCTCATGCCCAAGCCACACCGTGGTGAAGATGAACCCAGCTACAAACCAGTTCAAGCATCACACAATGCCAACACATCTCAAACCGATACTCAGTACTAAGCGAAGAAACTGTAAACATACCCAACAATGAGGCATCCAAATACATTGAGTTGCAATGAAAACACAATAAGCTACACAACCTTGAACAATGGAAGGCATGAAAAAACAAAACACAAACACGTAAGGCATAACAAACATGTAAAAACACTAACTGGTGAGAACACAGACACCAACACAGGACAGATACCAAAACCTATTCAAATAAGCAATGATAGAAATTCTAAAACAGTAACCAATACATGTATGCACAAATGCAGATAGTCTAATTATTAAAAAAAAGCTGAGCTTGAAGCCCTAGTACACAAGATTCACCCTGCTATCATACTAATAACAGAAGCCTTAGCAAAAAACACAACCATAAACATTAGTGAATTACAGATTGATGAGTACCATCTCTCACTGAATAGTAATCCATCAAAAGGAGTCATCATCTATACCCATGTATCATTAAATGCTAAAACTTGTGTGAAATCCTAAATGATGACAGCTTTCAGGAATCGGTGTGGAGTACATGGACGACACAACAAAGTGAACAAATTCTTGTTGGTTGTATGATTGTATCTACAGAAGTTCCAACTCAAACAGCCCAAACAATAACAAATCGTAAATCTACTAAACAAGGTTGATACAGCAAATGCAGACCACAGTCTTATAGTAGGGGATTTCAACTTCCCATCGATTAACTGGTGCACTGGAATTTCTTCAAATAAAGATGAAGATGCTTTTCTTAAAACTAGCAGTGATATTTTTCTACTGCAACTAGTATTTAGCGACATAGAATAAATCAGACTTCAAATATTTTGGATCTAGTTTTAACAAACAACCAAAACATCGTCCACGAAATAACCCACCTACCTCCATTAGGAAAAAGTGGCCATGATGTTCTACAAATATCACTACATCCTGACATCTTAAGCACAGGCAAACAAATAGCTACGCCAAAGCTACTGCTGAATAAAGGACGGTATACGGAAATGAGAAAAGATTTAGAAGCGACTGACTTGAATCATCTGCATGAACTTAATGCGTCAGAAGCTTGGAACCTCCTACACAAAACATTGATCACAATAGAAGAGCAGTATATCCCTTCTTAAAAAAAGGCGTTAAGAAAAAGCACCTCTGGCTTGACTGTACCACAACAGAATCACTAAATAGCAAAAATCAGGCATACAAAAGATACAGTGAAACAAAGAAAACCACAGATTACACCATTTACAAAATTGCTAGAAATAAAGCGACAGCATGCATCAGAAAATCAAAACAGACATTTGAACGTAAAGTAGCAAGTGAAAGCAAGAGAAATCCTATGGAACTATGTATGTCAAGAGTAAAACCGTTCTACGTGAATCAATTAGCAAGCTACGTAACCCAGCACTATGACTACAGATGATAAAGAAAAAGCCAACATTCTTAACAAATTCTTCTCAAGTATGTTCACTTCAGTAGATCTTCATTCTACACCAATCATTAGCCCCAGAAGCAATGGTATTGTACTAAAAGACACCTATAATAACATTGCCATCGAAAATAAATTGAAAGGACTCGACCCAAATAAAAGCAATGGCCCAGATGAAATACCAGTGAGATTATTAAAGGAAGCGGCTAAAGAAATTAGTACACCACTATGCATAATATTTAACAAGTCTCTGGAAGAAGGCATATTACCTGACATCTGGAAAATGGCAACTGTATGCTGCGTACACAAAAAAGGTTACAAAAACGTCCCAAGCAACTACAGGCCAATCAGTCTCATCTCTACCTTATGTAAGGTCATGTAAATTTTCTGGAAACAGGCAATCTATTTATCAAATGTCAGCATGGATTCAGACATAATAGATCATGTAAAACCCAACTACTAGAATACCTCGAAGATATAACAGCCAAACTTGACTCAAATAAACCTATCAATGCAGTATATTTAGACGTCTCAAAAGCAATCGACACTGTACCACACAAACAACTCCAAACAAAACTGAGAAGCTTTGGTATTGGCGACAACTTAGTAAAATGGATAGGAAACTACCTATGTAACAGAAGCCGGAGAGTAATGATCAACGACACAACATCAGACTGGATTGAGGTGACCAGCGCTGTGCCACAAGGAAGTGTCCTGGGATCTATAATTTTTTTGATATATATAAATGACCTACCTGACGGACTAACCTGCCACTGCAAAATATTTGCGAATGACACAAAGATATATGGCAACCCAGCTACCAGTAAGATTCAGGACAATATTGACAAAGTATGTAAGTGGTCAACGATATGACAACTATCTTTCAACACAGATAAAACACATGTCATACATTTCGGCAGAAACAACCCTCAAACCAAATACTGTATGACAGATATGCCTGATGTGCATCCTGTATCAATGTCAGAGGTAGAATAAGACTTGGGAGTGCATATTGACAGAAACCTTTCATTTGATATACATATAGGGAATATCCAAGGCGAACAGCACATTTACCAACATTGACCCATCTACTTTCACGCTCTTATACAAAGCTCTAGTGAGACCTATTCTCAAATACTGCAACTCAGCATGGTCACCGAGATTGAAAAGGCGATCATGGCTATTAGAAAGAGTTCAACACCGAGCAACAAAACTCGTCCCGCAAATCAAAGAGTATAGCTACACGGAACGACTTGAAGCCCTAAATTTAATGTCACTGAAATATAGACGATTTTGGGGAGATTTAATTGAAACATTCAAGCTCATCAGGGATCTATATAATATTGATAAGGACTACTTTTTCGGGCCATCCAGTATTACACAGACCGGAGAACATAGGTTCAAGCTCAACATAAAACACAGCAACAAAGATATTCGCAAGCACTTTTTTCGTTAACAGAGTGATACCACAATGGAATTCACTGCCAGCTACAATAGTCGAAGCAACAACACTTGAATTATTCAAGAGCAACCTAGATATCTACTTCAAAGAAAGATAATTGCAATTCGACTGAACAGGCATACGTATACCAGCCCATCACAAAAGTCATACTGCAATTGTTCCAGTACAGTGGACTTATCTTGGAGTAGCCTGTGTATCTACAAAACATGCTCTGTAGCGATTCCAGGCCTGGCGTGCGTGGGAAGGGACGTATTAAATAATCTGTTCTTTAATGTGTATTTTAAGTTATAATTTGAACAGTATTTTGTTTGTGCCCTCCAGTTTTCTCATCAAGAGAACCATTTAATTAGCGTTATTAACCATAGTGATCACAGCACAAGGTGATCCCGGTTTTCGTATTGCTGCCATCTTGATTTTTTTCTGGATTTCATGGATCTCCAGTCTAATTAAATTGCGTCTCCACTCTCCAGCACTGATTTTAATGAACTGTTATCTATATTAATTCGTGAACACGCCCCTGGTCTCACTCCTCATTCCTCTCGTGCAACTTTTTGTTTTACAATGTCATTTCTTGGTAGATGATTTTCTTGTCGACCAGGCCTCACTCATTGCTTCACTTTCCCTTCTTTCGTAGAAACAAGGAGAAAGGACGAATAGTTGTTGATCAATTTCTCTAGGCGTCGATGATTATCTTGTCGACTTGGGGCCGTGTTCGGAGAGGGGTCGTGGCTTGTGCCTGGTATAGTTCTGCCTTGGAGTCATTATGATGTCATAATAGATTGTGCCATCATACTCTCCAACGTGGTTGTTCCGGGTGTGGGTTGCGACCCATTTGCGATCACACCCTTGGTCTCACTCATCGTTCCTCTCTTGTTGTCTTGGAGATTATTGATAAATGGGTAACAAATATAAACGTGGGATGAAATTTCTCTCTTGCTCTCTCCCGCGCTCTCTCTCCCAATCGGCCTGCTTCACTCCCTCCCCTCTCTCTCTCTCTCTCTCTCTTTCTTTCTCTCTCTCAACCGTTGGACGGAATTCAAACAAATTTGGCATGTGCTTTACCCATATGGATGATGATGATGATGATGATAATGATGACAATGATCATCATCATCATCATGATCATCATCATCATCATCAAATCAATCAATTGTCCTTGGCGATAGTCCTTAGCTCAAATATGTTCCTCTTGGTTGTCAACATAGATCATCTTTGTTGGGCCACGTTCACTGACAGTGGGATTGTATTGTCCATAGTGCATAGTGCATCATTGGACTGATGAGTCACCTGGACTAATAGCTAATTCTTTCGATGATGGAAACCGTCCATAGGGTCAGTTTGATAATCTGGGCTATTAAATTGTACATAGTATAAGGATTCAACAGCCACATGGTCGGTCAGCTGGCGTGGACATCTCTAATAGTTCCTTGATAACACTGTGGAATTAGGGAATGAATTTGTGTTCCCCTGAAAGTATCAGCTGGAAACAATATTCATCTAGTTTTTTAATCTCTAACAAGAACGGTGGCCAACAAAGGTCTATGCGGAGGACAGACAAAAAATATAATGGTTGTCGTGAGGAAATGAATAACTTTGACTCAGAAGTTATCGAAAGTCAGTTTTAAAACCACACATGGAGTCTGCTAGGCATCTCCTTTGATAGTCACTGAAGTTCCTAAAAAGGCGTAACACTAAAGGTGAGGAAACCAATCAGTGTGCAAGAGATGGGGCAGGAAGTTGGGTGCGTTGTTTGAGATTATACTGTCTATGACAGACATCGGCCCACAACTGGTGGAAGTGTCTAGCATCATAGCACACAATCGCTTCCATCAAGCAAACACCATAGGACAAAATCTTATTTTGTCGACGAGGCCTTTACTAGTGTGGATTTGTGAGACACAGTGGAATTCTGAAAGAATAGGATTTTTGTCCTGCAGCATTGGTCTGATGGAAGTGGTTATGGGCTATTCTGCCGCTTTAGTGAGAAGGTTATCGAGTGACTTCTTTTTCACATCTATGATGTCCTCCTTTATCTGCGCATTCCATCTCTAGTGGGAGGCACAATGGAGATACTGGTGGGTTTGGACTTGTGGAATATTCTCTCACAGATGAGACAGCTTTGGGAAGCACAACACCGCAGAGCCAACTCCATGTGTGAAAGCAATGAAGTTCTTGAAAGCTGCAGACTCCACATTGTTGCTGTCGATGCTCATCTTAGGAAAGCGCCGGTGCTTGGACCTGACCACTGACACGGGCATTCGATGTGCCCATACAATGTCAGTGCAGCTGCGTCTTCATCTAAAACAGCTCTAGTAGGCTCCAGTGAAACTGTTAATCTTTCCTCGGATGCAGCAGTGTCACAGTGGACAAGATCTTATGGATGCTGTTGAGGAGCACTATGCATATAGGCTTGCTGGTGGACTAGGAGGTTTGTGGGTTTGATCAGGGTAGCTTGGCCAACAGCGTGGAAAGGGAGGTGTTGCATCAATGCAGAGTTTATTATGTGCGTGATTGGTTTGGAGAAGCTATCACCTGTATACTTAAAGTTCATTGACGATGCTGTCAGGTCCATTTCCCAGGGCCTTAATTGCTTTCTAAACCTCAGTTGTTTCGATCGGTGTTTGTGGTGGGCTACAATCGACCGCAAATGGGTGTAATTGCTTACCGTCTGTATTAGTGAACTGGCGTCAACTTTCTCCCTGGTCAGTCGGGAATTTACTGTCAATGTTATGCATGAAAAGCGATGGTGGTGGACCAGCAACTCTCAGAGCCAAGGCCACCCTAGACATTTTACGACAATCAACTGTGGCTGTGATGTCATCTACCATCTGCTTGTATGTTGGCGAGGCTTTTCAGTTGTTCACTAATCTGACAAAGTATTGCATTGTGTTCTTGGTGTAGCTTTGTGTGGTCTTTGCTCATTGATAGGTGAGGGGTGGTAATACTGTGTGTTGTTCGGACAGCTTTACAAGGAGTGGGTCTACGTCATAATGTTCAGTTCTGTTGTTATGCTTGACAACTTCTATTACATTGGTCGCAAATGTTTCAAAGCATTTGAGTACTCTGGATAAAGCATCATTTGGATTTGAGTCTGTGACAGTAGTTTGTTTCTGTTCCTCATGGACCCTGTTCTATGACAGTTGTGTTGTGGTGTCATTGACGAGCCTCTCTAGATCAAAGCTAAGCTTGCCAAGTTGGTTGATATGGTGTGTATGCAGCAGGCAAATGTGGTCATTTGAAGGCGCTTGGTCATTGGCTTGCGGCCAGACTTATATAGGTATATGCCTTCATATGAACATGAATCCTGAACTAGTGACTGATTTTACCCATCACATCAATTGGGTTGAAGACAGCTGTTGTGGCATTGGAGCCTGTTTCTGTTCTATAGTCTATGATGTATCCTGTCCATGTTATTCGGTTATGGAACGGATGTTTGAAGACTGTGTGTCAAAGAGGCCATGAATACTGATAAACAAGGCCACGCTAGAGCATCTCCATTGCTGTTACGCTTGCCCATAGCATAAAACACCATGTACATGTTGAGTCCTGCATCCTTGTCTGCTTTATGTGACTTTCTAGCTTACAATTAAGTCTTCACACACAACAAATTGTCATCTGGTTGAAATGGTGATGGTAGACCTCAGTTCGGCATAGAAAGACTCGATTGAGAAAGGATTCTTCTTGTTTTTTCAGCAGGTGGGCCGTATGCATAACAATGCAGCACTTGGTGGTGGCACCATTTCGCAGTGGCAAATCCAGGTCAATGAATGCAACATGATCACCGCTGCATCCGAAAGTTAAGATGTGATCCAAGAGCCCCTGTCCAATTACAAAAACCAGATCATGGCGCAGTCTGTTTCTGCTTCGAGGATCAGATTATGAGGGTGGTCATCTGTAAATGCGTGGATATGTTTGCTTCTGGGATTCATGCAGTGTCAATGTTTTAAAGTGTTCACAGTCTGATCCTAATGTTTATCGCTGAGATGCAGTAGTCAGTCAACATACTTTGCATGATGCTACTGCAAACTTGTAGGGAGATTATGATGAATGTCGATGTTGAATGCAGTTTCTTGGAAGAAGGTTAGACATAATCAGAGTTGCCTCTGAATGTGGTTGTCATCTCACAAACCGTATGACATTAATTTCCCAATTAAGTTGGTTTTCCAAATAATTTGGTACTTGCGTAGTGTGTGACCAGAAACGCTGTTGCTATCGCTCATGAGGTAATAGATGAACCAAATCTGCCACTCAAACATATGATGGCATAACCAATTAAATCACATGTAGGCTGATGTCACAATCAAAATGCGTAATAAATGCGGTATCTAGGTACGTGATGAGTGTAAGAATTGTATGTCTTTAATATTTAATAAACATTCTAGCTGTTGAATATTTTCAAAGTAATTCGACTGGTCGCTGTTGCTGCCATAGACAGAAACCACTGTTGCTTTCATAGGCAGCAGCATCACCCAATCAAATTTGTTTCAAAATATTGAATAAGTTGTCTGTAGGCTATCGTTACGTTGCTATTCCTGGGATTATGCGAATTCACGGTTCTATCGATCCCAACACTGGAAAAAGAATGGGTGGAACTTAAGCTAGAAATGGGCGGAGCATAGCTAGAAACGGGCGAGTCATAGCTAGAAATGGATCCCTCTATTGTGTTGTCATGTACCTGTATAAGTTCCTATTCCGTTCTTATATAGGAATCATGCTTTATGTCTCCATATCTGAATATATGGATTACCAGAGAATGGTTAAAGAAAATATCTGCAGAATTTATCCATTCAATTAAGCCAATTGGTATATCAATTGACTTTGACGTCATAATTCAACTAGTTGAATGATGGCATCAATACCAATTGACTAACAGGAATTTATTTCAAATAATTCTGCAAATATTAATCAACTTTGTATCCAAAATCTGGCTTACCCTGCAAGTGGGGATTTATATCTACTGGTCGTTCAAACACATCCTGGCCGTGGCATCACTGGCTCCTCACCGACCACTCTGCAACTGTGTATAGAATTTATGTGTTAGACTACTTTCACTATTTTCTACAAATAATTATTTTATGTAGAAACAATTAAAATAAAATACAATCCGACTGAACTCTACATTTCAGTATGATCAAATAATGTTCAAAATATGTTAGCAAAACCATCACAGACTCAATGTCTAAATTTTATCAAGCAAAGCCAAAATATTTGCTCCTTGAATGTCTATTTGCTGGCAAAGAGAAGACTACTGTCATCTCAAACTGTGTCCAAGCAGAATCACTCAATTGTGTTTCAAAATATCAATCCAACTGAAGACAAGTTTCAAAATATTCTTTGTGAAAAATTCACAATTGACACAGGATTGACTTAATTATATGATAATCAATTCTAAGAAGCATGAACACTTTAATTAGGTGACAGTCAAATAGTTTTCAAAATATTGAAATAAGTAAAACCATTGCCCATCACATCAGCTTCAAGTCATTCTGTGAATAGTTTTCAGTTCAATGAATGGAATAAATATCCTGTACAAATTATACCAACCTGTGTAAAATCAGAAATCAGTCAATTGAGTTACAAAATATAAATCGGATTGAATCTAGACACGTTTCAAAATATCTCCCGTAATATCTTATTGAAGCTAAGGCCTAGTGCGCTCATTACTACACTGCAATAATTGTCCAATATCCTCACAATGACAATTAATGATCCATCGGCTCAAGACCACCCACAATTCATATCTTGAACATATTGCCCCACCTCGTCATATAGATCAATGGCGGGGTACAAAGTACAACTGCAACAGTAACAGCTTTAAATTAACAGCTTTCTGCCAATGTGATAGCTAATCTAACCAACATTTAATGAGCAGATACCTGTTTAATTAATTTTAAAATGTTCAAGCGAAACCCTGTAAACCGATGATGCGTCGAATGTCGTCATTTTCCACTAATTGAATATTTGTAAATCAATCTGTCCACCATCTGCCATGAGACAGCTACCAGTCAGACTGACTCCAAAGCATTTAACTGTGATAATTTAGACCTTCATACAGTATTCTGAAATATTCATTTGAAACCATGTGACCTGATGACAAATCAAATGTCATTGTCTTCCACCAATTGAATATTTGATAATCAATTTGCCCAACATCTGCCATTAGACAGCTGCCAGTCAAATTGATCCGGAAGCACTCAATCATGATGACTTGGACATTCATACAGTACCTTGTCTCTGAAGCAACCGATATTTTAAATTATTTTCCACCAACTACCTATATATAATCATATAACATAAAAAAAATAATCGGCCACTATTCAATGCCACCTGACCCAATATGGTATTTTTGCACACAATCAAGCGTAAAGTCTGATCAACTTTCGACTAACAAGTCGATCACACTTGATTAAACAAATGCAACTGCTTTTAAAACTAAACTTTAGTACATGTCGCCAAAAAAAAAAATGTTTATACTACATGTATTTACAATTTCCTAATTCAAGGCATGAAAAGCATGCTAGCTTATCTTCTAACGAGAATAACGGTGTCCGGCCAGCACTAACAACATGAACTGATATTTTACCGCAAGTACGATCTCGCAATGTACAGGTACACCAAACAATCTAGCAGCCTTACATAAAGAAATCTGATCTTCTTTAACTGCTTTATATGCATTTGTTAATGCCAATGGCGAATATGTTTGCCTGTAGCCTTGATGGCACTTTCTTGGATTGTTCTGAAAGGTAATAGAAATAGCTCCATCTAACCTAGCATTCTTAAGAAGGCGGAAACATTAAAAATTTTCGATACTTTGAAAAAGATATAACATTATTTGTGAAATACAATTTTTTTAAACTCATATGAACTAAACAACTTATTTAAATAAAGGATATCTCACCATCTAGATAAAACATTTTACATTTTTTATATCATATTGTAACGAATTGGGGGAGAACATAGGCACACCAGAAAACCCTGGAGGCGTCTGGAATCGAGATGGGTTGAAATGCCTATAAATAACTGGACTCGATACTGGTCCAGTCAAGGACCCGGGTATAAAGGTTGAATGAGCAAGAGGTGCCTCAAGCGATGGAATTGCCGTAGCAGTTATACTGTTTACTCCCATTCCATCTCCATGCCTAACTATTCGAGGAAGTCCTCTTTCCACAACTGAAAATCGACTTTTCAGATTGGAAATTTCATGCTCTTCGAGAGATAACTGATCCATGAGATCAGTCATCTCTCGTGTTATGCCCTCTATCTCCAAGTCCAAGTCCTCCTTCATAGTCACAAGACTTCATTCTCTGGTGGCGAGTGCATTCGCCGAGCAACTGTCGTGCCCGAGCGATCCACTCTCCACGACACGATGAAGCGTTCATAATTTCAGAGTCGGGTGACTCTATTGGACACCTTAAGAAGAGTACAAAAAAGTGCAAATGTGATGTTAGTGCAAAGACAGTGTGATGTAGAGGGTGTTATCTAGTGCAAAAGGTTGGGGTGGCACCAAAATCCTGATGGGTTGTCTAAGGCTATGCCTGACTGCAAAATTCTAAAGAAGAATCAAATTCTTAAGGGAAGTGTGATGCAATATAAGGGTTCTACAAGAAAAGACCGAGCTTGATAAGAAAAATAGATCTTAAGTCAAAATGTTGTTAGTTGAGAAGTTGTTGGCCAGCCTTGCAACTTAATTTGCAATCGAACAGAACAACGGCTCAAATACCAACAAATGGAAAAACCTAATGAACTAATAGTTAGCTAACGGCTCAAAGGTCAAATTAACCTACTGTGTCCCAGAAAAGTGTAATGGTTATCTGGTATATCACTTTTAAAGAGGTCAATTAAAAATTGACTAAGTGATTGGCATCAAAGTTGAATGTTATAAATAAATGCCACTTATTATAAACAATAGCTAAGGCAGAGACAAATAATAACAATCTGGCAAGTAAATGGTGCACAGATTAAATACTGTAGTGATAGCATTTGCGCACTATCTGGCAATAATGCCTACGGTTACTTTGGAACTGTTGTGCTGATAACAACCTGGCCACAGTTAACATTGCTCAGATTCTGTATCGTAAATGATAGCGTATGAGCGCACTATCTGGCAACAACACTCCAATTTAAATTCTATCCGGCTTTGATATAACTCCAAATACTAAAGGGGTAACAGTGTTGACACTATCTGGCAACAGAATACTGAGAGTACAATCCGGCAACGACTACCAAATAGAAAGTACTCTGACAATGTTCAAGCACTGAAAATCAGAGGACTAGGCTCAGCGATGTTGTCGGGTATGCAAGTACCAAGTATTAATGCAATCCGGCAACAAGTACCAATTGAAAAGCACTGACAACAAACTACTGTCCTAAAATCTAACAAGTGAAAAGGAAAACTAACTCTACAAATTAACTAGAACAGCCTGGCACGGAAAGCAATCATGAGCCGATGATGAACCATGAGGTGAATCAGCAGAAGAAGATTACTTTGCCTGCAAAGCTATTCAAACGTAATAAGAATGAGGATAGGGACGCCAAAAACTTAAATTCTAGGGAAGCCGGTTACTGAATTGATTTAATAAGACTATTGATTTTTAGACTGTCCTGAGGCTAACTTCTTAGGTTATAGGAGCGCGAACTCGCTATTGAAATAGCCTGGGCAAATAAAGCAGACTTATAACTTAATTGTAAACCCTTAATGGCGAGGAATATTAATCAAATGTGTTTTTGAAAACACATTTAACCAACATTCATCACAAGAAAGAGTTTATATCACGCTGCTTTACTTTCGCACACCCTGCTAAGATGGACAAGCTTTCCCTTTTCCAGGTTAATGTGATACCGGACTAAATTTGAGCAGCCAAAGGGTGTTGATACCTAGAGCCAAATTTGTGGCAATTTGGAACTAATTTTAAAGTACCCAGTCAAAGTTTTACTAAATTAATCAAAAACAGCCAAGACAGAACTGATAAGCACCCTAGGCTGCTATCTAATAGATCCGGTTCACCTATCCTAGCTATACATAAAGATGAAATGTCTGGCCAGATTCAATAGCTATAATTTCCTAGTCTATGATGCAATAGCGCTTAAAGCGTCACTAAGCGAGGAACGAACACCTCCTTAGCAAAGATTTACATGACGTACAATAAAACTTCAATAAATGACATTTTTAGAAATAACTAAATCCCCTAGTGAATATGTAGAATAATCAAATAAGCAAATCCGCTCCATGTATGCACTAATGAGTTATGTTCCTACCTGGTGTAAATTCATAAGTAGTGGTGAATATCCACAGCAATAAAAGGTTTCTAACACGTTATAAATAGTACCCTGTGTGACAATGCACCTTATAATTATCGGTTAGATGCTCAATACATTTATAAAATACATGCACCTTTTAATTTTCATTTAGGTGCCTAATACATTTATAAAATCGGGCACCTTATAATTTTCAGTTAGGTGCTCAACAAATTTATAAAATCTTGCACCTTATAATCTTCAGTTAGGTGCTTAATACATTTATAAATTCATGCACCTTATAATTTCAGATAGGTGCTTAATAAATTTACAATAAATTCATAAAATACCGGTACCGTAAATACATGACGTCATTATGTACAATTACCTTGAAATTGACTAGAGTACAATTACCTTGAAATTGACAATAGAGCTCTAATTTCTAAAAAGAAACCCCTAACATTATATTTTGATGAATATAAAATCCATCCTCCAATTTTGACAAGAGACACTTATTTTAAAACTTGCTTTGCTTTTGGTCGGAAGAAGTGTGAAATGGTGCCTCTTCAAGTGCCGGCGGTGTAGAAGCCCTTACTTCGGGCGAAACAAATAATCAACTTAATAACACTACTATAAATTAAGGCCTTGACTTACAAAATCTTTTAAAGCACGCTTATCACATAGTGTCAAAACAGCCTATGGGCACTGTCTGCACAAGATACGCGCCCTGGTTGCTATTCTCGTTTTTATTTTAACTGGCAAATTAAAACATGCCCCAAAACTATTTCAAAAGCTCAAGACATATAATTAAATAAGAATTTAAGTTTTAAGTTAGCTAAATATTTACCGCAAGCAAAGACTTCTAGCCCTATAAATTTTGATGTTTTTGATAGTAACGTCAAAAGCAGAAGAACGGCTGTATCATTTTCCTCAACCTTGAAACATTGGCCTGCATGAGCTGTCGTAATTAGACATACATGTAAAACAACGAGATCTGTGATTGGCTGAATAATAAGTTTTAAGCCAATCACAATCTCTGACATGGTTAAAGCTATGGGCACGGACTGTATAACACGACATATGCCTCAAGTTTTGCACGGTAAGAATGTTAACCCTAAATCACTGAAGTTGAAACACCCCAAAGGTAGGTGAAAATTCAGAGTACGCATCCAATCACGCAACATAAAATGCCAAATGACCTGTGTTGATCAGGCACAATGCCATTGCATAAATTTCACGAAACGAGATGAGAATTCAAAAATCGCAATCAGTGACAGACAGAAAGCGTTAACAGGCAGGCTGACTGTCGCCTGTCATTTGATATGCAAATTTCTGCACCAGACGTGTTCTGCAACATCGTCACAGAGACAGACATTCGGTAATGGTTTAAGGAAAAATGCCTGCATGACAGGCAATATCTAAAAATAAAACAACAACCGAACACGCGCGACGAGCATTAAATAATACACGTACCGGCCGGCAGACATTATCTAAAATGTCAGAATAACCGGAATTCCGCTGCGTCATGAAAAAGAGGATAAATTGATTGGGTGTTCCCCAGAATCCATGACTATGCGCGCTTCTGGGTATTAAAATCGACTCTCCATGCTCAAGCATTGCATAAATTTCATGAACCAAGATGAGAATTCAAAAATCGCAATCACTAACAGACAGAAAGGGTTAACAAGCATATTGTAAGGGCTTTTACGTGAATGGGTATGTCAAATATACATGTTTCTTTCCGTCAATGCAGCCCCGCCATAGTCCGAAGCCGAATTGGTTTGTATTTGACTGTGAAAGGCAACATTACACCACAGGCCTTTGAATTGCCTGTGCAATTATATTAGCTGGCAATTGCAACAGTAAAGATGTAGGTTTGTTGAGATTTCAAATTTGATGAAATTGGCTCATTTAGATAAGGTTCATGGCCTTAATTGCAGCGCGGAAATCATTTGTTAAAAATATTTTGACAATACAGCTTTCGATTCGAAACTCAAGGCTATTTGAGATTCTGGAGGATTTAACCACATATTTATAAACAGTAACAAAATGATGATTTCATCATATTAGTATCCTACCACCACAATATTTGAAGATTGAAGAAGAAGGTTAAAGCAGAAACATTTGAAAGTCAAGAAAACAATGAAAATGCAGAAATATTTCAGAATCACATGTCAAGATGGCGGGAAATTTAAAGGGCAGAGAAAAGATAGAGATAAATAGAACCACAACCTTTTCCTTTCTTTTTTAATTTAATTAATAATGGGTGTCATCCAATTCTTCCTGACAACAATGTGGTGCTTTTGGTTATACAATTTAGTATATAATATAACAATGTAACAATAGAATAGAGCAATACGCGATGACTAACCTTAAAGGCCAGGACGTCACGGATCGTACGCCCTTTTCAGTGGCCAGCAGGAATCAGTCTGGTTCTATAGACGCTTCTTGCCTGGTAACCGACAACACTCAGACATTTCCGGCTGTTCCTGCCAATGCTCGGATTATGCTCAGATTATGGTGGTGCATCGGCACTACAAGCTTTTTCAACGTTAAGTTGTTCCATTTAGCAAATCATTTAAATTTATATTTCAGAATTCCTTGATGCTACCTGAACTAAACTTAGACACATGCTGCCCTATACCATAAGGGAGATAAGTGCTCATAGTAAGGTCTCTAGGTCAAAAGTCAAGGTCATTCTGACATTGCTATCTGACCTCTGATTTTTCAACGCTACATGTAAGTTTCTGCGTTTAGTTCATACTACCCAAACTAAACTTGGACACGCTTCCCTATGCAAGAAAGATGTATGCTGATAGTGAGGCCACTAGGTCAAAGGTCAAGATTTTTCTGACATCGCTGTTTGACCTCTGCTCGTTAATGGTGGAACTAAGCTTGAATACATGGTTACCTCCATGTGAGCAGCATGATAGCATTGAGATCACAAGGTCAAAGGTCAAGGACACTGTGACAAACAGGAGACAGGTGAGACATTTAATTCAGTGTTCTTATACACCTACAGTACAGCTCTGGAATAACATAAAATGTTTCCAAAACAAAATAAAATGTACTGTTGAATATTTTGAACATAATTGGATTTGAATCCACGAACACATATATTCAGAATATTCAATGGAACAGTTCTTCTAACTAACATTTTTCTTTTCTTGTTATGGAGTCTGAGCTGTACTGTAGTTATAATGCATTTACGGGTAGAGGTCTTGGAATATATGGTACAGCTCATATATCGGTTATTTAAACATTTCCAAAACTAAAATAGAAACGTGTTGTTTACACGTAGTACACTATTTAATGGTATAGAAGCAATGTTCTGTTGCAGGTTTTAATGGTATAGAAGCAATGTTCTGTTGCAGGTTTTAATGGGATAGAAGCAATGTTCTGTTGCAGGTTTTAATGGGATAGAAGCAATGTTCTGTTGCAGGTTTTAATGGTATAGAAGCAATGTTCTGTTGCAGGTTTTAATGGTATAGAATCAATGTTCTGTTGCAGGTTTTAATGGGATAGAAGCAATGTTCTGTTGCAGGTTTTAATGGTATAGAAGCAATGTTCTGTTGCAGGTTTTAATGGGATAGAAGCAATGTTCTGTTGCAGGTTTTAATGGGATAGAAGCAATGTTCTGTTGCAGGTTTTAATGGTATAGAAGCAATGTTCTGTTGAAGGTTTTAATGGTATAGAAGCAATGTTCTGTTGCAGGTTTTAATGGGATAGAAGCAATGTTCTGTTGCAGGTTTTAATGGTATAGAAGCAATGTTCTGTTGCAGGTTTTAATGGTATAGAAGCAATGTTCTGTTGCAGGTTTTAATGGGATAGAAGCAATGTTCTGTTGCAGGTTTTAATGGTATAGAAGCAATGTTCTGTTGAAGGTTTTAATGGGATAGAAGCAATGTTCTGTTGCAGGTTTTAATGGGATAGAAGCAATGTTCTGTTGCAGGTTTTAATGGTATAGAAGCAATGTTCTGTTGAAGGTTTTAATGGTATAGAAGCAATGTTCTGTTGCAGGTTTTAATGGTATAGAAGCAATGTTCTGTTGCAGGTTTTAGACTTAATTTGATTGGAAGCCTTCCATTGGACCTTTCCAGTTTATCCATCCATCATATATGATGTCATAATCAACTATGTGATGTGTAGTATGATGTCATAATCAATTATGTCATGAATGATGTAGATAAATGCGTCACGAACGCATAATTGTAGACTGACTAGGCATTGTTGTATGAATTGTATGTCTACTCTTTACTATTTTGTAAACATGATGTTGAATATTTTGAAACTAATTTGACTGGGTGCTGTTGCTGCCATAGGCAACAAAATATTCAACAGCTTACCTGTATAGTTTTCTGGAAATTGATTGTCAGGGAGTTCAGGGATCAATCAATCCCCACATGAGCGAGGTGTGGGTGGAGCTTATCTAGAGATGGGCGGGGCATACATGTAGCTAAAATTGGAAAGGTCCATTATGTTCAATATACTCAGCAGTAGGTTTTGTAGTTTTATTTTGATTTGTGAACATTCTTAGTTATTTCTGGTTTATGCTGTAGTAATGTAGAATTGTGTTTGATGCAGAGAAAAGTGTAAGCCAGAGCACGCGCTGTCCCTGTATTACAATTAATTTATCTTGTCTTTCAGAACTTGAATTATCTAGTAATTTCCGAAATATTCTGTCACTCATGTAGAATTGACAATCATGGTGAAAGTACTACGGTGTCACCACTTTAAGAGTCAGACCGTCATCCCTGGCGAGAAGGAACCGCTGGCGATAATCGCCTCACGGGATCGTTTGTTCGTATGTACGGTGCAAAGTACTGTTGAGGTGTATGACTTAACAAAGGGAAACTGTCCGAAAGTGCACTGGTTTTACACTGAGTGTCTCGTAGAACGACTGGTTTACAATGAAGCAGGTAAGAATAATGGTGCAACCCAGTTTTAGCTATGCACAGTCCATCTGTAGATAACCTCCGCCCATGCTTTGCCCGTGTTGGGATTGATCAATCCCTGCACTTCATGGATCTCAGAAAAATGTATACAGGTAAGCTGTTGAATATTTTGAAACTAATCTGACTAGGTACTGTGGCAGCAACAGCACCCAGTCAAATTAGTTTCGATATATTCAACAGCATGTTTATTAAATAGTAAAAAAATATAATTCGTGCAACTTGCCGGACTATTAAGTGTATATGACAGACTTAATTACATGTACACATGTACGTCATTCATGCCGTAATTGATTATGACAGCCTATATATACACCTGTGCAAAAGTTAAGCACCAGCAAAAACAATAGAATGTAGAAACATGATGGTACAACTAGGCTGCCATACTTTTTGTCCCCGCGTTAGCTGACATAATTCCAAGTACGAAATGCACATGCATGCATGACTTCACGCCGCTTGATGTCCGTGCGTGGCGGGAAACAGCACACGTGTTCAGTTATGTAAAAGTCCAGTTTGAGGTGTAGAACATTACATACAGATTTAGGCGACAAGATTAGGAATTTTGTGTTCATGACCGTGGTTTATTTGTACAGAGAGAATTAGCTCTTGATTGTGAACCGCTATGGCAAGACGAAGGTTAAGTGATCGTGTGAAATGGCAAATCATAGGCATGCATACCACTGGTATGTCATGCAGAGAGATTGGCAGACAGCTGAACATTAACCATACTGTAATCAGTCGTTTGATTGCAAAACATGGGCAAACTAACGAGGTGAAGGACAGGCCTAGATCTGGAAGACCGAAGAAGACTACTGCCCGTGATGATCGAGCCCTAGTACGCCTTGTTAGGAGATCTCCATTCACCAACAGCAGAGTGCTCAGCCAGCAATGGGAAACGCGCAATAGAGTGTCAATGTCTACCGTCAAAAGGAGACTGTATGCTGCTGGCATGAAAGCTAGGAGACCTGTCAGACGTCCTCTCCTCACTGCACACCACAAAGAGGAGCGTCTGAGGTGGTGCAACGAAAGAAGACACTGGAACATGAGATCCTGGAGACGGGTACACTGGTCCGATGAAAGTCGGTTCCTGCTTCATGCCACAGATGGTCGAACTTGTGTATGGAGGTCCAGACGCACGGCGTACGACCAACGTAACATCATGGAAGAAGTTCCATTTGGTGGAGGTTCCGTTATGATATGGGGGTGCATCTCATTTGATTGTAAGCTGGATCTGTTGACTGTACCTGGAACACTAAATGGACAAAGATATCAAGATTCCATACTGGATAGAGTTGTGGTCCCTCATTTTGTAAATCATGCACCTGGAACCCACCCTATATTCATGGATGACAACGCCCGACCACATCGTGCTAGAGCTGTGCATGAATACCTCCGCCAGAATGCCATCGAAACCCTACCATGGCCAGCAAGGAGCCCTGACATGAACCCTATTGAGCATATTTGGGACATTCTGGGAAACATGGTGAGAAGGAGGGATCCTCCTGTGCAGAACCTACAGGAATTAACAGACGCACTCCATCTTGAATGGCAACGAATACCACAATGGCGTATCAGTCGGTTGGTGACCAGCATGAGACGTCGTGTCCAGGCCGTCATCCAGGCACAAGGTGGATATACCCGGTATTAATAATGACAGTCTCAAACTCGTGCACAGATGTTAAACTTCGTTTTCAGACACCTTAATGACAATCTAGCCACGTGTGTCAACTGTAGGGCAATAGTTGTCAGTTGTGTCAACGTAACCATATTCAGGCCTCGTTTTCAAGTTCAAACAAAAACATACAGTGTTTCCCCACCATCATAATCAGCATTCCTCTAGTTGCATTATTACCTCTTGCACTAAGATGGATGGGTACATAAATGTTTATGCTATTGCTTTCTTCATAGCACATGAATATACCCTCGCATGTGCGTAAAAATAGGGTGGTGCTTAACTTTTGCACAGGTGTATATATGTAATGTTGTTGATTATGACGTCATACTAGATTCATCCATTATCTTATTGATTTATTATTTCAAAATGCCATAAAGCGTCAACATGCGTTTATCCAAGTGTATTATGTTTTATTATTAGTTTCTCATGACACTAGGAAGAACGCTATTATTTTGGGTCCCTCTATCAACCAATCAAAATTCAGCATTTCTAGGTCATATTGGCTTTTTTGTATTTGATGTATTTTGATGGCAAAAATTGCTTTATATATGATTATCAGTGTGGCGAGTTAAAATATGCCACTTTCGAGACTGTCGGATAAACGCTTTGGCTGCCATCTTGGTTTGTTTTACCGCCAAAGGCTCCCATAGTAAAGCAATCGGCCCATAGTAAAGCAATGGGAAATTATTTAAACAACTTCTTCTCAAGAACCACTGTGCCGATTTCAATTATATTTGGGAGGAAGCATTCATAGGGCATAGAGATCTAAGTTTGTTCAAATGAACCCGATCGGCCAATTTGTCCGGCGGCCATCTTGGATTTAGGCCGATTTCAGGAAATGGCTTTAAAAATCTCAGAAATGGCTGGTGGGGTTGATGCAAACCTCATGAAATATGATTTATGGCAAGGGAACTTAATTGGTCAAATGGTTCGGTGGCCATCTTGGTTGACCTACGTGTAGTTGTAGTGAAAATGACTTATTCTCTAGAAGCGCTGAAGGGATCGGGCCGAAATTTGGCAGATACGATTAGCCTTAGGGCCTAAGGGCCATTAAAGTTTGTTCAAGAGAAGCTGATCCGTCAAAAAACATGGCCGCCGTGGGCCAATCAAAATATAGCATGTTTGGTAGCCATATTGGATTTATAGTTGTAGTGAAAATGACTTATTCTCTAGAAGCGCTGAAGGGATCAGGCCGAAATTTGGCAGATATTATTAGGGCCTAAGGGCCATTAAAGTTTGTTCAAGAGAAGCTGATCCGTAAAAAAAACATGGCCGCCGTGGGCCAATCAAAATATAGCATGTTTGGTGGCCATATTGGATTTTTTTATTTGATGGATTTTGAGGCCGAAATTGTTTTTATGTGTTTTTGTGTATTCTGATCTCAAATTTGCAATTTTCGAAACTGTCGGATAAATGGTTTGCTGGCCATCTTGTTGATAAAGAGCATTCTAGTTGAAATGCCTATTGTCCTTGTGAGCGATACAGGCCCCTTGGGCCTCTTGTATTCATTACAAAATTGAATTTAAAAAACAAAACTTGCAGGTTTTTATTTGAGCTTGAAACAGAAACTATAAAGCAAACAGTTTCATTACTGGAAACTACAAAAAAGAAAAGTCGGCAGTCTTTTTTTAGGGTCAGTCGGGAGAGGACAACCACATTACCACAATATACATGTAATTGCCGTATATAATTTATAGGCAGATATGTAAAAACTGACTAGCCGATTTACCCCAGTTATTAGTTGAAACTGACCAGGCTTACATGTAGATACAATTTCGATAAATCTTCATATTTCTGGTCATTATTTCAGCCAGTATGCATCAGAAAGAAAATATTTTGAAAAATGTTTAGGTAAAGTCTTTTATTGTAACTCGTGGCTACTATAAGGCTGTCTGATGGTCATATTTTTGCCATTTCAGACAAATATTAATTTGTGTCAATTTCCTTATAGCTAATTACGTAGCAGCAATTGAATACAAATGCAGTCGACAAAACATCTTCAAGTTCGTCAAAGTCTACCTGACCTGGCACAGCCCACCTACAAGACAACCGATGAAAGTGCGGATTGCCGGTCAAGCTCTCGGTCTTAGTGTTAAAGACTTACTGGCTGGAAAATCTGAGGTCATCGATATTCCATTCTCTGGTGATGTCTCTTGTTTAGCATCATGCTCTAGTACCAGTAACTTTGCCATCGGTACAAACGCTCTAGTAACGGTGTATCATATTGTGGAGAAGCTGTTACCAAACACAGAGAGGATGTATAAAGATGTAGAACCATTAATAGAAGTGACCTGGCCAAGCAGTGTTGTGAACATTTCTTTATGTGAAGACTATCTAGCCTGTATTTGTCAGAAAGATGTACGTGTCATCAAAATTGTTTTCACAGAAACCACCCCGAGATGTCGTAGTTACGCGGTTAGTGATCATAGCGCAACAAAATCAACAGAATCTAGCGTAAAACACAGCCCCAGTTTGCGGTCAAACATATTCAAGTCTCCCAGTCACACAAGTAATGACGGAGCATCTACACCGATTTACGCATCATCAGGTCAAACTAGAACCATCACAAAATATTTGCTGGATGATGATCTTATGATGTCACCGGGGATTCAGACCGCTACTGGTGGACATCCTAAGTTTTCCAGTGTTGGATTGAGAATGTCGAGAACACCGAGTCCGGCAGTTTCCTTGGATCAGATATCGGAGAAATCACTAAGTTCAACTCCAGAATCAACAAGCCTCATATCTGACAGTCACTTTGTGGTATGTATATGTTCATCTCTCTGTGTATGTACTTTTCAGTGTATGTCATCTGTTCGTATTATCCTCATACATTTTGTAAAAAACTAGGAATTATTGCAATCACCTCCACCCATCTGTCTGTCTCTCTGTATGTCACACTACATGTACATGTAACTCCTCTGAACTGTTTGTCAGAATTCAAACTTATTAGTTAATGTGTGTTAGCCATATAATTGCAGAATTCATGACAATGTTTGTGGCTCCTCCCCCTGTGGGTCATGGGTCGGGTCAAGAGTTGAAATATCATATACATGTAAATTCTGTCTTCAACGCTGTCTCCTGAGACCTTTCATGGTGGAATTCAATAAGATTTGTTATGTGAGATACCCATATCATTATGTAATGCAAGATCAGATGACATTTTTGTTTGGACCCTGTGGGAGATCTAGAGGGCTAAATGCAGGTTCCCACGGTTAGATACATACACGTATCATACAAATCAGTCAGTCACACTATCTCCTCCAAACCCATCTATTGTAAGAGGCATGAGTTACCCATGCGATTGAGAATTGCAAGATAGCATCTATGGTTGGCTGCACCTCATGCAGGTCAGTGGGACAAGGTCAAATGCAAAAATTCCATCTGGCACGCTGCATGGTCTCTCCTCTGAAGCCGTTCATGCAGTTTGAGATGGGTGGGGGCAGGGTTGGCGAGGAGGGGGGTGGGGGGGGGGGGGTGGATTGGTGTGTGTGGAGAATTCAACCAAATTTGTTTTCTGATTTACCCATATGATTGAGGATTGAGAGGTGCCATTTAGATAGGGCTCCACCGGCCATCGTAATGGTGGTGGGTGTGTGTGCATGAAGCCAGAAATTTTAGGTTGTGGAAAGTGTATGGATTTGCGATGACGTGCCAGTGACATTCATAATTCTCTTGTTTCTCATCTAAATCTGTGCATTTTTATCTCAAATTCTTTCATGTTAAATATCTGGCGTAAATGTCCATGTTTCCTGTCAGCAGTTTCCCAATGGACTTCTAGTTTTAGCTATGCCCCGCCCATCACTAGCTAAGCTCCACCCACACTTCGCCGTGTTGGGATTGATCAATCCCCGAATGCCCTGACTATCAATTTCCCGAAAACTATACAGTTAAGTTTTTGAATATTTTGTAACTTATTTGACTGGGTGCTGTTGCTGCCTAACGCTCAGTCAAATTAGTTTCGAAATACTCAACCGGATATGTAGTAAATAGTAAAGACATACAATTCGTGCAGCAACGCATAGTCCGTCTTCAACAATGCGTTCGTGACATACATTGTATCTACGTCATTCATGACATCATTGATTGTGATGTCATTCTATGCATCACGTAGTTGATTATGACGTCATATGGTGGATGATGGGTAACGTGGAAAGGTGAATTGGAGCTAATGCCATAGATTTTCACACTTCGTAAAGAAATTGACCGAAATGTTTGTCTTTCTGGGCCACATTTAGATACACGTGTGTTTCATCTTCCTACTTCAAATACTGATGTTGCAGATGAGCGATTCAGGACAAAAGTTATTTGGTGGTAATTTAGCCCGTTAACCCTCAAATGTCCATTTGCAGACCAAGAGAAAAAATTGTTTTCTGACTTCTCTTGGCCTGTAGATGGAGTTTTGGCCGACTTCGTCATGAAAGGTTAAATCAGAAGCACTGTGTGTTATTTTTATATAGGTTTGGGATTTTGATGACTCAGTAACGATTCAGCAGAGCAAACCTCACCATAATTACGGCATCGATACACACAGCCCGCCCAGTATCCGGCGCTCTATAAATGTGCCGGCGGACACACTGCCTAAGACGGTCTATTTGAAAAGCCTACATTCCACTCTCCAGTTTGAGCCCAGTAGGATGTCTTTTATCCAGACACACTTCGAGGACCCTGTGACGGTCGTCGATAAACGAGGTATAACTTAAAACTATGCGAATCCTATGCAGCCCTATTATAACAATAGTTGTTGGTTCATTAGGCCAGGTGGTCAGATAATAAGTGGTCAAATATTGGGTGGTCAAATAAGGGGGGGGGGCGTGTCAGTATTGTTGGTCAGATAACTGGTGATCAAATAATGAGTGGTCAAATAACAGGTGGTCAGATAACAGGTGGTCAAATAACTGGTGGTCAGCTAACAGGAAGTCAATTAATGGGTGGTCAAATAACAGGTGGTCAGATAACAGGTGGTCAAATAACAGGTGGTCAAATAGTGAGTTGTCAGATAACAGGTGGTCAGATAATGAGTGGTCAAATAACAGGTGGTCAGATAATGAGTGGTCAAATAACAGGTGGTCAGATAACTGGTAGCTAAATAACAGGTGGTCAAATAGCATATGGTCAAAAGGCTAACTGTCTTAATACTTGAACACTGATATCGGCCAAAAACGGCTTCTGCAGTAGTATTGAAAAATGTCCATTTGCAGACCAAGAGAAGACTATTTTTTTTAATTAACCACTGGAGGAATGACTGGCTCGCCAGTCAGTCCCATGGTAAATTTTCAGAAATAGTCTTCTCTTTGTCTGCAAATTGACATTTTCTATGAGAAAATTAACATCTTGAATAAATTTGAGGGTTAACAGGTTTAAGTGAATGTTTGTCTCAGCAGTGATCAGCAGGTATTAAAGTTCTCATCTATTGTTAAAACAAACAAACATGTAGCTTAGCTAAATTTAGGTCTATTTGTTACTTTATTGACACTAACTATCTAGAGCTGTAGCCACCATTTTAGATAGATATTTGCTGGCGACATTTTCAGATTCTATTGTCTTCGCCGATGCTCAATTGTTGATATGAAACCCTTCTCGTAATGCTAATGCCAGTCATTCTTATGCTGGTTTCCACGGTGAGTGCATAGTAAGTGTCTAGCGTAGTTCAATACCAGTTGTTTCCTATGGTGTAAGTGACAACAAATATATTTATAACAAGTTTACTGAAAACTGTTGTTGCTGCCTATATATATAATATATAGATAATACATATGCAGTTACATGTGTGCACACTACAAATGAAATGAAGATAATATCAAACTGAGCACATCTTTCTGCAGGCTAAGTTTGACCTTCCTTCTGCTGCTATCTATAGGCAAATAGTGACATGCTATTCATCTAATGTTTCAAATATAGCGTCTTGTTCTTTCTTCTTCAGATGGTGCATGTGCTCCAATTGAAGATGTGACGGCTATTACGCAACTGCGTCTGCAGCATTCAGATGCAAACAGATTTTGTCATCTAGATCTAATTCCGACTTATTTAAATGGTGATCATGTTTATTTCACACTCTTATTCATTCAATACTGTCTTGAACATCAGTTGATGTAAGCGACATTTGAACCTGAGTCGGCACTGATAATAAGCATCCTTTAATCTTTTGACACCCCAGCCAACCAAAACATGTCTGCAGTGATTTTGATAAATGTCGCTCAGTTGCCGTTAACCTTTTAACTCTTGAATTTGTTCAAGAAAATTTAAGTTTTCTCATTAAAAATGTCCATTTTCAGACCCTGAGAAGACTATTTTTGAAAATTTACCACTGAAATTACTGGCTCGGTTATCGAGTCAGTTATTTCAGTGGTAAATTTTCAAAGATAGTGTTCTCATGGTCTGAAAATGGACATTTCTCAAGATCAATGCAGAAGACGTTTTTGGCTGTTATGAGTGTTAACGAGTTAAGCATTTGCTCAGTTTGCCGCTAACTAGTCGCCCCTATTTACCATGATAGTCACCCACTCTGCTGCTGCTAATTAGCCTGTGGTTAATATTTTACCATGTAAATAAGTTAGCCGTTAACTCTTCCACCAAGAAATCACTGAAAAAGTGTATTCTTTACACTATAAAGCGTATAAACTTGGATATTTGGAAATTATTTTAACTGGAAGTTGTTGCTTCCTAAGGCAGCAACGGCTTCCAGTCAAATTCATTTCAAAATAGTCAACAGTTTTCTTGAACACTTGCCTTGAAAAGGAAATGTGGAGAATTCATCAGTGAAATGGTTAAGTTGCAACAACTCAAAATCTGATTGGTTTGGATGGATTCAACTATGACTAAAAGGTCCTGCCGATAAGTGCTACTAGTAAGATGATTGATTGGCTGTGGAAATCAGCTGGGCGGGGTTCAAATCCAGCTCGATTGTCAGGTGATCGGGTGGCTGATGAGCAATCGTTTGAAACATAGGCAACCTCATTTACTCCTCGTTGCCTCTCCACCCAGGAGTATAAGTGGGTACCAGTGTAAAAACTGGGAAAGTTACTAATAACAGACTGAAATAAAACCAGTCTAGATGTGGCGTGAATGGGACCTGGAATCATGGATCCGATAGATGCCAATCAAACCATTAATTGTTCCTGGTAACTAGCAGCTAGTTATCCATAAACTATCGACTACATGTATCTAGCCAGTAGGCACTGGTTGAAATGTTACCATGCAAATGAGGTTTGCCATTTAGTAAAATCTGATTGGCTGCCTGTTGTTGACTAGAGGCTGGTTAACATGGAACCGTATGCTAACCAGCTGCTATGGTTGCTGTTGACTAGCCTCACGCCTGTTATCCAGCCACTAGATATCTGATTTTAAGAAGAAAATCCCTACCACTTCTTCTTCCTGTTAAATTAGGTCAATGCACATTCATTTTAAAATACAATTTCAAGATACAATTTCAAGAGTGGGACCTAAACTATGGATGCATTATACTGTAACTTTGTGTGTTTGTGTTACGTATGTAATGTAGGTCAGTCTGTCCTACATTTTGCAGCTCGCTTAGCATTGCAGAAAATTGTTGTCCGGGCTGTAGTTTCAAGAGTTTTCAGTATACAGGAACTAAATTTGTCTATGGATGCATTGTACACTGAAGGTGTGTTGTGTAAAAAAATAGGTCAGTATGAGTTACTTTTCATGGTTCACTGCACATTACAGAAAATTTTCACTGGCTATAGTTTCAAGAGGTTTTGGTACATGTACATTGTATACAGGACGTTGGTGTAGCGATGCATTATATCCTGAAGGTATCTCACGCCTCAGAGGTAGGTTGGCCTACTTTTTAGCTTGCTTGTACGACACTTTTCATAAAACTAGACTTGTACAAGGCAGGTATGATCGACATCAATCTCTATGCAATGCATTTGGTTTTTTATGCTCCCCGAAAAAAAATTTGCAGGAGCATATAGTTGCCGCTTTGTCCATCCGGCCGGCTGTCCATCCGTTCGTCCATCCGTCCGTTCACCATATATAAGATTGTCCGGGGCATAGTTTCAAAACTTTTGCACATGTGCTGACCAAACTTGGTATGTGTTGCATCTTATGGAGAAGGTGTGCAGAGTAGAAAAGTAGGTCATGCTGACCTACTTTTCATGGTCGACTGAATATCACAGAAAATGTTTGTCCATGCCATAGTTTCAAGACTTTTGCACATGTGCTCACCGAACTTGGTATGTGGATGCATCCTTAGCAAGAAGGTGTGCGGAGTATGAAAAGCAGGTCAAACTGACCTACTTTTCATGGTCGACTGAATATCACAGAAAATGTTTGTCCAGGCTATAGGTTCAATACTTTTTCACATATGGTCACCAAACTTGGTATGTGGATACATCTTATGGAAAATGTTGCACCGTATCAAAAGGAGGTCATGTTGACCTACTTTTCATGGTTGACTGAATATCACAGAAAATGTTTGTCCGGGCCATAGTTTCAAGACTTTTTCACGTATGGTCACCAAACTTGGTATGTGGATGCATCTTAGGGAGAAGGTGTGCACAGTATGAAAAGTAGGTCATGCTGGCCTACTTTTCATGGTTGACTGAATATCACAGAAAGTTTTCTCCGGGCCATAGTTTCAAGACTTTTTCACATATGGTCACCAAACTTGATATTGATTATTACAGAAAATAACTCTGTTCATTTTGAACATAGTTTTTATATGTATTATTATCCATTCAGTTTCTCTGCAGAGTATGCCTTCGGGGAGCATACACCAATTTATTGATTTGCCTTGTTTAAATATAAATTTCAGGGAGCATCAATCTATTTTACCGGATCACCATGTTATAACATTAAAGAAAATAAACAGCGCGCCAGTCTGTAATACCTGCAGAAGATAATCAACATTTTAACTGCTTCATAAGCTAATGATATTATTATAAGTGAACCCTTTAATGGTCAGCTGGCCAAAAACAGCCTCTACAGTCATCTTGAGAAATGTTCACTTGCAGGCCAAGATAAGACTATTTTTGAAAATTTACTACTAGAATGGCTGGCTCGATAACCAAGCCAGTCATTCCAGTGGTAAATTTTCAAAAATAATCTCTTGGCCTACAAATGGACATTCAATAAGCAAATAATTTGATTTTTTCGGACCAAATCTGACCATTTAAGTGGTTAACGACAGATGCTTTTACACTACAGATGCAACATGTGATAGTGGCATATTAGCTCCTGGTAACACAAGTGAGGGACAGTTACATTCAAGTCGTCATGACAACCTTATAGGAATATGCTGCTTTGTAGGAGGTCCGTATTCGGCAGTCATGTACAGTCTGCTCCCAAAACCTCAACTCCTCTCCTCATACAAATTCGCATCTGAAGCCTTACAGGTAATGATTTTAATTTAATACTTTAATGATTAAATTTAGTCATGTAAATTTTCAGTTTTGAATTATTTTGTAGAATTTACCGCTGAAATGACTTGCTCCGTTATCGAGCTAGTCATTTCAGCGGTACATTTTCAAAGATAGTCTTCTCTTGGTCTGAAAATGGACATTCCTTAAGACCAATACAAAGGCTGGTTTGGGTCAGCTTATGCATCAAAGTGTTAATTCATTTCTTAAATTAATGATTGACTGTTCAGAACGTTAATTATATGTTGAAAATGTACACTTCATTGGCTTGGACCAGGGAAACACCTCCCCATATATTCTGTGGGTGAAGGTACACTCATCATAATGCTTATCATGACAATGAAACCACCTTGACCTCTCTGCAAACTGTTGCCCATACTGCTATTGAATAGTATTCAAATCGAAATTGGACCCTTTGACTCCAAAATCAAAGTTCTTCTGACCACCAAAGACAATTATCCATCCGACAATAATGTGCAGATCCTAATCAGGGAGACAATTTTTCTCGTGTCAAGTATGAACTCAACTTAGTGATAAAATGGCTCTATGGAAATCGACGTCCAAGTATTAGGTAGAATGCTAAAGTTTTTCAAAATTCCTTGACTGCTTCATCTTCACAAGTCCAGGTCTATAGGTATTGTTGAGCCCTACAGTATATGATATGAAGGATCGCTCGACCTACAAATCCAAAATGGCGTTCATGCTGCAAGAATTAGGTAAATGTTAAAGTTTTTAGATGGACATTTAATTCATTAAGGGCTTATCCAAGCTTAGTAAATCTTTAGATATTTGTTCTATGCACGCATTTAATCCAGCATCCAATCATACTGAAAATATGTTCGGGTCATTACAGGTTGTGTGTCGTCAGTGTTTTACTCCATGTTCCGGTCATTACAGGTTGTGTGCGGTCAGTATTTAATCAATATCGTGACCAGCTCAAGCTTAGAAACCTACACATGCAGATGTACACCTGCAGCTATAGCTGTCACTGAGAAGTTTGATAATGTTCACGCTGTAAGTATAGGCCTAGGGGCAAAGCCTAATAGACGGATTCATTTTTACCTAGGCCCTGCACACATTTTACGTAATGTTTGAATTGATTATATACATGTACTTAACTTTGAACTCTGGATTCCCAGACTCTTGATTTCAATGTAATTAGAAAGCTAAGCTGCTGAGTATTTTGAAACTAATTTAACTTGGAGCTGTTGCTCTATGCTCGCTATGATATCCTGCACTCCCACAATATTTTTCACCTATTTATAGAAGACTAGAAATCTAGTGTATGTGGTATGGGAGGACTTAGATCGAAGCTAGACTGTATGTGAGAATATGAAAGTTGACATCTGTTCAGAAACTCTGATCAGCGAATCATCATGATCAGTCAGGAAAATCAATATTATTACTTAGTAAATGTTCATTTGCAGGCCAAGAGAAGACTACAGCTTTTATTCAAGGAAAGGATGCTAGCGTGTATTGGACGCATGCTAAATTTTGTCCAGAAACTCCCCAAAAATCCTTATGCTTATATATAGAAAGCATAGAGTATATCGGGTAAGCTGGTAACAAGTACGATCTATTAGGACAAGGTGTTCAATTTCCAACCCAACATCTCTGAGAAAGCGGGTGGACTTAAATATTATGTTTATTTCAAGAAAAATTGAAATCCATTATCTAGAATGTTTAATACTCATAGAGAAGTAACATGAAAATTGAATGCAATTTCCGTATATTGATTCTTACCGCTGTACCACTATGTTTAATGTATGCCACAAAACATCATCGCAGAAGTCAGAATATTAAATGGGATCGCCTAAATATTGTGTATCCATCAATAAAAATTGTTTATTACATCAAAATCAATGCTAATTTTGATATAAAATGTCGTCTTGAAAATATAGAAATTTACGTGATATTAGGAATGCGATAAGATTCAATCAAATTAAGAAGTGTTATAGCGAATACTCAGTAGATATGAATATACTGGACTTGGACCTCAGAAAGTACTATATATTAGCATTTCATGATCGTAACCGATGCCAACCTATTTGATAACGTAGAGGAGTCATTTCAGACAAGGATCGCATCGATGAAACCCCGCTAGGGCCTCCAAACACAAAAGCGGTTTAACCTCTTTTGTGATTGGAGGCGCATATCCACAAGCACTCTAGGGTGATTATATCTGTCTTTGTGATCATCAATGGAATCACGTGATCGTGGTTGCATGATAAAAAATGAAAATTGGTATTTTAGAGCTTTATTTCCTCATTTTACAAATGATAGCCCATACATTTACAGATGTTATGATTGCAAACAGTAGGTTTATTACATAATATGGTACCTCCAGCTATTTTATTCCTGTATTGGTTATTATTTGTACTCGATAGCGAAAATGTTTCCTCACCCAAGGATGTCTTATTTTCGTGACAATTTCCATCCCGAAAATACCGATTTAACTTCAAGTTCGCAATTTGAGCCGAAAAAAAAATCAAAGCTATTTTCTTATATATAGGATACACACTCTTTTTAAGCTGTTAATAACCAATAAAAACCTGCGTCTAACGCTTGAATATAACAGCTGTTTTTTAGCTCTCCTGGCCTGAAAGGCCAAGTTAGCTTATGCCATGGCGACCGTCCGCCGAGTGTCCATCCGTCATCCTGTCCGTCAACTTTTCCTTTAAACGACGTCTCAAGGACCACGGGGCCGATTTCAATTATATTTGGCAGGAAGCATCCTTAAGGCATAGGGATTCAAGTTTGTTCAAATGAAGCCGATCGACCAATTTGGCCAGTGGCCATCTTGGATTTCGGCCGATTTTAGGAAACATCTTTAAAAATCTTCTCCAAAACAGTTATGGGGATTGATGCAAAACTCATGAAATATGATCTAGGGCAAGAGCTGAACCAAGTTTGTTGAAGGGAACTTGATTGGTCAAATGGTTCAGCCGCCATCTTGGTTGACCTAGTTTTAGCGAAAACAACTTCTCCAGAACCGCTGAACAGATCGGGTCGAAATTTGGCAGATATGATTAGGGATTAAGGGGGAATAAAGTTTGTTGAAGGGAAGTTAAACTGTCATAAAACATGGCTGCCGTGGGCCAATCAAAATATAGCCTGCTTGGCGGCCATATTGAGGTTTTTTATTTGATGGGTTTTGAGGCCGAAATTAGTGTTATATGTGTTTTTTGACCTCGTATGATGTCATAATTGGCTCAGCGCATGTATGGCGACATCATAATCATTACATCACAAAGAGTTCCATGTAGACTGTCATCAAATCTCAAACAGTCCGACAGATTGTATGAACTGTATGTCTTTGTAATTCTTTGCTATTTAATAAACATGCTGTTGAATATTTTGAAACTAATTTGACTGAGTGCTGTTGCTGCCTTATAGGCCGCAACAGCAACCAGTCAAATTAGTTTTAAAATATTCAACAGCTTACCTGTGTAGTTTTTTTGGATATTGATAGTTAGGGTGTTCAGAGATCAATTGATCCCAACATGGGGGTGGAGCTTAGCTAGAGATGGGGCGGGGCATAGCTAAAACTGGAAATGGCCATTAAATGGCTAACCTCTCTGTAACTTTAGTTAGGTGAATGATTACAACTTTGGAAATCCAAATCATATATTGTACGGCGAAGTCAATAATGCCTCGCAAAATACTTCTGTACATGAAAATCTCCAGTGACTAACTCCTCTTCATTTTGAACAATTAATTCAGAATTTTGGAAATATATTTGTCGTTTTATGGGTTTAACCCTTAGCACACGGATGTCAATATTCTATCTTTTGCGGTGTCAATCGGAAAGAAACTAGTATGCGTTTTTCAACCAGTTTGGTGGAAGATGACGGCAACATCTTCACCAAATTTGTTGAAAAATGTACACTAGTTCATCTTTTTCTTTAATTTGAAAATTTCAAATTTTGACATCAGCGTGCTAAGGGTTAAATCTCTTGATGGTGGTCTGTTTGAACTTCTTAGCAATTTCATGGTGCAGACAAAACTGTCATTTGTCTTTTGGAATGGCAATTTGCAGGCCAGGAAAATACAGTCTGGAAATTACCACTGGAATGACTGCATGGCTCAATAACCTGGCCAGACATTCCAGTGGTAAATTTTCCAAAACAGTCTTCTCTTGTCCTGCAAATGGACATTCAATTTATAAGGAAATATTTTTATTTTGTTGATCAAATTTAGTCATTAAACGGTTAAACTAAAAGGAAAATCACGGTAGATATAAATCATGAAGATCCACACATTCTTTATTACCTTTCATAGTGTACCGTGAAATTAATCTTAATGGAAACTTCGCTACCGGTATGTAATGCTCATTTTCATTTGTCCCGACTAATCAGAATTTCTTGTATTCAGGTCGGTCCTCGACGTTCGTGTTAGTGTGTGTTAGCGCCCGCTGTTAACACCAAATATCATGTTAGTTTTAGTGTTAATATCAACCCCTGCTTTTGCCTTCATTTTCACATACGCCATTAGCGAATAAAAGGGGAACAGATATTCAAATCAGCATAAAATAAGCTGAATTTACTTGATATGAATGAGTTATTAGCTTACCTTTTTACTGGCAGATGAAAATTTAGTCATTTATAGCTATATCTAGCTTGATGTTAACACTGACCTCTAGAGGTTAACACCGTGTTGAGGTCAGGTCTTGGTGTTAGTGTTAATGCTTGCTCCTAATAAACGACAAGTCAAAGCATAATTTCTTTTGTATGCAACGCAATCTAACATCAAAATGGGTCTGAATTTGTAAACCTAAAATAAAACGATAGCTTTATACCTTATATAACGATATTCCAACTTCCGTACATTATTGTGGGCCATCAGCTTATTTTTTGGTCTATATAGAAAATAGTTATTTACCTCAAATAGGAAGACAGAAGACATCAATGCCATATTTATCTAGAGTGTTTTCCCCTCCTTTTAAACATATAATGTACCGGATATTAAATATTAGACATATAGACAATTTAAGCTAAAAATAAAATGACTCGATTTTTAGTTGATTACCTCCCTTGCAAAATAGTCACAAATATGAGATGGTATAGCCTGATTCACACATATATCAGATATCTCTGGTAAATTCTGAAGACTGTTTGCTGGTAACATTTAATTTAGGTTAATGAGAAGTCTATGAAAACAGTTATAATGAAAAACATAAATTCCTGAAGACTAGGTTCAACTATTTACCCACTTTACCACCACATTCCAAGCCTTTGTCATTTTAAGCAGAAGGGGAGACCGGGGCACTATGTAAAATCTCATAGCAGCATTCGTGTTTGATTTAACACTCAATCATAGGCGTAGGAACAGGTGGGTAGGGGTGAGGGCACCCACCATGCCCCCAAGTTTTTCCTCTACCACAGTGTCTCTATATAGCTCCCCTAATTTTTGGCCCCACCCATAGATTAGCCACCATACCACCACCCCTGGTCAGAGTACGTTCCTACACCCCGACACTACCAGTGTTAGTGTTAACAAACGGCCGGGTTTGGTGTTAGTGATCAGTGTTAACACTAACACCAACACTAACACCCAGACTTGACCTCACCCATTGTCATAAGATGCGAACCTGGCCTATTTTTTTTATTAACAATGAATCTAAAATTAATTAAGATAATAAACCATTATGTTTATGTTATACTGTGTTGCTTTTGTCCATTTTCATTGAATGTATTTTCCCTCATTTCCCAGCCCGGATCTAGATCTGTGTTTGTTGTATTTTCAGGAATTTCCCAGCCCGGATCTAGATCTGTGTTTGTTGTATTTTCAGGCATTTCCCAGTCCAGATCTAGAGGTGTGCTTAGTGAGTATTCAGCCATTTATTGGCATCACAGCCATTGCTCTATCTGGTGAGCATGTCATCCTCCTGTCCAAGGTCGAGACTGTTGATATGGCTGCTGACAAATCAAAGATGTAAATAATAATAATAATAATAATAATCTATATTTGTTCAGAATTTTAATTTTTTTCATAGAAAATGTCCATTAGCAGACCAAGACATTTGCAACTATTTTTTAAAATTTACCATTGGAATGACTGGAATCATTGCGACAAACAAAATAATCATGCCATCAATGAAAGATATTCATCTTTTAACCCATGCAATGACGAATCTATGAAAACAAATTCTTTTCGATTTATGGCATATTCTGTTGAATATTTAGAGATTAATATGACAGGAAACCGTTGCTTCCAGACATATTAATTTCAAAATATTTAACAGCTTTATTAGCTGGGTTAATCACTAAATGTTGATGTCTATGAAGGATAGCGTAAGTTACTTTAATTTCAGCCAATCAGAAAACCATCGTCTGTTTGCCTCATTATTATATAAGGTAAATCTAGCATCATAATAGTTTGTCAGTCTGGTATAAAAGCAGCTGTTAAGTTACGCTGGTGAATATGTTGAAACTAATTTGGCAGCAACATCTTCCATCAGTGAAACTACTTTCCAAATATTCCACATCTTAGTTATTTCATAATAAAGAGTTTGTTGTTTCACTTCAAGAGTATACTTACCTCCCTAATACTTTTGATATTGCTAAATATTGGCTTTCACTCAATAAACACTCAGATTTAAAACAGTTAGGTGCCCCTACTGGGCAGGGAGTCAGAGCGTAGTCTGGCGGATGCCAGCCCCACCACCGCGCATGCGCAGGCTAGCACTACCTCTTTGCTAGATTATTGGCAAAGAGAACACACATGTCTTTTTGAGTCATAAGCTTTTCTTGCTCTTAAACTGTTATTTGGTGTATATTTTGGAGTGATAGTGTCTGATTTGTATGGCAGGAGGGAACACTTCGCCACAGGAGGACTTAGGACCTTTAAATCAGGTGACTTCTAGTAAAATTAGCGAGTTTTCTTCCCGGTGTATTGTGTTTCCGGGACTCGCGTTTACCGTGATAAGCGCCTTAGTTAGTTGGTTTATGTCAACTCGGTGCTACCTAGGACTAATTTCTCTTTCTGTTTATGTCCACAGGTCTGTATGACGCTAAGTGGTGACATCACAGTAGCAGAGAGTTAGTTTTCTCTCCACCATGGTTCCATTTCCTACTAACACTGTTAGGTTATCTAACCAAATGAAAAATATGTCCAGTGAGTTGGAGGCCTAGTATAAAGGTCTTCTCACTTTGCCCTCTTGATCCAATTCCTTTCCCATGAGGTGGAGAGAGTTAAGAGGCGTGCAGATGGTGGAGTTCTCCGGTTCGTCACGTTGGATGGTTTGTCTATACAAAGTGTCAGGTATCTAGTTATTGATAATGTGGTGATGTTAATTATTGTAAACAAACAAAGGGAGATAATTAACATTTTTGCCAGAAAAGAGTTATCTATATGTATCTGATGGTTGTGTAGTCGACTTATCCATTCAGCATACAATTCCTCCTTGCACTTGGATGTTTTGTTGGGATCGAATTTTTCCTGTCACGGGATTAATGACGTCATAATCAGCCTGGCTATGTGTTTATCAGCAATTCAAGCGCTATGCTGGTTTCTGATGTATATTGATCTTTATGATCGTTTTCCTTCTCTTTGAGTTGGATTGAGTTTCTAAGCTTAACTAGTTGCTCATACTCCTTGTCCTTTGCCCTGTTTCAGGGACCGGGTTGCGCGTCCTGTGGTCGTTTTCTTCATGAAAAGTTCTGGCCTCATCTGTGCTATCAATGTAGCCCTTGTGGTCCCTTGGTTAATTGTGACATATGTAAGCACTGGGGGGGCGAGTTAATGTCCGAATTCTTGTGCTGCTTACAGGCGACGGACAAGGTGGTAGAGGAGGAGAAGAAGAAGAAGCGGAAACGAGAGGTTGTAAGTAGGAAGGGTAAGGGGAAGGTCTCGTCCGCGGTGGATATGGAGGCCTTCCGGACCGAGATGTTGGGAGAGATGAGGAGGGCAGTAAAGGATTTGGTTCCAGGGTTGCTTCCAGGCATGCTTCCTGGACCAAATCCTTTACTGTCCTCATCATCGGCTTCGGAGCAGGTAATCCCCGCCTCTGGATCGATTTTCCTTAGTCCGCTTCCGTTGTTCGACGATTCAGAGGTGGCCCCATTAGAGGGGGCGTTCCACGGCCCTGGCAGCAGGCTTATTGCCGCGCCGATAGGGGACCGTGGACGGTTGTCGCTGGAACCCGCGGGCTGCTTATCAGTCCAGGGGTATCCGCACGCCGCGGTGGCCAGTACCTCCTATGGCACCGTTCCTGGTCAGCCCGGGTTAGCTCTCTTTGCTGGCCCGGGGTCTAATCTTTCTGACCAGGGTAATGAGGATTACCTGCTAGGGTCGCCGTCTGACGACGTGGACATGGATGAAGACGTTTGTGCACCCCTCGCGGGGAATACAGGCGCCTTATTCCACGGTTTTACTCACCCTGGAGTAAAGTCCGCGGCTCAGGTGGTGGCCCAGGGCGCTGCTGATGGCCAGCGGTACCGCATACCTCGGCTTGCCGAGGGTGTTGCTGGTGCTGGCCGGGCCCGTGGTGAGACTATATATACCCCGCGCTCTGCCACGGTGCCTGCTCCTGGTCAAACCAGTGATATTCTCATGCCGGTGCTGTCAGGCCCGCGTGTTTTCCCTGGCTTGCCAGGTGTATCAGCATACCCGCCGTCAAGCTCTACTGCTTGCGCTCAGGAGGAAGACGAAGGACCCCGTCTTGTAGAGCGCTCGCAGTTAGCCACGGAGGAGGATTGGTATGACGCTTGCCAGTGGTTGGTGAGCGTTAGGCCTGATCTGCCCGTGGAGCAGTCGGCTAGCCAGCGTGTTCACACGCCGTGGTTAGCTGGGAAACCGACTGCTAACGCTATGCCTTCTCTGCCGCTGGCGGAGCATGTCGTTGACATGTTCAAGGCGGCGGAGTCGTCCATTAAGTCGAGTGGACGTCTCGCGAAGGCCCCTCGCGAGGTGGCCAGGCGTTGTCGCATCGTGCCCCTGGATTACCAGCGGTACGGTGTGGTACCCAAGCCCAGCGTGGATGACCGTGCGGCTTTGGGTGAGGATGCGCGGCCAGGCTCCCGTTCTGACACGGGTGTCTTGTGCGCGAACGCGTTGCGTTCGGCGAATACCGCGTTGCGTGATGCGGAGGAGAGTGGGAGGGCTTCGATTGCCGCTCTGTCCCACGTCTCCCAGCTGTTACAGGGGGTAGTAACGGCATCCGCATCGCGCCAGCCAAGTCCGGTCACTGTCCAGCGAACCATCCAGGATGGTATTAACCTGGCGCTGGACTGTATGACTCGGGCGGTGACCAGGAGTGTCAGGGCAAGACGCATGTTTGCCCTGGACAATCTGTGCCCGTCTCAGGACCTGTACAATAGGCTACTGCGTACGCCTATGACGGGCCCTGGTCTTTTTGGAGGTGAGGGATGTCGCCACCTCCAAGAGACGGTCACCCTGGTGAATAACCAGAGGGCGCTGCGCGAGCAGTTTGATGTGCTGCGTCGTGCTAACGCTCGCGCCGCGGCCCCGGCGTATCGTCCCCTGCAGGCTCGAGGTGGTGCTGGCCAGGTCAGTGGCCAGCCACCATCGCAGCGTCGGCCTCGGCCGCGTGCGATTCGGCCAGCAGCGAGGGGGGCGCAGGTTCCTCAGGCGCCGTCAGCCAGGCAGCCGCCCGCGCACCGAGGTGCGCGCGGGGCGGGGCGGGGCGCGCGAGGATCTGGGCGTGGTTATCGGTCCTGACAGGACGCTTACCGCGGTAAGAACCACTCCGGTGTGTATGGCGACGGAGACAGTGCCGCTCTTGCATGCCTCGTGTCCACCGCGGTCCCAAGGTGGGCCGGTGGGAGGCCGGCTAGCCGGCCACATGCAAGAGTGGGAACGGTTAACTCAGGACCGTTTAGTCTTGCGATGGCTTTCCGTCGGGTATCATCCAGAGTGGGTGACAGGCCCGCCGTCGCGACTGTCTCTGGTGCCAGTCTGGACTCCCATTCCGAGAGATCCAGAGCAAAGGTTGTGTATAGAGGAGATAAATTCCCTCATACAAAAGGGAGCTATTCAGCCGGCACAAAGGTGTCCGGGCTTCTATTCAACCCTGTTCTTAGTAACAAAACGCACCGGAGGGTGGAGACCGATTCTCAACCTCAAGCCATTGAACAAGTTCATCGAGACGCCCAGTTTCAAGATGGAAACGGTGCGCTCGGTGTTGGCGGGGTTGGAGAGGGGGATGTGGACGGCGTCGATAGATTTGAAGGACGCTTATTTCCACATCCCCATCCACGGGAGTTTCTGTCGCTTCCTGAGATTTGCATTCCAGGGCAGACAGTGGGAATTCAGGGTGTTGCCCTTCGGAATTTCCACGGCTCCTCGGGTTTTCACCCGTGTGGTTCTTGCGATCACAGCATACCTCCGCAGGAGAAGCATAGCAGTCCACACGTACATAGACGACTGGCTGTTGAAAGCGCACACCCGGGAAAGTTTGTCCGCCAATCTGGAGATTGTTTTGAAAATTCTCACAGACTTGGGCTGGATGATCAATTTCCCAAAATCAGAGCTGACTCCATCCCAGAAGTTTGTTTACCTGGGCATGTTCTTCGATCTAGAGACAGGATATGTTTATCCTACTCAGGAGAGAGTTCAGAAACTCATCTCATTGATTCAGTCAGTGTGCGACAGTCGTCATGTCCTGGCACGGGTTTACTTGAGAATGCCGGGGTTGATGGTTTCGTTGGAACCAGTCATTCCTCAGGCCGCCTTACGCAGGCGGCCGATCCAGTTGTTTCTCATGACACAATGGACCCAGAGTACAGGTTCGCTGGACTCGAATGTGTCAGTGTTGGCGCCTCTGATTCACCACCTGCAATGGTGGTTGAATACAGAGAATCTCTTGCCGGGGGTTTTGCTAACCCCTCCCCACCCTCAGGTGACTGTGTATACAGATGCATCGATGGAGGGCTGGGGAGCTTGCCTGGAAGAATCCACGATATCAGGGCTTTGGAATCTGGAACAGTCAAAGGAACATATAAATCTACTGGAGCTAAGAGCAGTAGTCCTGGGCCTGGAACATTTCTTACAGAAAGTTCAGGGCAAGATTGTTCTTATTCGTTCAGACAACTCAACAGTTGTGACTTACATAAACCGCCAGGGCGGAACGAAGTCGCCCAGTCTCTGTATGATGACATGGAAACTGCTTTGTTGGTGTCTGGATCACCAGATTACCTTGAAAGCAGTTCATATTCCGGGAAGGTTAAACCTGCTAGCAGACTCATTGAGCCGAAGGATGAGTGTTTTACCCACGGAATGGCAACTAAATCAATGTGTGGCGGATCGTCTGTTCGACCATTGGGGGAAACCCAACATCGATTTGTTCGCAACGAAGAAGAATGCGAAGATGACGATGTACGTCTCTCCGATTCCGGATCCAAGCGCTTTCGCAACAGATGCGTTAGCTATCAGCTGGGGGAGAATGTATGCATACGCATTCCCTCCAGCAATCCTGATTCCAAAAATTCTTCAGAAAATCAGACAAGAGGAATGCCAAGTGCTTCTGATCGCCCCGGATTGGCCAAGCCGATCATGGTATACGGATCTGCTGGACCTTCTGGTCTGCAATCCGGTTCCTCTGCCTCTGATGGACGATATTATCTTCCAGGGCAAGGCCCTTCACAACAATCCGTCAATGTTCAGATTGACTGCGTGGATGTTGTCAAGGAATCTAGAATTAAGGAGGGCTTTTCTGAGCAAGCAGCCATGTTTATGGCCAAAGCCAGGAGGGGGTCAACCTCCAGAGCATATAATTATAAAATCAACAGATTTGCAGAATGGTGCTCAAAAAGATGTATTGATCCAATGGATTCATCTATTCAAGTAGTAGCTGATTTCCTCTGTCACCTCTATGATGCCTATAGCCTCAAGCCTAACTCTATTGCTGGTTATAAGTCAGCATTAATGTCTGTTATTCCTTGCTTGGCTAAGAGGGGAAGTGATGAAGTAAATACATTAAATGTATTAATTAAAGGCATGGGCAATCTAAGACCAAGGAATCCACCTGTGATTCCGTCTTGGAGTTTATCGCTAGTGCTTCAAGTACTAGGTGATAAGCCTTTTGAACCACTTAGTTCCATTTCTATGAAACTATTAACACTGAAGACTGTGTTTTTAATTGCTGCGGCCTCGGCTAGGCGTAGGAGTGAAATTCATGCCTTATCAGCCGAGGATGACCGTTTTGTGGTTTCAGGGGAAGGCCTTAAGCTGCTACCTAGGATTAATTTCTTGGCTAAAAATCAGTCGTTGAAATATCCAGGTCAACCTATTGTTTTGCCTGCTTTGACTAGATATGATCCTAATTCTAAAGCATGGTGTCCCGTCCGGGCGCTGCGCCGGTACAAACAACGTACGGCGGCATGGCGCACCGACCAGTCAGCGTTATGGTTGTCATATATTGAACCCCATGGGAGGGCTTCTAAGGACACCATTTCCAGGTGGATTGTGGAATGCATTCAGTTTTGCCATAAATCCGCCACCGGGAAGCAGGTTGACGTGGCCAAGGCTCACAGTGTCCGCGGCGTAGTGACATCCACGGCCCTATTTAATGGGGTCCCTGTGGATGATATTATGTCGGTGGCTCAGTGGCACTGTGAGTCAAGTTTTACAGACCATTATCTCCGTGACACCTCTAATCCTCTCGCCTTGTCGGTTTTGAAAAAATAAATCGGTTTATATTTTTTGAGGTGGTTTTTCCTCATTACTTATATATTTCACAATTAATTTATGGAAACACCCACTTTTTTGGGCCTGCATCAGTCTTTACCAATGGGAAGATGATGTCAGCAGCCTTTTCAACAAGGTCAGTCTTGTTCATGTGTTGTCCGTTGTTGATTGTATTGTCACGATTACCCGTTATTAATATGGTGATGGTTTGTGTATTTGTGTGGTTCATTGTTGAGAGTTACGAAAATGGAGCTTTTTCGTCTCTGTCCTGTAGTACATGGCACTTGTACGTTGAGAGCGTATAGGACATTGAGGTCAGTCGACTCTTCCTCCCTGGAAGGAGGGGGGGGGGAGCGCATATGACATTCGGTCATCTCTCATACATCGGTGGTGTTATCCGATGGTTAGTCAAATCCTGACTGTTTTTTCTTACAGTTTCAGAAGTTTAAGTGCCTTAAACGCAGAAAAGCGTATAGGGATGAGCTGGTCTTTTGACCTCGCCTCCCTCCCGCCAGATTCACTTTCGAATTCTGGCAATATCAAAAGTATTAGGGAGGTAAGTATACTCTTGAAGTGAAATAAACGAAATCTAGGATTTCTTTTTTCACGAGAGAGTTGATACTTACCTCCCTAGATACGGACCCGGCCTCTCCACCCCACAGAGGCTCGGTCTTCAGGCTCTTAATAGTTGCATGTGTGTCAGCCAATAATCTAGTCAGAGGAAGTGCTAGTCTGCGCATGCGCGGTGGTGGGGCTGGCATCCGCCAGACTACGCTCTGACTCCCTGCCCAGTAGGGGCACCTAACTGTTTTAAATCTGAGTGTTTATTGAGTGAAAGCCAATATTTAGCAATATCAAAAGTATTAGGGAGGTAAGTATCAACTCTCTCGTGAAAAAAGAAATCCTAGATTTCGTTTATTATATAATAATGTATCGGTAGCTACGTGACATCACACAATATTTCTTGAGTAGACAAAATAGCGACGGCCACTGTTTAACATTAATGCGATGTCAAAAATAAATAATTGTGATACAGATAAAGGAATTCACCTGAAAGTGAATGATCAGGAATTTGGAATCTGCTTTTTTGCAGACATGGCAGACTGCATTTTCTACTTCAAATAATACTTACCAGATGTACTATTATGATAATGTCTATTATCTAGTCTAGCTCAAAACAAACAATTAAAAACTCCGCACTCTCCTGGTCCTGCCCATACTGTGTCAATTCCCAATCACAGTCAGATTCGTCTATTTTGGTCGATCTGAAAGTCGCTTTTTTTAGTCAGCTTGAAAATTGCTAATTTCTGCGCAATCTAGCTGTTTCGGAGTGGTTCATTGTTGAAAACATGGAAGGAAAAGGAAAATCATCACAGGGGCAGGTTGTATCAATCTAGAATTTATACATTCGTGCCGTAATGACTGCTTGAATTATCTTAAATTGGCACATTGTTTTAAAATGTTAGCCATTGTTGGAGTCGCTCCGGTACTCGTTAACTTTTTAATCTTATCCGGGTACTCGGTTAATTTCTCATGCAACTCGGTTCCTTCCAAGATGGATGCGCCAGTAGCCAAGATGGTGGCGCCCATGATTAACTTTTTGTTTTGGCTTGGCGTGTCTATGCACTCTGTTTTAAGCCGATCTTTAGCTCTCACTTCATTGTCGAGGGTGTTTGTAGTGATCGGTCTTAATTTCTTTGCTTTTTTAACGATTAGTTAATTACCAAGTCATGTTTATTAAATTTCACTCTAAAAAGTTTCAAATATTTCCTGCCTAAAGAATTGATTATCATTAATTTATGAGAAAGTTAATGTTTCTAAGTAATTTAAAATTACAATCAAGTTAATTGTGTGTGTTGCTCGTCATTGTATATCATGTGCAGTGTTTTAATTCATACTCTGTGTTCGCAGAAAGTGAAGGGGCAGGATACTCTCTGCCAGCACTGCATTCGGTTCATGAAACGGAAGTTTTCCGGACATCACTGAATTGCCTGCGTGAAGTGCAAGGTTGGGAGTCCTTGCAATCTGTGTGCGAAGTGGTCGTAGCGGCGGTCCCGGACCGTCAGAAACCGCGAGGTGGCGATAGAGGACGGTCCTGACGGGTTTCTGATGGGATCCATTCCAGTGACGTCAGGAATGAAGGGAGTCGAGGATCTTCACCCACGCGAATTAGCGTCTTATCGTGCAAGATCGACCGCTAGCTGTGCGCAGATTCCTACCGTCGGAGGCAGACTTCAACTGCTCTCAAACCAGTGGGAACAGGTCGTGCAAGATTGTTTAGTCTGTCATTGGTTAAGAAACAGATACGAACCGGACTGGCTCATCCGTCAATCGTTAGTTCCGTTAACATCGACTCCAGTATGGACTCCCATTCCAAGGGAATCCGATCATCTAGATGCCATTTGCTCAGAAATCAAAGATCTTCAGCAGAAGAACACGATTCATCTAGTCTGCAATCAGTCCTCCCTAGGCTTTTATTCGATAATGTTCCTGGTTCCGAAATTGTCAATCTCAAACCGTTGAACAAATTTATTCTTTCTCCAACGTTTCAGATGGAGACTGCAGCAGCGGTGATGACAGGGCTGAGAAAAGGCATGTGGGCAGTATCGATAGATCTGAAGGATGCATATTTTGATATTTCAATGTCAATTCCTTTTCAGAAATACCTTCGCTTTGCATTCCAAGACAATGTTTGGGAATTCAATGCGCTTCCGTTCGGTCTGACCCCAGCACCGAAGGTCTTCAGCAAAGTGGTTCTCGCCATGACTTCTTATCTTCGCAGGAGCAATATAGCTGTTTATACTTACATAGACGACTGGCTGCTGAAGGTGGGGAATCCAGTCATTCTGCACAACAATCTTCAGGTAGTCCTGGCTTTACTAAAGGATCTAGGATGGATTGTGAATCTAGAGAGATCAGAGTTTACTCCATCCAAGGAGTTTATATATCTGGGAATATTTTTCAATCTCAGGGACAGTGTAGCTTTTCCGGCAGAGAGCAGAGTCAAGAGTTTGATTGCAGTTCTGGAGTCAGTTTCTCTAGGCGCCTATCTGACGGCGCGTCAATTTCTCAGAATACTGGGTTTACTAGTATCTCCGGAGAAGGTGGTGCCTTATGCGGCACTCAGGCGCAGACGGATTCAGATGTACTTAATGTCATTCTGTTCTCAGAGAACAGATCCGTTGTCTCTGAGGATTCCAGTAAAAGAACCATTGATATTCCGTCTTCAGTGGTGGTTATCAGAACAGAATCGCCTGCGAGGTGTTTTTCTACAACCTCCTCAACTGCAGTTGTCCATCTTCACAGATGCATCGACGACGGGTTGGGGAGCAGTATTGGATGATCTGTCAGTGTCAGGGGAATGGGATCGGACCAATGCGCAGAAACACATCAATGTTCTTGAATTATTAGCAGTGGCATTAGCACTTCGAAAATTTGAGAACTTAATCTGAGACAAGATTGTCCTGGTAAGGACAGACAACTCAACAGTGGTGTCTTATTTGAACCGCCAGGGCGGGACAAGATCACCGGAGTTGTGTCTGATGATTTGGAACCTTCTGCTGTGGTGTCAAGAGAGGAATATTATTCTTCAGGCAGCACACACTCCAGGAAGACTGAACATTCTAGCGGATGCTCTCAGTCGAAGGACGGTTTGTCGTCCGACCGAATGGCAGCTCCAATCGGTGGCGGAGGTTCTTTTCAAACATTTGGGCAAGCCAAATGTGGATCTATTTGCGATAAAACAAAACGAAAAGATCGTCACATACATGACACTGATCCCGGACCCGCTAGCTGTAGCAGTAGACGCACTGGCAATAAGTTGGAAGGGAATGTACGCGTATGCGTATCCTCCAACAATTCTCATCCCGAAAGTTTTGGCAAAGATAAGAGAGGGCATATGCCAAGTACTACTGATCACCCCTCATTGGCCAGGCCGATCATGGTTTACGGATCTGCTGGACCTTCTGGTCTGCAATCCAATCCCTCTTCCAGACAGAAGGGATCTGATCTATCAGAACAGAGGTCTGTATCTCCACGACAGACCGGAGATGTTCCAATTGACTGCATGGATGTTATCAAGCAGCGTGCAATTAAGGGTGCCTTTTCTGAGCAAGCAGTGAAGTTTGTCGCTTCAGCCAGAAGAGGGTCAACCACCAGGACATATAATTATAAAATCAACAACTTTGCAGAGTGGCGTAAGGGAAGAGATATTAATCCTTTTTCTGCATCTGTTCAACACGTAGCAGATTTTATCTGTCATCTATACGAAGTTAACAAACTTGTACCTTCAACCCTAGCAGCATATAAGTCTGCATTAGCTTCAGTCGTTCCCAGTCTGGCCATTGTAGGAGTGGAGAACGACACTTTGAATGAAGTTATTAAAGGAATGAGCAATTTGCGACCTAGACAGCCAATTCCTATCCCAGCATGGAATCTATCTCTTGTTCTACAGGTTTTAGGGCATGCTCCCTTTGAACCAATTATATCTAGAGATATTAAACTGTTAACTATTATATCAGTTTTCTTGGTTGCAGCAGCATCGGCGAGAAGGAGAAGCGAAATAAATGCGCTTTCTGCCGAACAGGACCGTTTTGTCGATACGGGTGAAGGTTTAAGTCTACTTCCACGTCTTTGTTTCCTGGCAAAGAATCAGTCACTTACATATCCAGGACAGCCGATCAATTTGCCAAGTTTAATTAGACATGACCCAAACTCTTCTGCTTGGTTTCCTGTCAGATGTCTGAGGAGTGGAGAGATGACCCGAAATCTCTGTGGTTATGTCTCAAAGCTCCTCATTTGCGCGCCTCGAAAGACACCATTTCTCATTGGATCGTCGATGCTATTAAGATGTCGCACAAAATCGCTATAGGAAAGCAGATTGATCGTGCGAATGCCCATCAGGTTCGAGCACTAGCAGCAGTATCGGCCCTTTATACGGGTGTCTCCTTAGAGGAGGTGATGTCTGTAGCACAATGGCATGCCGAGTCGTCATTCACTGATTTCTACCTTCGCGACATCTCCAGCGTACTTAATCCGGTAGCCATCGCCAATTTATCGAATCTTAGCTAAAGCCACATCCGACCACTATTTCGCATACATCGCAAGGTTCTTCCACATGTACTGAACAATGGTAACGCACATGATCCAAGAATGACCGTGGATTGGGCGAAGCTCCTGTGATGATCAAGAAAGATCAAGCACTCAAAAATGGTGTTTACTTTAATTAAGTGACTAATATTAGTTTACTTACAGTCGAAATACCAGACTGATTAAGTAAATAGTCTGGTTCAAGAGTAACTTATTCATTGCAACAGACGGTAGACTCATTCCAATTTGAAAATCTAGTCGATATACTGATAATTATTTCAAAATTAGAAGTTGTAGTAGCTTCTTTGCACTCTACTAGACTGCCCTAGCTGAGACTTGGGGTTGACACGGGTCTGGGTTGTGCTTCCCCTTTTTGACAGCCCTCTGGAATTTGTACGGACAAATGAGGGGGTGAGCACTGTCTAGACCATGGAAGTTTAGCACTCCATAAGTCAGATGGCAGAACCCAAGCGTATGCCAGGGTTCTAGTCTCTTCATAACCTTCTCTGTAGGATGGTAGATGAGAGCTGTTTCGAGCCTCACCTCCTCCTACCGGTATTTCTTGGCTGTCGAAATCCGGAGTTTATCATAATAGTACATCTGGTAAGTATTATTCGAAGTAGAATCAAAAAAGCATCCGCTTTTGTTTCTACGAGAATTCTTGATACTTACCAGATGTACTATGGCCATTCCCGCTGAGGTGAGGCTGAGCTGCTTTCATTGTTTGTCAAGGCAAATATAAGACGAATCTGACTGTGATTGGGAATTGACTCGGTACCTGGGGCTATGGTAATTCCCGGACACAGTATGGGCAGGACCAGGAGAGTGCGGAGTTTTTAATTGTTTATTTTGAGCTAGACTAGATAATAGACATTATCATAATAGTACATCTGGTAAGGATTAAGAATTCTCGTAGAAACAAAAGCGGATGCTTTTTTGATTCCGTGGCTGTTTAACTCAGGATATGCTAAATATTTTGAAAACAATTTGACTGAAAGTTGTTGGTGGTTTTGTTTTCAAAATATTTGGCATATCCAAAGCTATTGCCCTTTGAAATTATTGTCTGATGGTTTACAGCAGTCAGACAGTTAAGGAGAATCTATCTTATGGCCCCTTATAATGACAGGTTGTAATGTTTTTATGCGTGTGCTTCGCCTTTAGGCAGGGGAGTGAGTGCAGTTGGAGCTTGTATGCCCTTCAGACGTCTTCTGCTGCTGACTTCTATACTGATATGGTAAAATTAATATATTAACTCATTCACCCCCAAGTCAGCCAAAAACAGATTTTCTTCTGGTCTTAATAAATGTCCATTTGCGGGTATTTTTTAATAATTTACCTTTTCAAAAATAACCTTTGTCTACAAATGGAAATTTTCTTTGAGAAAATTTAAATTTTCTTGAATGACTGAGGATTAAAGGGTTAACTTCTTGACACTCAAACACAATTCATTATGATCTAATGCTTTGTTGATTATTTTGAAACTAATTTGACGGGATGCTGCCTATTGCAACAATGGTCCCAGACAAATCAGTTTCAAAATATTCAACAACTGTATAGTTGTATTGAATGGAGACAGAAATTTCAAGAATTGATGTATAGCAGCAGCAGGATCCAGGCAAATTAGTTTCAAAATGTGGACCTTTCCTGTATGGTTGAAAGTGAGACCTGGGAAGCTGCAGGATTGACCTGTAGTTGGACAGAACATTGTAGTTTTCACAGTCAAAGTTGAACCATTATGCTGATTATTAATTTCTTAGTACAGAAACAAGAAGCTGAGCTAGTAGATTTGAATTTTGGTTATAATATAGTATGTGAAACTTTGTGAAGGCTGTATAAAATTTACATGCACTTGTGCAGCAAGGTCAGATGAAAGTATTCAACCAATCATTTCAGTGGTAGATTTTCAAAAAATGCTCTTGTGCAAATGTACATTTAATAAGTATTAGACATTAACCCTTTAATGGTCATACCGGCCCAAACCGGCCTCTGCTATAACCGAGCCAGTCATTCCAGTGATAAATTAAAAAAAATTGTATTCTCTTGGCCTGTAAATGGACATACAATAATAAAATATTTAAATCTTGATCAAATGTTATCATTAAACGGTTAATTAGCTAATTAATTCAACAAGATATTGTCTGTCCATATGTAGCTTACATCAATGTTTGTTTTAACTGCTCTAGTGTCAACAGTGCCTCAAAGCACTCAAAATATTACTTGATATATCAATTAAACATTTTGATGATCAATATTGTAAATTTACCACTGACTTTTCTTTTTCGCCGCCGTAACCATTAAATGGGTAATGATTAAGAAAATTTGTATAGGATAAATTTTTCTGGCAATTTAAAAAAATGTATGGAAATTCATTAACACATCTCAAGCTTGTACTCCCCATCCAGTTGTCATGGTTACTCTGGTCACTTACACTTACCTGGAGAAAAAATATAAAACAAATAGCCAAGTCTGGCTCTTTCTCCAATGGTTAGAAGATACATGTAGATTGAGAATGTGTTAAATATAGAATTTTTATTTGTCTAGCATAAATCTCCTAAGCAATGTGGTATATTTTTAACAAATTTGACTGGAATGATCCTATTGTTGACGGCTCCAGAACTTCTATTCATAATTTTGAGACGTCGATTTTCCTGGTAACCGTCTTAGACTTTCTTTTAAATATTCCGGAAATCCATTAAAACACTCCTTAATCAATGGCCCGATTACAAGTGAGCGATGCAAAACCTCTTGATAATGACAACCTAATTAACTACATGATTAGATTTTTTGGGAAAGTTTCTTAAACAGAATTACGATAACCATTTCTGCTGATTTAACTTCCAGATGTCTTTGGCGCCACGCTTTCAGATTACTTCACCTATGTACCTACATCTAGTGCAGGAGGGTCATCTGGCTCTGAGATCTCACGCCATTCATCATGCAGAGAGTAGTGATACACAAGTGGAAGATCTACTGCTGGAATCATGCGCACTACTCGGTGATTGCTACGCAAAGTGAGATTTATCTGCGATCTTAACAGAATTTGATCTCTCAATGTCATACATATTCAATTACGTCGCATGTTAGCTGCTATCACAATTAAAAATAACGTATCTCTGTCACGAAAATTGAAAGGTCAGTCACAAATGTGCGTACGAATTGTATGTCTTTGATGCATTTACAATTTAATTCTGCCATTTTGAAACTAATTTGTCTGGGAGCTGTTGTTGCCGTGGTTGCCATAGGCAGCAGCATCCCCCAGAAAGTTAATTTCAAAATATTCAACAATTTACCTTTAATAGTAAGTAAAACTTGGCAAGCAACATCAGTAGTGATTGATACCTGATGCTGTTCTCGATTGGAGAACCAAATCAGACACTTAGCACTGTGTAAGTGTCCGCTATTTAAGGTGTTTGGACGTGGCTTTGGAATGCCCTTGTGGGGATGTCTGCCAAAAATTACAGTACAGATCATAATTAGCTTTACTGTTTGACGAAGCAAAAACGAAACAAAAATGCATCTTTTTAGCATCAAAACCTTGTATCGTTTCCAGGCATGACCAAACACCAAACGCATGTAATTTATTTTATAGGCACGTCTAATGGAAAGTCTACCCTGTCCTACAATATGTTAAACATATCATGAAATATTTTAAACCCGTCACGGAAAAAGTCAAACGCGCAATCAAATGTATTCAGTAACGCTACAAAGATTCTTACTACGCGTCATTAAACATAAAGTGGAATCGGGCTATAGTCTGTCAAGGACCCGTACATGTAAATTTAAATTGCAATTGGAGCCGTATATGTGTTAAGTACATGCATCGCCTTTAGCTTTTTTGTGGCTGTAAATGATAATTGTCGAAATGTCATCAACGTAATCGTCAATCATAATTTTGTATAAAATGGACATGTGTGAACTCCGCACCTGGGTATTCTTTACTGTGTATGAAGCTAGTGTGATGACTGTGCGTATATTTTAATAAATTTTCAATCCACAATTTCTTTTGAAATCTGGATGAATAAACCAAGATATTCTCTGAAATGGGTTTATTATAATATAGTCTAATTTGAGCCGACGTAATAGGCATAACTTTTTAGAACAATATATGCACCAGTTGCGGCTACAGTGTTATGCCAAATATGTCTTATAACGGAAAGGGAAGTGACTTACAAAATCTGCAAACCTGACATTCGGTTGTTTTCGATTTCCCTATTTCATACATAATATGTAACCGAAAATCTCCGCTTTGACATAGACATGCACATGCATACATAGTTGTTTTACCCGTGCCTGGGGTGCGTTCAGGACCGCGAAAAACATTTTGCGTTATTAACTGAACACTGTACCGCGTAGAACGTGAACGTTCGGCGAACATTCGCCTTCCTGAACTCACTCCAGGAGTATCCGAGTACGTAACGTTATTACCCGTTTTCAGCAACGGTTATCACCGTCTGATTGGTCGAGAATACACGCATATTTAATGAGATTTAGCAAAGATGGCATCAACTGTTTAGAAAATAACATTTTTTTGTGTGCAATTCATCAATCTATGCACATTTCATGTACGCCACTGACTAAAACGTAGACAGATAACATGGAATAACGAAACTGCCAATCAGAAAGTGTGATGCCTATATATTTGACCGCTTCGGCATCTTAACTCGGGCTTATTACTGAAAGTGCTTGAAGTTAGTTATCTCGAAAATTGTAAACAAAGACACGAATCGATGATCGAGTTTATCGGATTGTTTATCATCAACATTGTCTTTTCGCGACCAGGGGTAAACGAAATGGATATTATATATATATATATATGCGGCTCTCTTGCGACAATCAATAACTTTCTCATTATCGGTGACATCACATTTACTAAAACAAGAATGATAATGCAGGTTACTGGGCCAATATTGGCCTAGTAACCTGCATTATCAGGGAAGTAGGCCCCAAATCTAAACCAATGAATTATCACATTTTACCCATTTGAACCTGAAATCCCAGAATTCCACTTTTCACATCAAGAGTATACTTACCTCCCTAATACTTTTGATATTGCTAAATATTGGCTTTCACTCAATAAAACACTCAGATTAAAACAGTTAGGTGCCCCTACTGGGCAGGTAGTCAGAGGTAGTCTGGCGGATGCCAGCCCCACCACCGCGCATGCGCCGACTACTACTTCCTCTTTGCTAATTTATTGGCAAGGAGAACACATGTGCTTGCAGTTATCTTCAAGTTTCACGCGTTTTAAGCCTATTTCACGTCTGTTGTGTTCGAGTATAGTGAAGAGAGATGTCTGAGAGGACAAATTCACCAGAGGAGGGGACTGGATCTCTTTATCAGGTGATTTCAATGACATTCTAGCGAGTTTTTCCCCGGTGTAATGTGTTTCCGGGACTCGCGCTTACCGTGATTAGCGCCTGTTTGAGTTGGGTTTTTCCAACATGGTGCTTTATAAGACTAATTTCTCTTTGTGTTTATGTCCACAGGTATGGATTTGCATTATTAGTGGACATCTCAGCACAGGAGGGTTTGTTTTTCTCCACCACGGTTCCATTTCCTACTAATACTGTTAGGTTATCTAACCAAAAAGTCTATGTTCAGTGAGTTGGAGGCTTACTATAAAGGTCTTGTCACTTTGCCCTCTTGATCCAATTCCTTCCCCCAAGGTGGAGAAAGGTGAAGAGGCGTAGTCTTGGTGGAGTGCTCCAGTGCATCACGGTGGATGGTTTGTCTATACAAGGTGTCAGGTATCTAATTAATGATATGAGGTAATATGAATTATTTGAAAAAATAATGACTGATTTTTACCATTGTTATCATTCTGTATCTGATGATGTGTAGTCTGAATATCCTTTGGAGGATGTTCTAGTTATGAATACAATTCGTCCTTGCACTTGGATGCTTGTTGCGGACCGATTAATTTCTGTTAAGGGATTGATGACGTCATAATCGGCCTTGCGCTTTATTAACATTTAAAGTTTTGTCCAACGCTGGTTTCTTCTTGATTAGTGATCTTTATGATCCTGTCCCTCTCTTTTAGTTTGGTTTTGAGTTTTCTAACCATAACTAACTTGCTCATTGTCCTCGTCCTTTGTCCTGTTTCAGAGACCTGGTTGCCCGTCCTGTGGTCGATTTTTAAAGGACCGATTTGCTCCACATTTGTGTTTTAGCTGCAGTCCCTGTGGACTGTTGCTAAAATGCAATGTCTGTAAGCAGTGGGGGGGTGAGCTAATGGCTGACTTTTTATCATTACAGGCAAGGGAGAAGGTGATGGAAGAGGAGAGGAAGGCGATGAAAGAGGGTGTTAAGAAGGGTAAGAGGAAGGCCTCATCCGCGGTGGATATGGAGGCCTTCCGGTCCGAAATGTTGGGAGAGATGCAGAGGACAATAAAGGATTTGGTCCCAGAGTTGCTTCGCAGCATGCTGCCTGGGCCAGGTCCTTTGTTGTCCTCAGCATCTGCTTCGGAGCAGGTGATCCCCGCCTCTGAATCCGAGTTCCATAGGTCCGGTCCGTTGTTCGAGGTGGATTCAGAGGTGGCCCCGTTGATGGGAGCGGTCCACGACCCTGGCAGCAGGCTTGGTGCTGCGCCGAGGGGCCGTGGACAACGGTTGTTGCTGGGACCCGCGGTCTGCTCATCAGACCCTGGGTATCCGCACGCCGCGGGTGTCAAGACCTCCTATGGCACCTTCACTGGCCAGTCCGGGTTAGCTCTCTTTGCTGACCCGGAGTCTAATCTTTCTGGCCAGGAGGAAGAGGATTTCCTGCTAGGGTCGCCGTCTGGGGACGTGGCCATGGAGTACGACGTCGGTGCACCCCTCGCGGGGAATACAGGCGACGTGTTCCATGGTTCTACTCACGCAGGAGTAGAATTCACGGTCCAGAAGGTGACCCTGGGCGGTGCTGATGGCCACGGTTACCGCATACCTCGGCTTGCCGAGAGTATCGCTGGTGCTGGCCAGGGCCGTGGTGGGGCGGTGTCTGCCCCGCGCTCTACCACGGCGCCTGCTTCTGGTCAAGCCAGGGAGTTTAGCATGCCTGTTCTTTCGGGCCCGCATGCTTTCCCTGGCTTGCCAGGGGTATCAGCATATCCGCCGTCTAGTACAACTGCGTGCGCTCAGGAGGAAGACGAAGGCCCTCGTCTAATAGAGCGCTCGCAGTTAGCCACGGAGGAGGATTGGTCGGACGCTTGCCAGTGGCTGGTAAGCGTTCGGCCAGATCTGCCTGTGGAGCAGTCGGCAATCCAGCGTGACCATAGGCCGTGGTTAGCTGGTAGGCCGACTGCCACCGCTATGCCATCTCTGCCGCAGGCTGAGCATGTCGTGGACATGTTCGAGGCGGCAGAGACATCCATTAAGACGAATGGGCGTCTCGCGAAGGCCCCTCGCGAGGTGGCTAGGCATTGCCGCATCGTGCCCCTGGATTACCAGCGGTACGGTGTGGTGCCTAAGCCTAGCGTAGATGATCGCGCGGCTTTGGGCGAAGATGTGCGGCCACGCTCCCGTTCTGACACGGGTGTCCTGTGCTCGAACGCGTTGCATTCGGCTAATACCGCGCTACGTGATGCGGAGGAGAGTGGGAGAGCTTCGATTGCTGCTCTGTCCCACGTCTCCCAGCTGTTACAGGGGGGTGGTAACAGCATCCGCTTCACGTCAGCCAAGCCCGGTCACAGTCCAGAGAGCCATCCAGGATGGTATCAACCTGGCTCTGGACTGTTTGACGCGGGCAGTGACCAGGAGTGTCCGGGCGAGGCGCACGTTTGCCCTTGACAATCTGTGCCCGTCCCAGGACCTGTATAATAGGCTGCTGCGAACGCCTATGACAGGTCCTGGTCTCTTTGGAGGTGAGGGATGTAGGCACCTCCAGGAGACGGTGACTCTGGTCAACAACCAGAGGGCGCTGCGTGAGCAGTTTGAGGTGCTCCGGCGGGAGCGCATTCGCGCAGCACCCCCTGCGTATCGTCCCCTGCAGGCTCGAGGTGGCGCTGGCCAGGTCAGAGGCCAGACACCATCGCAGCGCCGGCCTAGGCCACGTGCGATTCGGCCAGCAGCGAGGGGGGCGCAGGCTCCCCTGGCGCAGCCAGCCAGGCAGCCACCCGCGCACCGTGGTGCGCGCGGTGCTGGGCGGGGTGCGCGGGGATCTGGTCGCGGTAATTGGGCCTCATGGGTCGGTTACCGTAGTGGGAACCACTCCGGTGTTTCAGGCCGAGAAGACAGTGCCACTCTCGCACTCCTTATGTCCACCTCTCTCCCTAGGTGGACCGGTGGGCGGCCATTTGGCCGGCCACTTGCCAGAGTGGAAGCGGTTGACTCAGGACCGTTTAGTCTGGCGATGGCTTTCAGTCGGGTATCGTCCCGATTGGATGACAGGCCCGCCATCGAGACTGTCTCTCGTGCCGATCTGGACTCCGATTCCGAGGGATCCAGATCAAAGGTTGTGTATAGAGGAGGAAATAAATTCCCTCATACAAATGGAAGCCATTCAGCCGGCGCAGAGGTGCCCGGGCTTCTATTCAACCCTGTTCTTAGTAACGAAAAACACCTGGACTGTCTCTCGTGCCGATCTGGACTCCGATTCCGAGGGATCCAGATCAAAGGTTGTGTATAGAGGAGGAAATAAATTCCCTCATACAAAAGGAAGCCATTCAGCCGGCGCAGAGGTGCCCGGGCTTCTATTCAACCCTGTTCTTAGTAACGAAAAACACCGGAGGGTGGAGGCCGATTCTCAACCTCAAGCCATTGAACAAGTTCATAGAGACGCCCAGTTTCAAGATGGAGACTGTGCGCTCGGTGTTGGCGGGGTTAGAGCGAGGAATGTGGACAGCGTCAATAGATTTGAAGGATGCTTATTTCCACATTCCCATAGAGAGGAGTTTCCGTCGCTTCCTGAGATTTGCATTCCAGGGCAGACAGTGGGAATTCAGGGTATTACCCATCGGAATTTCCACGGCTCCTCGGGTCTTCACCCGTGTGGTTCTCGCGATCACTGCATACCTCCGCAGAAGAAGCATAGCAGTCCACACGTACATAGACGACTGGCTGTTGAAAGCGCACACCCGGGAATCGTTATCGGCCAATCTGGAGATTGTTTTGAAAACTCTCACGGACTTGGGCTGGATAGTCAATTTCCAAAAATCAGAGCTAACTCCATCCCAGAAGTTTGTTTACCTGGGCATGTTCTTCGATCTCGAGACGGGATATGTTTATCCCACTCAGGAGAGGGTTCAAAGACTCATCTCAGTAATACAGTCGGTGTGCGACAGTCGTCATGTCCTGGCACGGGTTTACTTGAGAATGCTGGGGTTGATGGTTTCATTGGAACCAGTCATTCCGCAGGCCGCCTTGCGCAGGCGCCCGATCCAGTTGTTTCTCATGACACAGTGGACACAGAGTTCAGGTTCGCTGGACTCGAACGTGTCAGTGTTGGCGCCTCTGATTCACCACCTGCAATGGTGGTTGAATACAGAGAATCTCTTGCCGGGGGTTTTGCTAACCCCTCCCCACCCTCAGGTGACTGTGTATACAGATGCATCGATGGAGGGGTGGGGAGCTTGTCTGGAAGAGTCCACAATATCAGGGCTTTGGGATCTGGATCAGTCCAAGGAACATATCAATCTACTAGAGCTAAGAGCAGTAGTCCTGGGCCTGGAACATTTCTTACAGAAAGTTCAGGGCAAGATTGTTCTAATTCGTTCAGACAACTCAACAGTAGTGACTTACATAAACCGCCAGGGCGGAACGAAGTCGCCCAGTCTCTGTATGATGACATGGAAACTGCTTTGTTGGTGCCTAGATCATGGGATCACCTTGAAGGCAGTTCATATTCCGGGAAGGCTAAATCTGCTAGCAGACTCATTGAGCCGAAGGATGAGTGTTTTACCCACGGAATGGCAACTAAATCAATGTGTGGCGGATCGTCTGTTCGACCATTGGGGGAAACCCAACATCGATTTGTTCGCAACAAAGAAGAATGCGAAGATGACGACGTACGTCTCTCCGATTCCAGACCCAAGCGCTTTCGCAACAGATGCGTTAGCTATCAGCTGGGCGGGAATGTATGCATACGCATTCCCTCCAGCAATCCTGATTCCAAAGGTGCTTCAGAAAATCAGGCAGCAGGAGTGCCAAGTGCTTCTGATCGCCCCGGATTGACCAAGCCGATCGTGGTATACGGATCTGCTGGACCTTCTGGTCTGCAATCCGGTTCCTCTGCCTCTGATGGACGACCTTATCTTCCAGGGCAAGGTCCTTCACGACAATCCGTCAATGTTCCGATTGACTGCGTGGATGTTGTCAAGGAATCTAGAATTAAGGAGGGCTTTTCTGAGCAAGCGGCCATATTTATGGCCAAAGCCAGGAGGGGGTCAACCTCCAGAGCATATAATTATAAAATCAACAGATTTGCAGTGGTGCTCAAAAAGATGTATTGATCCAATGGACTCATCTATTCAGGTAGTGGCTGATTTCCTCTGTCACCTATATGATGCCTATAGCCTCAAGCCTAACTCTATTGCTGGTTACAAATCAGCATTAATGACTGTTATTCCTTGCTTGGCTAATAGGGGGAGTGATGAAGTAAGTACATTAAATGTATTAATTAAAGGCATGGGCAATCTAAGACCAAGGAATCCACCACTGATTCCAGTCTGGAGTTTATCTCTGGTGCTTCAGGTACTAGGAGATAAGCCTTTTGAACCACTTAGTTCCATTTCTATGAAAATGTTAACGCTTAAAACTGTATTTTTAATTGCTGCGGCCTCGGCAAGGCGTAGGAGTGAGATTCACGCCTTATCAGCCGAGGATGACCGTTTTGTGGTTAGAGGGGAAGGCCTTAAGCTTCTACCTAGGATTAATTTCTTGGCTAAGAATCAGTCATTGAAATATCCAGGTCAACCTATTTTTTTGCCATCTTTAACTAGATATGATCCTAATTCTAAAGTATGGTGCCCCGTACGGGCGCTGCTCCGGTACAAACAGCGTACTTCGGAGTGGCGTACCGACCAGTCAGCGTTATGGTTGTCATATATTGAACCCCATGGCAGGGCGTCTAAGGACACCATTTCCAGGTGGATTGTAGAATGTATTCAGTTTTGTCACAAATCCGCCACCGGGAGACAGGTTGATGTGGCCAAGGCTCACAGTGTCCGCGGTGTCGTGACATCCACTGCCCTGTTTAGTGGGGTCCCTGTGGATGACATTATGTCCGTGGCTCAGTGGCACTGTGAGTCAAGTTTTACAGACCATTACCTCCGTGACACCTCTAACCCTCTCGCCTTGTCAATTTTGAAACATTAATCGTTTTTAAATTTTGTGAGGAATGCTTCCGCATTGCTTATATACTTCGCACTTTAGCGATGGTAACAACCACTTGTCGGGACTACATCAGGTTTCTCTACTGGGATCATGATGACAGCTTCCAAGTTCAACAAGGTCAGTCTTGTTCATGTGTTGTTCATTGTTACTTGTATTGTCACGTTACCCATTATTATTAATATGGTGATGGTTTATGTGGGAGGTGGTTCATCATAGAGAGTATACGAAAATGGAGCCTTTTCGTCTCTGTCCTATAGTACTTGGCACTAGTACGTAGAGAGCGTATAGGACATTGAGGTCATCTAGTCTTCCTCCCAGGAGGGGGGGGGGGAGCGCATATGACATTCGGTCATCTCTCATGCATCGGTTGTGTTATCCGATGGTTTGTCAAATCCTGACTGTGTTCTCACACATTTCAGACGTCATAAGTGCCTTAAACGCGTGAAAGCGTATAGGGAAGAGCTGGTCTTTTGACCTCGCCTCCCTCCCGCCAGATTCACTTTCGAATTCTGACAATATCAAAAGAATTAGGGAGGTAAGTATACTCTTGATGTGAAATAAACGAAATCTAGGATTTCTTTTTTCACGAGAGAGTTGATACTTACCTCCCTAGATACGGACCCGGCCTCTCCACCCCACAGAGGCTCGGTCTTCAGGCTCTTGGTAGTTGCATGTGTTAGCCAATAAATTAGTCAGAGGAAGTAGTAGTCGGCGCATGCGCGGTGGTGGGGCTGGCATCCGCCGGACTACCTCTGACTACCTGCCCAGTAGGGGCACCTAACTGTTTTTAATCTGAGTGTTTTATTGAGTGAAAGCCAATATTTAGCAATATCAAAAGTATTAGGGAGGTAAGTATCAACTCTCTCGTGAAAAAAGAAATCCTAGATTTCGTTTATTTACAGTTATTATATAAGTATGATGTTGAATATTTTGAAAGCAATTTGACTGGAAGGTGGCTTTCAGTCAAATTAGTTTCAAAATATTCACCAGAATTTTGACACATTCGTAACAAATTTATTATTTTCTCTTGTTGGTTGAAATTGTTCATGCAATAGTAGAAGTAATCCCTTGTTGGAGGCGATATTCCCACCCTGTATTATATTCATAGAATCTCGATGACGTCATTACTATCAGATTTCCCATAATACACTGGGAGATATGCCATTTTCAGAGGGGCTAATTTAACATTACGAGCAATTGGCCGTTAAACCTTAATTACATTTTCTTTAATATATTGCGAAATTCCCTGATGATTCCATGTTTTCTGATACCTGATGGTGTTATTACAGATTTCAGACACAGGATTTAATGGTTTGAACTTCATGGAAAATGTAAACAATGCGTTTGTATGGGCAGTCCTCTTTAGCATGTAGTAAGTTTGCCCCAACTTTAATGGCGGCCGATCTGAAGATGCCCGGATGTGCGAAACTATGAATAATGTGTTTGATTTCTGCGCTAAAGTCTGAGGGTGGTGTATGACCATAACAGCCGCTGTCAGGTCATAGGGCCTAACAGTACATGTATATAGTATATTACTGGCTACATATTGTGCCGTATATTTTAAACCAAATATCACTCATCATGGCGTTGTAAACGTGGAATCAGACACTGATAGTAATGGTGAGACAGCTAATGTGTGGGACAGTGAATCTTCTGATGATGACATGTTTGACGATGAGGAAGCCACCACTACTAGACGGACTTGAAGATGAACTTGAAGCCGGTACACTACAGATTGAGTGAACTTCTCCAATCAGTGACAAAGAGTTTGCCCTGAAGTTTGGGTTATTTTGGTGCATTCACCATGATCATTTGTGCCGTTTGAATTTAATTAACTGTTAAACTTTGTTATATTGAATTAGCTCTAACTAACATGATTAGATATACCAATAACATACCAAGAGTTAGTAGTTAGTCACTGTTATAAGAATTGTACATTTTAGCAATTGACCCTTTAACACTCTAGCTGGTGAAAACATGTTCTGTGGTGGCCTAAATGACCATTTGCAGGCCAAGAGAAGACTATTTTTTTAAGATTTTACCACTGGAATAACTGGCTTGATAACCAAGCTAGTCATTACAGTTCTGAATGTTAAAAAATTTCCTTGGCTTGCAAATGGGCATTTATTAGCCCTTTAGTGGTCAAATCAGCCATAACCAGCCTGCAGTGTTCCTGAGAAATGCCCTTTTGCTGACTAAGAGAATACTATTTTTGAAAATTTATCACTGGAATGACTGGCACCCAGAATACTCTTGATCAGCAAATTGACATTTTATGAGACAATTGGAATTTTCTTGACCAAATTTACCCATTAAAGGGTTCAGCAGAAATTTACACTTTCTTGACAAATATTGGACAGTAAAGGGTTGTAAAGCTGGAGCTTTACTTACCTTTAACTACCTTGTTCCGCTGTTCACAGTGGGGAAAAATTCTCAATCCTTGTTCCGCTGAAGATCAAAGAAATGATGAAAACACCATACAATCTTTACCTACATACAGTAAATAAGTCAAACCAGGTCATTTTGGATTTGATTAAATTGTTTATTCATTCACTTAAAAGTTTAATGTCATTGTTATTGAATGCTGCCATATTGATATAATGCAGAGTTTGCTCAAACAATCACCAACACAGACAGTAGAGCAAACCACCACTGATTACCAGCATGAGCAATATTATATAGGATTTTGAGATTTGTATTGTTATCGATGATCAATAACAATACAAGTCCAGTCTCTAGAACAACAGTAAACTATCTTGGTCCTTTATAATATTGCCCATGCTGTTGATCAGCTGTGCTTTATGGTTATGTGTTGATGAATGATGTTGCTGGTCACAGGTCATATATTACTGATAGTGGTCTTTCAAATTTTTGTCCTACTGTTCCAGATTTTGTACGTTTATTTTTGCAACATTTGTTTGTGGTCTGGCTATGTTTCAACAGTAGCTGAAATAGAAAGTGGAACAAATATGATTACACAGGGAGTTATAAGCATTACATAATGGACCTTTCCATTTTATCCATCAATCATGATGTCATAATCAACTACATGATGCATAAGGATGACAACATAATCAATGACATAATGAATGACATAGATAAGTTCGTCAATCTTCACAGACACTTAATTGATGACGGACTATATGTATTCTATTTAACCCTTTAATGGACAAATTTGGTGAAAACAATTTTAATATCCGCTTATTGAATGTCCAAATAGAGGCCAAAAGAATGCAATTTTCAAAAATTTATGACAAATTACTGGCTCGGTCATTGAGCCAGTCATTTGTGGTGAATTTTCAAAAATTCTATTCTCTTGGCCTGTAAATTGACATTCCACAAGGCCATAACAGAGGCCAGTTTTGGTCGGCATGACCATTAAAGGGTTAATAAAAATGATGTCGACTATTTTAAAACTGATTTGACTGGGAGTTGTTGCTGTCATATCAACAGCTTACCTGTATAGTTTTCAGGAATTTGAGATTCAGAGAGTGCAGAGATCGATCCCAATGCAGGTAAAGCGTGGGTGGAGCTTAGCTAGAGATGGGCGGGGCATAGCTAAAACTGGATTTCTCCATTGGGCAAAACTATAAGTAAAAATGAGCGGTGGTAGTGAACACCTGACCTAGCACTGCAACAGTAGCGTAACAAAATAGCATTCTATCTGTGTTGGTACAAGTACATTATGTAATAAATTTTTAAAAGGTGTACCAACACAAATACTGATAGAATACTACATGTATTTTGCCATGATACTGGTGCACTGCCCGGTCAAGTGTTTACCACCACTCAGTCTCATGCCACAATAATAAATTAGCTACTATAATCTCACTCTGTCTGAGTACAGCGTACATTGCTCATAGTGATATTCACTATACCACAAGTAACTTACTGATAATATTTGTTAGAATAAACCAGCACGATTATAATCATGCCAGTTTATTCATTCATTTTGTTGGGTGACATGCATGGTGGTACAGTGGTACCTGATAAGCATGCTGGATTATTCATTAATTTTTCTGGGTGGCATGCATGGTGGTTACAACGCAGGTGATGTGAAGTTTGAAAGAAAAAATCTATGGAAGCTAGTAAAAAAATATTTAAATTTCATAGACAATAAAACAGCCCTTAGGCCTATTTATACCTGGAAACGCCTCAGCTGCTCTCGGAGAGCATCTAGACTTCAAAGTTTTCCGGTGGAGAGTTGGTGTTTCCAGGTGAGTGACCGCTGAGGACAGTGAATCGCACATGTCAGGAGAGTGAAAGACTGATTCAAGTCAGACCACCAATGACCGATAGGAAAATATCTATTTGCAGAACAAGAGAAGGCTATTTTTGAAAATTTACGACTGGGGTGACTGGCTCGGTTATCGAGACAGTCATTCCAGTGATAAATTTTTAAAAATATCCTTTTCTTGGTCTGCAAATAAATATTTCTCAACACCACTGCAGAAACCGGTTTTGGATGATATGAGCCGGGTTCTGCCGATATGGTTGCTTAGTGGGGTGAACTTTCCCACTTCCTCAAGAAAGCATGGGTCATTTTGACAAATGTTGGATCAAGTACATACATGGAAGATATCTATGTCCTAAAAATCCATTAGGCCAATGAACCATGTGTGAAGGTAATGATTGGATGGTGTGAATTTTAGAGCACTAAATGGTGCAAGGGCCCTGCCTCCGCAAAGCCCTGCATGAGTGTTAAGGTGTTAAGTATATGATGTCATAATGAATTACATCATATGTAGGCTGACGTAGCTAAATCTGTTAAACTTTTAAGAGTCAGTTGTACAAATTGTATGTCTACTATTTAGTAACCATTCTGTTGAATATTTAACAACTGACCCCAGTCAAATTACTTGAAATTAGTTTCAAAATATTCAACAGGTTAACTGTATCTATAGTTACCATGAAATTTGGAATTCAGGATTCAAAGTACATACTGATTCCAACACACGGTTGCAAAGCATCGATGGTCCCTACCTAGAGATGGCCGGGGCATAGCTAAAAGTGGATACATCCCTTAAAAAATCTAAATTTCTGTTTTATCCTCATGCCCCAGCTTTTGCTATATTTAACCCTTTCACAGACAGGTCCTGAAAACAATGTGGCATGTTAAATGATGGTGGTAGCCTAACTTCTCAATCCGAAAGAAAATTTCATTTTAGTATGATGACGTTGAATTAATTACCTACCTACCTTTAAAATCTTGAGTCCTTTCTTTATCTCCATGTTTTGAAAAAATTAGGATACATTTGTCTCCATCCATCCATCATGCTATCTCGGAATTCAACCAAATTTGGTATGTGGATTATCCATATGATTGTGGATTGGCTGACAACATTTATTTTATGTAGTCAGAGATTGGGGTCTTCCAGATTTATCTAGATTTCCCATAGTCCTGCCCACACTCGCACATCATTTGACACCCTCTCTATAGTTTTAAATTAAGCCAGATGAGCCACTACATTTAGATAGGACTAGTGATTACTAGATTCTACTATAGCCCTTCAAATCTTTGCAGACCAAGGGAAGACTATTTTTTTAATTTTACCACTGAAATGACTGGCTCAATTATCGAGCCAGTCATTCTACTGTTAAAGTTCCAAAAATAGTCGTCTTGCTCTGCTCACAGCAGAGGAATTTTTTGACCACCTTGACCATTAAAGGGTTGACATGTCAAATTGTTACCATTGGGTTGGTCAGTTACAAGTTGTACTAGCCCTGGTCAATTTCTGCTAACATCGAGCTCATGTTAATTTTAACCCCTGCTCTCACAGATCATTTCCCCTTATGACATCCAGATTTTTCACAGAGATCCACGTCAGTATCTGTGTAATGCAACTCCTCCGAAAGCGGTCGATGGAATTCAAACAAATGTTACTATGGAGTGCAAGAGGCCATTTTTATCTCGACTACGAAGTAAAATGAGCTATTGTGATATTATGCACGTCGCCCGGCGGCGTCTAATTTGCGTTTAGCTCAACTTTTCTGTTTATGTCTCATGTTTGGTTGATCATACTGGTCCTAAACTTGGACACATGCCTCCTTATAATGACACAGCATCACACAATGATGTTCTGGCCAAAGGGTCAAAATCACTGATGCGCATGGCAACCATTTGCTCTCCGCCATCCATCCATCAACTTATGTTTAGAAACATAAGTTGACGGATGGACAGCGGACAGCAGATGGTTGCCATGCGTATCAGTGATTTTGACCTTTGGCCAGAACATTATTGTGTGATGCCGTGTCTCATACATACATTAACAGCTTGACGGATTTCAAACTAATTTGGCTGGAAGGACCCTAATGCTTTCGGCTTCCGAACATGCATACAGAATTTTGATTGGTCAATTTTTGTGTGAAAATCTTGGGGACTTTATGAAAAATTTAGCAGAAATTGTCAAAACGCTACTCCTCATTAACCGCTTGACAGATTGCAACCCTAGTTGGTTGGACATAAATTGCCAAAATGCATATTCTCCATGACCGCTTGGTGGATTATATCCAAATTTAGCGGACGGATTCTGTAGTAGTTGGCTCTAGAACTTCTATTCATAATTTTTTTTTATAATTCTGTGCTTAGCAACAACCGTCATCAGATGAGATATTTTGACAGTTTGCCTCTATGTCTGCCTCATCTGAAAAGAAAAATAGGAAGTGGAAATTAGATACGGGTATACAGGCAACCTGCTGAATATTTTGAAAAGTTTTGATAGATAGATAGATAGATAGCTAGGTATGTACATACTCAGTATATTTTATAGGCAGCCTTTTTTGGACATTGTAGCGGCCTTCTCTGCTGGCAGCCCTTATTGCCATACACCGTCCAGGATACCGTTACAGGCCCTTGGCCCCCTCTTGTTGATAAGCCTTCTAAATTTATTTTATGTTTAAAGTCAATCTTCATAGTTCATTGCTGGCATGAAGTCAAGATTCATGGTTGCATTGCAACCACATTTCTGGTATTACATTTGGCTCCTCCCCTGGGGTGGTGTAGGCTAAAGAGGTCAAAGTAGTGAACGTGGCCGATTGCTATGACATGCCATCGACCAAACAATCTAGTTATCACTTACTTTCCATCGTCAGATAGATCCAAGTTATCAGAGATTGTAACCCACAGCCTAAAATTTTTGTTTTGATCACTTCCAGGGTTGTTAAATCTTAATGTATGATCACACAACCTCCTTTATTAAAATTTGAGCAAAATCTGACCAGTTTGTTTCCGATATATCCATAGATTAAAATTTGTACCCAATCTGGATCCAACTTGGTTTTAGACCAGATCACAGCCAAAGTCTGGAAATCCTTGTTTAGGTTATGTTGCTTTTTTACTGTCGTCTAATAGTACACAACTCAAAGCGTCATGAGATTAGTTCAACCAATCAGATTTGCCATTGATGGCTTTTTCAACAATATCTCTGCCAATCAAAGATAACGAGGTTAAATATATACGCGATGACGTCATCAGAATGGAATGGTGTTCCAGTTCAAGACGATTGTCCATTCGGCATTAGAGCTATCGAGATTTTCACTATAAAACCGCAGAAATTAGATAAATCCCGCGAAGAAACACTAAATTAAATACATCTTCTGATAAATCCAGCCACAAATTGACGTAAATAAATTAGTCTGCTGTACGAATCGCTCAAAGGTTGCAAAACATGTGAGATACATGTACGGAGGAAACCTGTGCTGATAACCGGGTCTGCCTAGACTAGGAACCGAGTACCCGTTTGCTTCTAGCCATAGGACTCGTCGAAAGAACTGGAGAACCGCGGTTGGAATTGATGGCGCATTTAATTTATCGTAAAATTTTCAAATGCTACCAAACGCGTGGTGCAAAAAGTTAAACCCGTCATTCAAAATGTCAAACCCGTAGTGTCAAAATTTCAACCTGTCAAGGTAAAATTCAAGATTCGTCTTGAGATTTTACCAAACGCGCTATGTCTAAGTAAATCACTACAAGAAAATGACGCCATGTAGACGCGTTTTAAACAAGCTTTAGGATGCATTTAAGTAAAGCTAACTATGATCTGTACTGTAGCATTATTTAGAGTTGCAAAATCTTTGGGCAAATGGACACGCGCATGAGCCGAGAATTCTCCAAAATGTTTTGGTCATTATAGTGCTCATTGGGCTTGCACATGCATGGCTGTGCCAGCTCAGTATTTGCTCAAGATCATTCCTTGTACATGTCCAGTGTGGTTTTTTGTGAAAAAATGGGGCACCATGAGGCACGGTTCCTTGAGCATTTGTCGCTTTTAAAGGCTTAAAGGGCTGCTACTCTTATTTCAAATGTTGTATTGCACTGATAGATTATGGTTTATAGATTCCATATCATTCATATCCTTAGACATTCTCTCATCTGTATCACAATTATCTGCTTTGTAATATCGTGTAAATGTTGAACAGTGATCGGCAACATTCTGTCTCCTCTAGCGATAGTGTGTGATGTCATATAAGTGCCAATGCATTACATTCTTTATTATGTAGTAGTCATCTTGTTAAATATTTTGAAACTAATCTGAATGAAAGTTGTTGCTGGCTTAGACAGCAGCAACTTCCAGTCAAATTAGTTTCAAAATAGTGAAGAGCTTACCTGTATGGTTGCTTTTATTTCACATTGTCAAGCTATTGATGAGACCTCAATGACTGAGTGCGCATATTGAGGCAGACGCGCTAGGTTTTTTCTGAATGCTTGAAAAGTAAATTATGACAGCCATCATAGGCTGAAGAAATGTACCATCATTTAGCTACTAACGCCTAAATATCTTTCTTTGACTGGACAAAAAAAGCTTAAAATTCACCAATTCTAGGCCTTTCAAATAGCCATGTCTGAAGACCCTGTAAAGTAGTTTTTTATCAGTTTGACCATTAAAGGTGGCCTTACCATGATTACAGGTAATTTATGGCCATATACTGTCTCCATAAGCCTGTGTCCATGATAGACATCGGTGTCTGTGTTTGCTTTCTCTTCAGAGCGGGATGTGCTAACTGGCAGCTAGCGCTACCATACTACCTCATGTCAGGCCTAACCATTGAGGACATAATCAGACAGGCAAAGCAAGACAGACAGCACGGACAACAGGTACGTGTGAATACGTGCAAGGGTAAGTGAGCGTGAGAGCATGCATTAGTGTGCACATGTATTACTTATGCAGGCAAATCCTCCTTCTGGGATATTGTAATCACCTCCATCTGTCTGTCTGTCCATCTGTCCGTCATGCTATCCTCCAAAATCATTGGGTGGAATTAAATCAAATTTGGTATGTGGGTTACAAGACAATAGTTAGATTTGGCTCTGCCCCCAGGCGGACATGGCAGGGGTCGAAAGGTCAAATCAGTTGTAGTGCAACTCCTCTGAAATCGTTAGACGGAACGCAACTAAATTTAATATCTGAGTTACCCATATGTTTGCGGAGTGCAAGAGGCCATTTAGATTTGGCTCTCACCCCCCCCCCCCCCCCCCAGGGGGTTGGGGGGGAGGGGTCAAAAGGTCAAATTTTAACCTGCGGAAATTGATTGTAATGCATCTCCTCCGAAACGTTGGACAGAATTCAACCAAATTTGGTCTGTGGGTTACCCATATTCAATGTGGAGTACATGAGCACATTTACATTTGGCCCCGCCTCCAGGGGTGGGTGGTGGTGGTGGTCAAAGTTAAAAAAAATTGATTATAATGCAACCCCTCTGACACTGTTGGACAGAATTCAACCAAATTTACTATGTCAGGTTTTGACTGGTCATGAAAGCTTCTAAAGATTTTCTTATGCTTGATCAGTTGGATGGAAATCCGAATGTCATTGCAGTGTTTTGCGCCTGCTTTTATACTCTCGAGCCGGTTACAGTTGCTCCTTGGTGTAACTGGGACGAGTAAAAACACGGTTACGTGTAACCGGAAATTCATGCTTGTAACCGGAAATGTTGATTTTGTAACCGGATTTAACATCTTGTAACCAGAATTTACCAGTTGTCAGTTTGCTGGTAACCGGAATTTTTTTACATCTGGGATTGTGTAACCGTTAAAGTCATTTGTTGTGTAACTGGAAAATTTGATAGTTGTTTTGTCGGTTGGGTGTAGCCGTAAAAAACTTGTGATGTAACCGGAAAAATAAAGTTTTATATATGCATTTTACCCAGTATTCAAGAGTGACTCTGGCTCAGTAAGCCCAACAGGAGAAAAAGCTTCAGCTTCATTCTCCCCATAGACCGGCCCTATATCTCCGATACATCGACGACATATTCATGATCTGGACATCTGGCCAACAAAAACTAGATGAATTCATCCACTATATGAATACATCTCATCATTCCATCAACTTCACAGCTGAGCAGTCCACAACTAAGGTCAGCTTTCTGGACACATATGTATACATAGATACTGATCGCTCACTATGCTTCGATTTATACTGTAAACCCACAGACACATACGGCTACCTACATTACCAATCAGCACACCCGCAGTACACTAAAAACTCCAGCCCATTTGGACAATTCCTTAGACTACGCAGAATCTGCAGCAAGGAATTAGATTTCCACAAACATGCCCATGAACTCATTGGTTACTATCAAAGGAGAGACTATCCTCCGGATCTTCTTCTAAACAGCTATCAGAAAGCATGCGCACGTTCAAGGCTCAATCTACTAATACCCAGAGGTAAACACACGTATCCCATGCATAATGGACTTTCACACTCAAAGCCATAAAGCTAGCAAAAACATCAAAAAGAACTGGGAACTACTAGATAGTAGTCCCAAATGCAGAAGCGCATTCCCAAACCCTCCGATGTTTGGCTACAGAAAGAATCCAACTTTCAAAGACACACTTGTCACTGCCAAATTTGAGTTTCCCACCAAATTGGGCCTCCAAAGAAAAACTTTCCAAAATCCAATCTATCCATGCACAAGAAAAAATTGTTTCTTCTGCAAGAATATGGACAGTAAATGTGAATTCACTAGCACACACACACGGGTCTAAAATACAGACGTACGGTCAAAACATATTGCGATACACGCAATATTATTTACCTACTAATATGCACACAATGGCACAAACAGTATGTGGGGGAAACAAAATGTGAGTTCCACGTACGAGTGAAAGAAAATTTAAGGGATATTAAAAAACACAAAGATACCCCCGTTGCAAAAAATTTTAATTTACCCAATCATACTGGACAAAATGTGTCTTACAAAATTATACAAGTTCTCCCTCACGATCCTGAGGACACTGATAAAACTCATATCAGGAAGGAACAGGAGAAGTACTGGTTTCACATTAAGAGTATACTTACCTCCCTAATACTTTTGATATTGCTAAATATCGGCTTTCACTCAATAAACACTCAGATTAAAACAGTTAGGTGCCCCTACTGGGCAGGGAGTCAGAGTGTAGTCTGGCGGATGCCAGCCCCACCACCGCGCATGCGCAGACTAGCACTTCCTCTTTGCTAATTTATTGGCAGAGAGTCTACACATGTTTTTGTGCTAGAGCTTTTCTTTACTCATTTCATAGTCTTTTTGTGTGAATTTGGAAGTGATTATCCCTGATAAAGATGGCAGAAAGGATGACTTCGCCAGAGGAGGGCCCAGCACCTTTAAATCAGGTGACTTCTAGTAAAATTAGCGAGTTTTTTGCCCGGTGTAATGTGTTTCCGGGACTCGCGTTTACCGTGATAAGCACCTTGTTTAGTTGGTTTATTTCAACTAGGTGCTATATAATACTAATCTCTCTTTGTGTTTATGTCCACAGGTCTATGTGACGATATGTAATGGACATCACATCAGCAGATGTTAGGTTATCTAACCAAAAATTTTATGTCCAGTGAGTCGGAGGCCTAGTATAAAGGTCTTCTCACTTAGCCCTCTTGATCCAATTCCTTCCCCTATAGGTGGAGAGAGTTAAGAGGCGTTCAGTTGGTGGAGTGCTCCAGTTCATCACGTTGGATGGTTTGTCTATACAAAGTGTCAGGTATCTAATTATTGATATGAGGTGATGTTAATTATTTAGAGAGGAAAGGGAGATAATTAACAGTATTTGCCATTGTTATCAGTATATATCTGATGGTTGTGTAGTCGAAATGTCCATTCTGCACATGTTCTGGTTAGAGATACAATTCGTCCTTGCACTTGGATGTTTGTTGGGGATCGATTTTTTCCTGTCATAGGATTAATGACGTCATAATCAGCCTTGCTCTTTATTAACAATTAAAGTTTGTCCAAAGCTGGTTTTCTAATGAATATTGATCTTTATGATCATTTCCTTCTCTTGAGTTGGTGAGTTTCTAAGCTTAACTAGATTGCTCATACTCCTCGTCCTTTGGCCTTTTTCAGAGACCTGGTTGTGCATCCTGTGGACGGTTTTTGAAGGACAAGTTTGTGCCTCATCTCTGCTATCAGTGTAGCCCCTGTGGTCCCTTGCTTAATTGCGAGATATGTAAGCACTGGGGGGGGCGAGCTAATGTCCGAATTCTTGTGCTTACAGGCGAAGGACAAGGTGGTGGAGGAGAAGAAGAAGCAGAAAAGAGAGGGTGTGAGTAAGAAGGGTAAGAGGAAGGCCTCGTCCGCGGTGGACATGGAGGCCTTCCGGACCGAGATGTTGGGAGAGATGAAGAGGACAATAAAGGATTTGGTTCCAGAGTTGCTTCGTGGCATGCTTCCTGGACCAAATCCTTTGCTGTCCTCATCATCTGCTTCGGAGCAGGTAATCCCCACCTCTGAATCACCTTTCCGTAGGTCGCTTCCGTTGTTCGAAGATTCAGAGGTGGCCCCATTAGAGGGGGCGTTCCACGACCCTGGCAGCAGGCTTAGTGCCGCGCCGAGGGGCCGTGGACGGCTGTCGCTGGAACCCGCGGGCTGCTTATCAGTCCAGGGGTATCCGCACGCCGCGGGTGCCAGTACCTCCTATGGCACCTTCCATGGCCAGTCCGGGTTAGTTCTCTTTGCTGACCCGGAGTCTAATCTGTCTGGCCAGGAGGAAGAGGATTACCTGTTGGGGTCGCCGTCTGAGGACGTGGCCATGGATTATGACGTCTGTGCACCCCTCGCGGGGAATACAGGCGACTTATTCCACGGTTCTACTCACGCAGGAGTAGAATCCACGGCTCAGACTGTGGCCCTGGGCGCTGCTGATGGCCAGAGTTACCGCATACCTCGGCTTGCCGAGAGTGTCGCTGGTGCTGGTCGGGGCCGTGGTGGGGCGGTATGTGCCCCGCGCTCTACCACGGTGCCTGCTCCTGGTCAAGCCAGTGAGATTAGCATGCCGGTGCTTTCAGGCCCGCATGTTTTCCCTGGCTTGCCAGCGGTATCAGCGTATCCGCCGTCAAGCTCTGCTGCTTGCGCTCAGGAGGAAGACGAAGGCCCCCGTCTTGTAGAGCGCTCGCAGCTAGCCACGGAAGAGGATTGGTCTGACGCTTGCCAGTGGTTGGTAAGTGTTAGGCCAGATCTGCCCGTGGAGCAGTCGGCTAGCCAGCGTGACCACAGGCCGTGGTTAGCTGGTAAGGCTACTGCTAACGCTATGCCTTCTCTGCCGCTGGCAGAGCATGTCGTTGACATGTTCGAGGCGGCGGAGACGTCCATTAAGTTGAGTGGACGTCTCGCGAAGGCCCCGCGGGAGGTGGCCCGGCATTGCCGCATCGTGCCCCTGGATTACCAGCGGTACGGTGTGGTACCTAAGCCGAGCGTGGATGACCGCGCGGCTTTGGGTGAGGATGCGCGGCCAGGCTCCCGTTCTGACACGGGAGTCTTGTGTTCGAACGTGTTGCGTTCAGCGAATACCGCGTTGCGTGATGCGGAGGAGAGTGGGAGGGCTTCGATTGCCGCTCTGTCCCACGTCTCCCAGCTGTTACAAGGGGTAGTAACAGCATCCGCATCGCGCCAGACAAGTCCTGTCACAGTCCAGCGAGCCATCCAGGATGGTATCAACCTGGCTCTGGACTGTATGACTCGGGCGGTGACCAGGAGTGTCCGGGCAAGGCGCACATTTGCCTTGGACAATCTGTGCCCGTCCCAGGACCTGTACAATAGGCTACTGCGTACGCCGATGACAGGTCCTGGTCTCTTTGGAGGTGATGGATGTAGACACCTCCAGGAGACGGTTACTCTGGTAAATAACCAGAGGGTGCTGCGCGAGCAGTTTGAGGTGCTTCGTCGTGCTAACGTTCGCGCCGCACCCCCTGCGTATCGTCCCCTGCAGGCTCGAGGTGGTGGTGGCCAGGTCAGAGGCCAACCACCATCGCAGCGTCGGCCTCGGCCGCGTGCGATTCGGCCAGCAGCGAGGGGGGCGCAGGCTCCTCAGGCGCAGTCAGCCAGGCAGCCGCCCGCTGGTCGTGGCGCGCGAGGATCTGGGCGTGGTAATCGTTCCTGATGGGACGGTTACCGCGGTGAGAACCGCTCCGGTGTTTCTGGCAAAGGAGACAGTGCCGCTCTTGCACTCCTTATGTCCACCTCTATCCCTAGGTGGACCGGTGGCAGGCCGGCTAGCCGACCACATGCAAGAGTGGGAACGGTTAACTCAGGACCGTTTAGTCTTGCGATGGCTTTCAGTCGGGTATCATCCCGATTGGATGACAGGCCCGCCATCGCGACTCTCTAGTGCCGATCTGTACTCCAAATCCGAGAGATCCAGAGCAAAGGTTGTGTATCGAGGAGGAAATAAATTCCCTCATACAAAAATGAGCTATTCAGCCGGCACAAAAGTGTCCGGGCTTCTATTCAACCCTGTTCTTAGTAACAAAAAACACCGGAGGGTGGAGACCAATTCTCAACCTCAAGCCATTGAACAAGTTCATAGAGACGCCCAGTTTCAAGATGGAAACTGTGCGCTCGGTGTTGGCGGGGTTAGAGAGGGGAATGTGGACAGCGTCGATAGATTTGAAGGACGCTTATTTCCACATCCCCATACACAGGAGTTTCCGTCGCTTCCTGTGATTTGCATTCCAGGGCAGACAGTGGGAATTCAGGGTGTTACCCTTCGGAATTTCCACGGCTCCTCGGGTTTTCACCCGTGTGGTTCTTGCGATCACCGCATACCTCTGCAGGAGAAGCATAGCAGTCCACACGTACATAGACGACTGGCTGTTGAAAGCGCACACCCAGGAAAGTTTATCGGCCAGTCTGGAGATTGTTTTGGAGACTCTCACAGACTTGGGCTGGATAATCAATTTCACAAAATCAGAGCTGACTCCATCCCAGAAGTTTGTTTACCTGGGGATGTTCTTCGATCTAGAGACAGGATATGTTTTTCCTACTCAGGAGAGAGTTCAGAAACTCATCTCATTAATTCAGTCAGTGTGCGACAGTCGTCATGTCCTGGCACGGGTTTACTTGAGAATGCTGGGGTTGATGGTTTCATTGGAACCAGTCATTCCTCAGGCCGCCTTACGCAGGCGGCCGATCCAGTTATTTCTCATGACACAATGGACCCAGAGTACAGGTTCGCTGGACTCGAACGTGTCAGTGTTGGCGCCTCTGATTCACCACCTGCAATGGTGGTTGGACACAGAGAATCTCTTGGTGGGGGTTATGCTAACCCCTCCCCACCCTCAGGTGACTGTGTATACAGATGCATCGATGGAGGGCTGGGGAGCTTGCCTGGAAGAATCCACGATATCAGGGCTTTGGAATCTGGAACAGTCAAAGGAACATATAAATCTACTGGAGCTAAGAGCAGTAGTCCTGGGCCTGGAACATTTCTTACAGAAAGTTCAGGGCAAGATTGTTCTTATTCGTTCAGACAACTCAACAGTTGTGACTTACATAAACCGCCAGGGTGGAATGAAGTCGCCCAGTCTCTGTATGATGACATGGAGACTGCTTTGTTGGTGCCTGGATCACCAGATTACCTTGAAAGCAGTTCATATTCCGGGAAGGTTAAATCTGCTAGTAGACTCATTGAGCCGAAGGATGAGTGTTTTACCCACGGAATGGCAACTAAATCAATGTGTGGCGGATCGTCTGTTCGACCATTGGGGGAAACCCAACATCGATTTGTTCGCAACGAAGAAGAATGCGAAGATGACGACGTACGTCTCTCCGATTCCGGATCCAAGCGCTTTCGCAACAGATGCGTTAGCTATCAGCTGGGGGAGAATGTATGCATATGCATTCCCTCCAGCAATCCTGATTCCAAAAATTCTTCAGAAAATCAGACAGGAGGAATGCCAAGTGCTTCTGATCGCCCCGGATTGGCCAAGCCGATCATGGTATACGGATCTGCTGGACCTTCTGGTCTGCAATCCGGTTCCTCTGCCTCTGATGGACGACATTATCTTCCAGGGCAAGGCCCTTCACAACAATCCGTCAATGTTCAGATTGACTGCGTGGATGTTGTCAAGGAATCTAGGATTAAGGAGGGCTTTTCTGAGCAAGCAGCCATGTTTATGGCCAAAGCCAGGAGGGGATCAACCTCCAGAGCATATAATTATAAAATCAACAGATTTGCAAAATGGTGCTCAAAAAGATGTATTGATCCAATGGATTCATCTATTCAGGTAGTAGCTGATTTCCTCTGTCACCTGTATGATGCCTATAGCCTCAAGCCTAACTCTATTGCTGGTTATAAGTCAGCTTTAATGTCTGTTATTCCTTGCTTGGCTATGAGGGGAAGTGATGAAGTAAATACATTAAATGTATTAATTAAAGGCATGGGCAATCTAAGACCAAGGAATCCCCCTGTGATTCCGTCTTGGAGTTTATCGCTAGTGCTTCAAGTACTAGGTGATAAGCCTTTTGAACCACTTAGTTCCATTTCTATGAAACTATTAACACTTAAGACTGTGTTTTTAATTGCTGCGGCCTCGGCTAGGCGTAGAAGTGAAATTCATGCCTTATCAGCCGAGGATGACCATTTTGTGGTTTCAGGGGAAGGCCTTAAGCTGCTACCTAGGATTAATTTCTTGGCTAAGAATCAGTCGTTGAAATATCCAGGTCAACCTATTGTTTTGCCTGCTTTAACTAGATATGATCCTAATTCTAAAGCATGGTGTCCCGTCCGGGCGCTTCTCCGGTACAAACAACGTACATCGGAGTGGCGCACCGACCAGTCGGCGTTATGGTTGTCATATATTGAACCCCATGGCAGGGTTTCTAAGGACACCATTTCCAGGTGGATTGTAGAATGCATTCAGTTTTGTCATAAATCCGCCACCGGGAAGCAGGTTGACGTGGCCAAGGCTCACAGTGTCCGCGGCGTAGTGACATCCACTGCCCTATTTAATGGGGTCCCTGTGGATGATATTATGTCGGTGGCTCAGTGGCACTGTGAGTCAAGTTTTACAGACCATTATCTCCGTGACACCTCTAATCCTCTCGCCTTGTCGATTTTGAAAAAAAAAAAATAACTAGGTTTATATTTTTGATGAGGTTTCCTCATTGCTTATATATTTCACAATTAATTTATGGAAACAACCACTTTTTTGGGACTGCATCATTCTTCACCAATGGGAAGATGATGTCAGCAGCCATTTCAACAAGGTCAGTCTTGTGCATGGGTTGTCCATTGTTGATTGTCTTGTCACGTTACCCGTTATTAATATGATGATGGTTTTGTGTATTTGTGTGGTTCATTGTTGAGAGTATACGAAAATGGAGCTTTTTCGTCTCTGTCCTGTAGTACATGGCACTTGTACGTAGAGAGCGTATAGGACATTAAGGTCATTCGACTCTTCCTCCCTGGAAGGAGGGGGGGGGGAGCGCATATGACATTCGGTCATCTCTCATACATCGGTGGTGTTATCCGATGGTTAGTCAAATCCTGACTGTTTTTTCATACAGTTTCAGAAGTTTAAGTGCCTTAAACGCAGAAAAGCGTATAGGGATGAGCTGGTCTTTTGACCTCGCCTCCCTCCCGCCGAATTCACTGTCGAATTCTGGCAATATCAAAAGTATTAGGGAGGTAAGTATACTCTTGATGTGAAATAAACGAAATCAAGGATTTCTTTTTTCACGAGAGAGTTGATACTTACCTCCCTAGATACGGACCCGGCCTCTCCACCCCACAGAGGCTCGGTCTTCAGGCTCTTAATAGTTGCATGTGTATCAGCCAATAAATTAGTCAGAGGAAGTGCTAGTCTGCGCATGCGCGGTGGTGGGGCTGGCATCCGCCAGACTACACTCTGACTCCCTGCCCAGTAGGGGCACCTAACTGTTTTAATCTGAGTGTTTATTGAGTGAAAGCCGATATTTAGCAATATCAAAAGTATTAGGGAGGTAAGTATCAACTCTCTCGTGAAAAAAGAAATCCTTGATTTCGTTTAATACACCAACTGCACACGGACCCTATAGGGATTAATCATGCAGATTGGTGATTCTAAAATCTGAGTTGTTCTTTAAATTTACTATGTCAGTTACCCATATCAATGTGGAGTGGATGAGCGCATTTACATTTGGCCCCGCCCCCAGGGGTTGGGGATTGGGTCAAAAGGTCATGAAATTGATTGTAGTGCAACTCCTATGAAATAGTTAGACGGAACTCAACGAAATTTGATATCTGAGTTAACCATATGATTGCAGAGGCCATTTAGACTTGGCTCCACCACCAGGGGGTGGGAGAGGGGTAAAAAGGTCAAATTTTAACCTGTGAAAATTAATTTAACGCATCTCCTCCGAAACCATTGGACGGAATTCAAACAAATTTGGTATGTGAGTCACCCATATCAATGTGGATGAGCACATTACATTTGACCCCGCCCCCAGGGGTGGAGAAGCGGTCAAAAGGTCATGAAATTTATTGTAATGCAACTCCTCTGACACTGTTGAACAGAATTTAAAAAAATTTGGTATGTGAGTCACCCATATTAATCTGGAGTGGATGCGCACATTTACATTTGACCCCGCACACAGGGGTGGGGGAATGGGTCAAAAGGTTGTGAAATTGATTGTAATGCAACTCCTCTGACGCTGTTGGATGGAACTCAACCAAATTTAGTATGTCAGTTACTTATATCAATGTGGAGTGGATGAGCACATTTACATTTGTCCCCACCCCCATTGGGTGTGGGATGGGGGTCGAAAGGTCATGAAATTGATTGTAGTGCAACTCCTATGATACTATTGCATGGAATTCAACCAAATTTGGTATGTGAGTTGCCCATATGATTGTCATCACCAGGGTAGAGATATCATACGAGTGGGACAGAATGTCAATATTGGTGAAAGAGTGTGGGTTTGCACCGACATGTCATTGACTATGCATTTGACATGTAGTTAAATTTTCCTATACTTGTTAGCTCAGATATATATGTATATATATATATATATATATATATATATATATATATATATATATATATATATATATTTAGGTCATGCCGCAGTGATACTTTCAAAGCACTGCTGGTCTTATGACCACCTGCCTAAGAGAACCACCATCCTTTAGTCCCACAAATCAGGGGTCTGTTATACACAGGTTTGCTTGAACAATGAGAATTGGAGAATGTAGAGCGGACCAATTGTTAGAAATAGAACCCTGTTAGAAACAGGTACCCTGACCATGTGCCTCAGAGAAGCACGTTCCTTTTGGGCCCCAAAGCAGGTGTCTGTCATACACAGCTTTGAATAGTTCAAATACAATAGCCAGTAATTATAAGTATATGGTCAGGGTAAAAATAATATAACAATATGAAGAGTTAGCTCCCTTGGAAAAGTAATTTCATAATACAGACGGCGTGGTTTGGGAAATTGATGAATCTAGTTTATTGATCAATCAATGACGTCATCAACAACATGACATGTACATGTAGGCTGATGTCATAATCAATTATGTCATTAATGATGCGATTTAGCCCGTCATAAACGCTTTAAAATAGTCCGTCAAGTGGTACAAATTGTATGTCTTTACTATTTAATAAACTTTCTGTTAATTATTTTGAAACTAATTTGACTGGGCGCTGTTGCTGCCATGGTCAGCAACAACACCCAGCCAAATTACATGTAGTTTCAAAATATTAACAGGCTCAGTGATCCTAACTGTAATATACCAAACTGTGAGGCAAGGCTTAGTTTTCAAGCTATAGGGACGTACATATATCACACATATAATAGTAAAGATCAAAGCTAATTTTACCAAATCCAACTTATGTGAAAATTTTGTTAGTTTTAATTCCACAAGATTACTCAACCAGGTGCAATTCAGCAGTATAAATGGCTGTTTTTGAAAAATGATCGGAAACGCTGACTGAGTTTCAGAGAAAATTTCAACTTTTATAGGCGGCACCCATGCCTACTATTTTTCTAGCATCTAGATCATTTTATCTAGTAACCAGATGTGAATTTTCGGAGTGCTGGCTGCTTAGATGGCTTCTCAGCATTGCTTCAAGCACAACCACCCTACTCAACAATTCTTTATTAGCTCACCTGGCCTGAAAGGCCAAGTGAGCTTATGCCATGGTGACCGTCCATCATTCGTCCGTCAACTTTTCCTTTAAACGACTTCTCAAGAACCACTGAGCCGATTTCAATTATATTTGGCAGGAAGCATTCTGAGGACATAGGGATCCAAATTTGTTCAAATGAAGCCGATTGGCCAATTTGGCTGGTGGCCATCTTGGATTTTGGCCGATTTTAGGAAACATCTCTAAAAATCTTCTCCGAAACCGTTTGTGGGATTGATGTAAACCTCATGAAATATGATCTGGGGCAAGGGATGAACCAACTTTGTTCAATGGAACTTGATTGGTCAAATGGTTCGGTGGCCATCTAGTTTTAGCGCAAATGACTTCTTCAGAACCGCTGAAGGGTTTGGGTTGAAATTTGGCAAATACATGTATAATTAGGGACTAAGGGCCATTAAAATTTGTTCACGGTAAGTTGATCCGTCAAAAAACATGGCCGCCGTGGGCCAATCAAAATATAGCATGTTTGGCGGCCATATTGGATTTTTTTATTTGATGGATCTTGAGGCCGAAATTGGTTTGGTATATGTTTCTGGGTATTCTGAGCTCAAATTTGCCATTTTCGATACTGTTGGATAAACAGTTTGGTGGCCATCTTGGATCATTTTCCCGCCAAAGGCTCCCATACTAAAGCAATGGTAAATTAAAAATGTCGTCTTCTTGAGAACTACAAATCTACTAGGCCAATTTCGATTATATGTGGCAGGATCTTCTCCGAAACTGCTTGGGGAATCAATTCAAAACAAATGAAATTCCATCTAGTGCAAGAGGTAATCCAAGTTTCTTCAAGAGGACTTGATTGACCAAATGGTTTGGCGGCCATCTTGGATGACCTAGTTTTCCCGAAAACAACTTCTCTAGACCCACTGAAGTGATCAAGCTGAAATTGGGGAGATGCATGTATGATTAGACACTAAGGATCATTAAAGTTTGTTCAAAGGAAGAAAACATGGCCGCCGTGGGCCAAATGTAACATACATGTATTTGGCGGCCATATTAGCTTTTTTATTTGATGGATTTTGAGGTCGAAATTGGTTTTATATGTGTTTGTGGATATTCTGCTTTCATATTTGCCATTTTTAAAACTGTTGGATAAACGGTTTGGTGGCCATCTTGGATCTTTTTCCTGCCAAAAACTCCCATAGTAAAGCAATGGGAAATTAAAAATGTCTTCTCGAGAACCACTGAACCGATTTCAAGTATATTTTGAACTTGATTGGCCAAATGGTATGGGGACCATCTTGGATAGCCTATTTTTTGCCAAAACAACTCAGAACCACTGAATGGATTGAGCCGAAATCTGGAAGATATTATTATGCTCTGAGTGCCATTAAAGATTGTTCAAAGGAAGGTGCTACGTCAAAAACATGGCCACAGTGAACCAATCAAAATGTAGCATGTTTGGCGGCCTTATTGGACTTGCAAAAATTTCCATAAACTCATTTAAACGACTGCTAAACAACCCACCAACAATTTTGACAGAAAATTATAGTCCTCCAGGAGTTTAGGTGAGCGACACAGGACCCTTGTTGAAATATGACCTACATGTGTAATTCCGTGTTATTGCGGATAGCACATTATAAAATTAAATCAATGGTTTATTTTTTTCTCCTTATCTTGGACTCGAATGTGTCAGTGTTGGCGCCTCTCATTCACCACCTGCAATGGTGGTTGAATACAGAGAATCTCTTGCCGGGGGTTTTGCTAACCCCTCCCCACCCTCAGGTGACTGTGTATACAGATGCATCGATGGAGGGCTGGGGAGCTTGCCTGGAAGAGTCCACGATATCAGGGCTTTGGAATCTGGAACAGTCAAAGGAACATATAAATCTACTGGAGCTAAGAGCAGTAGTCCTGGCCCTGGAACATTTCTTACAGAAAGTTCAGGGCAAGATTGTTCTTATTCGTTCAGACAACTCAACAGTTGTGACTTACATAAACCGCCAGGGCGGAACGAAGTCGCCCAGTCTCTGTATGATGACATGGAAACTGCTTTGTTGGTGTCTGGATCACCAGATTACCTTGAAAGCAGTTCATATTCCGGGAAGGTTAAACCTGCTAGCAGACTCATTGAGCCGAAGGATGAGTGTTTTACCCACGGAATGGCAACTAAATCAATGTGTGGCGGATCGTCTGTTCGACCATTGGGGGAAACCCAACATCGATTTGTTCGCAACGAAGAAGAATGCGAAGATGACGACGTACGTCTCTCCGATTCCGGATCCAAGCGCTTTCGCAACAGATGCGTTAGCTATCAGCTGGGGGAGAATGTATGCATACGCATTCCCTCCAGCAATCCTGATTCCAAAAATTCTTCAGAAAATCAGACAAGAGGAATGCCAAGTGCTTCTGATCGCCCCGGATTGGCCAAGCCGATCATGGTATACGGATCTGCTGGACCTTCTGGTCTGCAATCCGGTTCCTCTGCCTCTGATGGACGATATTATCTTCCAGGGCAAGGCCCTTCACAACAATCCGTCAATGTTCAGATTGACTGCGTGGATGTTGTCAAGGAATCTAGAATTAAGGAGGGCTTTTCTGAGCAAGCAGCCATGTTTATGGCCAAAGCCAGGAGGGGGTCAACCTCCAGAGCATATAATTATAAAATCAACAGATTTGCAGAATGGTGCTCAAAAAGATGTATTGATCCAATGGATTCATCTATTCAAGTAGTAGCTGATTTCCTCTGTCACCTCTATGATGCCTATAGCCTCAAGCCTAACTCTATTGCTGGTTATAAGTCAGCATTAATGTCTGTTATTCCTTGCTTGGCTAAGAGGGGAAGTGATGAAGTAAATACATTGAATGTATTAATTAAAGGCATGGGCAATCTAAGACCAAGGAATCCTCCTGTGATTCCGTCTTGGAGTTTATCGCTAGTGCTTCAAGTACTAGGTGATAAGCCTTTTGAACCACTTAGTTCCATTTCTATGAAACTATTAACACTGAAGACTGTGTTTTTAATTGCTGCGGCCTCGGCTAGGCGTAGGAGTGAAATTCATGCCTTATCAGCCGAGGATGACCGTTTTGTGGTTTCAGGGGAAGGCCTTAAGCTGCTACCTAGGATTAATTTCTTGGCTAAAAATCAGTCGTTGAAATATCCAGGTCAACCTATTATTTTGCCTGCTTTAACTAGATATGATCCTAATTCTAAAGCATGGTGTCCCGTCCGGGCGCTGCGCCGGTACAAACAACGTACGGCGGCATGGCGCACCGACCAGTCAGCGTTATGGTTGTCATATATTGAACCCCATGGGAGGGCTTCTAAGGACACCATTTCCAGGTGGATTGTGGAATGCATTCAGTTTTGCCATAAATCCGCCACCGGGAAGCAGGTTGACGTGGCCAAGGCTCACAGTGTCTGCGGCGTAGTGACATCCACGGCCCTATTTAATGGGGTCCCTGTGGATGATATTATGTCGGTGGCTCAGTGGCACTGTGAGTCAAGTTTTACAGACCATTATCTCCGTGACACCTCTAATCCTCTCGCCTTGTCGGTTTTGAAAAAATAAATCGGTTTATATTTTTTGAGGAGGTTTTTCCTCATTACTTATATATTTCACAATTAATTTATGGAAACACCCACTTTTTTGGGCCTGCATCAGTCTTTACCAATGGGAAGATGATGTCAGCAGCCATTTTCAACAAGGTCAGTCTTGTTCATGTGTTGTCCGTTGTTGATTGTATTGTCACGATTACCCGTTATTAATATGGTGATGGTTTGTGTATTTGTGTGGTTCATTGTTGAGAGTTACGAAAATGGAGCTTTTTTCGTCTCTGTCCTGTAGTACATGGCACTTGTACGTAGAGAGCGTATAGGACATTGAGGTCAGTCGACTCTTCCTCCCAGGAAGGAGGGGGGGGGGGGAGCGCATATGACATTCGGTCATCTCTCATACATCGGTGGTGTTATCCGATGGTTAGTCAAATCCTGACTGTTTTTTCTTACAGTTTCAGAAGTTTAAGTGCCTTAAACGCAGAAAAGCGTATAGGGATGAGCTGGTCTTTTGACCTCGCCTCCCTCCCGCCAGATTCACTTTCGAATTCTGGCAATATCAAAAGTATTAGGGAGGTAAGTATACTCTTGAAGTGAAATAAACGAAATCTAGGATTTCTTTTTTCACGAGAGAGTTGATACTTACCTCCCTAGATACGGACCCGGCCTCTCCACCCCACAGAGGCTCGGTCTTCAGGCTCTTAATAGTTGCATGTGTGTCAGCCAATAATCTAGTCAGAGGAAGTGCTAGTCTGCGCATGCGCGGTGGTGGGGCTGGCATCCGCCAGACTACGCTCTGACTCCCTGCCCAGTAGGGGCACCTAACTGTTTTAAATCTGAGTGTTTATTGAGTGAAAGCCAATATTTAGCAATATCAAAAGTATTAGGGAGGTAAGTATCAACTCTCTCGTGAAAAAAGAAATCCTAGATTTCGTTTATTCTGTTGAAGCAAATGTTAAAATCTCAATGCTTTATGACAATATTTAAAATACGAATATGTTTTGATGAATTCCCTGAATGAGGCGCTTTTTTTTTTCTCTTCAGGAGGGTATTTGGGGGTGGGGTGGCGTGGGGTTTTTATCTGAGCATTTCCAAAACTGGTCACATTTTAAATACAGCCATAGCATATCCCTTGTTTGTAATAAGAAAATTTGTATTCAAGCGTGCTTGCCGAATCAATAATACGCAACATAACCTGGGATTGACTTTGAACTCTGAATTCACAGAATCCCTCTTTCAAGGCAACTATACAGGTAATATCTCTGAATAGCTTGTAAGATGCTTCTTTGTCCTGACACGAATGGTTAGTGTCCGTTGAGTCTGGATATACAGATCTATAAGCTGTTGAATACTTTGAAACTAATTATAGCTATTTAACAGAATATTTAGTGAATAGTAAATCCATCAAAGACAAAAGTCATACACTTGGCAGTGTTAAATGTTCATGATGGAGTTAGAGACATCACTCATTATGCATTTTTCTTGTGATGTCAGCCTACATGCTTATGCTTTCATAAACCTTGGTGAAAGATCGGATCTGTTCATTGTGTGGAATAACTAATTATTTAAATAAATTATCATTCACAAACTTTCTCAACATGCCTTCTCATCACCAGAATTTGTCGGCAAGTTGTTATTTCAGATGAGAAGAATCTTATTTGTCTCAGGATGATATGTTTGTGGTGACCAATTACCCGCAACTCACAATTAGTATCTGTTGGTCTTTCATATTTGCATAAGATAAATAGATCAATGGCCATCTTGGATTATCTTGCAGTCAAGACTCCTATAGGAAAAGAATAATAAGCTTCAAACCACTTTTCAAGAACCACTAACATGGGTTGATTTTAAATAAAACTTGCAGAAAGCATCCTTATGGCATATAGCCCTATCCAAGCTTGTTCAAATGAAGCTGGTTGGGAGTTTTGGGCTGTGCCCATCTTTGATTTTACATTATCTTTAGTTAAACAGCTAATTATCTCCGAAACTGCTTGACCGATTGATTTAAAACTAAAAAAAACTTCATCGCATGAACCAAGTTTGTTCAACAGAATCTGGTTGGTAGAGTTGTCTGGAGACCATCTTGATATGCCTATTTCACATCAAGAGTATACTTACCACCCTGATACTCTATGATATTTCCCAAATATTGACCTAGCTTCAATAATAAGAAGATAATTAAAAAGAAACCGCCCCCACAGGGCAGGTTACTCAACTGACAGTCCAGCGGATGTGCAGCCCAAACTGACGCATGCACGGGGCTGTCTGTTTCTACTTCGAATAATACTTATCAGATGTACTATTATCTAGTCTAGCTCAAAATAAACAATTATAACTCCGCACTCTCCATGGTCCTGCCCATGCTGTGTCCGGGAATTACCATAGCCTCCAGGTACTGAGTCAATTCCCAACAACAGTCAGATTCGTCTATTTTGCTGACTTTTCAAGTCGCATATTTTTTAGCTCTAAAATTTGTGCAATTTTAATGGAATTAAGCGTGTTTAATGTTATCCATCGCTGGCTTCATGGAATGAAAGGGAAAGTCATCACAGGGGCAGGTTGTATCAATCTAGAATTTATACATTCGTGCCGCAATGACTGATTAAAATTTCGTTAAATTGGCACATTATTTTTAAATGGTAGCCATTGTTAGAGTCACTCCGTTGCCCATTAACTGGTTAATCTTATCCGGGTACTCGGTTAATTTCTCTTGCGACTCAGTTCCTTCCAAGATGGATGCGCCCGTAGCCAAGGCGGCGGCACCCATGATTAACGTTTTGTTTTGGCTTGGCGTGTCTATGCACTCTGTTTTAGGCCGTTCTCTAGCGCTCGCTTCATTGCTGAGGGTCTATGTAGTGATTGGTCTTTATTTCTTGGCTATTTTAACGTTAGTTAATTACGAAGTCGTGTTTATAAAATTTTCACTCAAAATTTTCAAATATTTCCTGCTTAAAACTTGATTATCATTAATTTAAGAGAAAGTTAATGTTTTGTAAGTGATTTATATTACAGTCAAGTAAATTGTGCGTGTTGCTCATCATCATATTATCATGTGCAGCGTTTTAATTCTTATTCTGTGTTCACAGAAAGTGAAGGGGCAAGGCAAGGCCCCTCCTGACACGCTCTGTCAGCGCTGCAACCGCTTCATGAAACGGAAGTTCTCCGGTCATCACTGTGTTGCCTGTGTGAAGTACAAGGTTGGAAGTCCTTGCAATGTATGTGCGAAGTGGTCGTCGGAGTTGGTGGTGGAGTTTGATCGTGATCGGCGTGCGCGTTTGGGTAGGATCGTGAAGCACAAGGCGGCCAAAGTGGATCAGGCATCAGTAAAAGGTCTTGAAGAGTGTCTGAATGAACATACGGTACAGCTCAGAGTTAACTTAACATAAAATGCATCTACAACGTGTGCATGACGTGTACATAGCGGGTCTATTTTAAAATAATGGATGCATCACTTTCCCGCTGTGAACGGTAAAACAACGCGGTGTGAAAGTAAAACAAATGGGTTGGAAACAGTTTGACAACGCGTCAAAACTTATTACACAACGCATTTATGATATTGGCTAGACAAGTCGTTTGAAATCTGATAACGTGAAAGGCATTCATAATTACGCCGCGCTGTTATAATGACATATGCGAGTCGACCAAGAAGGGCAACCGATTACTCGGCATACACACATTATGCAATTATATTTTGCCAGGGTACCTTAAATTTTCGCGAAATTCCTGTCATGATTTTAGGGGGAGGCCTCATTCAATGTTGAATAATTGGCAGTATGTCGCATTATTTGTTCCGATACAGCTGCCTGGTAATGTAAACATTCCATTCTTACAGAACAAAATGAACCCAGTTACTTATTCACTGCCTAAATTCACCACTAATGAGAAATGCCTCGCGCGACTGTCTTGCCGATCGATAATTATGCGCAGTCGTAGATTCTCAGAAAAGCATATCCATAATTTGATTGGCTTGCTGGACATCTGACGTCATTATGAATGAATGAAAATTACTATCGTAGTAAAATTTTGATCAGCTGTCTCATTGTCATTCATAACGAATTGATGACGTGAATTATTTTAACCAGTCCCTGAGCGACTCACGATCAACAATGGCGGAACGCAAAATGTACACGTATTCGCGGTGCCACTTTTAAAAGCAATAAAGCAATATCTTAACGCCCACTTTGACTTTTAAATTAAGAAAACAAACAATGTCTGGTTCATTAAATATAGTGAAATTAGCTCCCTGACTATTTATAATGTTAACTTTCACGGGTTTATTAAGGCACTATTTATCATCTAGCTATGTTATTGCTACGTAGAGGGGGTTGTGGCGATTGCTCATTCCCTCGGCCTGGTTCCCGAGTGAGGCAACAACAATGTGTTATACTTGGCTACATTACATTGCAATATAGTGAATCCAAAAGCTACCGAATGTAACAAAAAGAAAATCATTAAATCACTACGGGCGTTTTATTTCCGCGAAAAGCCAATAAGATATCGGTACATGTTACAGCTTTAGGGGTGCATAGTATTTTTTAACTATCCCTGAACTAGTCTTTTTTCGTGTAGAGCACCGATGGGGATATTGCGGTAGCGGACATGAATCTTCTAATTTGTGCGTCATATTATCAATAAAAACTACACCATATGCATGTTTTAATAAAAAGCGTCTACATTAGTCGAGCATTGGTACACATAAGTTATATTTTGACATCTTTAATCCATAATTTTGCGTTTATTCGCTGTCTGTTCATCGCGAACACAGGTGATGCGTAGAAGTGATAATGAAGTTGCTCACTATGATTAACCTATGTCAAATCTCGCCAGTCGGCATGTTTCGCTGCGCTGGATGTTTATAAAAGTTAAATGCGAAACAAACCGATGCTTACGATTCTTGCACTAGATGCAAAACGTTCAGGTGCGCAAAACGTTCAGGGGTGCATCGTTACATTAATTCTCAACCGGGAATCATGATTTTGTGTTTCGTAATATTTATAATTTTTTTGATTTTTAATATTATGTCCCGCTGTCTATTTTAGGAAAACTTTCTCATATTTACCTTTGCCCCTTCTAGGAAATGTAATGTACCGCTAAGTTTGATTGGATCCCGTGTAGTTGGAGCCGTGGATTTGGTATGTACGCCAGGTATTACGCAATGCACATATGAATCTTTTAAACGAATTTAAAATTTGGCGTCTCCCGTTTTGCTTTTAACAGCGCGTTTAGCACTATCTCTGGGGGACAGCAAGCAAGTTCAAACTTGCTTATTTATGCATTTAATGCTCGTTCTCAACGCATATATTTATTATTTTAAATGCATCCAAAAAATTAACCAGCTGCGTTGTGAATGCATTGTGTTTTTAAAACCAATGCGTTGGAAACGGGCCTTCAACGCATCATGCACGCATTTCAGACCCGTTCGTATGTTAAGTTAACTCTGAGCTGTACTGTATGGTGTTTGGGCAGCCCAATTCAAGGCTATGTTCGAGTCTTTCCAGTCCACGATCCCGACGATGCAGCCTGGTACAGGATTACCTATCGGTGGTCCGGCCAGTTCTGCGGAGGGACAAGCACCTGTCCTTCCTCTTGCTTTGGCTCAAGGGCCGACGGCAGAGGATGAAGATATCCTCCTGATGGAAGACTGGCATGCCGGAGCTTTCTCAGGTGGCAGATACCGGTACTTAGTGCAGGTCACCCACAGGCTTTATACAGGTTTGCCAGCCAGGTGGAGATGTCGATGTTCCATCGGACATTTTTCACCCGGATTTCGCGCAGTCCGGGTTGCCACTAGAGCCATCTTTTACGGCTTCCGTCGACATCATGGAGGCGGTTGTGATGGCTCCTCTCAGAGTTCCATCTCCTGCTGTGGTAGCGGCCGTAGTCCCGGCTCCCGTGCTGGAGCCGATGGATTGCAGGGAATCCGTATCTGACGATTCGCTAGATACTGGAGCCGCAAGTAATCGAGCCACGGATCCACTTCGTATTAGAAGATTGGTCCGTAGCTCTCAGCATGGATCATTGGTGGCTTACTCATCCAAGGGTGAGGAGGATGAGAATGGTAGTCCATTGATGGACGAATCATCCTTTTGCACTGAAGCTGAATGGGTGCAAGTCCCTGGCTGGATGTCTGACCCTCTCGAATGGGCATCGGATCAAGGATCTCAGCATGATCCAGCGATGGAGCGAATGTCAGAGCGAGCGGCTAGCGCTCTGTCGAGTGGCTCTTCGACCATGCCGACGCTCCACTTGGACACGCAGACTTCTGATATGTTGGAAGTTGTGGCGTACCGTTTGATTCAGCCGGATTACTCGCTGCCCAAGGCCCCTAAGGGGATAAGGAGTAGGGTTTGCTTTCCGGAGCAGGCCTATCATCAATATGCTCATGTTCCTCGGCTTTCAGTCGGGGAAAGAGAAGCATTGAATATGCTGTTAGCTGGGAAATCCAAGGGTCGTTCTCGACCCTTGGTTTCCCAAGCTAACAAAGATCCTTTTAATGAGTTGACTCTCATTGAGGATGCGGCGAGAGCGGCTATGGCTACACTCTCGCATGGTTGCACCATCCTGCAGGGTATGATGACCTGCGTGGCGGAAGGTGGGGAAGTGCCAGAGGCTGCTCCCGGAGTTATCTGGGACACCATGCACTTGTCCCAAGATTGCCTGGCCATGGTGATCACTAGATCATTGGCGGAGCGGCGGAGTATGGTTCTTGATTGCGTAGAACCAGGACCAGAGATGAGGGCTGCGTTATCTTCTGCACCATTCATTGGTCCGGGCTTGTTTGGCGGCTCAGCATGGCAAGCTCTTTCCAAAGTTGCGTCAATAGTCGCAGAGCAGGAAGTAGTCGGCAAGTCATGGAAGTCGACAAAGAGGACTCGGCCATAGCTGTCCTACAAGCAGCATCGGCAAGAGCAACAGGCAGCGCCAGAGGTCGTCCTTCTGGCCGTGATACCCATCGGCCATCCGGTTCACAGGGACCTGGCCATTCATCCTCATACAAGTCCTCTAATAAGAGGCCGTATGAAGATGATAGGAAGGCTGGCGGCTCGGGTCGTGGTGGCTACCATGGAGGCGGTCCCGAGCCGTCATATTCCAAGAAGCCGCGAGGTGGCTGTGGGGGATGGTCCTGAGGGGTTTCCGGCAAGACCCGCTCCGGTGACGCCAGGAACAAAGGGAGTCGAGAATATTCACACAAGCGAATTAACATCTTATCATGCAATATCGATCACGAGCTGTATGCAGATTCCTACCATCGGAGGCAGACTTCAACTGTTCTCAAACCAGTGGGAACAGGTCATGCAAGATAGTTTAGTCTGTCATTGGCTAAGAAACGGCTACAAACAGGACTGGCTCATCCATCAATTGTTAGTTCCGTTAACATCGACTCCAGTATAGAATCCCATTCCAAGGGAATCCGATCGTCTAGATGCCATTTGCTCAGAAATCAAAGATCAGCAGCAGAACACGAATCATTTAGTCCGCAGTCAGTCCTCTCTGGGCTTCTATTCGATAATATTCCTCGTTCCGAAAAGCACCGGAGGTTGGAGACCAATTCTCAACCTCAAACCGCTGAACAAATTCATTCTCTCACCAATATTTCAGATGGAGACTGTGGCAGCGTTGATGACAGGGCTGAGAAAAGGCATGTGGGCAGTATTGATAGATCTGAAGGATGCATATTTTCATAATCCAATGTCAAATCCTTTTCAGTAATACTTTCACTTTGCGTTTCAAAACAATGTTTGTGAATTCAATGCGTTACCGTTCGGTCTGACCACAGCTCTGAGAGTCTTCCCCAAAGTGGTTCTCGCCATGACTTCTTATCTTCGCGGGAGAAACATAGCTGTTCATACTTACATAGACGACTGGCTACTGAAGGCGGGGATCCAGTCACTCTGCACAACAATCTTCAGGTAGTCCTGGCCTTATTGAAGGACCTAGAATGGATTGTGAATCTAGAGAAATCAGAATTGACTCCATCCCAGGAGTTTGTGTATCTGGTAATTCTTTTCAATCTCAGGGACGGTGTAGCTTTTCCAGCAGAGAGCAGAGTCAAGAGTTTGATTGCAGTTCTGGAGTCAGTTTCTCTAGGAGCCTATCTGATGGCGCGTCAATTTCTCAGAAAACTGGGATTACTAGCATCTCTGGAGAAGGTGGTTCCTTATGCGGTACTCAGGCGCAGGCCGATTCAGATGTACTTAATGTCATTCTGGTCTCAGAGAATGGATCCATTGTCTCTGAGGTTTCCAGTAAAAGACCCATTGATGTTCCATCTTCAGTGCTGGTTATCAGAACAGAATCTCCTGCGAGTTGTTCCTCTACAACCTCCTCAGCGGCAGATGTCCATTTTTACAGATGCATCGACGATGGGTTGGGCAGCAGTACTGGACAATCTATCAGTGTCAGGGGAATGGGATTGGACCAATGCGCAGAAACATGAATTTTCTCGAATTATTAGTGGTGACATTAGCACTTCGAAAATTCGAGAACTTAGTCCGAGACAAGATTGTCCTGGTAAGGACAGACAACTCAACAGTGGTGTCTTATTTGAACCACCAAGGCGGGATGAGATCACCGGAGTTGTGTATGGTGATATGGAACCTTCTGTTGTGGTGCCAAGAGAGGAATATTATTCTTCGGGCAGCACACATTCCAGGAAGATTGAACATCCTAGCGGATGCTCTCAGTCGAAGGATGGTTTGTCATCTGACGGAATAGCAGCTCAACCAATCTGTAGCAGACGTTCTTTTCAAACATTTGGGAAAGCCAAATATGGATCTATTTGCGATAAAAGGAAATGCAAAGATGGTCACATATGTGTCACCGATCCCGGACCCGCTAGCTTTAGCAGTAGATGCACTGGTGATAAGTTGGAAGGGAATGTATGCATATTCGTATCCTCCAACGATTCTCATCCCAAAGTTTCTGGCAACGATAAGAGAAGGCATATGCCAAGTACTACTGATTGCCCCTCATTGGCCAGGCCCATCATGGTTTACGGATCTGCTGGACCTTCTGGTCTGCAATCCAATCCCGCTTTCAGACAGAAGGGATCTGATCTCTCACAACAAAGGTCTGTATCTCCACGACAGATTGGAGATGTTCCAATTGACTGCATGGATGTTATCAAGCAGCATGCAATTACGGGTGGCTTTTCGGAGCAAGCAGCAAAGTTTGTTGCTTTAGCCAGACGAGGGTCAACCGCCAAGACATATAATCATAGAATCAACAAATTTCCAGAGTGTTGTAAGGGAAGAGATATTAATCCCTTTTCTGCATCTGTTCAACACATAGCAGATTTTATCTGTCATTTATCCGAAGTTGACAAAGTTGTACCTTCAACCCTAGCAGCATATAAGTTTGCATTAGCTTCAGTCGTTCCCAGTCTGGCCATTGTAGGAGTGGAGAACGACACTTTAAATGAAGTTATTAAAGGAATGAGCAATTTGCGACCTAGACAGCCAATTCCTATTCGAGCATGGAATCTATGTTTTGTTCTACAGGTTTTAGGGCATGCTGCCTTTGAACCAATGAGATCTATAGATATTAAACTGTTAACTATAACATTTCTTGGTTGCAGCAGCATCGGCAAGGAGAAGCGAAATTCATACGCTTTCTGCCGAACAAGACCGTTTTGTCCTTGAAGCTGAAGGTTTAAGACTACTACCACATCTTTGTTTCCTAGCAAAGAATCAGGCACTTAAATATCCAGGACAGCCGATCAATTTGCCAAGTTTAATTAGCCATGACCCAAACTCTTCTGCTTGGTGTCCTGTCAGATGTCTGAAAATGTATAAGAAACGTCCTGAGGAGTGTAGAGATGACCCGCAATCTCTGTGGTTATGTCTCAAATCTCATTTCGCGCCTCGAAAGACACTATTTTTCGTTGGATTATCGATGCTATTCGGATGTCGCTTAAAATCGCTACAGGAAAGCAGATTGATCGTGCGAATGCCCATCAAGTCCGAGCGCTAGCAGCAGCATCGGCCCTTTATAAGGGTGTCTCTTTATGGGAGGTGATATCTCTAGCAGAATGGCATGCCGCGTCGTCATTTACTGATTTCTACCTTTGCGATATCTCCAGCGTACTTAATCCGGTAGTCGTCGGCAATTTATCGAATCTAACTAAAGCCACATCCGACCACTATTTTGGGTACATCGCTATGTTCTTCCACATGCACTGAGCAATGGTGATGCACATGATCTGTGAGCGACTGTGGATTGGGTGGAGCTCCCGTGATGATCAAGAAAGACCAAGCACTCACAAAATGGTGAGTGTTTTCTTAATTTAAGTGACTAATATTAATTTACTTACAATCGAAATACCAGACTGATTAAGTAAAAGTCTGGTTCCAGAGTATCTTATTCATTGCAACAGACATTAGACTCATTCAAATTTTTTAATCTAATTGATATACTGAGTTTTCAAAATCAGAAGTTGTAGCTTCTTTGCACTCTTCTGGACTGCCCTAGCTGAGACTTGGGGCTGACATGGGTCTGGTGAGTGTTGCCTCCCCTTTTGACAGCCCTCTGAAATTTGTGTGGACAAATGAAGAGGGGAGCATGGTCTAGACCATGGAAGTTTAGCACTCTATGAGTCAGATGGCAGAACCCATGCATATGCCAGGGTTCTAGTCTCTTCACAACCTTCTCTGTCGGATGGTAGATGACAATGGGTTCGAGCCTCACCTCCTCCCACCAGACTTTCTTGGCTGTCGAAATCTAGAGTTTATCATAATAGTACATCTGCTAAGTATTATTCGAAGTAGAATAAAAAAAGCATCCGCTTCTGTCTCTATGAGAATTGTTAATACTTACCAGATGTACTAGGTGAGGCTGAGCTACTTTCGCTGTTTCTCAAGACAAATATAAGACGAATCTGACTGTTGTTGGGAATTGACTCGGTACCTGGAGGCTATGGTAATTCCCAGACACAGTATGGGCAGGACCATGGAGACTGTGGAGTTTTAATTGTTTATTTTGAGCTAGACTAGATAATAGACATTATCATAATAGTACATCTGATAAGTATTAGCAATTCTCATAGAAACAAAAGCGGATGCTTTTTTGATTCTCTTCTCAAATTATTTACCTGCCATTGCAACACGCTTTGATTTACCTCTTAGAATTGTTTTTGCTTTTGATGATTTTGGAAGCTTTTGAATTGTTTGGCAACTTGCTTTGACTATTATAAGAATGTCTGACGCCGCCAAGTCGCCGGAAGCTGTGCTCAGTCCTAGCCATCAAGTGTTTTTAATACATTTTTTGATAAAAATTTAACGTGTTGTACCGGATGGTAAAACCGGGATTTGCGGTATTACATGTACATGTCTATATTAGGCTAGCTCATTTTGGGGGATGCCTAAATATTAGCTAACGCATGTTGTGCTTTGTATTTTCAGACACATTTAGCTGATTTATGACATGGTCCTCGTGTATCCTTCATCTGAACAATTATTTATACTTGGTTTTCTTGGTCTATATAATTGATTATGAATTTGCAGAGGGAATTATTACCATAAGAAGTAATTTTTCTGCATTCTCCCACAACCACAGGGTTTGGATTCAGGATCAGGTATTCCTGCTGTTGTTCAGTAGACTTCACTCGTTCTTCAGGAGTTTATTCTTCTGAGGTTTTAGTATGGAGAGGTTCATTGTGTTTATAAAGTTCAATTACTAATGAATCTGTTTGAGTGTGGAGTCTAGCATTCGCCTCTCAAGTATTTAAGCTCAAATTCTAATTGTCTCCCTTGTCTTCATGAAGAAGAATAAGAAGTTTTTAGGATTTGTTTACCTTTAGTCAGGTCCACAGTTTTTTCTATGGGCCTGGCTTTTCCTTTTCATCTAGGGTCTAAGTTTTCCTTAAGGAATTTATTAGCCTTCTGCAATTGGTTTTTTTGGTTCATCATACCTAAAAACTAATTGTTTCCATTTGTGTCTTTTATGGGGTTATTGAAAACAAATGCCCTTCCTGCCATCGATTCGGGAAGGCCTGCTATTTCCCTCATGACTGCACTTGATAGATTACGTGCGGGCCTTTGCTAAATTGCCATGTGTGTGAGTCGTGGCCGGTGGAACTTTGTACTAATTTCATAAATCAGCAGGTAAAGGACTGGGCGGCGGATGAAAAGCGGCGACTTGACAAGGAGTCTTGTGGTAAGAAGAGGAAGGCAGACATGGAGGCCTTCCATCTGGAGATGATGGGAGAAATGAAGAAGACAAGCGCAGACTTGTCCTGGACTTGCTTCGCAGCTTGCTTCCTGGGTCAAGTTCGTCATTGTCTTTCTCATTTGCTCCAGGACAGAGTTTACCCGGCTCTGGGTCTGGTTCGGTTAGGATGTCAGTTTTCGATGTAAAAGACCCAGAGATGGCTCCCGCTGGTCCGGCTCTGAGGCTTGCCTCGCCCGTGGACCCGGGAGCAAAAGCCATGGCCTCAGGCGTTCGCTTAATGAATGTTCAGAGCAGCCTATGGCTAAAGGTATCAGCGCCTCCTTTTTCAAACTTGGCATCTAATCTTTCTGGGCAGGAAGAAAAGGACACTGTTATGGCCTACCGATAAGCCGATGGCCATGGAAATGGAAATCCATCTGCCCCCCCCCACCCCGCATGGGGCGCATGGGTGACCTTTTCCATGGAACTACTTCTTCGGGAGTAGGTTTCATGCCTCAATGGCTAGGCCAGCTAGGAGCTGATGGCCATCCATACCATATCCCTCAGCTTGCCGAGAGTTACCATGAAGAAGGCCCGGACTATGACATCATGCATGTAGCCCCCCCCCCCCCGTGACACCATAGATCTGGCTCCTGGAATAGCCATGCTGGCCCTTATGGCTTCCCTGGCTATCCAGGAGTATCTCCAGCTCCGGCTGTTACCCTACCAGTGAATGTGGTTGAGGCCAATGAGGGCCCTAGGCTCATCAAGAAATTCACAGGTAGCCACCGAGGAGGACTGGCTGGATACTTGCCAATGGCTGGTGAGCATCAAGCCGGAACTCCAGGTGGATCCACCGGCTTTTCAGTGGGACCAGTGCCCATGGTTGGGAGTGAAGCTGGTGATGAGCGCCATGCCTTCTCTCATATGCGGAGCATATCGTGGATATGTTCGCTGCGGCAGAGACGTCCATTCAGCCGAATGAACACCTTGCAAAAGCCCCTCGCAAGGTGGCATGCCGCTGTCGTATCAGTTCTGAGCTTTATCAGAAGTACGGCATCATCCCAAAGCCTTGCACAGATGACCCTGCAGCTTTGGGCGAAGACACGCGGCCATGGTCCCAGTGTGACACGGAACCCTTGTGTGCTAGCGCATTGCGCAACACAAATTCCATGCTACGGGACATGGAGGAAAGTATGAGAGGAGCCATCTCGGGGCTCTTGCACGTTTCCCAGCTGCTACCTGGAGTAGTAGCAGCATCCGTGGCCCACCAAGCATCTCTTACAGTCCAGAGAGCCATCCAGGACGGTATTAAGCTGGCTCTGGATTGCATGACGAGATCCGGAACCCTTGACAATTTGTGCCCCTCACAGGACCTGTACACTCTGCTTCTTCGGACGCCGATGTCAGGTCCAGGGTTGTTTGGAGTTGAAGGATGCCTGCACCTCCAACAAACCGTAAACCTGGTGAACAACCAGAGGGCGCTGCGTGAGCAGGTTGAAGTGCTCCTCAGGGAGGGTGTTTGAGCAGTGCCCCCCTGCCTTCTACCCTCAACAGGCCAGAGGTGGTGGTGGCCTTGTCAGAGGCCAACCACCTATGCAGCGTCGGCCATGGTAATGCCAGCGTAAGCAAGAGTGAGAGCGGGTTACTCAGGACTGCTCAGTCTTGCGATGGCTTTCAGTCGGTTGTGATCCCGACTGAATATCAAACCAGCAATCACGCCTGTCTCTGGTTCCGAGATCCAGAGCAGCAGTTGTGTATAGAGGAAGAAATTCAATCCCTCATACAAAAACATGCAATTCAACCCTCACAAACATGTCCGGGTTACTATTCAACCGTGTTCCTAGTGACAAAACGCACTGGAGCGTGAAGACCAATTCTCAACCTCAAACCTCTCAACAGGTTTATCCTCACACCAAGTTTCAAAATGGAAACTGTAAGAACGGTGTTAGCAGGGTTGAGGAAGGGAATGTGGACAGCATCAATAGATCTAAAAGATGCTTATTTTCACATTCCCTTTCGTCAGTTCCTGAGATTTGCATTTCAATGGGAATTCAGGGCTTTCCCATTTGGTATATTGACAGCCCCCCAGGTCTTCACTCGAGTGGTCCAAGCTATGATGTCATACCTCTGCAGGAGACACATAGCAGTCCACATGTACATAGGCTGTTAAAAGCACACAATCAAAAAAATCTATCAGCAAATCTAGAGATAGTTTTGAAAACTAACAGATCTAGGCTGGATGATCAACTTTCAAAAATCTGAGCTGACACCATCCCAGAAGTTTGTTTACCTTCTTCGATCTAGAGATAGGGTATGTTTTCTCAGGAGAGAGTAGTAGTACTCATTCAGTCATACAGTCAGTGTGTAACAGTCGTCATGTCCTGGCATGGGTCTACTTGAGAATGCTGGGGTTGATGGTTTCTTTGGAACCAGTCATTCCACATGTAGGCAGCCTTATGCCAGCAGCCTTTCCAGTTATTTTTCATGACACAGTGGACCCAGAGTGAGGGATTCCTGGAATCAAAGGTATCAGTGTTGGAACCTCTTATTCACCACCTTCAATGGTGGATGAAAAGAGAGAATCTCCTGACGGGGGTGATTTTGTCACCTCCCCACGCTCAGTTAAGGAATCAGCAGTTATGGAGGTCTTTTCTGAGCAAGCAGCCAGAAGGGGGTCAAACGCCAGAGCATTTAATTATAAAATCAACAGATTTGCTGAATGGTGCTCAAAAAGATGTATTAATCCAATGGATGCATCTATTCAGGTAGTAGCCAATTTTCTCTGTCACCTTTTTGATGCCTATAGCCTCAAGCCTAACTCTATTGCTGGCTACAAGTCAGCTTTAATGTCAGTTATCCCTTGCTTGGCTAATAGGAGAGGTGATGAAGTATGTAATCTAAATACTTTAATCAAAGGCATGGGTAATTTAAGACCAAGGAATCCTCCAGTGATTCCATCTTGGAGTTTATCGTTAGTAGTTCAAGTGTTAGCAGATAAACCCTTTGAACCACTAAGCTCCATTTCCATGAAAATGTTGATGCTTAAAGCAGTTTTTCTGATAGCTGCAGCTTCAGCCAGACGAAGAAGCGAAATACATGCTTTGTCAGCAGAGCCAAACCGTTTTGTGGTTACAGGGGAAGGTCTCAGGCTTCTACCTAGAATTAGCTTTATAGCAAAAAAAACAGTCTTTAAAATATCTCGGTCAGTTTATAGTTTTACCCGCTTTGACTAGGTTTGATCCGAACTCAAAGCTTGGTGTCCTGTCCGTGCATTGACACATTATAAACAACGTACATGTACACAGAAATGGGGGACGGACCCTAGTGCTTTATGGCTATCTTACATTGAACCCCATGGGAGAGCTTCTAAAGATACCATTTCTAGGTGGGTTGTAGAATGCATCTAGCATTGCCACAAAGCCACCACAGGAAAAAAGGTTTACATGGCCAAGACTCAGTGTCCGTGGCCTAGTGACATCCACAGCTCTGTTTAACGGAGTACCGGTAGATGACATTATGTCAGTAGCACAATGACACTGTGAGTCTCGTTTTAAAGATCCATACCTCCATGACACTGTATATATTTGTAAATATTGTTCATAAGCTGTTGACTCACACACAGTGCAATTTAGTGGGTGAATCCCCGCCTTTCCGTACTATACCTATCATCGCCAGCGGTGATTAAAGGAAACACGTCAAAATATGTTAGTCCTCTATTTGGTGATGGTTATTTTTTGTCACGTTTTTTATTACTTACTAAATGGTGATGGTTTGTGTTCTTTATGGTTCCATCTGAGAGTATACGAAATGAAGCTTTCGTCTGATGTCTTATAGTACTTTAGCACGAGTACATAGATAGCATATAGGGCATTTAGGTCATTGCTCCCTCTTTTTATAAAAGAGGAGGGAGTGCATGTTAAATGCTCATTACTCTCAACATCGGTCATGTTAGCCGATGTCCAAGTTATTTTCTGAATGTGTTTACATATGCAATTTCAGATGTTTTTTTGTGCTCCAAAAACAAAAGAGCTTGCTTTTCTTGGGATGATACGCGAGCCAGTCTTCTGACCTTCGCCTCCCTCCTGCCGAATTCACTTACAAATTCTGGCTATATCATAGAGTATCAGGGTGGCAAGTATACTCTTGATGTGAAATAAATGAAATCACAGATTTCTTTTTTCACAAGAGAATTGATACTTACCACCCTGATACGATCCCGGCCTCTCCGCCCCACAGAGGCTCGGCCTATCAGCGTTTTAGGTTGCAATTTGTCAGCCAATAATTCGGAATAGTAAGAGACAGCCCCACTCATGCGCGAGTTTGGGACGCACATCCGCTGCACTGTCAGTTGAGTAACCTGCCCACTGGGGGCAGTTTCTTTTTAATTCTGAGTCTTATTGAAGCTAGGTCGATATTTGGGAAATATCATAGAGTATCAGGGTGGTAAGTATCAACTCTCGTGGAAAAAGAAATCTGTGATCTCATTTAGTTTTTGCAAAACTACTTTTTATGAAGAACTGTTGAAGAGCTCACGCCAACATTTTGCAAATATGATTAAGAACTACAGGTAAGGATAAGTTAAATTTGTTCCAGGGAAGTTGATTCATGAAAATATCGACCAATCAAAATGGAGCATCTGTTTATTGATGGATTTTGACAAAGAAAATGGCAATGTAAGATCTATGTGTTTTGTTGATTGTCGACCGTGACACTTTTGCATCAGATCAAACGATGTAGATTAGGCAATAGAGAGGAGGCTAAGCACCGCCACTTGTTTACACAGGTTTGAGATAGATTTATATGCTTTGGACCCTGAATTCTCAGAATCACATTTTCAAGATGCAATTTAATTATACAGGTAAGCTGTTGAATATTTTGAAACAGCAACAACGGCCAGTAAAATTAGTTTCAAATTATTGAAAGAATGTTTAGTAGATAGTAAATCCATCAAAGACATAGGGCTTAAGGGGATGGGGGGTGTTGTGGGGTGGGGGTTGTTGGTGGTGGGGGGGAGGGGAGGAATTGGTGTGTGTGTGTGTGTGTGTGTGTGTGCGTGCGTGCGTGCATGGGTGGGTGGGTGTAGGAGGGACACGTCCCCCCATCATAACATTGAGGGAGATGCCTATATTCATATCCTCTCCAATATTTGGTCTTCCTTGATAACAAGGCCATTCATTCATTTGTAAATCCTCAATAATAGTCTTCTCCTGGTCTAGAAAAGGGCATCTGCATGTTATTGAGTTCATATTCACCTCCAGAAATGCTGGAGGAGCCATCTGAGAGTATCCAGATTTCAAAACCTTCAGGCTGAGGGTCCACGGACCCTCCCCCACATTTGCTGGAGTGTAACACCCCTCCCGGGCCCACACACCACCACCCCCTTGTGTTTCTGCCCCCCCCCCCCCAAACCAAAATTTCATTTCAGCGACACTGATCAATAACATACAATTTGTGTGACGGACAATTCCAGCTTCGTGACAGAGTATTTTAGTCAATTATGATTGTGACATCAGCCTACACTGGTGACATAATTGATTATGACATCATATACTTGATCGATGCATCACATTCATCCATTCTATTATAAAGGTTATGATAAGGGGGTTCATTTTGAATTTCATTACAAAATAGAAATCTTACTCAAAGCACATGCTTTAACGGTCACTATTGGTCAAGAATGTCTAAATTCCTCACTAATGGATGTCCATTGACGGGCTAACAATATATGTGTAGCGACCCACTGACATTTAAATGAGAAGTTTCAGTCTTGTTCTGCAGGCCTGCAAATGAACATTTTTCAAGCATCTTGGAGAATCTATTGTTGGTTGGCATGCACATTAACATGGTTATGGATCACCTCTGATAATGGATGAATCTTACTTTTATTTTACAGCTTTCTCATTATGGCTATGGTCAAGGTCTGGTTCATTACCTTAATTATGAAATCTTCACTACCGAGGATAGGCCCATGATCAAAGAGGTAAGATTAACTCTGTAACACACAAGCCTCGGCAGTGGTGCTGTGAAATATCCATTTGGAGACCAAGTGAAGTTTATTTTGGGAAATTTACCGAGCCTAATAAATTTATTGATCTGCAAACATGGCAAATGGAAAGTTTCTATAAGAAAATTGAAATTCTCGTGATTAAATTTGAGGGTGAAACAGGGTTTCTCATAGACCACCAAAATGTAATTCGGGCCCCCCAAAAAGTTGTGGTAGTGGGTCCCATGTGGCCCCTGAACATCTTGCATGATTGTTAAATATTAATTAGTTTTATAGCTCTTTTATAACAACCCACATCATCTAGCATGGGAACCCCATAATTCATAGCTGTGCACCCTTGCTACTCTCTAATTTTAGAATGGATGAGCAATACTGCATCAATCCCAAATACTGATATCCTAAGTGAAAGATATACTTGTGTAGAGTAATCAATCCCAAATGCAGTTTGAGACCCGACCAGGTTTCAGGTTGGGACCCCTAGATTTCAGTTTGCGACCTCCTGATTTCAGTTTGAGAACCCCAGATTTAAGTTTGAGACCCCCAGATTTAAGTTTGAGACACCCGGATTTCAGGTTGGGACCCCCAGATATCTAAGTGTGTCGGACATTTTTAGTCTTGCCATGAAAATGTTGCAGAAAATGAATAATAGGTACATTTATGTAGTACTACATTGTTTGTGTGTGTGCATGCATGCAATCATGTATACGTGGCATAATGCGTGGCTGTATATGTATATACATGGGCTCTGCTGTATCTATTTTGTCCAGCTTGAGTGGGAGCTTGGGCTTCCAAAGCTTGTGCAGAAGTAGCTGGATTTCGTCTGAGGCAAACATTTTCTGACCCTCTATTACTCTGTATTTCAGAGGACATGTGACTTAATCTTAGAGCTGTATGCCGAGATGATGGCTGATAAACTATCCAGTGTTATCCTCTACTCACGAGCTCAGAATTACACTCCAGGTAGCACATGAATTACACTCCAGGTAGCACATGAATTACACTCCAGGTAACACATGAATTACACTTCAGATAACACATGAATTACACTCCAGGTAGCACATGAATTACACTCCAGGTAACACATGAATTACACTCCAGGTAGCACATGAATTACACTCCAGATAACACATGAATTACACTCCAGGTAACACATGAATTTCACTCCAGGTAACATGAATTACACTCCAGGTAACACATGAATTACACTCCAGGTAGCACATGAATTACACTCCAGGTAGCACATGAATTGCATTCCAGGTAACACATGAATTACACTCCAGGTAACACATGAATTACACTCCAAGTAACACATGAATTACACTCCAGGTAGCACATGAATTACACTCCAAGTAACACATGAATTACACTTCAGATAACACATGAATTTCACTCCAGGTAGGACATGAATTACATTCCAGGTAACAAATGAATTACACTCCAGGTAACAAATGAATTACACTCCAGGTAGCACATGAATTACACTCCAGGTAGCACATGAATTACACTCCAGGTAACACATGAATTACACTCCAGGTAACACATGAATTACACTCCAGGTAGCACATGAATTACACTCCAGATAACACATGAATTACACTCCAGGTAACACATGAATTTCACTCCAGGTAACATGAATTACACTCCAGGTAGCACATGAATTACACTCCAGGTAACACATGAATTACACTCCAGGTAACACATGAATTACACTCCAGGTAGCACATGAATTACACTCCAGATAACACATGAATTACACTCCAGGTAACACATGAATTTCACTCCAGGTAACATGAATTACACTCCAGGTAACACATGAATTACACTCCAGGTAGCACATGAATTACACTCCAAGTAACACATGAATTACACTTCAGATAACACATGAATTTCACTCCAGGTAGGACATGAATTACATTCCAGGTAACAAATGAATTACACTCCAGGTAACACATGAATTACACTCCAAGTAACACTTGAATTACACTCCAGGTAGCACATGAATTACACTCCAGGTAGCACATGAATTACACTCCAGGTAACACATGAATTACACTCCAGGTAACACATGAATTACACTCCAGGTAACACATGAATTACACTTCAGATAACACATGAATTACACTCCAAGTAGCACATGAATTACACTCCAAGTAACACATGAATTACACTCCAGGTAGGACATGAATTACACTCCAGGTAACACATGAATTTCACTCCAGGTAACATGAATTACACTCCAGGTAACACATGAATTACACTCCAGGTAGCACATGAATTACACTCCAGGTAGCACATGAATTACACTCCAGGTAACACATGAATTACACTTCAGATAACACATGAATTACACTCCAGGTAGCACATGAATTACACTCCAGGTAACACATGAATTACACTCCAGGTAGCACATGAATTACACTCCAGATAACACATGAATTACACTCCAGGTAACACATGAATTTCACTCCAGGTAACATGAATTACACTCCAGGTAACACATGAATTACACTCCAGGTAGCACATGAATTACACTCCAGGTAGCACATGAATTGCATTCCAGGTAACACATGAATTACACTCCAGGTAACACATGAATTACACTCCAAGTAACACATGAATTACACTCCAGGTAGCACATGAATTACACTTCAGATAACACATGAATTTCACTCCAGGTAGGACATGAATTACATTCCAGGTAACAAATGAATTACACTCCAGGTAACACATGAATTACACTCCAAGTAACACTTGAATTACACTCCAGGTAGCACATGAATTACACTCCAGATAACACATGAATTACACTCCAGGTAACACATGAATTTCACTCCAGGTAACATGAATTACACTCCAGGTAACACATGAATTACACTCCAGGTAGCACATGAATTACACTCCAGGTAGCACATGAATTGCATTCCAGATAACACATGAATTACACTCCAGGAAACACATGAATTACACTCCAAGTAACACATGAATTACACTCCAGGTAGCACATGAATTACACTCCAGGTAACATGAATTACACTCCAAGTAACACATGAATTACACTCCAGGTAACACATGAATTACATTCCAGGTAACACATGAATTACACTCCAGGTAACACATGGATTACACTTCAGATAACACATGAATTACACTCCAGGTAGCACATGAATTACACTCCAGGTAACACATGAATTACACTCCAGGTAGCACATGAATTACACTCCAGATAACACATGAATTACACTCCAGGTAACACATGAATTTCACTCCAGGTAACATGAATTACACTCCAGGTAACACATGAATTACACTCCAGGTAGCACATGAATTACACTCCAGGTAGCACATGAATTGCATTCCAGGTAACACATGAATTACACTCCAGGTAACACATGAATTACACTCCAAGTAACACATGAATTACACTCCAGGTAGCACATGAATTACACTCCAAGTAACACATGAATTACACTTCAGATAACACATGAATTTCACTCCAGGTAGGACATGAATTACATTCCAGGTAACAAATGAATTACACTCCAGGTAACAAATGAATTACACTCCAGGTAGCACATGAATTACACTCCAGGTAGCACATGAATTACACTCCAGGTAACACATGAATTACACTCCAGGTAACACATGAATTACACTCCAGGTAGCACATGAATTACACTCCAGATAACACATGAATTACACTCCAGGTAACACATGAATTTCACTCCAGGTAACATGAATTACACTCCAGGTAACACATGAATTACACTCCAGGTAGCACATGAATTACACTCCAGGTAGCACATGAATTACACTTCAGATAACACATGAATTACACTCCAGGTAGCACATGAATTACACTCCAGGTAACACATGAATTACACTCCAGGTAGCACATGAATTACACTCCAGATAACACATGAATTACACTCCAGGTAACACATGAATTTCACTCCAGGTAACATGAATTACACTCCAGGTAACACATGAATTACACTCCAGGTAGCACATGAATTACACTCCAGGTAGCACATGAATTGCATTCCAGGTAACACATGAATTACACTCCAGGTAACACATGAATTACACTCCAAGTAACACATGAATTACACTCCAGGTAGCACATGAATTACACTTCAGATAACACATGAATTTCACTCCAGGTAGGACATGAATTACATTCCAGGTAACAAATGAATTACACTCCAGGTAACACATGAATTACACTCCAAGTAACACTTGAATTACACTCCAGGTAGCACATGAATTACACTCCAGGTAGCACATGAATTACACTCCAGGTAACACATGAATTACGCTCCAGGTAACACATGAATTACACTCCAGGTAGCACATGAATTACACTCCAGGTAACACATGAATTACACTTCAGATAACACATGAATTACACTCCAGGTAGCACATGAATTACACTCCAGGTAACACATAAATTACACTCCAGGTAGCACATGAATTACACTCCAGATAACACATGAATTACACTCCAGGTAACACATGAATTTCACTCCAGGTAACACGAATTACACTCCAGGTAATACATGAATTACACTCCAGGTAGCACATGAATTACACTCCAGGTAGCACATGAATTGCATTCCAGATAACACATGAATTACACTCCAGGAAACACATGAATTACACTCCAAGTAACACATGAATTACACTCCAGGTAGCACATGAATTACACTCCAGGTAACATGAATTACACTCCAAGTAACACATGAATTACACTCCAGGTAACACATGAATTACATTCCAGGTAACACATGAATTACACTCCAGGTAGCACATGAATTACACTCCAGGTAGCACATGAATTACACTTCAGTAACACATGAATTACACTCCAGGAAACACATGAATTACACTCCAAGTAACACATGAATTACACTCCAGGTAGCACATGAATTACACTCCGGATAACACATGAATTACACTCCAGGTAGCACATGAATTACACTCCAAGTAACACATGAATTACACTTCAGATAACACATGAATTTCACTCCAGGTAGGACATGAATTACATTCCAGGTAACAAATGAATTACACTCCAGGTAACACATGAATTACACTCCAAGTAACACTTGAATTACACTCCAGGTAGCACATGAATTACACTCCAGGTAGCACATGAATTACACTCCAGGTAACACATGAATTACACTCCAGGTAACACATGAATTACACTCCAGGTAACACATGAATTACACTTCAGATAACACATGAATTACACTCCAAGTAGCACATGAATTACACTCCAAGTAACACATGAATTACACTCCAGGTAGCACATGAATTGCATTCCAGGTAACACATGAATTACACTCCAGGTAGCACATGAATTACACTCCAAGTAACACATGAATTACACTTCAGATAACACATGAATTTCACTCCAGGTAGGACATGAATTACATTCCAGGTAACAAATGAATTACACTCCAGGTAACAAATGAATTACACTCCAGGTAGCACATGAATTACACTCCAGGTAGCACATGAATTACACTCCAGGTAACACATGAATTACACTCCAGGTAACACATGAATTACACTCCAGGTAGCACATGAATTACACTCCAGATAACACATGAATTACACTCCAGGTAACACATGAATTTCACTCCAGGTAACATGAATTACACTCCAGGTAACACATGAATTACACTCCAGGTAGCACATGAATTACACTCCAGGTAGCACATGAATTACACTCCAGGTAACACATGAATTACACTTCAGATAACACATGAATTACACTCCAGGTAGCACATGAATTACACTCCAGGTAACACATGAATTACACTCCAGGTAGCACATGAATTACACTCCAGATAACACATGAATTACACTCCAGGTAACACATGAATTTCACTCCAGGTAACATGAATTACACTCCAGGTAACACATGAATTACACTCCAGGTAGCACATGAATTACACTCCAGGTAGCACATGAATTGCATTCCAGGTAACACATGAATTACACTCCAGGTAACACATGAATTACACTCCAAGTAACACATGAATTACACTCCAGGTAGCACATGAATTACACTTCAGATAACACATGAATTTCACTCCAGGTAGGACATGAATTACATTCCAGGTAACAAATGAATTACACTCCAGGTAACACATGAATTACACTCCAAGTAACACTTGAATTACACTCCAGGTAGCACATGAATTACACTCCAGGTAGCACATGAATTACACTCCAGGTAACACATGAATTACGCTCCAGGTAACACATGAATTACACTCCAGGTAGCACATGAATTACACTCCAGGTAACACATGAATTACACTTCAGATAACACATGAATTACACTCCAGGTAGCACATGAATTACACTCCAGGTAACACATAAATTACACTCCAGGTAGCACATGAATTACACTCCAGATAACACATGAATTACACTCCAGGTAACACATGAATTTCACTCCAGGTAACACGAATTACACTCCAGGTAATACATGAATTACACTCCAGGTAGCACATGAATTACACTCCAGGTAGCACATGAATTGCATTCCAGATAACACATGAATTACACTCCAGGAAACACATGAATTACACTCCAAGTAACACATGAATTACACTCCAGGTAGCACATGAATTACACTCCAGGTAACATGAATTACACTCCAAGTAACACATGAATTACACTCCAGGTAACACATGAATTACATTCCAGGTAACACATGAATTACACTCCAGGTAGCACATGAATTACACTCCAGGTAGCACATGAATTACACTTCAGTAACACATGAATTACACTCCAGGAAACACATGAATTACACTCCAAGTAACACATGAATTACACTCCAGGTAGCACATGAATTACACTCCGGATAACACATGAATTACACTCCAGGTAGCACATGAATTACACTCCAAGTAACACATGAATTACACTCCAGGTAGGACATGAATTACATTCCAGGTAACAAATGAATTACACTCCAGGTAACACATGAATTACACTCCAAGTAACACTTGAATTACACTCCAGGTAGCACATGAATTACACTCCAGGTAGCACATGAATTACACTCCAGGTAACACATGAATTACACTCCAGGTAACACATGAATTACACTCCAGGTAACACATGAATTACACTTCAGATAACACATGAATTACACTCCAAGTAGCACATGAATTACACTCCAAGTAACACATGAATTACACTCCAGGTAGCACATGAATTGCATTCCAGGTAACACATGAATTACACTCCAGGTAACACATGAATTACACTCCAAGTAACACATGAATTACACTCCAGGTAGCACATGAATTACACTTCAGATAACACATGAATTTCACTCCAGGTAGGACATGAATTACATTCCAGGTAACAAATGAATTACACTCCAGGTAACACATGAATTACACTCCAAGTAACACTTGAATTACACTCCAGGTAGCACATGAATTACACTCCAGGTAGCACATGAATTACACTCCAGGTAACACATGAATTACGCTCCAGGTAACACATGAATTACACTCCAGGTAGCACATGAATTACACTCCAGGTAACACATGAATTACACTTCAGATAACACATGAATTACACTCCAGGTAGCACATGAATTACACTCCAGGTAACACATAAATTACACTCCAGGTAGCACATGAATTACACTCCAGATAACACATGAATTACACTCCAGGTAACACATGAATTTCACTCCAGGTAACATGAATTACACTCCAGGTAATACATGAATTACACTCCAGGTAGCACATGAATTACACTCCAGGTAGCACATGAATTGCATTCCAGATAACACATGAATTACACTCCAGGAAACACATGAATTACACTCCAAGTAACACATGAATTACACTCCAGGTAGCACATGAATTACACTCCAGGTAACATGAATTACACTCCAAGTAACACATGAATTACACTCCAGGTAACACATGAATTACATTCCAGGTAACACATGAATTACACTCCAGGTAGCACATGAATTACACTCCAGGTAGCACATGAATTACACTTCAGTAACACATGAATTACACTCCAGGAAACACATGAATTACACTCCAAGTAACACATGAATTACACTCCAGGTAGCACATGAATTACACTCCGGATAACACATGAATTACACTCCAGGTAGCACATGAATTACACTCCAAGTAACACATGAATTACACTTCAGATAACACATGAATTTCACTCCAGGTAGGACATGAATTACATTCCAGGTAACAAATGAATTACACTCCAGGTAACACATGAATTACACTCCAAGTAACACTTGAATTACACTCCAGGTAGCACATGAATTACACTCCAGGTAGCACATGAATTACACTCCAGGTAACACATGAATTACACTCCAGGTAACACATGAATTACACTCCAGGTAACACATGAATTACACTTCAGATAACACATGAATTACACTCCAAGTAGCACATGAATTACACTCCAAGTAACACATGAATTACACTCCAGGTAGGACATGAATTACATTCCAGGTAACACATGAATTACACTCCAAGTAACACATGAATTACACTCCAGGTAACACATGAATTACACTCTTTGGCGATCATGACATGATAGACTGACCAACAATCATAAGTAAAACACAGGACATGTTTATATCTGGGATGTCCAAAGCTACAAGCCTATCTGAACACCTATGCAGACTCTTCAGACAACATGCTATGAAAACCTGCCACAAGCCTGTTACTACCTAGAGATCCCAATTAGTCAGGCCTAAAGATAAGCTCACCACAGATGAATGCTCTGGAGTCATCTACAAGATCAAATGTGACCAGTGCAATGGCATACATGTATATATATATATATATATAAAACCAAAAGGCCTCTCAGCACCAAACATGCCAAAGTGAAAGAACACGTCAAAGCCAATGCCAACTAGGTTGTGGCAGTGAACACAGAAACAGCAGGACATGCCATCCCTGCCATTAAGATCAATTTATTCAAACGGAAGGTCATGGAGGTTATTGAAATTTACAACCAAAAACTGACCATAAACTGAGACAAGAGCTACAGTATATCAGCGGTCTACCAATCGATACTGTCACATGACTCTACAAAAATTGACCAGTGTGACATTGCCAGCGACCATCAGTAGATGCTGAAGAAGTGACCGAGATAGTTAAGAAAGCTACATTCAAACAACTTCAACATTCAGGAGATTTAAATAATTTTTCGTAGTATGAATGATCTTGGGATCAGGGGCAACATCTTTTGGAAATATACAGGCATGTTCTATGTATGTATACTGGTATGGTTCTTTGTCATATTTACATCAGTCTCAACTAACGTCTTGTCCAATCATTTCTCTTTCGTGCTCAGTAAATATATCATAAATGTAAGAATAAAAATCATAATATCACGAGCTACAGGCATACCCAGGACCCTTTTAACACTCAAACCGGGAAAAATGCCTTTTGTAATAGTCTTGAGACATATCCATTTGCGGACGAAGAGAAGACTGTTTTGGAAACTTTACCAGTGCAATGACTGGCTTGATGATCGAGCCAGTCATTCCAGTGATAAATTTTTAATTTTCAAGAATACTCTTCTCTTGGTCTGCAAATGGACATGAAAAAAATTGAAATTTTCGTAAGCAAATTTGAGTGTTAAAGTTTTAGCTCTGACTATATTCTTTGATTCAGCTAAAGCTGTGGAGCTGCTCAAGGAGAGTATGAAAGGCTATCTTCAGTCAGAGGGATCTATTGTGTACGTATCTGCTGCACAATGATACAGCCAACACATATATCAACCTGTTCACATCCAAAAGCTTGGTGTCTCAATAGACCTTTCCAGTTTTAGCTATACCCCGCCCATCTCTAACTAATCTCCAACCACACTTCGCTTGTGTTGGGATTGATCAATCCCTGAAATCCCTATCAATTACCAGAAAACTATACAGCTAACCTGTTGAATTTCTAGATACTAATTTTACTGCACAGTGTTTCAGTCAAATTAGTTTGAAAATATTCAACAAAATGTTTATTAAATAGTAAACACATAAAATTCGTACAACGTGTTGGACTATTAGGCATTTAAGATCTCATTCATACTGTAATTGATTATGATGTCATCCTACACATCACATAATTGATTATGATATCATATGATGGATGGATAAACTGAAACGGTCCATTTCAAGGTAAACATACAGGAATGCTTGTGAATAGTTGATTATGATATCATCCTACACATCACATAGTTGATTATGATATCATCCTACACATCACATAGTTGATTATGATATCATCCTACACATCACATAGTTGATTATGATATCATCCTACACATCGCATAGTTGATTATGATATCATCCTACACATCGCATAGTTGATTATGATATCATCCTACACATCACATAGTTGATTATGATGTCATCCTACACATCACATAGTTGATTATGATACCATCCTACACATCACATAGTTGATTATGATATCATCCTACACATCACATATTTGATTATGATATCATCCTACACATCACATAGTTGATTATGAGATATCATCCTACACATCACATATTTGATTATGATATCATCCTACACATCACATAGTTGATTATGAGATATCATCCTACACATCACATAATTGATTATGATGTCATCCTACACATCACATAGTTGATTATGATATCATCCTACACATCACATAGTTGATTATGATATCATGCTGCGCATCACATAGTTGATTATGATGTCATCCTACACATCACATAGTTGATTATGATATCATCCTACACATCACATAGTTGATTATGATATCATCCTACACATCACATAGCTGATTATGATATCATCCTACACATCACATAATTGATTATGATATCATCCTACACATCACATGGTTGATTATGATATCATCCTACACATCACATAGTTGATTATGATATTATCCTACACATCACATAGTTGATTATGAGATGTCATCCTACACATCACATAGTTGATTATGATATCCTACACATCGCATAGTTGATTATGATATCATCCTACACATCGCATAGTTGATTATGATATCATCCTACACATCACATAGTTGATTATGATATCATCCTACACATCACATAGTTGATTATGATATCATCCTACACATCGCATAGTTGATTATGATATCATCCTACACATCGCATAGTTGATTATGATATCATCCTACACATCGCATAGTTGATTATGATATCATCCTACACATCGCATAGTTGATTATGATATCATCCTACACATCACATAGTTGATTATGATGTCATCCTACACATCACATAGTTGATTATGATACCATCCTACACATCACATAGTTGATTATGATGTCATCCTACACATCACATAGTTGATTATGATGTCATCCTACTCATCACATAGTTGATTATGATATCATCCTACACATCACATAGTTGATTATGATATCATCATACGCATCACATAGTTGATTATGATGTCATCCTACACATCACATAGTTGATTATGATATCATCCTACACATCACATATTTGATTATGATATCATCCTACACATCACATAGTTGATTATGAGATATCATCCTACACATCACATAGTTGATTATGATGTCATCCTACACATCACATAGTTGATTATGATATCATCCTACACATCACATAGTTGATTATGATATCATGCTACGCATCACATAGTTGATTATGATGTCATCCTACACATCACATAGTTGATTATGATATCATCCTACACATCACATAGTTGATTATGATATCATCCTACACATCACATAGTTGATTATCATATCATCCTACACATCACATAGTTGATTATGATGTCATCCTACACATCACATAGTTGATTATGATACCATCCTACACATCACATAGTTGATTATGATATCATCCTACACATCACATATTTGATTATGATATCATCCTACACATCACATAGTTGATTATGAGATATCATCCTACACATCACATATTTGATTATGATATCATCCTACACATCACATAGTTGATTATGAGATATCATCCTACACATCACATAATTGATTATGATGTCATCCTACACATCACATAGTTGATTATGATATCATCCTACACATCACATAGTTGATTATGATATCATGCTGCGCATCACATAGTTGATTATGATGTCATCCTACACATCACATAGTTGATTATGATATCATCCTACACATCACATAGTTGATTATGATATCATCCTACACATCACATAGCTGATTATGATATCATCCTACACATCACATAATTGATTATGATATCATCCTACACATCACATGGTTGATTATGATATCATCCTACACATCACATAGTTGATTATGATATTATCCTACACATCACATAGTTGATTATGAGATGTCATCCTACACATCACATAGTTGATTATGATATCCTACACATCGCATAGTTGATTATGATATCATCCTACACATCGCATAGTTGATTATGATATCATCCTACACATCACATAGTTGATTATGATATCATCCTACACATCACATAGTTGATTATGATATCATCCTACACATCACATAGTTGATTATGAGATGTCATCCTACACATCACATAGTTGATTATGATATCCTACGCATCACATAGTTGATTATGATGTCATGCTACACATCACATAGTTGATTATGATATCATCCTACACATCACATAGTTGATTATGATATCATCCTACACATCACATAGCTGATTATGATATCATCCTACACATCACATAATTGATTATGATATTATCCTACACATCACATAATTGATTATGATGTCATCCTACACATCACATAGTTGATTATGATATCATCCTACACATCACATATTTGATTATGATATCATCCTACACATCACATAGTTGATTATGAGATATCATCCTACACATCACATAGTTGATTATGATGTCATCCTACACATCACATAGTTGATTATGATATCATCCTACACATCACATAGTTGATTATGATATCATGCTACGCATCACATAGTTGATTATGATGTCATCCTACACATCACATAGTTGATTATGATATCATCCTACACATCACATAGTTGATTATGATATCATCCTACACATCACATAGTTGATTATCATATCATCCTACACATCACATAGTTGATTATGATGTCATCCTACACATCACATAGTTGATTATGATACCATCCTACACATCACATAGTTGATTATGATATCATCCTACACATCACATATTTGATTATGATATCATCCTACACATCACATAGTTGATTATGAGATATCATCCTACACATCACATATTTGATTATGATATCATCCTACACATCACATAGTTGATTATGAGATATCATCCTACACATCACATAATTGATTATGATGTCATCCTACACATCACATAGTTGATTATGATATCATCCTACACATCACATAGTTGATTATGATATCATGCTGCGCATCACATAGTTGATTATGATGTCATCCTACACATCACATAGTTGATTATGATATCATCCTACACATCACATAGTTGATTATGATATCATCCTACACATCACATAGCTGATTATGATATCATCCTACACATCACATAATTGATTATGATATCATCCTACACATCACATGGTTGATTATGATATCATCCTACACATCACATAGTTGATTATGATATTATCCTACACATCACATAGTTGATTATGAGATGTCATCCTACACATCACATAGTTGATTATGATATCCTACACATCGCATAGTTGATTATGATATCATCCTACACATTGCATAGTTGATTATGATATCATCCTACACATCACATAGTTGATTATGATATCATCCTACACATCACATAGTTGATTATGATATCATCCTACACATCACATAGTTGATTATGAGATGTCATCCTACACATCACATAGTTGATTATGATATCCTACGCATCACATAGTTGATTATGATGTCATCCTACACATCACATAGTTGATTATGATATCATCCTACACATCACATAGTTGATTATGATATCATCCTACACATCACATAGCTGATTATGATATCATCCTACACATCACATAATTGATTATGATATTATCCTACACATCACATAGTTGATTATGAGATGTCATCCTACACATCACATAGTTGATTATGATATCATCCTACACATCACATATTTGATTATGATATCATCCTACACATCACATAGTTGATTATGAGATATCATCCTACACATCACATAGTTGATTATGATGTCATCCTACACATCACATAGTTGATTACGATATCATCCTACACATCACATAGTTAATTATGATATCATCCTTCACATCACATAGCTGATTATGCTATCATGCTACGCATCACATAGTTGATTATGATGTCATCCTACACATCACATAGTTGATTATGATATCATCCTACACATCACATAGTTAATTATGATATCATCCTTCACATCACATAGCTGATTATGATATCATCCTACACATCACATAATTGATTATGATATCATCCTACACATCTCATAGTTGATTATGATATTATCCTACACATCACATAGTTGATTATGATATCATCCTACACATCACATAATTGATTATGAGATGTCATCCTGCACATCACATAGTTGATTATGATGTCATCCTACACATCACATAGTCGATTATGATATCCTCCTCCACAATACATAGTTGATTATGATATCATCCTACACATCACATAGTTGATTATGATATCATCCTACACATCGCATAGTTGATTATGATATCATCCTACACATCGCATAGTTGATTATGATATCATCCTACACATCGCATAGTTGATTATGATATCATCCTACACATCACATAGTTGATTATGATATCATCATACACATCACATAGTTGATTATGATATCATCCTACACATCACATAGTTGATTATGATGTCATCCTACACATCACATAGTTGATTATGATACCATCCTACACATCACATAGTTGATTATGATGTCATCCTACACATCACATAGTTGATTATGATGTCATCCTACTCATCACATAGTTGATTATGATATCATCCTACACATCACATAGTTGATTATGATATCATCATACGCATCACATAGTTGATTATGATGTCATCCTACACATCACATAGTTGATTATGATATCATCCTACACATCACATATTTGATTATGATATCATCCTACACATCACATAGTTGATTATGAGATATCATCCTACACATCACATAGTTGATTATGATGTCATCCTACACATCACATAGTTGATTATGATATCATCCTACACATCACATAGTTGATTATGATATCATGCTACGCATCACATAGTTGATTATGATGTCATCCTACACATCACATAGTTGATTATGATATCATCCTACACATCACATAGTTGATTATGATATCATCCTACACATCACATAGTTGATTATCATATCATCCTACACATCACATAGTTGATTATGATGTCATCCTACACATCACATAGTTGATTATGATACCATCCTACACATCACATAGTTGATTATGATATCATCCTACACATCACATATTTGATTATGATATCATCCTACACATCACATAGTTGATTATGAGATATCATCCTACACATCACATATTTGATTATGATATCATCCTACACATCACATAGTTGATTATGAGATATCATCCTACACATCACATAATTGATTATGATGTCATCCTACACATCACATAGTTGATTATGATATCATCCTACACATCACATAGTTGATTATGATATCATGCTGCGCATCACATAGTTGATTATGATGTCATCCTACACATCACATAGTTGATTATGATATCATCCTACACATCACATAGTTGATTATGATATCATCCTACACATCACATAGCTGATTATGATATCATCCTACACATCACATAATTGATTATGATATCATCCTACACATCACATAGTTGATTATGATATCATCCTACACATCACATAGTTGATTATGATATTATCCTACACATCACATAGTTGATTATGAGATGTCATCCTACACATCACATAGTTGATTATGATATCCTACACATCGCATAGTTGATTATGATATCATCCTACACATTGCATAGTTGATTATGATATCATCCTACACATCACATAGTTGATTATGATATCATCCTACACATCACATAGTTGATTATGATATCATCCTACACATCACATAGTTGATTATGAGATGTCATCCTACACATCACATAGTTGATTATGATATCCTACGCATCACATAGTTGATTATGATGTCATCCTACACATCACATAGTTGATTATGATATCATCCTACACATCACATAGTTGATTATGATATCATCCTACACATCACATAGTTGATTATGATATCATCCTACACATCACATAATTGATTATGATATTATCCTACACATCACATAGTTGATTATGAGATGTCATCCTACACATCACATAGTTGATTATGATATCATCCTACACATCACATATTTGATTATGATATCATCCTACACATCACATAGTTGATTATGAGATATCATCCTACACATCACATAGTTGATTATGATGTCATCCTACACATCACATAGTTGATTACGATATCATCCTACACATCACATAGTTAATTATGATATCATCCTTCACATCACATAGCTGATTATGCTATCATGCTACGCATCACATAGTTGATTATGATGTCATCCTACACATCACATAGTTGATTATGATATCATCCTACACATCACATAGTTAATTATGATATCATCCTTCACATCACATAGCTGATTATGATATCATCCTACACATCACATAATTGATTATGATATCATCCTACACATCTCATAGTTGATTATGATATTATCCTACACATCACATAGTTGATTATGATATCATCCTACACATCACATAATTGATTATGAGATGTCATCCTGCACATCACATAGTTGATTATGATGTCATCCTACACATCACATAGTCGATTATGATATCCTCCTCCACAATACATAGTTGATTATGATATCATCCTATACATCACATAGTTGATTATGATATCATCCTACACATCACATGGTTGATTATGATATCATCCTACTCATCACATAGTTGCTTATGAGATGTCATCCTACACATCACATAATTGATTATGATATCATCCTACACATCACATAGTTGATTATGATATCATCCTACACATCACATAGTTGATTATGATGTCATCCTACACCTCACATAGTTGATTATGATATCATCCTACACATCACATAATTGATTATGATATCATCCTACACATCACATAGTTGATTATGATATCATCCTACACATCACATAGTTGATTATGATATCATCCTACACATCACATAGTTTATTATGATGTCATCCTACACCTCACCTAGTTGATTATGATATCATCCTACACATCAAATAGTTGATTATGATGTCATATGATGGATGGCTAAACTGAAAAGGTCCATTTCAAGGTAAACATACAGGAATGCTTGTGAATTTTTGTCTCATTTGCTTAGCAGAAAGAGAGACAGAGGGAAAACTATTTTTGTCATCTGTGTCAGTGTCGGCATCGACTCTGGCATCCTTATTAGTAGTTTTGGTTAAGACATTTTAAAAATCCTTTTTAACCAATGGCCTGTCTCAATGATACTAAACTTGTTCTAAGGCATACAGCGATTCAAACGTTACAGGTGAGACATTGCACTCTCAAGCATTCTTCTTTTTAAACTAATTTAATTAGAGACCATTGCTGCTCTGGACAGTAATGTGTTTACCACTGGTGTTAAAATTATAAATTTTCAAATTAATTTAAATGAGGAACTGGTGTTCATTTTTCAACAAATTTGGTGTGAGGTGGTGCTGTCATAGACAGCAACATCTTCCAGCAAAATTGTTGAAAACCAGTTTCTTTGCTATTAACACAGTAAAGGATAGAATATTGGCATGAGAGTGGTACGGGTTAAATGAATGTGTAAATACAATGTAGTCAGCATAATATTGTGTACATTATAAGGAATAAAGGCGTTGTCTGTTATCTGTCACATTGTCAGGTGACCTTGAAGTCTGGGATGTTCTTCTTGGTTGGGTTGTATTTATGTTGTCTGAAAACAGAATAATGTATGTATAATACATATAATATATATGCTAATCCATAGAAGACACCTGTTTAGGGCGGCTAAAGGATAGTCCTTCTTTAACACTGATCCTAAGATTTAGTTATGCACATTTAAGTTTTCTCATAGAAAATGCCAATTTTCAGACCAAGAGAGTGCTATTTTTGACAATTTACCACTGGAGTGAGTGGCTCATGTATCGAGCCAGTCATTCCAGTGGTAAATTATAAAAAATAGCATTCTATATGCGTGCAAATGGGCATTACTTAAGACCACTGCGGTGGCTGGTTTTGTGCGTTTTTATCATGAAAGAGATACCCTGTTGTGACAGTTTGTTCCATGAAATATCCTGTGTGGCTAGAGTTGTTTTTTTCTTAATTTTGCGTAAATTTGGCATTTTTTTCTCGAAACCCTTGTAAAAAATTACATTCAAACAATTGAAAGTACGCCTATGCTATTTGTGCTGATAATTGTCCAAGTCCAGCAAACACATTTCCAGTCAGGTATCTGACAACAAGATTTGTCGATTGAATCTCCAGTGAAACTGTTTTAGCCACCTTTCTACAGGCGATGATGCACACGCTGATGATGTATAAATTTCAATGTCTAGATTATAAACTTAAAGAACACGGTCATCTAACGGCTAAAGGAGATCTCTCTTTATGGAATATGTTTGACATGATTGCCTTGGTATAATATTGTCCGGCTCGGCTGTTATCATAACCAATAGGTTGCAACATGTTTTTCATAATCCTATGCATCCTAAAAGCTATTTAATGTGCACTGGAAAATAAGCTACAGTCTTAACCCTGTAACACTCAGATCAGCCAAAAACGCCTTCTGCAGTAGTCTTGTGAAATATCCATTTGCAGACCAAGAGAAGACTATTTTTGACAATTTACCACTGGAATGGCTGGCTCGATAACCGAGCCAATCATTCCAGTGGTAAATTTTCAAAAATAGTCTTCTCTTGGTCTGCAACTGGACATTTTGTATGAGAAAATTGTAATTTTCTTGAACAAATTCAAGTGTTAAATGGTTACGCGACTATGTGTCTTTATTGACCACTTTCTGATGACCCATATGGTGTCCATTAAATAAGCATGTTATACATGTGTGAGGAGACTGTATTGATGTTTTGTTAGGTGTAGAGGAGACTGTATTGATGTTTTGCTAGGTGTAGATGAGACTGTATTGATGTTTTGCTAGGTGTAGAGGGGACTGTATTGATGTTTTGTTAGGTGTTGAGGAGACTGTATTGATGTTTTGGTAGGTGTTGAGGAGACTGTATTGATGTTTTGGTAGGTGTTGAGGAGACTGTATTGATGTTTTGGTAGGTGTTGAAAAGCCTGTATTGATGTTTTGTTAGCTGTGAGGAGACTGTATTAATGTTTTGTTAGGTGTAGAGGAGACTGTATTGATGTTTTGGTAGGTGTAGAGGAGACTGTATTGATGTTTTGTTAGGTGTAGAGGCGACTGTATTGATGTTTTGTTAGGTGTAGAGGAGACTGTATTGATGTTTTGTTAGGTGTTGAAAAGCCTGTATTGATGTTTTGTTAGGTTTGAGGAGACTATTAATGTTTTGTTAGGTGTAGAGGAGACTGTATTGATGTTTTGCTAGGTGTAGAGGAGACTGTATTGATGTTTTGTTAGGTGTTGAGGAGACTGTATTGATGTTTTGTTAGGTATAGAGGAGACTATATTGATGTTTTGATAGGTGTAGAGGAGACTGTATTGATATTTTGTTAGGTGTAGAGGAGACTGTATTGATGTTTTGTTAGGTGTAGAGGAGATGTCTTGATGTTTTGCTAGGTGTAGAGGAGACTGTATTGATGTTTTGCTAGGTGTAGAGGAGACTATATTGATGTTTTGTTAGGTGTTGAGGAGACTGTATTGATGTTTTGTTAGGTGTAGAGGAGACTGTATTGATGTTTTGTTAGGTGTTGAGGAGACTGTATTGATGTTTTGTTAGGTGTAGACGAGACTGTATGTTGTTTTGTTAGGTGTAGAGGAGACTGTATTGATGTTTTGTTAGGCGTTGAAGAGACTGTATTGATGTATTGGTAGGTGTTGAGGAGCCTGTATTGATGTTTTGTTAGGTGTAGAGGAGACTGTATTGATGTTTTGTTAGGTGTAGAGGAGACTGTATTGATGTTTTGCTAGGCGTAGAGGAGACTGTATTGATGTCTTGCTAGGTGTAGAGGAGACTGTATTGATGTTTTGTTAGGTGTTGAGGAGACTGTATTGATGTTTTGTTAGGTGTAGAGGAGACTGTATTGATGTTTTGCTAGGTGTAGAGGAGACTGTATTGATGTTTTGTTAGGTGTAGAGGAGACTGTATTGATGTTTTGCTAGGTGTAGAGGAGACTGTATTGATGTTTTGTTAGGTGTAGAGGAGACTATTGATGTTTTGTTAGGTGTTGAAGAGACTATTGATGTATTGGTAGGTGTTGAGGAGCCTGTATTGATTTTTTTTTAGGTGTTGAAAAGCCTGTATTGATGTTTTGTTAGGTGTGAGGAGACTGTATTAATGTTTTGTTAAGTGTAGAGGAGACTGTATTGATGTTTTGTTAGGTGTAGAGGAGATTATATTGATGTTTTGCTAGGTGTAGCGGGGACTGTATTGATGTTTTGCTAGGTGTAGAGGAGACTGTATTGATGTTTTGTTAGGTGTAGAGGAGACTGTATTGATGTTTTGTTAGGTGTAGAGGAGACTGTATTGATGTTTTGCTAGGTGTAGAGGAGACTGTATTGATGTTTTTTTAGGTGTAGAGGAGACTGTATTGATGTTTTGCTAGGTGTAAAGGAGACTATTGATGTTTTGTTAGGTGTAGAGGAGACTGTATTGATGTTTTGGTAGGTGTAGAGGAGACTGTATTGATGTTTTGCTAGGTGTAGAGGAGACTGTATTGATGTTTTGTTAGGTGTAGAGGAGTCTGTTTTGTTAGGTGTTGAAGAGACTGTATTGATGTTTTGCTAGGTGTTGAGGAGCTTGTATTGATGTTTTGTTAGGTGTTGAAGAGACTGTATTGATGTTTTGCTAGGTGTGAAGACTGGCTGGCTATGTGTGTCCTTAGTCTACAGATCTGTGACCCAGAACAGGCACAAGGAGCACTACTCAGAGTTCATCGGGTAATATGATATGTAGGCATATGTAGATGCATTTGAAAGTTGCTCATCTTGTTTTGTCATGTCTCTGTATACATAGCAGCTAAATTTGAAGGAAGTCTTGAGAGGCATAATATCATCATTTTATACGGCTATACATTCAAGATGCTCTAACGTGTCTAACTGCAGGATATAAATACATTTGCAGAAACCTTAAGGGGAGTCGCTATCAGAATATCACGCTCATACATTTCCTATGGGGCATTTTGGGCACGGTTAAGCGTATTCCTCGGAAATTATTCACTGGATCCAAAAGAAAAATAAAAGCATCGCAGGCCCTAGGATGTACTGAAAGTGTCTCAAGTTTGGAGGCTAGAAATCACAAATGGTACTCAATGGACGAGGAAAATATGTAGGTGTCAGATGCGGGTTAACATATGCTAGAAATCTGTTAAGTTTCTCCATGATCTGCAAGAAACTCTAGGACGAGTTGGTGTCCGAATAACACTCCCTTACATTTCCAATTGGACTTTTTGGACAAGAAAACATTGAATTTTCGGGAACCATACACCAGATCCAATTTATGTAGATGGTCTATACATGCCTGGTGCATACTAGAAATGTACCACGTTTAGATATGATATTTCCAAAACTGGGTCATTTAAATCAAATCAACTTCCAATACATTCCATATTGACATATTTGTCTACCATGCAAAAATTTTTCTCAAAAATGGGTCACCAGACCCAAAACTTATTTCACTTCAGGAGTATACTTAGCTCCCTAATACTCTTTGATATTGCTAAATATCGGCTTTCATTCAATAAATACTCAGATTAAAAAAGTCAGGTGCCCCTACTGGGCAGGTTGTCAGATGACAGTCTGGCGGATGCTAGCCCCAACCACCGTGCATGCGCAGACTAGTACTTCCTCTTTGCTAATTTATTGGCAGAGAGACCACATGCAATTTTTTCCATAAAGTTTTCTGCTGGTTTTCAATAAAGAATAAGCACTTCAAGATATTAATTACCTGAGATTATGTCTGAGCGCGCTATGTCTCCAGAGGATGGCCCAGGACCTAATCATCAGGTGAATTCAACTACACTTTAGCGAGTTTTGTTCCGTTGTAATGTGTTTCCGGGACTCACGTTTAACGTGATAGGTGCCTAAAAAACTGGTTTATTTCTATTATGGCGCTATGAAATGCTAATCTCTCTTTGTGTTACTGTCCACAGGTATCTATCTATGATTGAACAGGACAGCACATCGTCAGAGGGTTTGTTTTTCTCTCCACCAAGGTTCCATTTCCTCCTAACATTGTTAGGTTATCTAGCCAAAATCTTTTCCCAGTGAGTTGGAGGCCTCGGAAGAAGGTCTTCTCACTGCCTCTTGGTCCACTTCCTTCCCCTTATAGGTGGATAGAGTTAAGAGGTCATAGAGTTGGTGGAGTTTCCAGTTCATCAGATCGGATGGTTTGTCTATGCTAAAGACTCAGGTATTCTAGTTATAATGAGGCACTTCAATTTTATTTGAAAATATTTATAAAATCTGCTGCCATTTTATCATTGTATATCTGATGTTTGTATAGTCTGTATACACTATCCTTTCCAGTTAAGATGCTCTGGATATGAATACAATTCGTCTTTACACCTGGATGTTTGTTTTGGATCGATCTAACTTCTAATTTTTGAAGTTATGACCTCATAATCAGCCTTGCACTTTATTAACATTTAAAGTTTTGATCAATGCTGGTTTATTATTTTTGTAGGTGGTCTGTATGACCACCTTCCCTCTCCTTATTTTGGTTTTGAGTTAATAATTCTTTAACTAAAATACTCATTGTCTTCGTCCTCTGGCCTGTTTCAGAAACCTGGTTGTCCCTCTTGTGGACGTTTCCTTAAAGAGCGTTTCGCCCCTCATCTCTGCTTTCAGTGGACCGCTGCTTAAGTGTGAAATATGTTAACAGTGGGGGGGGGGGGGGCGAACTAATGACGGAATTCTTGTCATTGCACACTAGGGAGAAGGTGTGTGAGGAGGAGAGAAGAGCGAAGAAAGTGGTGCCGAGTAAGAATGGTAAGAGGAAGGCCTCTGTGGATATGGAGGCCTTCCGAGTTAAGATGTTGGGAGAGATGAAGGGGACCAAGGATTTGGTTTCAGAGTTGCTCCGTGGCATGCTTCCTGGACCAAATCTTTTGTTGTGCTCTTCATCTGCTTCGGAACAGATAATCCCCGCCTCTGAATCAGGTTTCCTTAGGACAATACCAGTTTTCGATCAAGATTCAGAGGTGGCCCCATTAGAGGGAGCAGTCCAGGACACTGGCAGCAGGGTTGCCGCGCCGGTAATCCGTCGACGGTTGTCGCTGGAGCCTGCTTATCAGCCCAGGAATATCCACACACCGCGGGTACCAGTTCCTCCTATGGTACTTTTCCTGGCCAGTCCGGGTTAGCATTCTTCGCTGACCCCGAGTAATCTTTCTGGCCAGGATGAAGAGGATTATCTGTTGGGTTCTCCTTCTCATGCCGTGACCATGGACATTGACGTCTGTGCACCCCTCGCGGTGAATACAGGCGACATTGTCCATGGTTCTACTCACGCAGGAGTAGGTTTCACGGCACAGAAGGTGGCCCGGGTTGGATCTGATGGCCAGGTCTACCGCATACCTCGGCTTGCCGAGAGTGTAGCAGGTCCTGGTCAGGGCTGTGGTGTGGCAAAATTCTCCCCACGCAATACCACGGTGCCCACTCCTGGTCAAGCCAGTCAGTTTAGTATGCCTGCTCTTTCGGGCCCACATGCTTTCTCTGGCTTGCCAGGAGTGTCAGGTCATCCAGCCTCATACACACCTGTGAACACTCAGCAGGAAGACGAAGGTCCTCATCTTGTAGAGCTTTCGCAGGTAGCCACAGAGGAGGATTGGTCGGATGCTTGTCATTGGCTGATAAGCGTCAGGCCAGCCCTGCCTGTGGAACAATCGGCCAGCCAGCGGGATCACCGCCCGTGGTTGGCAGGTAAGCCGACTGCTAATGCTATGCCATCTCTGCCGCTGGCGGAACATATTATAGATATGTGCACAGCGGCAGAGAAGTCCATTAAGACGCATGGATGTCTCACGAAGGGCCCTCGCGAGGTGGCAAGGCGTTGCCGCATCATGTCTGATGAATATCAGAAACACGGTGTGGGACCTAAGCCGAGTGTGGATGACCGCACGGCGTTAGGTGAGGACACGCGGCAGGCTCCTGGTCTGACACGGGAGCGCTGTGCTCGAACGCTTTGTGTTCAGCAAATACTGCATTGCGCGATGCGGAGGAGAGTGGGAGAGCGTCTATTGCGGCGCTTTCTCATGTCTCCCAGGTGTTGCAGGTGGTAGTAACAGCATCCGCATCACATCAGCCTAGTCCGGTAACTGTCCAGAGAGCCATCCAGGATGGAATCAACCTGGCTCTGGATTGTTTAACCTGGTCTGTGACCAGGAGTGTCCGAGCGCGGCGCATGTTTGCTTTTGGCAACCTGTGCCCATCTCAGGACCTGTATAATAGGCTGCTGCATACGCCTATGGCAGGTCCTGGTCTCTTTGAAGGTGAGGGATGTAAGCACCTCCAGTGACGGTCACCTTGGTCAATAACCAGAGGGCAATTTGAAGTGCTCGGCAGAGAGCGCATCTGTGCAGCTCCTCCAGCGTATCATCCCCTACAGGCTCAAGGTGGCGGTGGCCAGATCAGAGGCCAGCCACCAGCGCAGCGTTGGCTCTGGCCATGCGCGGTTCGGCCAGCAGCGAGGGGGCGCAGGCTCCTCCGGCGCAGCCAGCCAGGCAGCCACCCGCGCACCGATGTGCGTGTGTCGCTGGTCGTGGTGCACGAGGATCTGGTCATGGTAATCATGCCTGATAGGTCGGTTATCATGGCGAGAACCACTCTGGTGCTTCTGACCAAGGAGACAGTACCACTCTTGCACTCCTTATGTCCACCTCTCGCCCTAGGTGGTCCAGTGGGAGGCCGATTGGCCCACCACAAGCAAGTGTGGAAACGGTTGACTCAGGACCGCTTAGTCTTGTGATGGCTTTGAATCGGGTATCATCCCGATTGGATAACAGGCCCTCCATCGCGACTGTCTCTGGTGCCAGTCTGGACTCAAATTCCATGAGATCCAGATCAACGGTTGAGTATAGAGGAAGAAATAAATTCCCTCATACAAAAAGGAGCAATTCAACGGCCACAAAAGTGCCCGGGCTTCTATTCAACCGTGTTCCTAGTAACGAAAGGCACTGGCGGGTGGAGACCAATTCTCAACCTCAAGCCATTGAACAAGTTCATAGACACACCCAGTTTCAAAATAGAGACGGTGAAATCGGTGTTGGCAGGGTTGGAGAAGGGAATGTGGACAACTTCAATAGATTTGAAGGATGCTTATTTCCACATTCCAATAGTGAGGAGTTTCCATCGCTTCCTGAGATTTGCATTCCAGGGCAGACAGTGGGAATTCAGGGCGTTGCCCTTCGGAATTTCCACGGCTCCTCGGGTCTTCACCATGGTGGTTCTTGCGATAACAGCATACCTCCGCAGGAAAAGCATAGCAGTCCACACGTACATAGATGACTGGCTGTTAAAAGCACACAACCAGGAAAGTTTATCAACAAATCTGGAGATAGTTTTGAAAACTCACAGACTTAGGCTGGATAATCAACTTTCAAAAATCAGAGCTGACTCCATCCCAGAAGTTTGTCTACCTGGGAATGTTCTTCAATCTAGAGATAGGCTATATTTATCCTACTCAGGGGGGGGTATAAATACTCATCTCAGTAATACAGTCAGTGTGCAACAGTCGTCATGTCCTGGCACGGGTTTAACTGAGAATGCTGAGATTGATGGTTTCTCTGGAACCAGTCATTCCTCAGGCGACTTTACACAGGCGCCCTATCTAGTTATTTCTCATGATGCAATGGACCCAGAGTACAGGTTCACTGGACTCGAACGTGTCAGTGTTGGAACCTCTTATTCACCTCCGTCAGTGGTGGATGAAGACAGAGAATCTCTTTGTGGGGGTGATGCTAACCCCCTCCTCACCCTCAGGTAACGATGTATTCAGATGTATCGATAGAGGGGTGGGGAGTTTACCTGCAAGAATCCACAGTATCAGGGCTTTGGAACCTGGCTCAGTCACAAGAACATATCAATTTACTGGAAATACGAGCAGTAGTCTTGAGCCTGGAACATTTCATAAAGAAAGTTCAGGGCAAGAGTGTTCTGGTTCGATCAGACAACTCAACAGTAGTGACTTACATAAACCGCCAGGGCGGAACGAAGTCGCCCAGTCTTTGTATGATGACATGGAAGCTGCTTTGCTGGTGCCTGGATCACAGGATTCATATTCCGGGAGGGTTAAATCTGTTAGCAGACTCATTGAGCTGAAGGATGAGTGTTTTACCTACGGAATGACAACTAAATCAATGTGTGGTGGATCGTCTGTTCAACCACTGGGGGAAACCCAACAAAGATTTATTCGCAATGAAGAAGAATGCGAAGATGACGACGTACGTCTCTCTGATTCCAGATCCGAGCGCTATCGCATCAGATGTGTAACCTATCAGCTGGGTGGGAATGTATGCGTACGCATTCCCTCCAGCATCTTGATTCCAAAAATTATTCAGAAAATCAGACTGGAGGAGTGCCAAGTGCTTCTGATCACCCCAAATTTGCCACGCCTATCATGGTATATGGATCTGCTGGACCTTCGGGTCTGCAGTCCGGTTCCTCTGCCTCTGACAATATTATCTTCCAGGCCAAGGCCCTTCACAACAATCCGTCAATGTTCCGATTGACTGCGTGGATGTTGTCAAGGAATCTAGAATTAAGGAAGGGTTTTCTAAGCAAGCGGCCATGTTCATGGCAAAAGCCAGAAGGGGGTCAACCTCCAGAGCATATAATTATAAAATCAACAGATTTGCAGAATGGTGCTCAAAAAGATGTATTAATCCAATGGATTCATCTATTCAGGTAGTAGCCGATTTCCTAACTCTATTGCTGGTTATAAATTAGCTTTAATGTCAGTTATTCCTTGCTTGGATAATAGGGGAAGTGATGAAGTAAGTACATTAAATACTTTAAATAAAGGCATGGGCAATCTAAGACCAAGGAATCCCCCAGTGATTCCATCTTGGAGTGTGGCTCTAGTGCTCCAGGTACTAGCTGATAAGACATTTGAACTACTAAGTTCCATTTCTATGAAAATCTTGACTCTTAAAACTGTATTTTTAATTGCTGCGGCCTCGGCAAGGCGGAGATGCGAAATTCATGCCTTATCAGCCGAGGCAGACCATTTTGTGGTTACAGGGGAGGGCCTTAGGCTTCTACCTAGGATAAATTTCATGGCTAAGAACCAGTCTTTGAAATATCCAGGTCAACCTATATTTCTACCAGCTTTGACTAGATATGATCCTGATTCAAAGCATGGTGTCCAGTCCGGGCTTTAAGCCGGTACAAACATCATTCTCAGGAATGGCGGACAGACCAGCGTTATGGTTGTCATATATTGAACCCCATGGCAGGGCGTCTAAGGACACCATTTCCAGGTGGATTGTAGAGTGTATTCAATTTTGTCATAAATCTGCCACAGGTAAACAAGTTGACATGGCCAAGGCTCACAGCATTCGTGGCATAGTAGCTTCTACTGCCATGTTTAATGGGGTTCCTGTGGATGACATTATGTCAGTAGCCCAGTGGCACTGTGAGTCAAGTTTTACCGACCATTATCTCTGTGACACCTCGAATCCTCTCGCCTTATCGATTTTGAAGAAATAATCTAGGTGTACATATTTTGATGAGGTTCCCTAATTTTTTTGTATATTTCACAATTAATCAATGGAGACAACCACTTATTAGGACTGCATCAGCTTTCACCAAGGGGAAGATGATGATAGCATCCAGCCTCAGCAAGGTCAGTCTTGCTTATGTGTTGTCCATTGTTAATTGTATTGTCACGTGATCCTTCGTTATTAATATGGTAATGGTTCGTGTTTTATGTGGTTCATTATTGAGAGTATATGAAAATGAAGCCTTTTCGTTTAATGTCCTATAGTACATGGCACTTGTATGTAGAGAGCGTATGGGACATTGAGGTCATTCAGTCTTCCTCCCAAGAAGAGGTGGGGGGGGGGGGGAGTGCATATGACATATGGTCATCTCTCAGCCATCAGTTGTGTTAACCAATGTTCAAATCTATACCTGGTTGTGTTTTCACACAATTTCAGAAGTTTAAGTGCCTTAAGCGCAGAAAGGCGCATAGGGAAGAGCTGGTCTTTTGACCTCGCCGACCTCCTGCCAAAGTCTCTGTCGAATTCTGGCAATATCAAAGAGTATTAGGGAGGTAAGTATAAAGTATACTCTTGAAGTGAAATAAACGAAATCACAGATTTCTTTTTTCACGAGTGAGTTGATACTTACCTCCCTAATATGGACCCGACCTCTCCGCCCCACAGAGGCTCGGTCTTCAGGCTCTCGTAAAGTTGCATAGTGTCAGCCAATAAATTAGTCAGAGGAAGTACTAGTCTGCGCATGCACGGTGGTTGGGACTAGCATCCCCCGGACTGTCATCTGACTACCTGCCCAGTAGGGGCGCCTAACTTTTTTAATCTGAGTTTTTATTCAATGAAAGCTGATATTTAGCAAGATGAAAGAGTATTAGGGAGGTAAGTATCAACTCTCTCGTGAAAAAAGAAATCCGTGATTTCATTTATTTTGGGTCAACATGTGTGTCAAAACATGCTAGACGTTTTTCCAGTTTCAAGATAATAGAGGCAAAACTCTGAGTAGTCAGTATCCGAATATTGCTCTCATACATTTCCTATGGGGACATGGTGGGCACAGAAATGCAGAGTTCTGAGTGGTTAACATGTTCGCTAACGATTTTATTTCATTAATCAAGAGTAGTATAATACATCTACGTATATGCTAAATTTTAACCATCTGACAGCTCTACAAATATGAAGTATCTTGATTCCAAAAAATTTGGCCTATGCCAGTTTTTCTCCAAATCTGGACACCGTACCACAAAAATATTTTGGGGTGGAGATGCAGATCAACACATGCTAAAAGTCTGTGAATATGAAGTTTCAAGATGATTGAGGAAAAACTCTGTCCGAATATTGCTCCCATACATTTCCTATGGGACTATACCCGCACAAATTAGGATATCGCGGAAACCATAAACCAGATCGAGAAGAAAAAGAATAGCAAACTAGATCCCAAGGGGTACTACTAGTAGACCAAGTTTGAAGTTGATCAGATGAAAACTGTAGGAGGAGATAGGTTGCGAAAATCCTTGAGAATAATAATAATAAGAATAATGATCCTGAGAAAAAACAATAATCTGCGATAGATCGCAGATTGATAATAATAATATTCATTTATAGACGTAGCGATGAAAGCAAGCGCCCACTAATTTTTATACTGCACCAAAAAAATTGGTCAGGTATTATGTGATTGTGCGGGACGGGTGTTTGGGCGGACGGCAGAGTGGTTTCTGGATGATAACTCTGTTACCGTTTGTAGGATCGCTTTGAAACTTGCTAGGGTGGTTGGACTATGTCTGCAGAAGAAACCTCTCGAAATTGAAAATTTTCCTTTAACATATTTGAGTGTTAAAAGATTAATTCCTAATAGACATTTTGATTTTGATGTCAGCTAACAAGTGGCGTATATGATTCTGATGTTAGATTCTTGAGTGAGAGTGAATACCTGCATTTCTTTGACCTGAATTCCCTGTATCTCAAATTCAAGGTAACTATACAAAAAAACAGTTGAATATTTAGAAATTACTTGGCTGGAAGAGGCAACAACAGCTTCCAGCAACAGCTTCAACAGAATAAGTTAAGTTGTTAAGTCGTAAAGAATATACTTTTTCTTGTATTTGGAAGTGAAAGGTTTAAGGGGTGTGGAAAATCTGTCCTGATGAACCGCCATCTTGTATCTTCTGAAGTCAGGTCGTCTCTTGGGCAGGTTTGTTTAATCATTAATCTGCTTGTGTTTACAGAGAGACCTTCACACAATCTGTATTCAGCATCACACACTAATGCACACAGAATTTAAACACTTCTCTTCATTTGCTCAGGTGTGTATGTTAATTATTTGTATCTCTAGCAACAGCAGTACATGCAGCAGCAGAGCAGCAGTAGTAACTGTAGTAGCAGTAGTAGTAACTATAGTAGCATTAGTAGTAACTATAGTAACGGTAGTAGTAACTATAGTAGCAGTAGTAGTAACTATAGTAGCAGTAGTAGTAACTAGTAGCAGTAGTAGTAACTGTAGTAGCAGTAGTAGTAACTATAGTAGCAGTAGTAGTACCTATAGTAGCAGTAGTAGTAACTATAGTAGCAGTAGTAGTAACTATAGTAGCAGTAGTAGTAACTGTAGTAGCAGTAGTATTAACTATAATAGCAGTAGTAGTAACTGTAGTAGCAGTAGTAGTAACTATAGTAGCAGTAGTAGTAACTGTAGTAGCAGTAGTAGTAACTATAGTAGCAGCAGTAGTAACTGTAGTAGCAGTAGTAGTAACTGTAGTAGCAGTAGTAGTAACTATAGTAGCAGTAGTAGTAACTGTAGTAGCAGTAGTAGTAACTAAAGTAGCAGTAGTCGTAACTGTAGTAGCAGTAGTAGTAACTATAGAAGTGGTAGTTAGTAACTGTAGTAGCAGTAGTAGTAACTATAGTAGCAGTAGTAGTAACTATAGTAGCAGTTGTAGTAACTGTAGTAGCAGTAGTAGTAACTATAGTAGCAGTAGTAGTACCTATAGTAGCAGTAGTAGTAACTATAGTAGCAGTAGTAGTAACTGTAGTAGCAGTAGTAGTAACTATAGAACAGTAGTAGTAACTGTAGTAGCAGTAGTATTAACTATAGTAGCAGTAGTAGTAACTGTAGTAGCAGTAGTAGTAACTGTAGTAGTAACTATAGTGGTAGTAACTGTAGTAGCAGTAGTAGTAACTGTAGTAGCAGTAGTAGTAACTATAGTAGCAGCAGTAGTAACTGTAGTAGCAGTAGTAGTAACTGTTGTAGCAGTAGTAGTAACTGTAGTAGCAGTAGTAGTAACTATAGTAGCGGTAGTTAGTAACTGTAGTAGCAGTAGTAGTAACTATAGTAGCGGTAGTAGTAACTATAGTAGCAGCAGTAGTAGCTGTAGTAGCAGTAGTATTAACTGTAGTTACTCGAGGCCTTCAAGGTAGAATTAGTGAGTGAGATGCGCAGGACTTTGAAAGACCTGATGCCTGACATGCTTCGCGGCTTGTTGCCTGGCACTGGTGTTTCAACTTCCTGCACATCGACCTCAGTGCAGGTAGCCCCCATCCCTGGATCATGCTGTACTAGGTTGGACAAGGTTTTCAGTGATCCAGGGGTGGCTGTTTTGGACCCAGGCTTGATGTTCGCATTGCCTGGTGATCCAGCAGCACGAGCAGCATCAGGCGGGACCCGACCAGTGGGCTTCACCACGATCACTCGCGGAGTACCCTCATCATCTGCCTTCGGGCATTCTCCTGGTCAGTCTGGATTAGTGTTTCTTGCTAACCCAGAGTAACTTTCCTGACCAGGGAGATGATGAAAACTACCTGGTCGGCCCACAGGATGATCATAAAGACATGCATGCGAGCATCTACACTCCTCTCATGGGGAGCACGGCCCCTCGCACGTAGGGTTCTGTTCCCTCGGGAGCAGGTTTCATGATTCAACCTGTGGACCGATTTGGAGCGGATGGCCGCCCGTCCATGCTTAGACGTGGAATCTCATATGGACAATCTGGACCACACTAGTGTGCATTATTCCCCACACACAAGTGTGGCCTCGGTGCATGGCCTGCCTGTGGAGAATGTCATGCCAGCCCTCGCGGGCCTGTATGCATTCCCTGGGCAGCCGGGACATCTAAAGCTTCCTCCACGGCCCTACCAGCGAATGCCATTGAAGATGATGAGGGCCCACTGCTCATTGACAATTCGCAGGTAGCTACAGACGAAGACTGGTCTGACGCATGCGCATGGCTCCTCGCAGTCCTCCGGCTACCAGATACTGGATGTACTAGACACTGTGGGTGCTGACACAGGCCCCCTACGCTATCTTCTCAGCTGCTGCTGGGATTTCATGCTTGACGCCTCCATCGCATCCTTCGTATCCGCCGGAGGTGCAGGATTCCCCGGTCTACAGGCAAAGGAGCTGGTGCAGGAAGTACTGCCGTTTAGTCTCCCAGATATAGACGAGGCTACCGCTGACCAAATGCTAACCATCCTATGCATGCATGTCTGTACCATTCGATAGTAGGCCGGCCGATGCTGGCCAGGTGGTGCTGATCATTGCGCCGTCAGAACATGGGAAAAACATATTGCTGCGGGCTCTCCTGGCCGAACATCTACACTCTCAATACATCCTTCTGGTGTCTGACTCCGCCGCTGAGGCGGTTGACAGTAATGATCAATGGTACAATGGCTCAATCACCAAGACGCAGAACCTGCGAGCACCGATGGAGAAGCTGCTGGCAGCCCGACTGACAGAACCCCTTGTTCTAGTTATCGATGACCCTGCAATGAACCAGAAGACAGTCACCTATTTCTGCAACATCACCAGGTGCATCCGGCACACAAAGATAACTGTCTTCATCCTCTTTCAGAAGTACACTCGCGAGCTCTCACCAGACATCCGCCACAATGCCTGGTTGCTATGCTTCAGCACCAAGTGTGGACGTGCCCTGCTCGAGACAATATACGACAGCCTAACCCTCAAGGAGACCAAAGGGGACTTTATCGCAGGTGTACCGAGGGCAGCTGAGCTGTACCGCTTCATCAACAGCAACAAGGAGACATTTGAGCTGTCACACTTCAAGCCATCTCTGGAAAAGGCGCAGACCTTCACCTACAAGCTGGATCCAGCCAGGAAACTAGCCTGCTCTACGCGTCATCGCTGACAGACTCGCAGCTGCCGCAACTTATTTTTCATTCATCAGAAGGCTGCGCGGTCTACGCTACTTCGTCCGCGGTCTCTGCTACTTCATCAGATGCTTGAGGACCTTCGTCAGAAGCTTGAAGAACTTCGTCAGCAGCTTGAGGAACTTCGTCAGTTTCGTCAGAAGCCTGTCGCTTAAACTCTATCCACTGAGGGTAAGATTCTAGGACTCTCTTCTTCTGGAACTTCTCACGGAAGATCCACTTTGTCCATGCGCGACAGGCATCTGACTTGTGAGCGGATTTGATGAGGTAGTCCTGGTAGTTATCTGGGAATTTCAGAAATGCTTGCAGATTACTGGCCAATCTCCTGCGCCCTTCTTCGTTGAAGATGTGCTCAACAGCCTCCTTGCGGCCAACAGTGAACCCCTCCTGAGTACCTTCTGCATGACCGGTGTCATGGTTCTCCGCTACAGTGGCACTGACCTCCTCCCTGAAGTAGTTATTTTCTCCAGACTGGAGGCTATCCAGAATATCTCGCTCTTCCTGGCTATGGAGGCTAAATATGGCAGCCCACTTCCCGACCGTTAGTAGATCTTTGGGGTCAACCCTCGCCCTTTGGAGAGCTAGGATAACAGGACTGTTGGTTTGGGCCACAGGAGGTAGGTCGAGTGTCCTGCCCTGGGTGCTGTCAAACTTCCGGTAGAGTATCCGAGTCAGGAGTTCTTTTGTACTATGAGCTGGCGCTCCATCCCCTATGGCAGCCAGTATCTCCGCATCAGACAGAGGTGTGACCTTGGCTCGCTCGTGGATAATATTGATTCACGAAGCAGTCCTCGGACCCTGTCACAGTCCGCTGGAGAACTTTACCAAACATGGCAGCCGTTTAACCCCTCTATATACCAAGACCTTAAACATGCTGCAGTATGTGCAACATCCAGATGTGGCCATTGAACCCGCGACATCGCACCGCACTGATCCTCGGAAGGACTGCCTGATGGTCATTCGACCAGCATACACGATGAGAACCCGTTGTCCGCTGCTGGGAAGTACATTGACTTTACAATCTCTGCACAGATCCACGAGATCAAGAGCATGACACTTGAGTTTAAGCTTCAGAGCACAATAGAACAGACGGTAGAGCTCCTGCAGGTTCTGAACAGGTGGGAGATCGTGCAGAGCAACAGCACCGTGGACACCACCTATGTGAACGATGAGTACCGAGTCCTAGGTCCACTGGCTCGTGGCCCAACCTTCTATGCGAAGGAAAAGGGGTACTACGCTGTGGGGTGCAATGAGGGGTTCACAGAATTCGAACTACAGGCAGGTGTCGAGAAGCCCGTGGCAGTTCCACCCTTAACCCTCCTCGAGAAGATACACGTGAATCCGGCTGCCATGCAGGATAGGCTGTTCCTCCGGGTGTACACTGAGCAGCTGCGACGATGAATGCTCCAAGACTTCATGTCTGGCATGACGAGAATGACCAGGAACTGAAGCAAACGGGTTCCAAACAGCGGATCGTGCATGTGGAGTGAGAACATCAGCAGGTCCATGCCACAGCTAACCAACGGGTAGAGCTGACATTGCATCGTGGTGCATCGGACTGTGTCGCTGTTGCTGTCCTGGTTCAGAAGGGAGGAGCCATCCAGCAGGTGGATAAGCTAGACGACTTCAAGCTTGTGGTTGCTGGGACCAATGTTCTTGGTGAGGTACGCGAGCTGGCCGATTGCAAACTCTACAGACAGAAAACTAAGTCATATGCACTTCTGCGACTAACCAGTGGAAGCGACGACCTCTGAGTCGGCACTCAAGGACTGTCACCACCTCGGGGGCAGGGACATCCCACCTAATCAGGGCAACCAGCTCAGCTTCAACATCGGAAACCTCATAGCTGGGACTCGCTCATTAGGTGTGACGGTACTTTACTTTGGCTATGCTACGGTATGCGTGTCGAACACATCAGGTATTCAGCTTGAGAGTGCGTAGCGCACGACTCCTGTCATCACAGCTGCAGCTGCCACCACTACGATAAGCTCTGCTGTCTTCTGACCTTTCGATGCTTCATAGTCGAGCGTTGGCTCAGATATCTTTACAGCCTCGTAGTACTCATCGAGACTCATCTGCCTCTTTGATGCGCTGGTTGGCGTGAGCTCGGAGTGGTCGTCGGTGTGCCTCCGTCTGGCGCATATGCTCGAGTGCTTTGCTGTACTCAAACTTCTCCTTAGACAGCTTCTCCATCGCCTGGTTATGACGCTCACGCTCGACCTCTGCCGCAATCTTGTCGGCGAAGCTGAGTCCCCAGTTTGCTAAGGCAAACACGCCCGCATTCACGATTGCAGATGCCAGTTTAAAGCTACTATATAGCTGCCCCAGCGACGGATCCCCAGAGCGATGTATGAACCACAGGCTGATCCAGTCGAGGATATAGATGACGAGGACTATGAGGAGGAGGATTATGATGCAGACAAGTACGATAGCGGTGGTGAGTATGATGATGTAGAGCCTGAATCCCGCAAGCTAGTACACAGTGAAAGGAATCTATCGCACTTACGTAAAAGGTTCTATCGGTCCGCTGGCAGCAGTTGGGGCTCTGATCGCTCTGTTCACAATGAAGGCTGGCGAGACGGTCCGCAAGATCGCCAACAATGCTCTTCATGGTGTGGAGAAGATTTCTGAAACCATACCAGCCATCGCCTCAGGTGTAGGTACGTTCTTCGGAGTCGCAGGCCCTTGGCTACCATACGTTGCCATAGTGCTCGCGGCCATCTGGGCCGCCGAACATTTAAGCCGTACTATATAAGGATGGCATCTCTGTATGACCTGGTCAAGTCCCTTAACTTCCGAGGGTTGGTCGATAAACTACTGTTCAGTGAGGATCCAGCAGAGATTAGACGCCAGTGTACGGAGGTGTTTGAGGAGGTCTTCAGTGATGGTCGAATGAATGACGGCCGTCTGTTTGTCTGTTTAGAGTTCACCCAGGCCGTGCGTGACAGGACGGGAGTGGACGTCAGTGATGAAATCCGGGAGTTTATCAACCATCTTTCTTGAGGAACTCTACTATCAGCTTGGTGGATATTACCGTGAGCCCCCTCAACTACTCGAGGCTGCACGTCGCAAAGGCCACAACTTCACATCGGAGACAGTTAACCAGTGGCTCAGCCGCCAGGCGATGTGGCAGATATACAGACCTCGTCCATGGCACATCAGGCATGCCCATTTCGAGGAAACTGTCCCGAACAGAGTTCACCAGGCAGATGTTCTCTTCCTTCCACATGACTCGGTTGGTCGTAAGACCTACAAGTATGCCCTCACCATCGTCGATGTCGCCAGCAGGTACAAGGCGGCAGTACCGCTCACAGACGAGCTGAGGCCCAGGCATTCCAGGGTGTCTACGAGGCTTTGGAAAATCCCCTCCAGTGGCCGGAATTGTTGCAGCTGGATGAGGGTAAGGAGTTCAGAGGGGAGACTGCAGCCCTCATGCGGAAACACGGTGTGGCAGTTAGGCGAGGCGAGGTAGGGCATCACCGTGCCCAGGCTATCGTTGAGCGGTGGAATCGGACACTGGCAGAGAGACTGTTCCCACACCAATACGCCAAGGAAATTGCCGCGCCGAGTGAACATTCTAGAGTATGGGTGAGAGGGCTGCCTGCTGTGGTGGAGAGATCCAATGCCGAGGTTACTAGGCTAATCAGGAAGAAGCTGATAGAGGCTATCAGACACTGCTGGTCACAGCTCTAGAGGAGCGAATGAGGTAGAGGAGTGCCTACAACCTGCTGCTCTTGTTCAGTACCTGTATGAGCCTGGTGAGCTGGAATGTGGTCGACGGCATGAAACAGATCCTAACTGGTCGATAGATGTTCACAGGCTTGACAGGTATGTGGAGGCAGAGCGGCAGCCTACACTGTACTACCTGGCATGCCAGCAGGAAGTTCCTAGGCGACCATTTGTCGTAGAAGAGCTTCAGCTCGTCTCTACAGAAACACAGCTACCCCCACCTAGGGTGCTAACATGATACTCGATGGGCTCGGTATGTGCACCATCTGGCAGCACATGGCGCTTATCATAGTAAGCAGAGAGTCCGAGTTTTCCTGCTCATACGTCACCATACCCTGGTTGCGCATGCGTAGGCCTTGATTTTTAGCTCTGTCCACCCCGCCATGTAGGGCGCTGTAGAACCTCTGCCAAGAGACCTCATTATGCCGCTTTGACATTCCCTTAGCCGAGCACTTACTTGCAGCTGCGCTCTCCATGTAGTAGCATTTGGAGCAGAGAGCGATACCACGCGAGCCTTCGAACTCGAGCTTGAACAGTCCCGGAGTCCATCCAGACCATTTGTGCCAAGCTAGCCAGTCCCGCTTATGAGCCTGGTACTCTGCTCGCATCTCAGGGCGAATGATGTCGTCGAGGTTGGAGCCTGCTATAGCGATATACGCGGAGTCAGTGTCCATCTGCAGGTACTCAAAGCTGTTACGAGCTATGTAGCGATCGAGGAAGTCGTAGTAGAACTCCAGCATTCGCAGCTTCGCGAGCTCATAAACGGCTATCCCCACCTGGAAGGGCCTTCGAAATTGTGATTCTTGGCCTGCGACTCTGGAGCTCGTATGACTCACAGATCTCCTCGAGATTTTCGAACCATGCACTACGCAGGGCCTTGTCTACCACGCGTTCATCCTTCGTGAAGCTGGTGTTGCTATGATGTTTTAGGGCCTCGATGAGCTTCCCGTAGGCACTGTTGCTGAGGAGTTTGAAGAGATCTGCCAAGAGCGCTTTGCTCTTATCTACATCTCCCGAGCGGCGGACCTCCATAACATTCTCCACGAACCACTCGAATGTGCTCTTGGCCTCATAGTCTATGGTGCGGTATACAGCAGTGATCTCCAGGCCATGGGTTATATACCACTTGAGTGTTGGGGCGTACAGCAGCCACTTCTTGCCAGAGAGGGCACCGACCAGCTTCTGGGTGGTGGGCCGCTTCCTCCCTGTTCGCCCTAGATATGCCAGCATCTCAGAAGAGATTGCCTCTACCGTGATCTCGCGGTTATAGAAGAGAGGAGGCATTTCCTCAAACTTTGCCCACAGAGCCTTTGGGACCTCTATATCCACCTCAGCAAAACCAAACCAGCTGTCTGCGCCTCCTTAAAGCTGGCTACACCACTGGCACCGGACCAACGGCACACTGTCTTATTACCACATGGCATCTCTTTGGCCATCGTTGACAGGTACAGAGCATTTGCATTGGAGCCGAGTAGACGTTGGCAGACACGCTCACTCTGGCGGATTCGAGTCACACGGCCTCGTGGTATCTGGTGGACACGATGCTGGGACCTTCAACTACAGCACCCTTCAGCATCTCGTAGGCTTCCTTGCCCAGTGAATAGAGGCTAGCATCCGGCATGTGCTGAGTGGTTCCACGTAGGAGGTACTGCAATGACACACCTGGGAGAGACACCGCGTCTTTGAGGATGTCTATTTCTCGTTCTGTGTAGAACTCCCGCATCCGCTCTAGGGCTTCAATGAATGGACTGACGTCCAGGTTGTTGTAGTATCGCAACCAGTCGGCAAATGTCCGCATTCCATGCTCGCTGAATGTCTGGTTACACTGTTCCCACTCTGATCGCGTCAAGAGGTAGCCACCCTTGAGCTTAGATGTCCATGCTGAGTAGTCAGGAAGCCCTGGATAGTTGAGCTTCTCATGTGTGTCAAACCATTCATACGGGAACCAGCTCGTCTGCTGTGTACACCCGTAAGCTTTGACCCATACCTCGTACGAGACTCCTGAGCCGAGTTCAGCACATCGAGAAACCGTAGCTCAGGTATTATGAGGAACATGGCCTGACTAGCCTTCTTGGTGACTCACTGTAACTGTACCGTCAGTCAGCTCATCGACAAAATACTTCTTGATGAGGTTCAGGTCATACCGCCCAGAGTTGAACCCCAGTACAGGCACTTGGTCCCACCACTCGATCAGTCGCTGCTGTTGCTTTGGGAGCTTGTCCAGGTCTGTCGGTATGTACTGTGCCCTAACCCTTGTCCGGATTAGATATGCTCGCCGTTGGTTCACCAGCATGAACTCTGATCAGTTCTTTGGAGTCAGGATTGCAGAGGTGAGTGGGCTCACTCGTGGCGCCATCTAAGGAACAGCCAACTGACACAGAGATAGGTATGTGAGTACTCTCAATCATGAGAGTCTCCGTAGGATGAGTCTTGATACCATCTAGGAGTGCTTTGAAGTCGTAAACTATGAAGTGTGGGTATGGGACAGTCCGAACTCTTTTAGGTACACATGGACAGCATTTTATACAGCACTCCCACTGTACCACAATCGTGCATCCAGATGCTCTCAGCTTCTCCTCTCTCAGAACTGTCTTGCGGTATCTCCTTTTTCGGTATCCTCACCTCGCTGGTGTTGTGGGCACCCGTGCCAGTAACAGTGATGGAACTGGTAAACGGTGTTGGTGGTCGGATCATAACCATCTACAGAAGCACCCTCAATCCAACGCTCGCCACCGTGCCCACACTACATGGTTTATGTGTACGCCTCTGTTTCTCGACTCTTACTCGATCCAACGAGTAGCCGCTGAACTGGATGGCTGGGGCGGATAGAAGGCTTTCTCATACGCAGACTGTGGTGCCTCAACCTTCTCGCCAGGACACACGATTGTTGTTTTGCCGCCTGTACAGTGATCAGCGTGGCGTTGAAGATTGCATGCCTGTGTAAACCTCTGCTGACAGTGACTGCAGACTAGTGTATGTGCCAGCTCGGAGATGTTCTTGATGTAGAAGGCGTGGTGGTCCCACACTCCAATGGTCATGGTGTCACGGTAGTGAGCCGCTTGCCTGATCAAGTGCCAGGTGCCCTCTTCGGTTGGTTCATACACACGAATCCCGCTCTTGGCGAAGAACTACCTTGTCCAGATGATCCAGCGATGTCTTGCGGATATCAGGTACTGTCACTGTCTTGCCGTAGAACTGTGTGGCAAGCTCTCGTGCAGAAGCTGTACTTCTATCAGCTCTCGCTCCTCGCTGGACTGCTAGACATCTCCAGAGACACATGTTGTCCCTGTAGATGTCGAGGGCAGTCATACTCTTCTTCTGTCGTAGCCAGACTTTGAGGGGGCCTGTCCCAAGCAGAGGTTGGCAGTCGATGACAGCCCTGACCTCAACGTTGATTGATCGAACGAAAGCCCACATGGTGTTGGGTCAATTGATATTGTCTGTCGAGGCGGGCTTGCTCTCTTGCTGCCACCCAGTCCTGAGCTGCTCCTATCGTGTTCAGCCACGGGCTCCCTGGAGCATTCTTGTGGAAGAGCGTCACGCTACCGTCTTCGATGTGACGGATGTGATAGCGGAGGTAGAAGGTGTTCTGGACAGTCTGCTGGATCTTTTGCATGATCTGGCCTGTGAGGTCTCCTTCTAGACGTCTGAAGAATGTCCAGCATACTGACCGGCATCCTCTATCCTCTGTCTCCCTTTCGCTGAGACGCTGGTTGAGAATGTGTTCACCTTCTCGCCTCATGCTCCGGGCTAAGGGTTCAGACCTCGGCCCCCTCATCACTCGCTTAGTGATCCTGTGTAGGGGGAGTAAGCGCTCCAGTGGATGGTCCGCCATCCGCCTCGCTACAGTCTTGGCTCGCAAGCTAGCACTCACCTCCTCATCCAACTGACGAAGCTCACGTATCTGCTGCGCTTTCTTGATTCCAAGGATCATCTTTGGTAAGCGCTGGAAACCTTCCCATCATTGCTCGGGAGAGTCGCTTCTGCAACTCCTCGGCACGGGCCTGTCCGATCATCTGGAGCAGGTCGGCTTTCTTGACCTTAGAGTAGCCTCTAAGGCTGAAATGCTTTGCAATAGTGCGAAGCTGTGCAACAGTAATCATGGTGTATATCACTGTGGATGCCTGTCTCTAAATGGGCATTCAGACCCTATTATGTGTGATGCTCACAAGGCGATCAGTACCTGGAGCCTGTGGGGGGGGTGGGGTGGGGAGGGGGTGGTCCATCGTGTCAATGTGATAGTGGATGCTTGTCTCTAAATGGGCGTTCAGATGTGTGTGGGGTTGAACACAGGCGCTCAGGCCCATTGTGTGTAATATTGTTTGTAGATGAGCGTTTACACGTAGTTGAGTGTTTTGAGTGTTTACACGTATTGTATGATTGTGCGTTCACACGTGGTATACCATTATCGATGCTGTGTCTAATTGGGTGTTAACGCATAGCAGGTGGGCTAAATAAACTACTATTCTTGACTTTGGCCCAGTAGAGGGTCTGTGGTCTGCAATCATGGGTTTTATGTGACTGAGCGGGTAAAGAATAATTGTAGACATGGAATCACATGATCATGTAGCGTTGATCGGCCGGACGGGTACGGGCTGTTCCAGCTAGGCCGAGTATGTCAGATCTTCCCTGGCAACACGTGTCAGTATTGTGAGAGAGTGTATGCTTATATTGTACCGAGTTGGTACTGGGGATTTCTTTAAATCACTTCATTCTCGTCGTTCTTGGTACCGATCAAGCGAGAATTTCAAAACTGTTTACCATTTTAAAATCAGACCAGAAATGGGCGAGTTATCCACAAATGCTAATAGTGAGATTTGAACCTGTGATTTTAAGTTTGCTAATAACACAAAACGAGGATTTGAACCAACGCATTAACTACCTCGAACATATATGCATTAGTAATTATAGCTGATACGTTATGTGTTCCCATTGCTGTATTGCTGCGCTTATCAGTCACTCTAGATCTTGATGTCACTTCGAGATAATGTATATATTATAGACTAATTTTGTAGTTACCAGTGTGTTATCAGTCCAATTGATCTGTTTGCTATTATTGCACAACAAATAAGTATCATTATTTGTAATCTAATTATCGGTTCCCCGTTGGTTCAGTTGATAACAGCGCTGAATTCTATTAAAGAAAACCATGGTTCAAATCTCTCAAAAAGCTAGATGGTACCAAGTTCGAAAAGGTACGAAAAATAGGAGCGACGAGGAACCACCTAAAAAAAACCTGCAGAGATAGAGAGAGAGAGAGAGAGAGAGAGATAATGCGGGGGTTCTCCCGAAGAGGTGGGGCACGGGAGTTTTATAGTTTTTTTATTTTTATTGTTTTTTTCGTTTCATGACAGTATTACTCTTTACCCGTTACCTGAGAGGCATGACATCACATCAAGACCTTGTCTCTAAATGGGCGTTCATACCCTATTATGTGTGGTAGTAGTAGTGTCGGAATTAAAATAATATTACCTCCCTCAACTGGCAGCCATTCGGCGATCTGTGGTGGCCCCCACCACCCTCTCACTCACTGGGGACCTCCATCTAGAGCCATACACCAACCACCTGTCTCAACAACCCTGGGGGCCTCCATCTAGAGGCATACACCAACCACATGTCTCAACAACCTATGCCCCAGGGATTGAGAGGGCGGTGGGGGCCACGGATCGCTGAACGGCGGCCAGTTGAGGGAGGTGGTATCATTTTAATTCGACACTACTACCAGAGGGAGGTCGTTTGACTTTCCACATTCAGGAGTGGGAGCGGTTAATTCAAGACCGCTTAGTCTTGCAATGGCTTTCACGCGGATACAGTCCAGAGGAGATAATAGGTCTGCCATTGCATCTGTCTCTGGTACCGGTCTGGACACAAATTCCCAGAGATCCAGACAAGCGGTTGTGCATAGAAAAGGAGATAGAATCTCTAATTCTAAAAGAAGCAATTGAACTGGCACAGGATTGCCCGGGCTTCTATTCAACCGTTTTTCTTGTGACAAAGAACACCGGTAGGAGGGGTGTGGGGGGGGGGGGGGGGGTGTGGAGACCAATTCTCAACCTCAAACCTTTAAACAAGTTTATAGATACACCGAGTTTAAAAATGGAAACAGTAAAATAGGTGTTGTTGGGGTTAGAGAAGGGGATGTGGACAGCATCAATAGATCTCAAAGATGCTTGTTTTCCACATTCCCATTGCAAGGAGTTTTTGTCGGTTCCTGAGATTTGCTTTTCAGCGATGCCAATGGGAATTCAAAGTTCTTCCATTCAGCATCTCGACGGCTCCAAGGGTCTTCACTCGAGTGGTGCTTGCTATCACAGCATACCTCCGCAGGAGAAATATAGCAGTCCACACTTACATAAACAACTGGTTGCTAAAAGCACACAACCCAGAAAGTTTGACAGCAAATCTGGAGATAGTTTTGAAAACGCTCACAGATTTAGGCTGGATAATCAACTTTCAGAAATCAGAGCGGACTCCATCCCAGAAGTTTGTATACCTGGGTATGTTCTTCAATCTGGAGATAGCATATGTTTATCCATCCCAGGAGAGAGTGAAGAATCTCCTCGTGCATTCTATTGGTTTGCAGCAGTCATTATATTCTAGCACGAGTCTATCTGAGAATGCGAGGTCTGATGGTTTCAATGGAACCAGTCATTCCTCAGGCGGCTGATTCAGTTGTTTCTCATGACTCAGTGGACGCCGAGTTCAGGATCACTGGACTCGTGTATTCAAGTGTTGGACCCTCTCATTCATCACCTTCATTGGTGGATGGAGAGGAAATCTCCTGGCGAGGGTCATGTTGACCCCTCCCCACTCTCAAGTAATGATGTTTACAGATGCATCAATGGAGGGATGGGGAGCTTGCCTGGAAGAAGCCACAATATCAGGGGCTTTAGAATCTGGATCAGTCAAAGGAACATATCAACATGCTAGAATTACGGGCTGTAAGTCTAGGCCTGGAACACTTCTTAAAAGAAGTGGAGGGAAAATTTGTGATGATACATTCAGACAATTGAACAGTAGTGAGTTACATAAACCACCAGGGTGGAATGAAGTCCCCCAGTCTGTATGATGACATGGAAACTGCTTTGCTGGTGCATGGATCATATGATCACCTTGAAAGCAGTTCATATTCCGGGAAGGCTGAATCTGTTAGCAGACTCATTGAGCCGAAGGATGAGCATTCTGCCTACGGAATGTCAACTAAATCAATGTGTTGCGCATCATCTGTTCAATCATTCGGGAAAATCCAACATTGATTTATTCGCTATGAAGAAGAATGCAAAGATAACGACGTACGTTTCTCCAATTCCAGCTTCAAGCGCAATCGCAATAGGTGCACTAGCTATCAGTTGGAAGGGAATACTGTTAAAATTCAACTAAAGGACGCAGTTTTTTTTGGTCAAAATACATGTACTAGAAAGGGGAGTGCGTACTATAATCGAGAACATTCCTTCCGCACATTTTTGGGTCAAAACTTTTCTTAAAAAGTCAGATTATACCACGGAAATTGAACTAAATGTTACCCTAGGCAATTCGTGCCGCCTGACAACTATGTTTAATGTATACTCCAAAAACACCAAGCGGAAGTGAAATTATTAAATTGGGCCGCCTCAATATTGCTTATTCTTTAATACATATCACTTATTACATCAAAATTAATCCAGAATTTAACATAAAATGGCGTCGAGAAAAGATACGCGTATAAATCACGTGATTTGCCTCCAATCACAAAAGATCTTTATTCTAATTAGAGCGAGTACTCGGATCTAAATATTCTGGACTCAGAAATTGCTATATATCATCATTGCGCGATAGGAACTGAATGTTCTCGTACCTGTTTGATAACCAACTCCCGTTAGCGCATAAGATTACAAAGCGCCTCCAGTCACAAAAGAGCCAGATAACCAACTCCTGTTAGCGCATAAGATCACACAGTGCCTCCAAACACAAAAGAGCCATTACAATCTGTTTCTATCACGCGATTTCGATGTTTTCAAGGAGACATTTTATGCCAAAATTAGATTGATTTTGATGTAATAAACAATCTTTATTGAAGATACACGATATTTAGGCGGTCCTATTTAATTATTTCTCTTCCACCATGATAATTTTTAGTCATGCATTAAACATAGCGCTGAGTGATGGTTATTTTTGATAGCAATTTTCGATTTTTTAAAGGTACGGTTTTTCTAAATTTAACAGCGTCTTATACTTGAATACAAGAGTTTTTTGGGCTGATTTTGGTCAAATTTGGGACAGCGTCCTATATTCGAGGGCGGCCTTTAGTCGAGAAATTAGGGTATATGCATACGCATAGCCTCCAACAATCCTGATTCCGAGGATTCTTCAGAAGATCAAGCAGGAGGAATGCCAAGTACTTCTGATCACCCCAAATTGGCCAAGCCGATCATGGTTTACGGATCTGCTGGACCTTCTGGTCTGCAATCTGGTTTCTCTGCCTCTAATGGACAATATTATCTTCCAGGGCAAGACCCTTCACAACAATCCGTCAATCTTTCAATTGACTGCATGGATGTTGTCAAAAAATCCGCGATTAAGGAGGGCTTTTCTGAGCAAGCAGCCAATTTTATGGCCTGCGCCAGAAGGGGCTCACCCTCCAGAGCATATAATTATAAAATCAACAGATTTGCAGAATGGTGCTCAAAGAGATGTATCAATCCAATGGATGCCTAATAGCCTAATTCTATTGCTGGATATAAATCAGCATTAATGACTGTTATCCCTTGCTTGGCAAATGATGAAGTATGTGTTTTAAATACTCTTATTAAAGGTATGGGCAATCTCAGACCGAGAAATCCTCCACTGACACCATCATGGAGTCTTTCTCTGGTTCGTCAAGTCTTGAGCGATAAACCTTTTGAACCACTTAGTGCTATTTCTATTAAATTATTGGCACTTAAAGCTGTATTTTTAGTTGCAGCAGCATCAGCCAGACGCAGAATTGAAATTCATGCCTTGTCAGCTGAGCCTGACGGTTATATAGTTACAGGTGAAGGCCTTAAGCTTCTACCGCGATTGAATTTCTTGGCTAAGAATCAATCTTTAAAATATCCGGGTAAACCTATTATTTTACCTGCCTTAACCAGATATGATCCTGACACTAAAGCGTGGTGTCCTGTCTGTGCTTTAAATAAGTACAAGAGAAGAACTCAGGTCTGGCGGACCAATGCTCCCTATGGTTGTCATATATTGAACCCCGTGGTAGGGCGTCAAGAGACACTATTTCCAGATGGATAGTAGAATGCATTCAATTCTGTCATAACACAGCCACTGGAATTCAAGTAGATAGTGCCAAGGCTCATATTGTCTGTGGTGTGGTAACTTCCACGGCATTATTTAATGGTGTTTCTATTGAAGACATTATATCAGTAGCCCAGTGGCACTGTGAATCAATATCACATTTGTTGGTAGGGTATCCCTACTATGATCTGGTACCATTCTCTTCATCCGGTGGGGGAAGAGATAAGTTCTGTGCCCAAGACATCAGAGGTCAGTATATGTGACCATTTTGTTTTTTGTCCTGGTGATGGTGTCATATTTTTTATTTTAATATGGTGATGGTTAATGTCTCTTAATTGTGGTTCTTTCAGAGAGTTTTTTGAAAATGAAGCAATTCTTCTTTTTCCAATGTCTAGTAATGCTTTTCATCAAGTATTAGAGAATGTGCTAGTGTTTTAGAGCAGTGTTTTTTTCCTAACCTACCTCAGAAAGAGGGAGGTGGGGTGGGGGGAGCGCATTTGCTTTTTGATTAATCTCTCTTCATCGGTCGATTATCCGATGCAAAATTCTATTCCTGGTTATGTTTACAGACACAATTTCAGATGTTTTAAATCTCTTGAAAATTCAAAGAGCTAGTCTCTTCGAGGGTGTGCTGGTTTTCAGGACCTTGCCTCCCTCCCGCCAAATTTACTTTCAGATTCTGGCTTTTATCAAGAGTGTTAGGGAGGTATGTTCTCATGATGTGAAATAAGAAAATTTACCAAATTTCTTTTTCGTGAAGTGAGATGACATACTTACCTCCCTAACAGGAGCCTGGCCTCTCCACCCACAGAGGCCTGGTCCTTTAGTTATTTGAATGGTTGCTTCTATGTCAGCCAATATTTAGTAATGGAAGTACCAGTATGTGCATGCACAATAGGTGTGGTCTGTCATGTGCATGACTGTATACATCGTCTGCCCATTAAGGGCACCTAGCCTTTTATAATTCTGAATATTATTGAACTTAGAACCGATATACTAGTATATCAAGAGTGTTAGGGAGGTAAGTATGTCATCTCACTAATGAAAAAGAAACCCACCCACACACACCTTTTACGCACGTTAGAATCCATTCGAAACTTTAACACCTGAATTTCCAGAATCTTAATTTCAAGATGACTATGCAGGTAAGCTGTATTTTGAAACTACTGTAGCAACAGTATATTTATTAACCCTTTCACTAATGAATTCCCCTTGTCTCATTTTCAATGCAACTATACATGAAGACCTCTTTACGATATTAAACTTATTCTGTTGAATATTTTAAATTTAATGTGACAGGAAGCTGTTGCTGGCTTAGGCAGCAACGTGTTCCAGTCAAATTCATTTAAAAATATTCAACAGAATAAGTTTAATATCGTAAAGAATATACTTTTTCATGGATTTGTCAAACAGTTAAATTGCAGTTTGACCAAAGACATTCATACACTTTCATGACAGACTATTAAACTTCATGATATATTTACATGATTTTGGTTATAGCATCAGCAAACACGTGACATTTTAATTATAACATCTGGTTCTTGAGCGACATACATAGCACCAAAAATGTGTTTAACCCTTTACTGACCAAATTTTGTCAAGAAAATTAGTATATTTCCGTATGGAATGTACATTTGCAGGCCAAAAGAATACTATTTTTGAGATTTTACCACTGGAATGGCTGGCTCGGTTACCGAGCCAGTCATTGCTGTGGGAAATCTTCAAAAATACTCTTCTCTTGGCCTGCAAATTGACATTCCTCAAGACCACTACACAAGCCGGGTTGGGCCGGCTTCGGCATGATACGGTTAACAAGCCCACCAAAGACGGTCTCTGCAGTGTTCTTGAGGCATGTCCTTATGCAGGCTATGATAAGATGTTTTACCATTAGAATGAATGGCTCGATCACTGAGCCAGTTATTCCAGTGGTAAATTTTCAAAACTACTGTTGGCTTGTCCTGCAAATGGACAGTCACTAAGGAAAGGCCTGAATTGTCTTAAAATAAGTTTTTATTGTTTTCTTATAAAGCTAATGAGACGTCATTATCCTGAGGCATTTATCGACATTTTAGTGTCACTCCATGATACAGGGACTATACCATTAGACTTGGCTCTAAATCTGCTTAGTGTAAGTATAAATTTGTATTTGGTGACTGCTGTCAGTCCCAGAAACACTTGTTCTCTACATTTGTGTATGCCCACTTTCCTACAGTGATCCTAGTGATCTGTAATGTGGCCACATGAAAAAGATATCCCACATATCTTTTTAAGTATTATTTTAGCAAAAATACATACACATGTATATACACACGCACGCATTCGCACACAGATACGCACGCACGCACGCATGCACACACGCACGCGCACACACACACACACACACACAGAAGCACAAATTTTAACACAAGAAAATTTATCATCCACTGGGATTTCCAAGTTTTCCTAGCAATCTACGCGTATGACATTATATGGATTTCTTGGAAACTATGGATCTGATGTACCTCAACAAGGGCTGAGATCTCCAATCTTTGGTCATTTAACAAATTTAACCCTTTAGTGGTCAAGCTGTCCCAATCTAGCCACTGCACAGGTCTGGAGGAAGGTCCATTTGCAGGCCAATCTAGCCACTGCACAGGTCTGGAGGAAAGTCCATTTGCAGGCCAATCTAGCCACTGCACAGGTCTGGAGGAAAGTCCATTTGCAGGCCAATCTAGCCACTGCACAGGTCTGGAGGAAGGTCCATTTGCAGGCCAATCTAGCCACTGCACAGGTCTGGAGGAAGGTTCATTTGCAGGCCAATCTAGCCACTGCACAGGTCTGGAGGAAGGTTCATTTGCAGGCCAATCTAGCCACTGCATAGGTCTGGAGGAAGGTTCATTTGCAGGCCAATCTAGCCACTGCATAGGTCTGGAGGAAAGTCCATTTGCAGGCCAATCTAGCCACTGCACAGGTCTGGAGGAAGGTTCATTTGCAGGCCAATCTAGCCACTGCACAGGTCTGGAGGAAGGTTCATTTGCAGGCCAATCTAGCCACTGCATAGGTCTGGAGGAAGGTTCATTTGCAGGCCAATCTAGCCACTGCACAGGTCTGGAGGAAGGTCCATTTGCAGGCCAATCTAGCCACTGCACAGGTCTGGAGGAAGGTTCATTTGCAGGCCAATCTAGCCACTGCATAGGTCTGGAGGAAGGTTCATTTGCAGGCCAATCTAGCCACTGCACAGGTCTGGAGGAAGGTCCATTTGCAGGCCAATCTAGCCACTGCACAGGTCTGGAGGAAAGTCCATTTGCAGGCCAATCTAGCCACTGCACAGGTCTGGAGGAAAGTCCATTTGCAGGCCAATCTAGCCACTGCACAGGTCTGGAGGAAAGTCCATTTGCAGGCCAATCTAGCCACTGCACAGGTCTGGAGGAAAGTCCATTTGCAGGCCAATCTAGCCACTGCACAGGTCTGGAGGAAGGTCCATTTGGAGGCCAATCTAGCCACTGCACAGGTCTGGAGGAAGGTCCATTTGCAGGCCAATCTAGCCACTGCACAGGTCTGGAGGAAAGTCCATTTGCAGGCCAATCTAGCCACTGCACAGGTCTGGAGGAAAGTCCATTTGCAGGCCAATCTAGCCACTGCACAGGTCTGGAGGAAGGTCCATTTGCAGGCCAATCTAGCCACTGCACAGGTCTGGAGGAAGGTCCATTTGCAGGCCAAGAGAAGACGATTTCGGAAATTGTACCACGGGAATGACTGGCTCGATAACCGAGCCAGTCATTCCAGTGGTAAATATTCAAAAAGTTGTTGTCTTCACTTTGACTTCAATTGGACATTTAGATTATCTTGACAAAACTTTAGCCTTAACACTTTAACACTTATAGCAGCCAAAAATGTCTTCTGCAGTTGTCTTGAGAAATGTCCATTTGTAGACTAAGACAAGACTATTTTCTGAAAACTACTGGAATGACCGGCTCGATAACCGAGCCAGTCATTCCGGCGGTAAATTTTCAAAAATAGTCTCGTGGCCTGCAAATGATCATTTTATATCAGGAAATAAAAATTTTGTTTAACAAATTTGAGGGTTAGTGTTAGATTATTATAAATCTGGATCCAGATTATGATCATATTCAGCTTTTAGAAGATCAGAAGACATTGTGTACATTCTGAGATCCTTCATTGCTCTGCTTTAGGGTTCTGCCTGCCATGATGACTTACACAAGTTTTCACATGTTAAAGATTACTTGGAAGCATTGATTAATGGTGAGTTTATTACCGTCGGCCCATAAAGGGAGGGGTATTGCGACAAGGGCTGGGGTCAAATACAAAAATATTTGTATTTGAAGTAATTTAAATACATTTTTCAGGTATTTGAAAGTATTTGTATTTGAAGAGTATTTAAGGCAAAAGTATTTGTATTTGTATTTAAATACATTGTCAATGTATTTGAGTATTTTCAAATACTTTTCAAAATACATCTCTGTCTATTTCTGATAAATTCTTACATTCAATTGTACATGCACAATGCAAATTAAAATCAAATGCAGATTTCTCATATCTTCTGTAACTTTGCATGTCATACTGTTGTTTGTTTGACTGCTACAGTTGTTGCCTTAAGAAGCAGCAACCTCCAGTGAAATCTTTGTCAAAATAATCAGCAGTAGGCCTATGGTTATATTGAAATACAGTTGCAAGGGCTTCAGTGTTAAAAATATGACCCAATAAGAAGAGAGCTAATCCTTTCATAAAGATGGCTTTGAAATTATTTTTACAATTCTTTTTCATACACGTCACACATGTAAAAGAAATAATTTAGCTGAAAGTGGTGTGGTCTTAGGCAGCAACAATTTTCAGTCACATGGTTTTCAAAATATTCACATGGTTCTCTCTGTTTTATGTAACACACATTATCAATGCATATATAGAATGAAATGAGTTTTGCTTCCAGTCTGGTCTTTGCTTGCTGTTGTATCCCAATTCCTTAAGCCAATGTATGGTACTGTACTGCTCTCTAACTGCATCATACTGTGTCAGTCTTGTATAGCTGGTTTAATTCTCAAATTCTTATCTGTAGTAGAATGGGTGATTATCACCTTACAAAGCAGGCTAGGTAGAGCTGGTCAAGTTACAACAACACCTCCATTATACTAGCTTGCAGGACTCATACCAGAGGCCTAACCCTTTTCACCATGAAATTTATATTCAAATCATTCATTTAGATTAGATGGGTTAGTGGGTGGGTGGCAGTGGGGTTAATTACCCTTTCTTGCACACTTATGTCAAATGATTAAAATTTGTAGAAGAAAGGATCATGTAGATGTTGGAAATGATAGTGTTGTTTTTTCAGCCAGCAGCAGCCTGCAAGCATTGCTTTTCAGTATGAAGATTGTCATGCGAAAAGGAATGAAACTTGGGAATCAGAAATTTCAGAAACTTATAAAAGCTCTGAATATTTGTGGGTATAATTTGAATACAAGTGTTTTCAAAAAAACTTTGAACCAGATAGTTTTAGCACATCTAAATAAATAAATAAATAAATAAATAAATAAATAAATAAATCCTGCTATCCCATTCATACTGAAATTTTAAAAACCTTGTTTCAAATTTAATACATATATCGCATTTCACATCAAGAGTATACTTACCTCCCTAATACTTTTGATATTGCTAAATATTGGCTTTCACTCAATAAACACTCAGATTAAAACAGTTAGGTGCCCCTACTGGGCAGGGAGTCAGAGCGTAGTCTGGCGGATGCCAGCCCCACCACCGCGCATGCGCAGACTAGCACTTCCTCTTTGCTAATTTATTGGCTGAGAGACAACACATGCTTTCATGATAGGATCTTTGTTTACGCTTTTCAAAGCTTTTTAAGACTATTTAAGAGACGTTTTCACCTGACAAAGATGGCTGAGAGAGTGACTTCGCCACAGGAGGGCCTTGGACCTTTAAATCAGGTGACTTCTAGTAAAATTAGCGAGTTTTGTCCCGTTGTAATGTGTTTCCGGGACTCTCGCTAAACGTGATAAGCGCCTTAATTAGTGGGGTTTTTTCAACTAGGTGCTATACAAGACTAATCTCGCTTTGTGTTTATGTCCACAGGTCTGTGTGAAGGAGAAATAAGGACATGACATCAGCAGAGGGTTTGTGTCTCTCCACCATGGTTCCATTTCCTACTAATACTGTTAGGTTATCTAACCAAAAATTCTATGCCCAGTGAGTTGGAGGCCTATTATAAAGGTCTTCTCACTTTGCCCTCTTGATCCAATTCCTTCCCCTTGAGGTGGAGAGAGTTAAGAGGCGTTCAGTGGTGGAGTTCTCCAGTTCATCAGGTTGGATGGTTTGTCTAGACAAGGTGTCAGGTATTAATTATTAATATGAGAAAGGGAGATAATTAACACTATTTGCCATTGTTATCAGTATTTATCTGATGCTTGTGTAGTCGAAATGTCCATTCTGCACATGTTCTGGTTAAAGATACAATTCGTCCTTGCACTGGGATGTTTGTTGGGATCGATTTTGTCCTGTCATAGGATTAATGACGTCATAATCAGCTTTGCTCTTTAATTACAATTAAAGTTGTCCGAAGCTGGTTTCTCATAAAAATTATGATCTTTATGATCATTTCCTTCTCTTGAGTTGGTTAGTTTCTAAGCGTAACTAGTTTGCTCATACTCCTCGTCCTTTGGCCTTTTTCAGAGACCTGGTTGTGCGTCCTGTGGACGATTTTTGAGGGACAAGTTTGGCCCTCATCTATGTTTTCAGTGTAGCCCCTGTGGTCCCTTGCTTAATTGCGAGATATGTAAGCACTGGGGGGGCGAGCTAATGTCCGATTTCACATCAAGAGTATACTTACCTCCCTAATACTTTTGATATTGCTAAATATCGGCTTTCACTCAATAAAACACTCAGATTAAAAACAGTTAGGTGCCCCTACTGGGCAGGGAGTCAGAGGTAGTCCGGCGGATGCTCGCCCCACCACCGCGCATGCGCCGACTACTACTTCCTCTTTGCTCATTTATTGGCAAAGGGTTACATGCGGTTTTGTGTTCTCTATACTTTTCTGCGCGTTACCTTGTTTTTTACTCTCATTTGACGATTCTTGTACGGTGGAAGCATGTCGGAAAGGGAGGATTCGCCTTTAGAAGGAGCGGGATCTCTTTATCAGGTGAATTCTTTGATATGCTAGCGTGTTTTGTCCCGGTTTAATGTATTTCCGGGACTCGCGCTTACCGTGATTAGCGCCTGATTATGTTGGTTTTTTACAACATGGTGCTTCATATGTCTCATTTCTCTTTGTGTTTTGTCCACAGGTATCGCATAGACGCTTTGATGGACTTCTCGGCACAAGAGGATATGTTTTCTCTCCACCACGGTTCCATTTCCTACTAATACTGTTAGGTTATCTAACCAAAAATTCTATGTTCAGTGAGTTGGAGGCCTGTTATAAAGGTCTTCTCACTTTGCCCTCTTGCTCCAATTCCTTCCCCTTAGGTGGAGAGAATGTAGAGGCGTACTATGGTGGAGTTCTCCGGTTCATCACGTTGGATGGTTTGTCTATACAAGGGTCAGGTATCTAATTATTGATAAACAAAAGGGGAGATAATTTCCCTTTTTGCCAATGCTAGAATTGGAAGGAGTTATCTCTGTATATCTGATTGTTGTGTACTCGAAATGCCAATTCAACGGAAATGTTCCGGTTACTTATACAATTCGTTCTTGCACTTGGTGCTTGTTGCGGATCGATTAATTTGGTCACGTGAGTGATGACGTCATAATCGGCCTTGGCCTTTTATTAACAATTAACGTTTTGTCCATGGCTGGTTCTTCTTGATTTCTGATCTTGATGATCCTGTCCCTCTCTTTTTAGTTGGTTTTGAGTTCGCTAACCTTAACTATCTTGCTCATTGTCCCTGTCCTTTGTCCTGTTTCAGAGACCTGGTTGCCCGTCCTGCGGGAGGTTTCTTAAAAGCCGCTTCGTCCCGCACTTGTGCTTCAGCTGCAGTCCCTGTGGACCGTTGCTGAAGTGCGACGTATGTAAGCAGTGGGGGGGCGAATTAATGTCTGATTTTCTCGCATTGCAGGCAAGGGAGAAGGTAATGGAGGAAGAGAGGAAGAAGAAGGAGAAAGTTTGTAAGAAGGGTAAGAAGAAGGCCTCATCCGCGGTGGATATGGAGGCCTTCAGGTCCGAAATGTTGCAAGAGATGCAGAGGACAATAAAGGATCTGGTCCCAGAGTTGCTTCGTGGCATGCTCCCTGGGCCAGCTCCTTTGTTGTCCTCGGCATCTGCTTACGAGCAGGTGATCCCCGCCTCTGAATCCGGTCTCTTTAGGTCCGGTCCGGTTGTGGATTCAGAGGTGGCCCCTTTGTTGGGGGCAGTCCAAGGCCCTGGCAGCAGGCATGGCGCCGCGCCGAGGGGCCGTGGACAACGGTTGTTGCTGGGACCCGCGGTCTGCTCATCAGACCCCGGGTATCCGCGCGCCGAAGGTGTCAAAGCCTCCTATGGCACCTTTCCTGGCCAGTCCGGGTTAGCTCTCTTTGCTGACCCGGAGTCTAATCTTTCTGGCCAGGAAGAAGAGGATCTCCTGCTGGGGTCGCCTTCTGAGGACGTGGCCATGGAATACGACGTCTGTGCACCCCTCGCGGGGAATGCAGGCGACGTGTTCCATGGTTCTACTCACGCAGGAGTAGATTTCACGGTCCAGAGGGTGTCCCCGGGCGGTGCTGTTGACCACGGATACCGCATACCTCGGCTTGCCGATGGTATTGCTGGTGCTGGTCAGACCCGTGGTAGAGCGGTGTTTACCCCACGCTCTGCCACGGCGCCTGCTCCTGGTCAAGCCGCGGAATTTAGCATGCCTGCTCTCTCGGGCCCGCATGCTTTTCCAGGCTTGCCAGGGGTATCAGCTTACCTGCCGTCGACATCAACTGCGAGTGCTCTGGAGGAAGACGAAGGCCCTCGTCTAGTAGAGCGCTCGCAGTTAGCCACGGAGGAGGATTGGTCGGACGCTTGCCAGTGGCTGGTAAGTGTTCGGCCAGATCTACCCGTGGAGCTGCCGGCTAGCCAGCGTGACCATAGGCCGTGGTTAGCTGGTAGGCCGGCGGCTACCGCTATGCCATCTCTGCCGCTTGCTGAGCATGTCGTGGACATGTTCGAAGCGGCAGAGGCGTCCATTAAGGTGAATGGACGTCTCGCGAAGGCCCCTCGCGAGGTGGCGAAGCGGTGCCGCATCGTGCCCCTGGATTACCAGCGGTACGGTGTGGTGCCGAAGCCAAGCGTTGATGATCGCGCGGCTTTGGGCGAAGATGCGCGGCCGGGCTCCCCGTTCTGACACGGGAGTTTTGTGCTCGAACGCGTTGCGTTCGGCGAATGCCGCGCTGCGGGATGCGGAGGAGAGTGGGAGGGCGTCGATTGCCGCTCTGTCCCACGTCTCCCAGCTGCTACAGGGGGTGGTAGCGGCTTCCGCATCACGCCAACCAAGCCCGGTAACAGTCCAGAGAGCCATTCAGGATGGTATCAACCTGGCTTTGGACTGTTTGACGCGGGCGGTAACCAGAAGTGTCCGGGCGAGGCGCACGTTTGCGCTTGACAATCTGTGCCCGTCCCAGGACCTGTATAATAGGCTGCTGCGGACGCCTATGACAGGTCCTGGTCTCTTTGGAGGTGAGGGATGCAGGCACCTCCAGGAGACGGTCACTCTGGTTAATAACCAGAGGGCGCTGCGGGAACAATTTGAGGTGCTCCGGCGGGAGCGTGTTCGCGCGGCACCCCCTGCGTATCGTCCTCTGCAGGCTCGAGGTGGTGCTGGCCAGGTCAGAGGCCAGCCACCGTCGCAACGTAGGCCTAGGCCACGGGCGATTCGGCCAGCAGCGAGGGGGGCGCAGGCTCCCCAGCCGCACCCAGCGAGACAGCCGCCCGCGCACCGTGGTGCGCGCGGCGCTGGGCGGGGCGCGCGGGGATCTGGTCGCGGTAATCGGGCCTGATGGCCTGGTTACCGCGGTGGGAACCACTCCGGTGTTTCAGGCCGAGAGAACAGTGCCACTCTGGCCCTCCTTATGTCCACCTCTATCCCTAGGTGGACCGGTGGGCGGCCGTTTGGCCGCCCGCTTGCCAGAGTGGAAGCGGTTGACTCAGGACCGTTTAGTCTTGCGATGGCTTTCGGTCGGGTATCGTCCCGACTGGGTGACAGGCCCGCCATCGCGACTGTCTCTCGCGCCGATCTGGACTCCCATTCCACGGGATCCGGATCAGAGGTTGTGTATAGAGGAGGAAATAAATTCCCTCATACTAAAAGAAGCCATTCAGCCGGCACAGAGGTGCCCGGGCTTCTATTCAACCCTGTTCTTGGTAACAAAAAACACCGGAGGGTGGAGGCCGATTCTCAACCTCAAGCCGTTGAACAAGTTCATCGAGACACCCAGTTTCAAGATGGAGACTGTGCGCTCGGTGTTGGCGGGGTTAGAGCGAGGAATGTGGACAGCGTCGATAGATTTGAAAGATGCTTATTTCCACATTCCCATAGAGAGGAGTTTCCGTCGCTTCCTGAGATTTGCATTTCAGGGCCGGCGGTGGGAATTCAGGGTGTTACCCTTCGGAATTTCCACGGCTCCTCGGGTCTTCACCCGTGTGGTTCTCGCGATCACTGCATACCTCCGCAGGAGAAGCATAGCAGTCCACACGTACATAGACGACTGGCTGTTGAAAGCACACACCCGGGAATCGTTGTCAGCCAATCTGGAGATTGTTTTGAAAATTCTCTCGGACTTGGGCTGGGTGATCAATTTCCCGAAATCAGAGCTAACTCCATCCCAGAAGTTTGTTTACCTGGGCATGTTCTTCGATCTGGAGACGGGGTATGTGTACCCCACTCAGGAGAGGGTTCAAATACTCATCTCGGTAATTCAGTCGGTGTGCGACAGTCGTCATGTCCTGGCACGGGTTTACTTGAGAATGCTGGGCTTGATGGTTTCTTTGGAACCAGTCATTCCACAGGCCGCCTTGCGCAGGCGTCCGATCCAGTTGTTTCTCATGACACAGTGGACCCAGAGTTCAGGTTCGCTGGACTCGAACGTGTCGGTGTTGGCGCCTCTGATTCACCACCTGCAATGGTGGTTGAATACAGAGAATCTCTTGCCGGGGGTTTTGCTAACCCCTCCCCACCCTCAGGTGACTGTGTATACAGATGCATCGATGGAGGGGTGGGGAGCTTGTCTGGAAGAGTCCACAGTATCAGGGCTTTGGGATCTGGATCAGTCCAAGGAACATATCAATCTACTAGAGCTAAGAGCAGTAGTCCTGGGCCTGGAACATTTCTTACAGAAAGTTCAGGGCAAGATTGTTCTAATTCGTTCAGACAACTCAACAGTAGTGACTTACATAAACCGCCAGGGCGGAACGAAGTCGCCCAGTCTCTGTATGATGACATGGAAACTGCTTTGTTGGTGCCTGGATCATGGGATCACCTTGAAAGCAGTTCATATTCCGGGGAGGTTAAATCTGCTAGCAGACTCATTGAGCCGAAGGATGAGTGTTTTACCCACGGAATGGCAACTAAATCAATGTGTGGCGGATCGTCTGTTCGACCATTGGGGGAAACCCAACATAGATTTGTTCGCGATGAAGAAGAATGCGAAGATGACGACGTACGTCTCTCCGATTCCAGACCCAAGCGCTTTCGCAACAGATGCGTTAGCTATCAGCTGGGAGGGAATGTATGCATACGCATTCCCCCCAGCAATCCTGATTCCAAAGGTGCTTCAGAAAATCAGGCAGCAGGAGTGCCAAGTGCTTCTGATCGCCCCGGATTGGCCAAGCCGATCGTGGTATACGGATCTGCTGGACCTTCTGGTCTGCAATCCGGTTCCGCTGCCTCTGATGGACAACCTTATCTTCCAGGGCAAGGCCCTTCACGACAATCCGTCAATGTTCCGATTGACTGCGTGGATGTTGTCAAGGAATCTAGAATTAAGGAGGGCTTTTCTGAGCAAGCGGCCATGTTTATGGCCAAAGCCAGGAGGGGGTCAACCTCCAGAGCATATAATTATAAAATCAACAGATTTGCAGAATGGTGCTCAAAAAGATGTATTGATCCAATGGAATCATCTATTCAGGTAGTGGCTGATTTCCTCTGTCACCTATATGATGCCTATAGCCTCAAGCCTAACTCTATTGCTGGTTATAAGTCAGCTTTAATGACTGTTATTCCTTGCTTGGCTAATAGGGGGAGTGATGAAGTAAGTACATTAAATGTATTAATTAAAGGCATGGGCAATCTAAGACCAAGGAATCCTCCACTGATTCCGTCTTGGAGTTTATCACTGGTGCTCCAGGTACTAGGTGATAAGCCTTTTGAACCACTTAGTTCCATTTCTATGAAAATGTTAACTCTTAAAACTGTATTTTTAATTGCTGCGGCCTCGGCAAGGCGTAGGAGTGAAATTCACGCCTTATCAGCCGAGGTTGACCGTTTTGTGGTTACAGGGGAAGGCCTTAAGCTTCTACCTAGGATTAATTTCTTGTCTAAAAATCAGTCATTGAAATATCCAGGTCAACCTATTTTTTTGCCATCTTTAACTAGATATGATCCTAATTCTAAAGTATGGTGCCCCGTACGGGCGCTGCTCCGGTACAAACAGCGTACTTCGGAGTGGCGTACCGACCAGTCAGCGTTATGGTTGTCATATATTGAACCCCATGGTAGGGCGTCTAAGGACACCATTTCTAGGTGGATTGTGGAATGTATTCAATTTTGTCACAAATCCGCCACCGGGCGACAGGTTGACGTGGCCAAGGCTCACAGTGTCCGCGGTGTCGTGACATCCACTGCCCTTTTTAATGGGGTCCCTGTGGATGATATTATGTCAGTGGCTCAGTGGCACTGTGAGTCAAGTTTTACAGACCATTACCTCCGTGACACCTCTAACCCTCTCGCCTTGTCGATTTTGAAACAATAACCGCTTTATGTTTGTGAAGAGTGCCTCCGCATTGCTTATATACTTCGCCATTCAGCGATGGTGACAACCACTTGTCGGGACTGTATCATCCTTCTCTACTGGATTCATGATGACAGCTTCCTAGTACAACAAGGTCAGTCTTGTTCATGTGTTGTTCATTGTTTTGTATTGTCACGTTACCCAGTGTTATTAATATGGTGATGGTTTATGTGGGTTGTGGTTCTTTAGAGAGAGTATACGAAAATGGAGCCTTTTCGTCTCTGTCCTATAGTACTTAGCACTAGTACGAAGAGAGCGTGTAGGACATTGAGGTCATTTAATCTTCCTCCCAAGGGAGGGGGGGGAGCGCATATGACAAATCGGTCATCTCTCAGGCATCGGTTGTGTTATCCGATGGTTTATCAAATCCTGACTGTGTTTTCACACAGTTTCAGACGTCATAAGTGCCTTAAACGCTTGAAAGCGTATAGGGAAGAGCTGGTCTTTTGACCTCGCCTCCCTCCCGCCAGATTCACTTTCGAATTCTGGCAATATCAAAAGTATTAGGGAGGTAAGTATACTCTTGATGTGAAATAAACGAAATCTAGGATTTCTTTTTTCACGAGAGAGTTGATACTTACCTCCCTAGATACTGACCCGGCCTCTCCGCCCCACAGAGGCTCGGTCTTCAGGCTCTTGGTAGTTGCATGTGTTAGCCAATAAATGAGCCAGAGGAAGTAGTAGTCGGCGCATGCGCGGTGGTGGGGCGAGCATCCGCCGGACTACCTCTGACTCCCTGCCCAGTAGGGGCACCTAACTGTTTTTAATCTGAGTGTTTTATTGAGTGAAAGCCGATATTTAGCAATATCAAAAGTATTAGGGAGGTAAGTATCAACTCTCTCGTGAAAAAAGAAATCCTAGATTTCGTTTAATTCTTGTGCTTGCAGGCGAAGGACAAGTTGGAGGAGGAGAAAAAGAAGCTGAAAAAAGAGGTCGTAAGTAAGAAGGGTAAGAGGAAGGCCTCGTCCGCGGTGGACATGGAGGCCTTCCGGACCGAGATGTTGGGAGAGATGAGGAGGACAATCAAGGATTTGGTTCCAGAGTTGCTTCGTGGCATGCTTCCTGGACCAAATCCTTTATTGACCTCATCATCTGCTTCGGAGCAGGTAATCCCCACCTCTGAATCAACGTTCCTTAGTACGCTTCCGTTGTTTGAAGATTCAGAGGTGGCCCCATTAGAGGGGGTGTTCCACGGCCCTGGCAGCAGGCTTATTGCCGCGCCCAATAGGGACCGTGGACGGTCGTCGCTGGAACCCGCGGGCTGCTCATCAGTCCAGGGGTATCCGCACACCGCGGCTGCCAGTACCTCGTATGGCGCCTTCCCTGGCCAGTCCGGGTTAGCTCTCTTTGCTGACCCGGAGTCTAATCTTTCTGGCCAGGAGGATGATGATTACCTGTTAGGGTCGCCGTCTGAAGACGTGGCCATGGAATATGACGTTTGTGCGCCCCTCGCGGGGAATACAGGCGCCTTTTTCCACGGTTCTACTCTCCCAGGGGTAGAATCCACGGTTCAGACTGTGGCCCTGGGCGCTGAAGGCCAGCGGTACCGCATACCTCGGCTTGCCGAGAGTGTAGCTGGTGCTGGCCGGGGCCGTGGTGGGGCGGTATATGCCCCGCGCTCTACCACGGCGCCTGCTCCTGGTCAAACCAGTGAGATTAGCATGCCGGTATTATCAGGCCCGCATGCTCTCCCTGGCTTGCCAGGGATATCAGCGTATCCGCCGTCAAGCTCTGTTGCTTGTGCTCAGGAGGAAGACGAAGGCCCCCGTCTTGTAGAGCGCTCGCAACTAGCCACGGAGGAGGATTGGTCTGACGCTTGCCAGTGGCTGGTGAGTGTTAGACCAGATCTGCCCGTGGAGCAGTCGGCTAGCCAGCGTGAACACAGGCCGTGGTTAGCTGGTAAGCCTACTGCTAACGCTATGCCTTCTCTGCCGCTGGCAGAGCATGTCGTTGACATGTTCGAGGCGGCGGAGACGTCCATTAAGTCGAGTGGACGTCTCGCTAAGGCCCCGCGCGAGGTGGCCAGGCGTTGCCGCATCGTGCCCTTGGACTACCAGCGGTACGGTGTGGTACCAAAGCCGAGCGTGGATGACCGCGCGGCTTTGGGTGAGGATGCGCGGCCAGGCTCCCGTTCTGACACGGGAGTCTTGTGCTCGAACGCGTTGCGTTCGGCAAATGCCGCGTTGCGTGATGCGGAGGAGAGTGGGAGGGCTTCGATTGCCGCTCTGTCCCACGTCTCCCAGCTGTTACAAGGGGTAGTAACAGCATCCGCATCGCGCCAGCCAAGTCCGGTCACAGTCCAGCGAGCCATCCAGGATGGTATCAACCTGGCTCTGGACTGTATGACGCGGGCGGTGACCAGGAGTGTCCGGGCAAGGCGCACTTTTGCCTTGGATAATCTGTGCCCGTCCCAGGACCTCTACAATAGGCTACTACGTACGCCTATGACAGGTCCTGGTCTCTTTGGAGGTGAGGGATGTAGACACCTCCAGGAGACGGTTACTCTGGTCAATAACCAGAGGGCGCTGCGCGAACAGTTTGAGGTGCTTCGTCGTGCCAACGTTCGCGCCGCACCCCCTGCATATCGTCCCCTGCAGGCTCGAGGTGGTAGTGGCCAGGTCAGAGGCCAACCACCATCGCAGCGCCGGCCTCGGCCGCATGCGATTCGGCCAGCAGTGAGGGGGGCGCAGGCTCCTCAGGCGCAGGCAGCCGCCCGCGCACCGTGGTGCGCGCGGTGCTGGTCGTGGCGCGCGAGGATCTGGGCGGGGTAATCGTTCCTGATGGGACGGTTACCGCGGTGAGAACCGCGCCGGTGTTTCTGGCAAAGGAGACAGTGCCGCTCTTGCACTCCTTATGTCCACCTCTATCCCTAGGTGGACCGATGGGAGGCCGATTAGCCGACCACATGCAAGAGTGGGAACGGTTAACTCAGGACCGTTTAGTCTTGCGATGGCTTTCAGTCGGGTATCATCCCGATTGGATGACAGGCCCGCCATCGCGACTGTCTCTAGTGCCGATCTGGACTCCAAATCCGAGAGATCCAGATCAAAGGTTGTGTATCGAGGAGGAAATAAATTCCCTCATACAAAAAGGAGCTATTCAGCCGGCACAGAGGTGTCCGGGCTTCTATTCAACCCTGTTCTTAGTAACAAAGAACACCGGAGGGTGGAGACCAATTCTCAACCTCAAGCCATTGAACAAGTTCATAGAGACGCCCAGTTTCAAGATGGAGACTGTGCGCTCGGTGTTGGCGGGGTTAGAGAGGGGAATGTGGACAGCGTCGATAGATTTGAAGGACGCTTATTTCCACATCCCCATACACAGGAGTTTCCGTCGCTTCCTGAGATTTGCATTCCAGGGCAGACAGTGGGAATTCAGGGTGCTACCCTTCGGAATTTCCACGGCTCCTCGGGTTTTCACCCGTGTGGTTCTTGCGATCACCGCATACCTCCGCAGGAGAAGCATAGCAGTCCACACGTACATAGACGACTGGCTGTTGAAAGCGCACACCCGGGAAAGTTTGTCGGCCAGTCTGGAGATTGTTTTAAAAACTCTCACAGACTTAGGCTGGATGATCAATTTCCCAAAATCAGAGCTGACTCCATCCCAGAAGTTTGTTTACCTGGGGATGTTCTTCGATCTAGAGACAGGATATGTTTATCCTACTCAGGAGAGAGTTCAGAAACTCATCTCATTAATTCAGTCAGTGTGCGACAGTCGTTATGTCCTGGCACGGGTTTACTTGAGAATGCTGGGGTTGATGGTTTCATTGGAACCAGTCATTCCTCAGGCCGCCTTACGCAGGCGGCCGATCCAGTTATTTCTCATGACACAATGGACCCAGAGTACAGGTTCGCTGGACTCGAATGTGTCAGTGTTGGCGCCTCTGATTCATCACCTGCAATGGTGGTTGGACACAGAGAATCTCTTGGTGGGGGTTATGCTAACCCCTCCCCACCCTCAGGTGACTGTGTATACAGATGCATCGATGGAGGGCTGGGGAGCTTGCCTGGAAGAGTCCACGATATCAGGGCTTTGGAATCTGGAACAGTCAAAGGAACATATAAATCTACTGGAGCTAAGAGCAGTAGTCCTGGGCCTGGAACATTTCTTACAGAAAGTTCAGGGCAAGATTGTTCTTATTCGTTCAGACAACTCAACAGTTGTGACTTACATAAACCGCCAGGGCGGAACGAAGTCGCCCAGTCTCTGTATGATGACATGGAGACTGCTTTGTTGGTGTCTGGATCACCAGATTACCTTGAAAGCAGTTCATATTCCGGGAAGGTTAAACCTGCTAGCAGACTCATTGAGCCGAAGGATGAGTGTTTTACCCACGGAATGGCAACTAAATCAATGTGTGGCGGATCGTCTGTTCGACCATTGGCGGAAACCCAACATCGATTTGTTCGCAACGAAGAAGAATGCGAAGATGACGACGTACGTCTCTCCGATTCCGGATCCAAGCGCTTTCGCAACAGATGCGTTAGCTATCAGCTGGGGGAGAATGTATGCATACGCATTCCCTCCAGCAATCCTGATTCCAAAAATTCTTCAGAAAATCAGACAAGAGGAATGCCAAGTGCTTCTGATCGCCCCGGATTGGCCAAGCCGATCATGGTATACGGATCTGCTGGACCTTCTGGTCTGCAATCCGGTTCCTCTGCCTCTGATGGACGATATTATCTTCCAGGGCAAGGCCCTTCACAACAATCCGTCAATGTTCAGATTGACTGCGTGGATGTTGTCAAGGAATCTAGAATTAAGGAGGGCTTTTCTGAGCAAGCAGCCATGTTTATGGCCAAAGCCAGGAGGGGGTCAACCTCCAGAGCATATAATTATAAAATCAACAGATTTGCAGAATGGTGCTCAAAAAGATGTATTGATCCAATGGATGCATCTATTCAGGTAGTAGCTGATTTCCTCTGTCACCTCTATGATGCCTATAGCCTCAAGCCTAACTCTATTGCTGGTTATAAGTCAGCTTTAATGTCTGTTATTCCTTGCTTGGCTAAGAGGGGAAGTGATGAAGTGAATACATTAAATGTATTAATTAAAGGCATGGGCAATCTAAGACCAAGGAATCCACCGGTGATTCCGTCTTGGAGTTTATCGCTAGTGCTTCAAGTACTAGGTGATAAGCCGTTTGAACCACTTAGTTCCATTTCGATGAAACTATTAACACTGAAGACTGTGTTTTTAATTGCTGCGGCCTCGGCTAGGCGTAGGAGTGAGATTCATGCCTTATCAGCCGAGGATGACCGTTTTGTGGTTTCAGGGGAAGGCCTTAAGCTGCTACCTAGGATTAATTTCTTGGCTAAAAATCAGTCGTTGAAATATCCAGGTCAACCTATTATTTTGCCTGCTTTAACTAGATATGATCCTAATTCTAAAGCATGGTGTCCTGTCCGGGCGCTTCGCCGGTACAAACAACGTACGGCGGAGTGGCGCACCGACCAGTCAGCGTTATGGTTGTCATATATTGAACCCCATGGCAGGGCTTCTAAGGACACCATTTCCAGGTGGATTGTAGAATGCATTCAGTTTTGCCATAAATCCGCCACCGGGAAGCAGGTTGACGTGGCCAAGGCTCACAGTGTCCGCGGCGTAGTGACATCCACTGCCCTATTTAATGGGGTCCCTGTGGATGATATTATGTCGGTGGCTCAGTGGCACTGTGAGTCAAGTTTTACAGACCATTATCTCTGTGACACCTCTAATCCTCTCGCCTTGTCGATTTTGAAAAAATAACTAGGCATATATATTTTTGATGGGGTTTCCTCATTGCTTATATATTTCACAATTAATTTATGGAAACAACTACTAATTTGGGACTGCATCGATCTTCACCAATGGGAAGAGGATGTCAGCAGCCATTTCAACAAGGTCAGTCTTGTGTATGGGTTGTCCATTGTTGATTGTCTTGTCACGTTACCCGTTATTTATATGATGATGGTTTTGTGTATTTATGTGGTTCATTGTTGAGAGTATACGAAAATGGAGCTTTTTGTCTCTGTCCTGTAGTACATGGCACTTGTACATAGAGAGCGTATAGGACATTGAGGTCATTCGACTCTTCCTCCCAGGAAGGAGGGGGGGGGGGGGTGCGCATATGACATTCGGTCATCTCTCATACATCGGGGGTGTTATCCGATGGTTAGTCAAATCCTGACTGTTTTTTCATACAGTTTCAGAAGTTTAAGTGCCTTAAACGCAGAAAAGCGTATAGGGATGAGCTGGTCTTTTGACCTCGCCTCCCTCCCGCCGAATTCACTGTCGAATTCTGGCAATATCAAAAGTATTAGGGAGGTAAGTATACTCTTGATGTGAAATAAACGAAATCAAGGATTTCTTTTTTCACGAGAGAGTTGATACTTACCTCCCTAGATACGGACCCGGCCTCTCCACCCCACAGAGGCTCGGTCTTCAGGCTCTTTATAGTTGCATGTGTATCAGCCAATAAATTAGTCAGAGGAAGTGCTAGTCTGCGCATGCGCGGTGGTGGGGCTGGCATCCGCCAGACTACGCTCTGACTCCCTGCCCAGTAGGGGCACCTAACTGTTTTAATCTGAGTGTTTATTGAGTGAAAGCCAATATTTAGCAATATCAAAAGTATTAGGGAGGTAAGTATCAACTCTCTCGTGAAAAAAGAAATCCTTGATTTCGTTTAGTTCACCGGAATGACTACGTTGCTTATAAAGCCAGTCATTTCAGTGGTAAAGTTTCAAAACTATTCTTGGCTTGTAAATGGGCAATACTCAAGACCAATGCAGAGACCAGTTTTATAATTTTGCATCAAACATTCAGGATGCTGGTTGACTAACTTTACTAGCTAGTTTACTATTTCAACCTTTGGCTGGGATCTAGTCAACTATATTTAACTATGGTTAACCCGACGAACTTGACCCTAGATATAGTATACAATTAATTTCATCCACAAATACGTAAAAATTAAGATACTGATATCATAGATATTTTCCTTACATAATATTTCCATTCATAAAATGATACTTGTTTCATTTTGCACCTTAGTTTAGTATCTATGATTGTCTGTGCTCATGTAAATTTGAGGGTCTGGCTGTCCATCACTAGAGTTACATCTGTAACATATTTTGGTCTTCTGTAAGATATGTAAGAAGTATTTGAGAAGTATTTCAAATACTTACCCTAAGTATTTGTATTTGTATTTAAATACTTAACTAAAAACAAGTATTTGTATTTGAAGAATTCCAAAGTATTTGTATTTGTATTTAAATACTTTTGAAAGTACTTGACCCCAGCCCTGATTGCGACTAGGTCTGTCTGTATATCTGGAACTTCATCTCAAAAACTACTTATCCAATTTGAATGGGACTTTAACACAATGAATGAACTTGCTGTGTAAGAGGATTTCCAGATTTTGACTGATCTGGATAAAAGAAAGTGTGTCTAGATCTGAATCTACATGTATAAGTATCTCTGAATCTATGGTCTCATTTGACTCATGCTTTAACACAAGAAGCAGTGTGACAATACTCTATGAGTGCACAACTTTGAGCCTGATTCGTAAAAATGTGGAAATCATGCAAAGATTCGAGAAACGTGATACCATATAATAAAAATTGGAGGGCCGTCTGCAATCTTTGATTGATCTTGTTTCTGTATTGCTGTGGTGCTACTATCTTTCATAATAACATAAATCCATCACATAGATCGAGAGGTTTGTCACAGTGACTAAACTGTACAAATTGTCTTTCTTCTGATCTTTGTAATTTAATCAATAATTTTCCTGTATAGTTACCTTGAAATTTAGATTATGGGAATTCAAGTTTTAAATTGATCCCATCGCCCGTAAAATGTGTATGAAGCTTAACTAGAAGTGTTCCGTTAGTTAGTACTTGTCTTGACTGATTGCCTTGAGAATGTAATACCTCTGTCTGACATGGCTTGTCAAGACAAATATCACAAGATGTAAATGATACCTGATAAACATTAATTGCCATTGATTGATTGATTGCTTGTCTCATTTTAATTTTTTGATTATGTCATCTTCACATTCAAACTAAATAATTACAAACGTATAATTTGTGAAAATTCAGGAATTTTTAAATTTGTTATGTATTTCTAATTTTACAAGTATTTATTGTACTCTAAATTTTTGAAAGAAATACACATGTAATACTTCTGACTAAGTTTCCCAAACAATTAAATGTTGACAATCTTAACTTAAGTGTTTAAACTCAAGTCAGAACTTTATTGTCTTGAGCTGGTCATAGATAACCTGTGTCTATTTTCAAAATAGTGTATGTGATATCTATTTCTACTTTGAATAATACTTACCAGATGTACTATTATGATCATGTCTATTATCTATTCTAGCTCAAAATAAACAATTAAAACTCTGCACTCTCCATGGTCCTGCCCATACTGTGTCCGAGAACTACCATAGCCTCCAGGTACCGAGTCAATTCCCAACTACAGTCAGATTCGTTTATTTTGCTTTTGAAAGCGGTCACGTTTTTTAGCTCTCAAATATTAGTAAATTTTTGCGAATTGAGTGATCGGTTCACGTTTTCTCTCATGCGACTATGGAAGGAAAAGGAAAATCGTTGCAGGGGCAGGTTGTATCAATCTAGAATTTATACATTCGTGTCATAATGACTGTTTGAAATGTCCTTAAATTGGGACATTGTTTTAAAATGGTAGCCATTGCTGGAGTCGCTCCGGTACTCGTTAAGCTTTTAATCTTATCCAGGTACTCGGTTAATTTCTCTTGCGACTCGGTTCCTTCCAAGATGGATGTGGCCGTAGCCCAAATGGCGGCGCCCATGATTAACATTGTGTTTTGGCTTGGCATGTCTATGCACTCTGTTTTAAGCCAATCTTTAGCTCTCGCTTCATTGTCGAGGGTGTTTGTCGCGATCAGTCTTTATTTCTTGGCTATTTTAACGTTAGTTAATTACCAAGTCGTGTTTATACAATTTTCACTAACAATTTTCAAATATTTCCTGCCTGGAACTTGATTATCATTAATGTAAGAGAAAGTTAATGTTTAAAAAGTAATTTTAAAATTACAATCAAGTAAACTGTGTGTGTTGCTCATCATCATCTTATCATTTGCAGCGTTTTAATTCTTATTCTGTGTTCGCAGAAGGTGAAAGGACAAGGAAAAGCCCCGCCGGATACATTATGTTCCCGCTGAAGTTGCTTCAGGAAGTAGAAGTTTGCCGGACACCACTGTGTTGCGTGTGCCAAGTGCAAGGTTGGAAGTCCCTGTGATGTATGTGTAAAGTGGTCGTCGGACTTAGTGGTGGAGTTGATCATGATCGGCGTGCACGTGTGGAAAGAATCGCGAAGGATAAGCCAGCCAAGATGGATCAGGCATCAGTTAAAGGACTGGAGGAGCACCTGAATGAGCAGATGGACTCGCCCTTGGGTGTTTGGGTGGCCCAGTTCATGGCGATGTTTGTGTCTTTTCAGTCCATGGTTCCGTCAATGCAGCCATCCGGAGTTCGCTCTTTCCAGAGTGCCATCAGAGCTGTCTTGTACGGCTCCTGTCGGCATTGTGAATGCGGGTATGGCGGCTCCTCTCGGAGTCCCATGTCCTGCCATGTTAGCAGGCGCAATCCCAGCTTCCGTACTGGAGCCGATGGATTGCGGTGATTCCGTATCTGGTGATTTGCTAGATACTGGAGCCGCAAGTAGTCGAGCCATGGACCCGTTTCGAATTGGAAGTTTGGTCCGTAGTTCTCAGCATGGGTCGTCAGTGACCTTCTCATCCAAGGTGAGAAGGGGGATGAAAATGGTAGTCCTTTAATGGACGCGTACTGTCTGGTTCAGCCGGAGTACATGTTACCCAAGGCCCCTAAGGGGATAAGGAGTAGGTTCCGCTTTCCAGAGCATGCCTGTCATCAGTATGCCCATATTCGTCGGCTTTCAATCAGAGAACATGAAACACTGAATAGGCCATTAGCTGGGAAATCAAAGGGTCGTTCTCGACTTTTGGTTTCTCAGACTAATAAGGATGCCTTCAATGAGCGAACACTTATTGAGGATGCAGCGAGAGTGGCTATGGTTGTTCTTTCCCATGGCTGTACCATCTTGCAGGGGATGCTGACCTGCGTGGCAGAAGGTGGGGAAGTGCCAGAAGCTGCTATCGGAGTTATTCGGAACACCATGCGCTTATCCCAAGATTGCCTGGCCAGGGTGATCACAAGATTATTGGTTCAGCGTAGGAGAATGGTTCTCGATTGTGTAGAACCAGGACCAGAGAGATGAGGGCTGCTTTGTCTTCTGTGCCCTTCATTGGTCCGGCCTTGTTTGGTGGCTCAGCAAGACAAGCTCTCCAAGGTTGCATCCATGGTTGCAGAGCAGGAGGTCGTTGGCAAGTCGTGGAAGTCGACAAAAATGACTCGGCCACAGCAGTCCTATAAGCAGCACCGCCAGGAGCAGCAGAGACAGCGACAAAGATCACCCTTTTGTCCATCTGGCCATGATGCCCATCGGGCATCCGGTTCTCAGGGACCTGGCCGTTCGTCTTCATATAAGTCCTCTATTAAGACGACAGGAAGTGTGGCGGCTCGGGCTGCAGCGGCTACCATAAGGATAGCTGTGGTGGCAGTTCCGGGCCGTCATATTGCAAGAAGCCACGAGGTGGCCATGGGGGACGGTCCTGATGGGGTTCCTGCGAAACCCGTACCGGTAGCGCCAGGAACGCAGGGAGTCGAGGATCTGCACCAAAACGAATTAACGTCTTGTAGCGCAACATTGACCGTGAACTGTGTGTAGATTCCTTCCGTCGGAGGCAGACTTCAGCTGTTCTCAAACCAGTGGGAACAGGTCGTGCACGATTGTTTACTCTGTCATTGGCTAAGAAACGGCTACAAACCGGACCGGCGCATCCGTCAATTGTTAATTCCAGTAACGTCGACTCCCGTGTGGACTCCCGTTCCAAGGGAATCCGATTGTCTAGATGTCATTTGCTCAGAAATCGAAGATCTTCAACGAAAGAATGCGATTCATTTAGTCTGCAATCAGTCCTCCCCGGGCTTCTATTTTCGACAATTTTCCTCATTCCAAAATGCACCGGAGGTTGGAGACCGATTCTCAACCTCAAACCGCTGAATAAATTCATTCTTTCACCAAAATTTCAGATGGAGACTGTCGCAGCGGTGATGACAGGGCTGGGAAAAGGCATGTGGGCAGTATCGATAGATCTGAGGGATGCATATTTTCATATTCCAATGTCAATTCCTTTTCAGAAATATCTTTGTTTTGCGTTCCAAGACAAGGTTTGGGAATTCAATGCGTTACCGTTCGGTCTGACCACAGCCATGAGGGTCTCCGCCAAAGTGGTTCTCGCCATGACTACCTATCTTTGCAGGAGTAACATAGCTGTTCATACTTACATAGATGACCGGCTGCTGAAGGCAGGGAATCAAGTCACTGCGCAACAATCTTCAGGTAGTCCTGGCCTTACTAAAGGATGGATTGTGAATCTAGAGAAATCAGAATTGACTCCATCCCAGGAGTTTGTGTATCTGGGAATTCTTTTCAATCTCAGGGTGTGTCTTTTCTGGCAGAGAGCAGAGTCAAGAGCTTGATTGCAGTTCTGGGGCCAATTTCTCTAGGAGCTTTTCTGACGGAGAGAGAGGAATGTTATTCTTCGGGCAGCACACATTCCAGGAAGATTGAACATCCTAGCGGATGCTCTCAGTCGAAGGACGGTTTGTCGTCCGATGGAATGGCAGCTCAACCAATCGGTAGCAGAGGTTCTATTCAAACATTGGGGCAAGATGGTTACATACGTGTCACCAATCCCGGACCCACTAGCTCTAGCAGTGGACGCACTGGCAATAAGTTGGAAAAGAAATTAACGCGTATCCTCTAGTGATTTTCATCCCAAGAGTTCTGGTAAAGATAAGAGAGGGCATATGCCAAGTACTACTGATCACTCCTCATTGGCCATGCTGATCATGGGTTACGGATCTGCTGGATCTTCTGGTTTGCAATCCAATTCCTCTTCCAGACAGAAGGGATCTGATTTTTCAGAACAAAGGTCTGTATCTCCACAACAGACCGGAAATGTTCCAATTGACTGCATGGATGTTATCAAGCATCAAGCAATTGAGGGTGGCTTTTCTGAGCAAGCAGCGAAATTCGTCGCTTCAGCCAGAAGGGGGTCAACCACCAGAACATATAATTATAGAATCAACAAATTTGCAGAGTGGTGTAAGGGAAGAGATATTTATCCCTTTTCTGCATCTGTTCAACTCGTAACAGATTCTATCTCATTTATCCGAGGTTGACAAACTTGTACCTTCAACCCTAGCAGCATATAAGTCTGCATTAGCTTCAGTCATTCCCAGTCTGGCCGTTGTAGGAGTGAAGAGTGACACTTTAAATGAAGTTATTAAAGGAATGAGCAATCTGCAACCTAGACAGCCCAGCATGGAATCTATCTCTTGTTCTACAGGTTTTAGGGCATGCTCCCTTTGAACCTATTAGATGTATAGATATTAAACTGTTAACTATTACGTTTTCTTGGTTGCAGCAGCATCGGCGAGAATGAGACCGTTTTGTCATTACATGTGAAGGTCTAAGACTATTACCATGTCTTTGCTTCCTGGCAAAGAGTCAGTCACTTAAATATCTAGGACAGCTGATCAATTTGCCAAGTTTAATTAGACATGACCAAAGTTCTTCTGCCTGGTGTCCTGTCAGATGTCTGAATATGTATAAGAAACGTACTGAGGAGTGGAGAGATGACCCGAAATCTCTGTGGTTATGTCTCAAAGCTCATCGTGGCACCTTGAAAGACACCATTTCTCGTTGGATAGTCGATGCTATTCAGATGTCGCATAAAAGGGCAACTGGAAAGCAGATTGACCGTGCGAACGCCCATCAAGTCCAAGCACTAGCGGCATCATTGGCCTTTATAAGGGTGTCTCTTTAGAGGAGGTGATGTCTGTAGCACAATGGCATGCCGAGCCGTCATTTATTGATTTCTACCTTCGCGATATCTCCAGCGCATTTAATCAGTAGCCGTCATCAATTTATCGAATCTCCCTTAAAGCCACGTCCGACCACTGTTTACACATACATCTTAGGTTTCTTCCACAGGCACTGGCATTGGTGATGCACATAACCCGTGGATTGGGCAAAGTTCCTGCGATGATTTAGAAAGACCAAGCACTCAGAATGGTTAGTGTTTTCTTAGTTTAAGTGACTAATATTAATTTACTTACAGTCGAATTCCCAGACTAATTAGGTAAAAGTCTGGTTCAAGAGTATCTTATTGCAACAGACAATAGACTTATTCAAATTTGAAAATCTAATCGATATACTGATAGTTTTTTCAAAATTAGAAGTTGTAGCTTCTTTGCACTCTCCTGGACTACCTTAGCTGAGACTTGGGGCCGACATGGGTCTGGTGGGTGTTGCCTCCCCTTTTGACAGCCCTCTGAAATTTGTGCGGACAAATGAGGGGGTGGGGAGGGGAGCATTGTCTAGACAATGGAAGTTTAGCACTCTATGAGTCAGATGGCGGGACCCAAGCGTATGCTGGAGTTCCCAGTCTCTTCACAACCTTCTCTTTCAGATGGTAGGTGAGAGCTGTTTCGAGCCGAGCCTCCTCCCACCGGATTTTCTTGACTGTCGAAATCCAGAGTTTATCATAATAGTACATCTGGTAAGTATTATTCAAAGTAGATTAAAAAATGCATCCGCTTTTGTTTCTACCAGAATTGATAATACTTACCAGATGTACTATTGCCTTCCTCAGCCGCCCCACTGAGGTGAGGCTGAGCTGCTTTCGTTGTTTGTCAAGACAAATATAAGACAAATCTGACTGTTGTTGAAATTGACTCGGTACCTGGAGGCTATGGTAATTCCCGGACACAGTATGGGCAGGACCATGGAGAGTGTGGAGTTTTAATTGTTTATTTTGAGCTAGACTAGATAATAGACATTATCATAAAAGTACATCTTGTAAGTATCATCAATTCTCGTAGAAACAAAAGCGGATGCTTTTTTTAGTCTATCTCAAACACAAACTCTTTATTGTGTCACTTACTTTCAAAATGTTTGCCCATTACTACTGTAATCTAAGCTCGATATTTCTATGCATGCAGTAATAATTTCTTTGCAGATTCCAAGCGACGCTATATCTATGAAGAAGCAACGGTATGTATGAGTGTTCATGGCCTATCAGATAAACATTCAGTAAAGCTCAGTAATAACCTAACATGTTTACTGAACCCTTTACACCTTAAAAATTTCAAGTCTCTCATAAAAAATGTAAATTTGCAGCCCAAAGGGAGGACTATTTTTTTTAATTTACCACTGGAATGACTGGCTCTATAACAGAGCCAGTCATTCCAGTTGTACATTTTCAAAAATTGTTTTTTCGTGGTCTGCAAATGGACATTTCTGAAGACCACAACAAAAGCTGTTTTTGACTGTTATGAGTGTTAATGGGTTAACAAGGGCATAGCAAAGCTGGGACAGAAATGGAATGAGAAATGCATCAGCATTCTGCCTCATTTGAATATTTGTTGTGTGGAGTAAAATGTTTGAATGTGTTTAACAAAGAATAGAGTTAATACCGGAAATGTGTATTACAGTTAATGATCCCATGACCTAGATATATGATCCTTTAATCAGAACCTCAAATTTCCTCTAGACAGCCAAATTATAAATCGGTGTCAAATCTGTTTATGCTGCCTACCTCCTTGTATTTTATAGTTATGGCCAAAATATAAATTCAGGTCTGCATGTTGTGACCCTGTTATCTAGATATTTGACTCATTGACTTCGAACACAAAGCACACCTACTCAGGTGCAATTTGATTATGTGTGTCTACATTCTTGCATTCCAGAGTTATGTATGCACTTAGTGACACTGAACTATATATTTGACATGAGACTCAAATTTTGTTTTCTAGCGAGCCACAATATGATTGGAGCTGCCAAATTTCCATAATACTATACAATTGCAACAGCGGGGCAACTCCAAAGCCCTCTTGAACAAACTTGATGCGTGTTACCAGAAATATATGCCGTGTATTAGAGATCATTGGTGGACACACTTTCCAATATAAAATGCAGCATTCCACAAAATGTGTAATACTGAGCCACTATCTGTGAGAGTAGTGCAACTGCAATGGTCTATGTTCAGTCATCTTTGACTTCCAGAAAATATGCCTGCTGTGAATGCAGTCGTAGATACCAACAGGTGTCAGGTACACAAAGAATGCCATGACATCAGATTGCTAAGTGTTTTGTGATCAGACCTCAAAGAACATAATATAGGTTCACTAAGGATGATAAAGTACTTAAAGGAGCTCAGGATGCTCGCAATAGACAAGGCACACTAGAGGTTTACGAAAAACTGATTGCAGCTGCAGAACAGTCACTCATCATCATCATCATCATCATCAATAGGTTTTAATGTTACAACTCATAGTTCTGGAAGCAATACATATTGGGAATTGTTTGTTTTGCAGGATTTGTTATCCAAGATCTACCTGACAAACCTGACTGATAACAAACATCTCTTGTCAAAGCAAGCTATGATGGCACAGTTTTCTCTCGTAAGTAGTTTGTTGCATACTCCCAACAGATTACTTTTGAAATTTTACGACTCGAATGACTGGCTCAGTTATCAAGCCAGTGATTCCAATGGTAAATTAAAAAAATATTTATCATAGTCTGTAAATGGATAATCCTCGAGCCCACTTACCAGGTTAATACAGTTAATACTTCGCTGATTATTTTGAGAACCATTTGATGGAAAGTTCTTGTCACTATAGGCTGCAGCAATTTTCACTCATATTGTTATAAAATATTTAGCCTTGCACACTTTACTACATGTAAGTCCATGAAATGAAATAGCCATCTGTATTGAACTGCTATGCTCTTACTATGCACCAGAGAAGCAGCCATGTTTACCTGGGACGCCATCACTACAATGACTCATTAGAGTTGCAGGTTTTATACTGAGCATTAAACAGCAGCAAAAACAATAAAATCCAAATAAAATGGGCTTCACGTATCAAAGACAAATGGTAACTTCGAAGAAAACAATCATCCCTGAAACTTAATACAAATTTTCTATTTTTAATGCCTCTGGATAACTTTAATAGTAAAATTTGGTCAGGAAAAATCTAATATTTGCTTATTGAATGTACATTTTACGGCCAAGCTAAGACGTTGAAAATTTAGCACTTAAATTATCGTTTCGGTTAACAATCCAGCATTCCAGTGGTAAATTTACTAAAATAGTCTGCTTGGTCTGCAAATTAACATTTCTCAAGACAATTTCCCAATTTTGGCCATTTTCAAACAACAACCATGTTTTGACTTAAAAAGATCTATTAAGAGCCAATCAGACTATGTTATTTGTTCCATAAGGGGATCACATAAAAATGGTGTGTTACATATTTCAGCCTCAAGGTACCGGTCACTTTGCTACAAGATACAGTTGGCTGGACTACTTGCCCCCTTTCAATGGGCCACGCAGCATGAAACAGGCATGCCAATACTTACAAGTGACCACAAGGTCAAAGGTTATCTCGCAACCAATCAGAATTGTGAAGAAAGCTGAGGGTGATGACCAATGTCCATGCTGTCAGTGTAATGAGGATTTGCTTAAATTACAGGTTTGTATGTGAGAGGTCAGAGTATGTTTGACCACTCCAATAAAGGGAATAGGATTAACCATTTAATTGGTCAAGACTGGTCAAGAAAATCTAACTATTGCCTTAATGAATGCCCTTTTGCAAGCCAAGTCAAGACTATTTTTGGAACTTTACCACTGAAATGACTGGCTCATTTATCGAGTCAGTCATTTTAATGGGAAAATTTCAAAAATAGACTTCCTGGCCTACAAATGGACATACCTGGAGATGACTGCAGAGGGCGGTAGCGGTTGTCTTTTCCACATCATGAGAACATTCTTACCTCCCTAGCACTCTTGATATACTAGTATATTGGAAGTTGAATAATATTCAGAATTATAAAAGTTTAGGTGCCCTTAATGCGCAGGTGGATGTACACAGTCATGCGCATGACAGACCCCACCTACTGCGCATGCGCATACTGGTACTTCCGTTTTCTAATATATTGGCTGTTCAAGCAACATTGTGAAAATTTTCTAAGCTCTTTTTGAGATTTTCAATCAATTTTTTCATCCATCTTCATATATGGCTGAGTCAAAATCACCAGAGGAGTCATCTTCATTTCACATCATGAGAACATACTTACCTCCCTAACACTCTTGATATACTAGTATATCGGCTCTAAATTCAATAATATTCAGAATTATAAAAAGTTAGGTGCCCCTAATGGGCAGGTGGAAGTACACAGTCATGCACATGACAGACACCACCCACTGCGCATGCGCATACCGGTACTTCCGTTTTCTAATATATTGGCTGATAAGCAACATGTGAAAATATTCACAGGCTCTATCTGAAAATTCTCTAGAACAAAATCATCCCAATCCATCATGGCTGATGCTAAAGTAGTGGAGGAGTCCTCGTCATCCGCTAAGGTGATATTATTCCATATATTTATCTAAGACTTGTAACTTTTATTTGTTACCGGTTTTCGTCGCGGCGGTACCGCGTTTTCGGGTGCTGGGAATCCTTGTAAAATTTTTTCCCAGGGCCTAGTGCTATTAATCTCTTGTGCTTTGTGCTTACAGGTTCATCTTATGCTTGAATAAGGATTCCTGTTCTTCTCTCGAAGGTTGTTCACGTCTCTTTTTTTACTTATCATGATATGTCTACGGATTGGAGATATATTAAATTAATAAAGGAAATATCGCCTTCATTTTGTCCCATCCCCCCTCATCAGTTCTTCTGGAAGAGGAGTCTTGGCGGATGGATGGACGTGTTCTCCTGCACAAGAGGATGGTTGCCTGTGCTCAGGCTAAGGGAGTTTATTAATTATGGCACATAATTATTTGAAAATAATCACAATTTTCTGCTGCCTTTTGTTATTGCACTATATTCTCTCTTGTGTGTGCATGGGTTCTCGAATATATATAATTTGATATTATATTATTCGGGAGGTATGAATGTCTTTAATATCTAGATATTTCTTGCATTCTTTTCTGACATCCCCTCTCCTTGAAGGAGCTTTTGCATTGAGGTTTGATGTCATAATCAACCAGAGTTTTTTCTCTCTCCTTGATGTCATAATCTTAGGTTAGAGAAGTCTGTGATGTGTTCATCACCCTTTATTATGATGGTGGAGAGATATCTAGATAGTCATAATCTTTCTCTCTCTCTCTCTTTCTTAATTTGGGACCCTGGTTGTGATTGGTTTTTATTAACTAGAGAAGTCAGCTGTCCCGTCAGGGTTGTCTGTCATAAAAGTGGATGTCTTCTCTCGAGTTTGTTCTTGTTTTGTACTAATAGTCAATTAACAAGGCTTTGCAAACTATAACACTCATTGTCTTCGTATCCCTTCCCTTTTCAGAAATGTCCATCCTGTCTGAAGCCTATGAAGGCTAGATTCTTCCCCCACCCTTGCCATCTGTGTTCAGCTTGTAGGCTAACTAACAAATGTGTCATTTGTAAAGAGTGGGGGGTGGGGATCTAACCTCTGAATTCTTCTGTTCCCAGGCTAAGTTGATGGCTGAGGAGGGCAAGAAGACTAAGAAGGAGGGTAAGAAGAAGACCTCTGAGAAGGCTGAGCTCGAGGCCTTCAAGGTTGAGTTAGTGAGTGAGATGCGCAGGACTTTGAAAGACCTGATGCCTGACATGCTTCGCGGCTTGTTGCCTGGCACAGGTGTTTCAACTTCCTGCGCGTCGACCTCAGTGCAGGTAGCCCCCATCCCTGGATCATGCTGTACTAGGTCGGACAAGCTTTTCAGTGATCCAGGGGTGGCTGTTTTGGACCCAGGCATGATGTTCGCATCACCTGGTGATCCAGCAGCGCGAGCAGCATCAGGAGGGACCCGACCAGCGGGCCTCACCACGATCACTCGCGGAGTACCCTCATCATCTGCCTTCGGGCATTCTCCTGGTCAGTCTGGGTTAGTTTTCCTTACTAATCCAGAGTCTAACTTTCCTGACCAGGAAGATGATGAAGACTACCTGCTCAGTCCACAGGATGACCATGAAGACATGGATGCGAGCGTCTACACTCCTCTCATGGGGAGCATGACCGCTCGCACCTATGGCACTGTTCCCTCGGGAGCAGGTTTCATGATTCAGCCTGTGGGCCGGTTTGGAGCAGACGGCCGCCCGTATAAGATTCCACGCTTAGACGTGGAATCTCATACGGACGTTCCGGGCCGCGCTGGTGTGCATGAACCCCCACACACAAGCGCAGCCTTGGTGCCTGGTCAGCCTATGGAGAATGTTATGCCAGCTCTCGCGGGCCTGTATACATTCTCTGGGCAGCCAGGTTCGTCTATAGCCTCCTCCTCGGCCATACCTGCGAATGCCATTGAAGATGACAAGGGCCCGCTGCTCGTCGGCAATTCGCAGGTAGCCACGGATGAAGACTGGTCAGAAGTGTGTGCGTGGCTCCTCGCTGTCAGACCAGAGCTCTCCGTGGACGAGACAGCCGCCGGTAACCCTCGGGGGGCATGGTTACAGGCAAAGCCATTGGCCAGCACGACTCTGTCTCTGCCGTATGCTGAACATATCTTAGATATGTTCCCGGCGGCAGAGGAGTCGATCAGACCGAAAGGTCACCTCGCGAAGGTCCCCCGCGAGTTTGCTAGATGATGTCGAGTTACTGCTAGTCAGTATGTTCGATATGGCCTAGCGCCCAGACCGAGCGCGGACGACCGCGCCACTCTGGGTGAAGATATGCGGCCGGGTTCCCGTGCTGACACGGGAGCGTTGTGCACGGGCGCTATGCGCTCGGCTAATGCGGCTTTGCGCGACACCGAGGAGCGTTCACGAGCGGCGATAGTGTGCTGTCGCATGTCTCTCAGCTGCTATCGGGGGTAGTAGCAGCGTCGGTGCAGCAACAGCCTAGTCCTGTGACAGTCCAACGAGCCATCCAGGATAGCATCAACCTGGCGCTGGACTGTCTGACTAGGTCAGTCACAAAGTCGCTGAGAACGAGGCACACTTTTGCATTGGACAATTTGTGCCCATCTCAGGAGCTCAAGTCACGCTTGTTGCAAGCACCGATGGTGGGCCCTGGTCTCTTTGGAGGTGAAGGTTGTCGGCACCTCCAAGAGACAGTGACTTTGGTGAACAACCAGAGGGTGCTGCGCGCACAGTTTGAAGTGCTGCGCAGAGAACATGTGCGTGTTCAGCCTTCGGCTGCTCGACAGCAGTACGCTCGTGGCGGTGCTGGCGTTGTCAGAGGCCAGCAGCCCGGCCGGGTTCAGAGACCGCGTTGGCCGCGCCAGCAGCAGCATGTTGTTGTACGTCAGCCAGCACCTCAAACGCAACCAGCAGACAGCAGCCCTCACACCGTGGTGCACGTGGCGCTGGTCGCGGCACGCGAGGAGCGGCGCGTGGTAACCGGGCCTGATGCGCTAAAGTTTTTCCGGTTACCACAAGTACCACTCTGGTGTTGTCACTCGTACCAGAGACACTACCACTTCTAAAATTTATGGGCACCCCGTCAACTCTAGGTGCACCAGTGTGAGGTCGTTTTACTTGCCACATTCAGAAGTGGGAGCGGTTAATTCAGGACCGCTTAGTCTTGCAATGGCTTTCGCATGGATACAGTCCAGAATGGATAAGAAGTTCGCCTTTAATTTCATCCACAAATATGTAAAAATTAAGATACTGATATCATAGATATTTTCCTTATATAATATTTCCATTCATAAAATGATACTTGTTTCATTTTGCACCCTTAGTTTTGTATCTATGATTGTATGTGCTCATGTAAATTTGAGGGTCTGGCTGTCCATCACTAGAGTTATATCTGTAGCATACTTTGGTCTTCTATAAGATATGTAAGAAGTATTTGAGAAGTATTTCAAATACTTACCCTAAGTATTTGTATTTGTATTTAAATACTTAGCTAAAAACAAGTATTTGTATTTGAAGAATTCCAATGTATTTGTATTTGTATTGAAATACTTTTGAAAGTATTTGACCCCCAGCCCTGGTGGTAACCGGGCCTGATGGGCTAAAAGAATTATCGGTTACCACTCGGTGTTGTCACATGTACCAGAGACACACCCACTTCTAAAATTCATGGGCACCCCATTAACCCTAGGTGCACCAGTGGGAGGTCGTTTGACTTTCCACATTCAGGAGTGGGAACAGTTAATTCAGGACCGCTTAGTCTTGCAATGGTGTTCGCACGGATACAGTCCAGAGTGGATAATATGTCCACCATTGCATCTGTCTCTGGTACCGGTCTGGACACAAATTCCAAGAGATCCAGACAAGCGGTTATGCATAGAAGAGGAGAATCTCTAATTCTAAAAGAAGCAATTCAACCGGCGCAGGATTGCCCGGGCTTTTATTCAACCGTGTTTCTTGTGACAAAGAAAACTGGGGGGTAGAAACCAATTCTCAACCTCAAACCTCTAAACAAGTTTATAGATCCACTGAGTTTAAAAATGGAAACAATAAAATCGGTGTTGTGGTTAGAGAAGGGGATGTGGACAGCATCAATAGATTTCAAAGATGCTTATTTCCATATTCCCATTGTAAGGTGTTTTCATCGGTTCCTGAGATTTGCTTTTCAGGGATGCCAATGGGAATTCAAAGTTCTCCCATTCGGCATCTCGACGGCTCCAAGGGTCTTCACTCGAGTGGTGCTTGCTATCACAGCATACCTCCGCAGGAGAAATATAGCAGTCCACACTTACATAGATGACTGGTTGCTAAAAGCACACGACCCAGAAAGTTTGACAGCAAATCTGGGGATAGTTTTGAAAACTCACAGATTTAGGCTGGATTATCAACTTTCAGAAATCAGAGTTGACTCCATCCCAGAAGTTTGTTTACCTGGGTATGTTCTTTGATCTGGAGATAGGATATGTTTATCCATCCCAGGCGAGAGTGGAGAATCTCCTCTCGTGCATTCAATTTGTTTGCAGCAGTCATTATATTCTAGCATGAGTCTATCTGAGAACGCTAGGTTTGATGGTTTCAATGGAACCAGTCATTCCTCGGGCAGCCTTGCGCAGGCGACCGATTCAGTTGTTTCTCATGGACGCAGAGTTCAGGATCACCGGACTCGCGCATTCAAGTATTGGACCCTCTCATTCATCACCTTCATTGGTGGATGGAGAGAAGGAATCTCCTGGTGGGGGTCATGCTGACCCCTTCCCACCCTCAAGTAACGATGTTTACGGATTCATCAATGGAGGGATGGGGAGCTTGCCTGGGAGAAGCCACAATATCAGGGCTTTGGAATCTGGATCAGTCAAAGGAACATATCAACATGCTAGAATTACGGGCTGTAAATCTAGGCCTGGAACACTGAAGTGGAGGCAAAATTTGTGATGATGCTTTCAGACAACTCAACAGTTGTGAGTTAATAAACCGCCAGGGCAGAACAAAGTCGCCGAGTCTCTGTATGATGACATGGAAACTCCTCTACTGGTGCATGGATCATATGATCACCTTGAAAGTAGTTCATATTCTGGGACGGTTGAATCTGTTATCATACTCATTGAGCTGAAGGATGAGCATTCTGCCTATGGAATGGCAATTAAATTAATGTATGGCGGATCATCTGTTCAATCATTATGGAAAACCCAACATAGATTTATTCGCAATGAAGAAGAATGCGAAGATGACGATGTACATTTCTCCGATTCGTGATCCAAGAGATATCACAATAGATGCACTAGCTATCAGTTGGAAGGGAATGTATGCATACGCATACCCTCCAACAACCCTATTCCAAGGATTCTTCAGAAGATCAAGCAGGGGGAATGCCATGTACTTCTGATCGCCCCAAATTGGCCAAGCCGATCATGGTTTACGGATCTGCTGGACCTTCTGGTCTTCAGTCCGATGCCTCTGCCTCTGATGGACAATATTTTCTTCCAGGGCAAGACCCTTTACAACAATCCGTCAGTGTTTCAATTGATTGCATGGATGTTCTCAAAAGATCCGCGATTTAGGAGGGCTTTTCTAAGCAAGCCCCCAATTTCATGGCCAGAGCCAGAAGGGGGTCAAGCTCCAGAGCATATAATTATAAAATCAACAGATTTGCAGAATGGTGCTCAAAGAGATGTATCAATCCAATGGATGCATCTATTCAGGTAGTAGCTGATTTTCTCTGTCACCTGTATGATGCCTATAGTCTTCAGCCTAATTCTATTGCTGGATATAAATCAGCATTAATGACTGTTATCCCTTGCTTGGCAAAGATGGAAAGTGATGAAGTATGTGTTTTAAATACTCTTATTAAAGGTATGGGCAATCTCAGACCGAGAAATCCTCCACTGACACCGTCATGGAGTCTTTCTCTGGTTCTTCAAGTTTTGAGTGATAAACCTTTTGAACCACTTAGTGCTATTTCTATTAAATTATTGACACTTTAAAATATCCAAGTCAACCTATTATTTTACCTGCCTTAACCAGATATGATCCTGGTGCTAAAGCATGGTGTCCTGTCCATGCTTTAAATAAGTACAAGAGAAGAACTCGGGTTTGGCGGACAGACCCATGCTCCCTATGGTTGTCATATATTGACTCCCATGGTAGGGCATCAAGAGACACCATTTCCAGATGGATAGTAGAATGCATTCAATTCTGTCATAACACAGCCACTGGAATTCAAGTAGATAGTGCCAAGGCTCATAGTGTCCGTGGTGTGGTAACTTCCACGGCATTATTTAATGGTGTTTCTATTGAAGACATTATGTCAGTGGCCCAGTGGCACTGTGAATCAAGTTTTACCAACCATTACCTTCGTGACATTTCTAACCCGCTCGCCGTCTCAGTCCTCAGAAAATAATTAAATGTAGAAGTATATATTTGTAATTAGTTTTCCTCCTCTGCTATTTACAAATATCACATTTGTTGGTAGGGTATCCCTACGATTATATGGTATCATTCTCTTCATCCGGTGGGGGAAGAGGTGAGTTCCGCACCCAAGACAGAGATCAGTATATGTGACCATTTTGTCTTGGTGATGGTGTCATATTTTTTTATTTTAATATAGTGATGGTTAATGTCTCTTAATTGTGGTTCTTTTTGGGTTTTTTAAATGAAGCAATTCTTCTTTTTCTAATGCCTATAGTAATACTTTCATCAAGTATTCAAGAACGTGCTAGTCATTCAGAGCAGCGTTTTTTCCTAACCTTTCTCAGAAAGAGGGGGGGGGAAGCGCATTTGCTTTTTGATCAATCGCTCTTCATCAGTCGATTATCCGATGCAAAATTCTATTCCTGGTTATGTTTTCAGACACAATTTCAGATGTTTTAAATCTCTTGAAAATTCAAAGAGCTAGTCTCTTCGCGGGTGTGCTGGTTTTCAGGACTTTGCCTCCCTCCCGCCAAATTTACTTTCAAATTCTGGCTTTTATCAAGAGTGTTAGGGAGGTAAGTATGTTCTCAAGATGTGAAATAAGAAAATTTACCAAATTTCTTTTTCATGAGTGAGATGACATACTTACCTCCCTAACAGGATCCCAGCCTCTCCACCCCAGGAGGCCTGGTCCTTTGGTTATTTGAATAGTTGCTTCTATGACAGCCAATATTTAGTAATGGAAGTACCAATATGCGCCTGCGCAGTAGGTGGGGTCTGTCATGTGCATGACTGTGTACATCCACCTGCCCATTAGGGGCACCTAACTTTTTATAATTCTGAATATTATTGAACTTAGAGCCGATATATTAGTATATGAAGAGTGTTAGGGAGGTAAGTATGTCATCTCACTTGTGAAAAAGAAATTTGGTAAATCATCTTAGTTCATTACAGGGTGAAAAGTATGGTTGCTCTGTACGGTTACCATATATAAGTTGTTTGTTTTGAAGACACATGCACAATTATCTGACATCTTAATCAAAATATGTCACCTGTTAGCTCATCACGTCAGAATCATGTGATGTAGGGCCAACAGTGGCTCTCTAAATTGTATGTCTTTGGTGACATGTCTGGGATAGAGTGCCTTGCATCTGGGGCTGTTTGTCTGTCTATCATCTGTCTGTATATATCATCTCTCTGTGTATCGTCTGTATGTCTATCATCTGTGTGAGAGAGTTAGCTATTGTTTGGCGTGGATCAGATTACTGTACGATGCGAAACACCGATATGTTTTATCCAACACACAAACCATCAGTAATGATTATGACGTCATTAATCAAATGATTACCAGATATTTTATTGCCAAAACGCTTAACACAAAATGGAAATGATAGAATAGATGTCATGGGGTAACTAAATGATTTCCATTATGAATGGTTAACCCTTTTATTCGAAGGAAAGCTGATAGGATCGATTTGATGTAAATTCCAACACTTCCTTATCTTGGCTCGATGTATGGAAGGGTGATTTGCATTAGCATTTGAACTTTATTGATTCAAAAGGTGTAATTAAGACGAAGTAAACAAAGATAGATTTGAAAAATTAATACTCATTCATTCTTGCTTGCTTTCTGCGATTTGTTATGTAATTAAAACAGTACTGCACGATTGAAATAACTGTTATAATTAATGTAATATATGGCGATAAATGGTTCTATTGAACCAAGGTTTCAGAATCTATAACTGCAGAATTCCTATATTGATGTTATCTTGCCTTGAACACTTGTAAACTAATTTGAACAAAACGAGAACCCTATGCTGATGAAGTCACCTCTAGATCAAAACGACCATTATCAATCCATATTGGACTGATACTGGCTGCTCCAATCTCTGTTCTTTCTTTGTGTTTTGATATCAATCACATCAAATCGATTTTTCAATCCGATGTCACTTATACCAATTCTCAAAGAATATCACAGACAATTTAGTTCACTTCAGAAATCATAAATGCTCTTAATTAATGGAAGGTGAGATCGGTACATCCCCTCCATCCAAGATGAAAATTACCCTTATTCGATCTGGTACCTGTAGACCATTATCGACTACTGAATCATTTAGAACCTGAGATGGATATGGGCCATTGGATAATCTCTTGACTTTATGGCAGCATGTTTTATCTCAATTACAACTTAGGCTTAATGGTTCTTGGTTCGGAATCTAAATTTGAGATATCAACCTAATTAACGTGATAATAATTATAGCGCCAATCAATATAGAATTTATATATAATAAATCAATAATATACGACCTGAATGTAGTCTAGCTGTTATAAATACCCGATGGAAACAGTAATTTCTTTGTGGCTTGAAGACGAAAGGGTCCTGCTGGCGAAGATGATCACAATACGAATTCTGATATCATATTGAAGATGACGGAAAGATTTGGGTGAATCCAGACGAACGCGCAACACAAATAATGTAAACGATCGAAATTTATCCTGCAATGTAGGTGGATCTGAAAGGTTGAATGTGACTGGCCACGAGCCGCCAGAAGCTAACGTCATGATTGAACTGCGAATGACCAGAAGCTGGTGATCTGGCCAACAACTACGTTAACCAGGAGTTGGATATCTGGCGACAGTTAATGATGACCAGGAGCTGGAGATCTGACTACGAGCAATGGCAACCAGGAGCTGGAGACCTGGCTACAGACAATGGTACCAGGACTCGGGGGACGTGGCTATGGATAATGATACTAGGAGCTGGAGCTGTGGCTACGGATGATATTGCCAGGAGCTGGAGACCTGGCTATGGATGATATGACCAGGAGCTGGAGACCTGGCTACGGATGATATTACCAGGAGCTGGAGACCTGGCTACGGATGGTATTACCAGGAGCTGGAGATCTGGCTACGGATGATAGTACCAGGACATATGCGGTCGATGATTATGATGACCCAAAGTCATGGAGCTATTCTTGTATGAAAGTTGATATTGTGACAACAAGCCAAATGTTGTATTGACTAGAGAAACGTTAATTCTAAATGTTCAGAAGATTTCCTAACTGTTGATGGGTCCAAAAACTGAGATGGCGCCCATACCTATTTATGAATCTGTATGATGACTGCTTATATGGCTGATAAGCACACTTTGTTAAATAAACTTCCCATTTGCAACTTCATTCTCACAGCCATGCCGGTGTATATGGCCGGCATAGCATTATATACACGTGAAACGATGGTTGCCTACATCATAATTTCGCCAAAGTGCGACACTCTCGCAAAGGCCAACCAGTGAATGCTCGCCGAGGCGACGATCTTAACACACGCACACAAAGCATCGTGATCCGTCTGGATCATGCGAATACAATACTACATGTTGATTTGTAACTCCTACATAATTGCTAAAATAATACATAGAGATTCCATACATTTTATAAATAATGAAATCTACATTGATTATAAGCTAATCATAATAACAAATATAATTATCTCAACTCTAACTGCTATAATTTTGTATAAGTGTAAATCTCAATTACAAATATTCCCTACGCTTTTATAATTGACATGAAGTAATTTATTTCATTAAATTGACAAGAAAGCATGCAAGACTGGATAACAATCTATGGTAGCGGATTTGGAATCCAAATATGTTGCGGGTGGCATAAGCTAACGTGTTTCTATGGAAATGCGATTGCTATGTATGATCTTACGATGATATGATAGCAACAGTCGTCACATCTGTCTTTATGTCTGTCTATCATCTGTCTGTCCATGGCTGTATCGTGGAAGCTACTGATTATGTTTGACTCAAATTTGAGCAGGAAGAGTAGATTAGCTTTCTTCAAATTTGGTGTTGATCTGTAGAATATGAGAGTGTGGTATGTTTATAATATATTATTGCCGTTGTCGCTCGTTGTGTTTCAGTCATTGCTCTGCTCTTCATATTCCACTGAGAGGCTTGTCAATCATGTCCACTCGTATCTCGGTGCAAATTCTGATGCCACATGTAAAATAAATGGCCGTGAGAGCCTGTATGTTCTGTGTCTCAGCTCGAGGAACCTCCATAATGCACTGGATTGGGTACTTGATACGCGGCCAACAGTTCTCCCGCATTTCGTGTTTGCAATGCTGGGAAAGAAAACTCTAGATCAGGTATGCTCTCATTATTGCATTACAGCTTGACGTCTTTATAACGGACATTTGCTTTTAGTAGATGTTATGGTTATTTAATTTAGATTGTTCTATAACCACCTTTCTTAACCTTTAGCACACTGATGTCAATATTCTATCTTTTACGGTGTCAATAGCAAAGAAACTAGCGTACATTTTTCAACAATTTTGATGGAAGATGTTGATGTCTCTGTATTGCTGTTGAGGAATGTCAATTTGCAAAGATGGCCAAAACTGGCCTCTGTAGTGGTGTTGAGGAATGTCAATTTACAAAGCTGGCCAAAACTGGCCTCTGTAGTGGTGTTGAGGAATGTCAATTTACAAAGCTGGCCAAAACTGGCCTCTGTAGTGCTGTTGAGGAATGTCAATTTACAAAGCTGGCCAAAACTCGCCTCTGTAGTGTTGTTGAGGAATGTCAATTTACATGCCAGAAGAAGACTATTTTTTAACATCCCACTGGAATGCCTGGCTCGGTTACTGCCTGGCTCGGTAACCGAGCCAGTCATTCTTGTGGCAAATTTTCAAAAATAGTCTCATGGCATGCAAATTGACATTCAATAAGCAAATATTTTGATGTTCTTGAACAAATTTAGACATTAACCCTTGCCACTCTGATGTCAATATCCTATCTTTTATTGGGTCAATAACAAAGAAGCTGGTGTGGCAACATCTTCCACCAAATTTGTTGAAAAATGACCACCAGTACATATTTTATTTATTGTACTACTTTCAGGTAGAGATTGTCACCAATCGGACACTAACCGTTAGCGTCAGGACAACATAGCATCTTACAAGCTTTTCTCAAAAATATCACCAGTTCATATTTTAGTTCAATTTAAAAATTTTGATATAAGAGTGCTACGGGTTAAAGGGATAAGCAACAGATAATAAATGAGTTGTATTAGGCGACCACTTGTCCTTATTAATGAGTTGTATTAGGCGACCACTTGTCCTTATTAATGAGTTGTATTAGGTGACCACTTGTCCTTATTAATGAGTTGTATTAGGCGACCACTTGTCCTTATTAATGAGTTGTATTAGGCGACCACTTGTCCTTATTAATGAGTTGTATTAGGCGACCACTTGTCCTTATTAATGAGTTGTATTAGGCGACCACTTGTCCTTATTAATGAGTTGTATTAGGCGACCACTTGTCCTTATTAATGAGTTGTATTAGGCGACCACTTGTCCTTATTAATGAGTTGTATTAGGCGACCACTAGTCCTTATTAATGAGTTGTATTAGGCGACCACTTGTCCTTATTAGTGAGTTGTATTAGGCGACCACTTGTCCTTATTAATGAGTTGTATTAGGCGACCACTTGTCCTTATTAATGAGTTGTATTAGGCGACCACTTGTCCTTATTAATGAGTTGTATTAGGCGACCACTTGGCCTTATTAATGAGTTGTATTAGGCGACCACTTGTCCTTATTGATGAGTTGTATTAGGCGACCACTTGTCCTTATTAATGAGTTGTATTAGGCGACCACTTGTCCTTATTAATGAGTTGTATTAGGCGACCACTTGTCCTTATTAATGAGTTGTATTAGGCGACCACTTGTCCTTATTAATGAGTTGTATTAGGCGACCACTTGTCCTTATTAATGAGTTGTATTAGGCGACCACTTGTCCTTATTGATGAGTTGTATTAGGCGACCACTTGTCCTTATTGATGAGTTGTATTAGGCGACCACTTGTCCTTATTAATGAGTTGTATTAGGCGACCACTTGTCCTTATCAATGAGTTGTATTAGGCGACCACTTGTCCTTATTAATGAGTTGTATTAGGCGACCACTTGTCCTTATTAATGAGTTGTATTAGGCGACCACTTGTCCTTATTAATGAGTTGTATTAGGCGACCACTTGTCCTTATTAATGAGTTGTATTAGGCGACCACTTGTCCTTATTAATGAGTTGTATTAGGCGACCACTTGTCCTTATTAATGAGTTGTATTAGGCGACCACTTGTCCTTATTAATGAGTTGTATTAGGCGACCACTTGTCCTTATTAATGAGTTGTATTAGGCGACCACTTGTCCTTATTAATGAGTTGTATTAGGCGACCACTTGTCCTTATTAATGAGTTGTATTAGGCGACCACTTGTCGTTATTAATGAGTTGTATTAGGCGACCACTTGTCCTTATTAATGAGTTGTATTAGGCGACCACTTGTCCTTATTAATGAGTTGTATTAGGCGACCACTTGTCCTTATTAATGAGTTGTATTAGGCGACCACTTGTCCTTATTAATGAGTTGTATTAGGCGACCACTTGTCCTTATTAATGAGTTGTATTAGGCGACCACTTGTCCTTATTAATGAGTTGTATTAGGCGACCACTTGTCCTTATTAATGAGTTGTATTAGGCGACCACTTGTCCTTATTAATGAGTTGTATTAGGCGACCACTTGTCCTTATTAATGAGTTGTATTAGGCGACCACTTGTCCTTATTAATGAGTTGTATTAGGCGACCACTTGTCCTTATTAATGAGTTGTATTAGGCGACCACTTGTCCTTATTAGTGAGTTGTATTAGGCGACCACTTGTCCTTATTAATGAGTTGTATTAGGCGACCACTTGTCCTTATTAATGAGTTGTATTAGGCGACCACTTGTCCTTATTAATGAGTTGTATTAGGCGACCACTTGTCCTTATTAATGAGTTGTATTAGGCGACCACTTGTCCTTATTAATGAGTTGTATTAGGCGACCACTTGTCCTTATTAATGAGTTGTATTAGGCGACCACTTGTCCTTATTAATGAGTTGTATTAGGCGACCACTTGTCCTTATTAATGAGTTGTATTAGGCGACCACTTGGCCTTATTAATGAGTTGTATTAGGCGACCACTTGTCCTTATTGATGAGTTGTATTAGGCGACCACTTGTCCTTATTAATGAGTTGTATTAGGCGACCACTTGTCCTTATTAATGAGTTGTATTAGGCGACCACTTGTCCTTATTAATGAGTTGTATTAGGCGACCACTTGTCCTTATTAATGAGTTGTATTAGGTGACCACTTGTCCTTATTAATGAGTTGTATTAGGCGACCACTTGTCCTTATTGATGAGTTGTATTAGGCAACCACTTGTCCTTATTGATGAGTTGTATTAGGCGACCACTTGTCCTTATTAATGAGTTGTATTAGGCGACCACTTGTCCTTATCAATGAGTTGTATTAGGCGACCACTTGTCCTTATTAATGAGTTGTATTAGGCGACCACTTGTCCTTATTAATGAGTTGTATTAGGCGACCACTTGTCCTTATTAATGAGTTGTATTAGGCGACCACTTGTCCTTATTAATGAGTTGTATTAGGCGACCACTTGTCCTTATTAATGAGTTGTATTAGGCGACCACTTGTCCTTATTAATGAGTTGTATTAGGCGACCACTTGTCCTTATTAATGAGTTGTATTAGGCGACCACTTGTCCTTATTAATGAGTTGTATTAGGCAACCACTTGTCCTTATTAATGAGTTGTATTAGCCGACCACTTGTCCTTATTAATGAGATGTATTAGGCGACCACTTGTCCTTATTAATGAGTTGTATTAGGCGACCACTTGTCCTTATTAATGAGTTGTATTAGGCGACCACTTGTCCTTATTAATGAGTTGTATTAGGCGACCACTTGTCCTTATTAATGAGTTGTATTAGGCGACCACTTGTCCTTATTAATGAGTTGTATTAGGCGACCACTTGTCCTTATTAGTGAGTTGTATTAGGCGACCACTTGTCCTTATTAATGAGTTGTATTAGGCGACCACTTGTCCTTATTAATGAGTTGTATTAGGCGACCACTTGTCCTTATTAATGAGTTGTATTAGGCGACCACTTGTCCTTATTAATGAGTTGTATTAGGCGATTACTTGTCCTTATTAATGAGTTGTATTAGGCGACCACTTGTCCTTATTAATGAGTTGTATTAGGCGACCACTTGTCCTTATTAATGAGTTGTATTAGGCGACCACTTGTCCTTATTAATGAGTTGTATTAGGCGACCACTTGGCCTTATTAATGAGTTGTATTAGGCGACCACTTGTCCTTATTGATGAGTTGTATTAGGCGACCACTTGTCCTTATTAATGAGTTGTATTAGGCGACCACTTGTCCTTATTAATGAGTTGTATTAGGCGACCACTTGTCCTTATTAATGAGTTGTGTTAGGCGACCACTTGTCCTTATTAATGAGTTGTATTAGGCGACCACTTGTCCTTATTAATGAGTTGTATTAGGCGACCACTTGTCCTTATTAATGAGTTGTATTAGGCGACCACTTGTCCTTATTAATGAGTTGTATTAGGCGACCACTTGTCCTTATTAATGAGTTGTATTAGGCGACCACTTGTCCTTATTAATGAGTTGTATTAGGCGACCACTTGTCCTTATTAATGAGTTGTATTAGGCGACCACTTGTCCTTATTAATGAGTTGTATTAGGCGACCACTTGGCCTTATTAATGAGTTGTATTAGGCGACCACTTGTCCTTATTGATGAGTTGTATTAGGCGACCACTTGTCCTTATTAATGAGTTGTATTAGGCGACCACTTGTCCTTATTAATGAGTTGTATTAGGCGACCACTTGTCCTTATTAATGAGTTGTATTAGGCGACCACTTGTCCTTATTAATGAGTTGTATTAGGCGACCACTTGTCCTTATTGATGAGTTGTATTAGGCGACCACTTGTCCTTATTGATGAGTTGTATTAGGCGACCACTTGTCCTTATCGATGAGTTGTATTAGGCGACCACTTGTCCTTATCGATGAGTTGTATTAGGCGACCACTTGTCCTTATTAATGAGTTGTATTAGGCGACCACTTGTCCTTATTAATGAGTTGTATTAGGCGACCACTTGTCCTTATTAATGAGTTGTATTAGGCGATTACTTGTCCTTATTAATGAGTTGTATTAGGCGACCACTTGTCCTTATTAATGAGTTGTATTAGGCGACCACTTGTCCTTATTAATGAGTTGTATTAGGCGACCACTTGTCCTTATTAATGAGTTGTATTAGGCGACCACTTGGCCTTATTAATGAGTTGTATTAGGCGACCACTTGTCCTTATTGATGAGTTGTATTAGGCGACCACTTGTCCTTATTAATGAGTTGTATTAGGCGACCACTTGTCCTTATTAATGAGTTGTATTAGGCGACCACTTGTCCTTATTAATGAGTTGTATTAGGCGACCACTTGTCCTTATTAATGAGTTGTATTAGGCGACCACTTGTCCTTATTAATGAGTTGTATTAGGCGACCACTTGTCCTTATTGATGAGTTGTATTAGGCAACCACTTGTCCTTATTGATGAGTTGTATTAGGCGACCACTTGTCCTTATTAATGAGTTGTATTAGGCGACCACTTGTCCTTATCAATGAGTTGTATTAGGCGACCACTTGTCCTTATTAATGAGTTGTATTAGGCGACCACTTGTCCTTATTAATGAGTTGTATTAGGCGACCACTTGTCCTTATTAATGAGTTGTATTAGGCGACCACTTGTCCTTATTAATGAGTTGTATTAGGCGACCACTTGTCCTTATTAATGAGTTGTATTAGGCGACCACTTGTCCTTATTAATGAGTTGTATTAGGCGACCACTTGTCCTTATTAATGAGTTGTATTAGGCGACCACTTGTCCTTATTAATGAGTTGTATTAGGCGACCACTTGTCCTTATTAATGAGTTGTATTAGCCGACCACTTGTCCTTATTAATGAGATGTATTAGGCGACCACTTGTCCTTATTAATGAGTTGTATTAGGCGACCACTTGTCGTTATTAATGAGTTGTATTAGGCGACCACTTGTCCTTATTAATGAGTTGTATTAGGCGACCACTTGTCCTTATTAATGAGTTGTATTAGGCGACCACTTGTCCTTATTAATGAGTTGTATTAGGCGACCACTTGTCCTTATTAGTGAGTTGTATTAGGCGACCACTTGTCCTTATTAATGAGTTGTATTAGGCGACCACTTGTCCTTATTAATGAGTTGTATTAGGCGACCACTTGTCCTTATTAATGAGTTGTATTAGGCGACCACTTGTCCTTATTAATGAGTTGTATTAGGCGATTACTTGTCCTTATTAATGAGTTGTATTAGGCGACCACTTGTCCTTATTAATGAATTGTATTAGGCGACCACTTGTCCTTATTAATGAGTTGTATTAGGCGACCACTTGGCCTTATTAATGAGTTGTATTAGGCGACCACTTGTCCTTATGGATGAGTTGTATTAGGCGACCACTTGTCCTTATTAATGAGTTGTATTAGGCGACCACTTGTCCTTATTAATGAGTTGTATTAGGCGACCACTTGTCCTTATTAATGAGTTGTGTTAGGCGACCACTTTTCCTTATTAATGAGTTGTATTAGGCGACCACTTGTCCTTATTAATGAGTTGTATTAGGCGACCACTTGTCCTTATTAATGAGTTGTATTAGGCGACCACTTGTCCTTATTAATGAGTTGTATTAGGCGACCACTTGTCCTTATTAATGAGTTGTATTAGGCGACCACTTGTCCTTATTAATGAGTTGTATTAGGCGACCACTTGGCCTTATTAATGAGTTGTATTAGGCGACCACTTGTCCTTATTGATGAGTTGTATTAGGCGACCACTTGTCCTTATTAATGAGTTGTATTAGGCGACCACTTGTCCTTATTAATGAGTTGTATTAGGCGACCACTTGTCCTTATTAATGAGTTGTGTTAGGCGACCACTTGTCCTTATTAATGAGTTGTATTAGGCGACCACTTGTCCTTATTAATGAGTTGTATTAGGCGACCACTTGTCCTTATTAATGAGTTGTATTAGGCGACCACTTGTCCTTATTAATGAGTTGTATTAGGCGACCACTTGTCCTTATTAATGAGTTGTATTAGGCGACCACTTGTCCTTATTAATGAGTTGTATTAGGCGACCACTTGTCCTTATTAATGAGTTGTATTAGGCGACCACTTGTCCTTATTGATGAGTTGTATTAGGCGACCACTTGTCCTTATTGATGAGTTGTATTAGGCGACCACTTGTCCTTATTAATGAGTTGTATTAGGCGACCACTTGTCCTTATCAATGAGTTGTATTAGGCGACCACTTGTCCTTATTAATGAGTTGTATTAGGCGACCACTTGTCCTTATTAATGAGTTGTATTAGGCGACCACTTGTCCTTATTAATGAGTTGTATTAGGCGACCACTTGTCCTTATTAATGAGTTGTATTAGGCGACCACTTGTCCTTATTAATGAGTTGTATTAGGCGACCACTTGTCCTTATTAATGAGTTGTATTAGGCGACCACTTGTCCTTATTAATGAGTTGTATTAGGCGACCACTTGTCCTTATTAATGAGTTGTATTAGGCAACCACTTGTCCTTATTAATGAGTTGTATTAGCCGACCACTTGTCCTTATTAATGAGATGTATTAGGCGACCACTTGTCCTTATTAATGAGTTGTATTAGGCGACCACTTGTCGTTATTAATGAGTTGTATTAGGCGACCACTTGTCCTTATTAATGAGTTGTATTAGGCGACCACTTGTCCTTATTAATGAGTTGTATTAGGCGACCACTTGTCCTTATTAATGAGTTGTATTAGGCGACCACTTGTCCTTATTAGTGAGTTGTATTAGGCGACCACTTGTCCTTATTAATGAGTTGTATTAGGCGACCACTTGTCCTTATTAATGAGTTGTATTAGGCGACCACTTGTCCTTATTAATGAGTTGTATTAGGCGACCACTTGTCCTTATTAATGAGTTGTATTAGGCGATTACTTGTCCTTATTAATGAGTTGTATTAGGCGACCACTTGTCCTTATTAATGAGTTGTATTAGGCGACCACTTGTCCTTATTAATGAGTTGTATTAGGCGACCACTTGTCCTTATTAATGAGTTGTATTAGGCGACCACTTGGCCTTATTAATGAGTTGTATTAGGCGACCACTTGTCCTTATTGATGAGTTGTATTAGGCGACCACTTGTCCTTATTAATGAGTTGTATTAGGCGACCACTTGTCCTTATTAATGAGTTGTATTAGGCGACCACTTGTCCTTATTAATGAGTTGTGTTAGGCGACCACTTGTCCTTATTAATGAGTTGTATTAGGCGACCACTTGTCCTTATTAATGAGTTGTATTAGGCGACCACTTGTCCTTATTAATGAGTTGTATTAGGCGACCACTTGTCCTTATTAATGAGTTGTATTAGGCGACCACTTGTCCTTATTAATGAGTTGTATTAGGCGACCACTTGTCCTTATTAATGAGTTGTATTAGGCGACCACTTGTCCTTACTAATGAGTTGTATTAGGCGACCACTTGTCCTTATTGATGAGTTGTATTAGGCAACCACTTGTCCTTATTGATGAGTTGTATTAGGCGACCACTTGTCCTTATTAATGAGTTGTATTAGGCGACCACTTGTCCTTATCAATGAGTTGTATTAGGCGACCACTTGTCCTTATTAATGAGTTGTATTAGGCGACCACTTGTCCTTATTAATGAGTTGTATTAGGCGACCACTTGTCCTTATTAATGAGTTGTATTAGGCGACCACTTGTCCTTATTAATGAGTTGTATTAGGCGACCACTTGTCCTTATTAATGAGTTGTATTAGGCGACCACTTGTCCTTATTAATGAGTTGTATTAGGCGACCACTTGTCCTTATTAATGAGTTGTATTAGGCGACCACTTGTCCTTATTAATGAGTTGTATTAGGCAACCACTTGTCCTTATTAATGAGTTGTATTAGCCGACCACTTGTCCTTATTAATGAGATGTATTAGGCGACCACTTGTCCTTATTAATGAGTTGTATTAGGCGACCACTTGTCGTTATTAATGAGTTGTATTAGGCGACCACTTGTCCTTATTAATGAGTTGTATTAGGCGACCACTTGTCCTTATTAATGAGTTGTATTAGGCGACCACTTGTCCTTATTAATGAGTTGTATTAGGCGACCACTTGTCCTTATTAGTGAGTTGTATTAGGCGACCACTTGTCCTTATTAATGAGTTGTATTAGGCGACCACTTGTCCTTATTAATGAGTTGTATTAGGCGACCACTTGTCCTTATTAATGAGTTGTATTAGGCGACCACTTGTCCTTATTAATGAGTTGTATTAGGCGATTACTTGTCCTTATTAATGAGTTGTATTAGGCGACCACTTGTCCTTATTAATGAGTTGTATTAGGCGACCACTTGTCCTTATTAATGAGTTGTATTAGGCGACCACTTGTCCTTATTAGTGAGTTGTATTAGGCGACCACTTGTCCTTATTAATGAGTTGTATTAGGCGACCACTTGTCCTTATTAATGAGTTGTATTAGGCGACCACTTGTCCTTATTAATGAGTTGTATTAGGCGACCACTTGTCCTTATTAATGAGTTGTATTAGGCGATTACTTGTCCTTATTAATGAGTTGTATTAGGCGACCACTTGTCCTTATTAATGAGTTGTATTAGGCGACCACTTGTCCTTATTAATGAGTTGTATTAGGCGACCACTTGTCCTTATTAATGAGTTGTATTAGGCGACCACTTGGCCTTATTAATGAGTTGTATTAGGCGACCACTTGTCCTTATTGATGAGTTGTATTAGGCGACCACTTGTCCTTATTAATGAGTTGTATTAGGCGACCACTTGTCCTTATTAATGAGTTGTATTAGGCGACCACTTGTCCTTATTAATGAGTTGTGTTAGGCGACCACTTGTCCTTATTAATGAGTTGTATTAGGCGACCACTTGTCCTTATTAATGAGTTGTATTAGGCGACCACTTGTCCTTATTAATGAGTTGTATTAGGCGACCACTTGTCCTTATTAATGAGTTGTATTAGGCGACCACTTGTCCTTATTAATGAGTTGTATTAGGCGACCACTTGTCCTTATTAATGAGTTGTATTAGGCGACCACTTGTCCTTACTAATGAGTTGTATTAGGCGACCACTTGTCCTTATTAATGAGTTGTATTAGGCGACCACTTGTCATTATTAATGAGTTGTATTAGGCGACCACTTGTCCTTACTAATGAGTTGTATTAGGCGACCACTTGTCCTGATTAATGAGTTGTATTAGGCGACCACTTGTCCTTATTAATGAGTTGTATTAGGCGACCACTTGTCCTTATTAATGAGTTGTATTAGGCGACCACTTGTCCTTATTATTGAGTTGTATTAGGCGACCACTTGTCCTTATTAATGAGTTGTATTAGGCGACCACTTGTCCTTATTAATGAGTTGTATTAGGCGACCACTTGTCCTTATTAATGAGTTGTATTAGGCAACCACTTGTCCTGATTAATGAGTTGTATTAGGCGACCACTTGTCCCTATTAATGAGTTGTATTAGGTGACCACTTGTCCTTATTAATGAGTTGTATTAGCCGACCACTTGTCCTTATTAATGAGTTGTAATAGGCGACCACTTGTCGTTATTAATGAGTTGTATTAGGCGACCACTTGTCCTTATTAATGAGTTGTATTAGGCGACCACTAGTCCTTATTAATGAGTTGTATTAGGCGACCACTTGTCCTTATTAGTGAGTTGTATTAGGCGACCACTAGTCCTTATTAATGAGTTGTATTAGGCGACCACTTGTCCTTATTAATGAGTTGTATTAGGCGACCACTTGTCCTTATTAATGAGTTGTATTAGGCGACCACTTGTCCTTATTAATGAGTTGTATTAGGCGACCACTTGTCCTTATTAATGAGTTGTATTAGACGACCACTTGTCCTTATTAATGAGTTGTATTAGGCGACCACTTGTCCTTATTAATGAGTTGTATTAGACGACCACTTGTCCTTATTAATGAGTTGTATTAGGGGACCACTTGTCCTTATTAATGAGTTGTATTAGGCGACCACTTGTCATTATTAATGAGTTGTATTAGGCGACCACTTGCCCTTATTAATGAGTTGTATTAGGCGACCACTTGTCCTTATTAATGAGTTGTATTAGGCGACCACTTGCCCTTATTAATGAGTTGTATTAGGCGACCACTTGTCCTTATTAATGAGTTGTATTAGGCGACCACTTGTCCTTATTAATGAGTTGTATTAGGCGACCACTTGTCCTTATTAATGAGTTGTATTAGGCGACCACTTGTCCTTATTAATGAGTTGTATTAGGCGACCACTTGTCCTTATTAATGAGTTGTATTAGGCGACCACTTGTCCTTGTTAATGAGTTGTATTAGGCGACCACTTGTCCTTATTAATGAGTTGTATTAGACGACCACTTGTCCTTATTAATGAGTTGTATTAGGCGACCACTTGTCCTTATTAATGAGTTGTATTAGGCGACCACTTGTCCTTATTAATGAGTTGTATTAGGCGACCACTTGTCCTTATTAATGAGTTGTATTAGGCGACCACTTGTAATTATTAAGGAGTTGTATTAGGCGACCACTTGTCCTTATTAATGAGTTGTATTAGGCGACCACTTGTCCTTATTAATGAGTTGTATTAGGCGACCACTTGTCCTTATTAATGGCCATTGTTCTATTGTGTGGAATTCTAAGTATATTTTCAGCTAGAAAGTCAAACCTGTCTTAGTGTATTATCATGCTATAGGTCTTTGTGGACATACAAAACAGACATGTGTATGTCCCTCCAGCTGTGCATGGATGTATGTAGATTTGGTTTCCTTTCAAATACTTGGCATCTATTTGAACTACGTAGCTAATGCTTCATGTGTGGGTTGGGGTGTGATTTTGTCTCGCCTGAGAAGCAGAAAGCGAGTCATAGGCATCACTAATTCCGGCGGCGCTGTTAGCGGCGGTGGTGGCGTCGTCGTCCGTCATTTGGGCATTTATGGTTAAGGTTTTTAATCAACTTATTTTTCAACACTGGCTCATCCGATCTCAACGAAACTTTACAGAAGTGATCTATACTATACAGGGATGTGATCTACAATAGACTTAATTTGGGGGCATTTTAACTCTTTTTTTTCACGGTTTTGGACTTTTCATGTATTTTGCCAGTGCACTTTTTGTTAAGGTTTTAAATCAACTTATTTTTCAACAATGGCTCATCCGATCTCAATGAAACATTACAGAAGTGACCTATACTATACAGAGATGTGATCTCCATAACAATAAATTTAATTTTGGCGAATTTTAATTATTTTCTCATGGTTTTGAACTTCAAACTTTTTTCATGTTTTTCTGGTTAATGTTTTTTATGAACCATTCTTTCAACAACGGATATCAACAAAATTTCACTGCAGCGTTATATACTATGCAGGGGTACTATCCACATCATTACCCATTTCATTTTGGGATATTTCTCCTGCTTTTTCAGTTTTGGACTTTGAATTTTGTTCATGATTTTTGTGTTAAGATTGTCTATGGACCATGTAACTGAACTATGGTCATTCCGATTATTTCACTGAAACTTTAAAGAAGTATTCTATGCAATACAGGGATATGATCTGCATCATTACTGATAAGATTTTGAGCAATTTTTCCTACTTTTTTTACGGTTTTGGACTTTGAACTTTTTCCATGTTTGTTTTGTTGTAGTTCCTTATGGATCACTCATTTTCAACAATGGCTCACCAGATATCAACAAAATTTTACAGCAGAGTTATATGCTATGCAAGAGTACTATCTGTATCATTACTAGTTTCATTTGGAAAATAATTTCAAGATCAGACTAGCCACAGTTTGGTGAAAAATGTCCATGTTTGATTGGTTACACTTGTTTGTTGGTGCATTACTGAATATGTGTATTACAAACCATGCCAAGTTTGCTTTGCCAATCAACACTATCCATGCTTTTACAGGCGAGACATTGTACGCTTCAGCATTGTTTGTAAAAGAAATTCCACATTCTAATGCATCTGAATCCTGATACATACTTGTTAGCTCACATGGCCTGAAAGGCCAAGTGAGCTTATGCCATGGCGACCGTCAGTCATCCATCCGTCGTCCGTCCATCATCCATCAACTTTTGCTTTAAAACGCTACTCCTCCTTAACAAATAGACAGATTTTAACCAAATTTGGGTCAAATGATGCTAGTGGGCGTGGCTCCAGGACTTTCCATTCAGAATTTTGATTTCGTCAATTTTTTGGGTCAAAATCTTAGATATTATTAAAAAATTTATCGGAAATGGTCAAAATGCTTCCATTTTGACCGATTTCAACCAAATTTGGCTAGAAGGGTCATACCGACATAGGCTCTAGAACTCCTATTCAAATTTTTGATATTTCAATTTTTGGGGTAAAAGACTTAGACTGTGTTGCAAATTTACCTAAAAGTGTCAAAACGCATCCCCTCCTTAGTTTCTTAACAGATTTCAACCAAATTTGGCTAGAAGCGTCATACCGACATAGGCTCTCGAAATCGTATTCAAATTTTTGATATTTCAATTTTTTGGGTTAAAAACTTGGATTCTATTTCAAATTTGCCTGAAATTGTCAAATTGCTTTAAAACGCTCCTCCTCTTTAATTTCTTGGCAGATTTCAACCAGATCTGGCTAGAACGATCATATGAAGGTAGGCTCTAGAACTAATCTTCAGATTTTTTATATTTAAAATTTTGTGGTAAAAAACTTAGATTTTGTTTAAGATTTACTGAAACGAGTCAAAATGCATCTCCTCCTTAGTTTCTTGACAGATTTTAACCACATTTGGCTAGAAGTGCCATACCGAGGTAGGCTCTAGAAAATATATTCAGATTTTTGATATTTCAATTTTTTGGGTAAAAATCTTAGATTTTGTGCAAAATTTACAAAAAAATGTCAAAATGCATCTTCTTGGTTTCTTAATAGAGTTCAACCAAATTTGGTTAGAAGGATCCTCTGGAGGTCGGCTCTAGTTTAAAATGTCTAAAAATCTCCGAAACCGCCTTGGGGATTGATTCAAAACTCATGAAATATCATCTAGTTCCAGTGATCATCTCATTTTGTTCAGATATGTCAGTGGCCAATAAGTCCAGGTGGGTGATACAGGCCCCTTGGGCCTCTTGCTCCATTTCTGCTCCATTTTTATTAAATTTTTTTGTTTTTATTTCGGAAACATGTATAATTTGTACTGAAATGTAGTGAAGTTCTGGAAATAAGCTTATTACTGTTTTACATCAAATCGCTCAGATGTCAACCTTCCTGCCACTAACAATAGCATTTTGGTTTATGATGGATGATTCAGACAACCTGACTATAATAATATTTGCTGAACTGTTTCCTCTTTCAGAAAGATTATTATTTTTTGTGGTCACTGTCAATGGTACTGAAAATACAATTTGTGTGCTACCAAAAAATCAGTTATCTGATCGTGTGATTTTGTTATTTATTTGTTACCTAGGTTTTCTCTGTTTCATTGACAGGGCACCAAACCCACAACAGGTGAAAGCGCCAAGCATCATCACCTACAAACACTTCTACTACACCAACGGGTTAAATTCCCGGTCAATATACTGTAATGCCTACTTTCACTTCAAGAGTATACTTACCTCCCTAATACCCTTTGATATTGCTAAATATCGGCTTTCACTCAATAAAACACTCAGATTAAAAAATTACGGTGCCCTTACTGGGCAGGTAGTCAGAAGACAGTCTGGCGGATGCTAGTCCCACCACCGCACATGTTTCCTCTTTGCTAATTTATTGGCTGAGAGACAACTCATGTTTTGTATGCTCATAGGCTTTTCCTTAATTTCTGAAAGTTTTGTCTGTGTAGAAGATCTATTTCACCTGGATTAATATGGCAGAACGTGCTACTACTCCGGAGGAGCGCCCAGAGTTTATCCCGTTGTAATGTGTTTCCGGGACTCGCGTTTATCGTGATAAGCGCCTAAAATAATTTATTTATTTCAAAATGGCGCTATGAAATGCTAATCTCTCTGTGTTTATGTCCACAGGTATCTACCTATGATTGTTTAGGACATCACATCATCAGAAAGTTTGTTTTTCTCTCCACCAAGGTTCCATTTCCTACTAACTTTGTTAGGTTATCTAACCAAAAACCTATTCCCAGTGAGTTGGAGGCCTCGGATGAAGGTCTTCTCACTTTGCCCTCTTGGTCATAGTGTTGGAGGAGCGCCCGGTACATCAGATCAGATGGTTTGTCTATGCTAAAGACTCAGGTACTCTAGTTATGATATGAGGCATTTCAATTATATTTGACAATATTTATAAAATCTAAAAAAAAATTAAAATAAGAGAAAATAATGCCATTTATCATTGTTTATCTGATGTTTGTATAGTCTGTATAAACTAGCCTGTCTAGTTAGGATGTTCTGGATATGATTACAATTCATCCTTACACCTGGAGGTTTTGTTTCGGATCGATTTAACGTCTTATTTTTCATGTGGAAGGTTTATCCTGGATAGATTCTTCCCCCATTTATGCTCCCAGTGCAGCCCATGTGGGCCATTGCTTAAATGTGAGATCTGTAAAAAGTGGGGGGGGGGGGGGCTAATGTCTGAATTTCTATCATTGCAGACCAGGGAGAAGGCTCCAGAGGAGGAGAGGAAAATTAATGAAAGAGGCTTCTGGTATGAAGGGTAAGAGGAAGGCCTCGTCCGCTATGGCTATGGAGGCCTTCCGTATTGAGATGATGGGAGAGATGAAGAGGACAATTAAAGATTTGGTCCCAGAGTTGCTTCGTGGCATGCTTCCTGGTCCAAATCTTTCGTTGTCCTCTTCATCTGCTCGGGAGCAGATAATCCCCGCCTCTGAATCGGTACTATTTAGGGACCTACCAGTTTTCGACTAGGATTCAGAGGTGGCCCTATTAGAGGGTGAAATCCACTATAAGAACACTGGCAGCAGGCTTGCCACGCCGGTTGTTCGTGATCAGGTGTCGCTGGAACCTGCCTGCTTATCAGGCCAGGATTATCCGCACCCTGCAGGTACCAGTTCCTCCTATGGTACCTCTCCTGGCCAGTTCGGGTTAGCATTCTTTGCTAACCTGGAGTCTAATCTTTCTGGCCAGGAAGAAGAGGATTATCTGCTGGGTTCTCCTTCTGGCGCCGTGGCCATGGACATTGACGTACGTGCACCCCTTGCGGGGAATACGGGCGACATTGTCCATGGTACTACTCACGCAGGAGTAGCGTTCACGGCGCAGACGGTGGCCCGGGCTGGATCTGATGGCCAGTTTTACCGCATACTTCAGCTTGCCGATGGTGTAATCGGTGCTGGCCAGGGCCGTGGTGTGGCGAAATTTTCCCCACGCAATACCACGGCGCCTGCTCCTGGTCAAGCCAGTCAGTTTGGCATGCCTGTTCTTTCAGGCCCACATGCTTTCTCTGGCTTGCCAGGCGTATCAGTTCCTCCAGCCATATACACACCTGTGATTGCTCAGGAGGATGACGAAGGCCCTCGTCTTGTAGAGCATTCGCAGGTGGCCACAGAGGAAGACTGGTCTGACACTTGTCAGCCCGTGGCTGGCAGGAAAACCGACTGTTACTGCTATGCCATCTTTGCCGTTAGCTGATTGTTGGTATGTTCACTGTGGCGGAGACGTCCATTAAGGCACATGGACGTTTAGCGAAGGCCCCCCGCGAAGTGGCAAAGTGGTGCCGTATTATAGCTGATCAATATCAGCTATACGGTGTAGTACCTAAGCCAAGCACGGATGACCGTGCTGCGCTGGGTGAAGATACGCGGCCAGGTTCCCGGTCTGACACGGAAGCACTGTGTTCGAACGTTTTGCGTTCGGCTAACACCGCGTTACGTGATGCGGAAGAGAGTTTGAGGGCGTCTATTTCAGCGCTTTCGCACGTCTCAGTTGTTACAAGGGGTAGGAACGGCATCCGCATTACGTCAGCCTAGTCCGGTGACTGTCCAGAAAGCCATCCAAGATGGAATTAACTTGGCTTTGGACTGTTTAACCCAATCTGTAACCAGGAGTGTCCGGGCGGTGCGCACGTTTGCTCTTGATAACTTGTGCCCATCCCAGGATTTATATAATAGGCTGCTGCATACGCCTATGACAGGTCCTGGTCTCTTTGGAGGTGAGGGATGTAACCATCTCCAGGAGACGGTCACCCTGGTCAATAACCAGAGGGCATTACGTGAGCAATTTGAAGTGCTCCGTAGAGAGCGCGTTCGCGCAGCTCCCCCTGTGTATCATCCCCTACAGGCACGAGGTGGCGGTGGCCAGGTCAGAGGCCAGCCACCAGCGCAGCGTCGGCCACGGCCGCGTGCGCTTTGGCCAGCAACGAGGGGCCCGCAGGCTCCTCTGGCGCAGCCAGCCAGGCAGCCGCCTGCGCACTGAGGTGCGCGAGGATCTGGTCGTGGTAATCGTACCTGACAGGGTGATTACCACAGTAAGTGCTACCCCAGTGCATCTGCACCAGGAGACAGTGCCACTCTTGCGCTCCTTATGTCCACCTATCTCCCTAGGTGGACCAGTGGGAGGCCGATTGGCCAACCACATGCAAGAGTGAGAACGGTTGACTCAGGACCGTTTAGTCTTGCGATGGCTTTCAGTCGGGTATCATCCCGACTGGATAACAGGCCCACCATCACGACTGTCTCTGGTGCCGGTCTGGACTCAAATTCCAAGAGATCCAGATCAGTGGTTGTGTATAGAGGAGGAAATAAATTCCCTCATACTCAAGGGAGCAATTCAACATGCACAAAATTGCCTGGGCTTCTATTCAACCGTGTTCTTGGTAACGAAAAGCACTGGAGGGTGGAGACCAATTCTCAACCTCAAGCCATTGAACAAGTTCATAGACACACCCAGTTTCAAAATGGAAACTGTGAAATCGGTGTTGGCAGGGTTGGAGAAGGGAATGTGGACAGCTTCAATAGAGGTGAAGGATGCTTATTTCCACATTCCCATAGCGAGGAGTTTCCGTCGCTTCCTGAGATTTGCATTCCAGGGCAGACAGTGGGAATTCAGGGTGTTACCCTTCGGAATTTCCATGGCTCCTCGGGTCTTCACCAAGGTGGTTCTTGTGATAACAGCATACCTCCGCAGGAGAAGCATAGCAGTCCACACGTACGATGACTGGCTGTTAAAAGCACATAACCAGGAAAGTTTATCAGCAAATCTGGAGATTGTTTTGAAAACTCTCACAGATTTAGGCTGGATAATAAATTTCCAAAAATCAGAGCTGACCATCCCAGAAGTTTGTTTACCTGGGAATGTTCTTCGATCTGGAGATAGGATATGTTTATCCTACTCAGGAGAGGGTACAGATACTCATCTCAATTATACAGTCAGTGTGCAACAGTCATCATGTCCTGGCATGGGTTTTTCTGACAATGCTGGGATTGATGGTTTCTCTGGAACCAGTCATTCCTCAGGCGGCCTTACGCAGGTGGCCGATCCAGTTATTTATCATGACACAATGGACCCAGAGTACAGGTTCACTGGACTCAAGCGTGTCAGTGTTGGAGCCTCTAATTCATCACCTTCAATGGTGGTTGAAGACAGAGAATCTCCTGGGGGGTGGGGGGAGGGTGATGTTACACCCTCCTCACCCTCAGTTAACGATGTATACAGATGCATCGATGGAGGGGTGGGGAGCTTGTCTGGAAGAACCCACGATATCAGGGCTTTGGAATCTGGAACAGTCAAAGGAACATATCATTCTACTGGAATTACGAGCAGTAGTCCTGGGCCTGGAACATTTCTTACAGAAAGTTCAGGGCAAGAGTGTTCTAATTCGATCAGACAACTCGACAGTAGTGACTTACATAAACTGCCAGGGCAGAACGAAGTCGCCCAGTCTGTATGATGACATGGAAACCGCTTTGCTGGTGCCTGGATCACAGGATTACCTTGAAAGCAGTTCATATTCCGGAGAAGGTTAAATCTGCTAGCAGACTCATTGAGCTGAAGGATGAGTGTTTTACCTACGGAATGGCAACTAAATCAATGTGTGGCGGATCGTCTGTTCAACCACTGGGGGAAACCCAACATAGATTTAAATCGCAACGAAGAAGAATGCGAAGATGACGACGTACGTCTCTCCAATTCCAAGCGCTATCGCAACAGATGCGTTAACTATCTGCTGGGTGAGAATGTATGCATATGCATTCCCTCCAGCAATCCTGATTCCAAAAATTCTTCAGAAAATCAGAGAGGAGGAATGCCAAGTGCTTCTGATCGCCCAAATTGGCCAAGCCGATCATGGTATACGGATCTGCTGGACCGTCTGGTCTGCAATACGGTTCCTCTGCCTCTGATGGACAATATTATCTTCCAGGGCAAGAACCTTCACAACAATCCGTCAATGTTCCAAGTGACTGCGTGGATGTTGTCAAGGAATCTAGAATTAAGGAGGGCTTTTCTGAGCAAGCAGCCATGTTCATGGCAAAAGCCAGGATGGGGTCAACCTCCAGAGCATATAATTATAAAATCAACAGATTTGCAGAATGGTGCTCAAAAAGATGTATTAATCCAATGGATTCATCTATTCAGGTAGTAGCCGATTTCCTCTGTCACCTGTATGATGCCTATAACCTCAAGCCTAACTCTATTGCTGGCTATAAGTCAGCTTTAATGTCAGTTATCCCTTGCTTGGCTAATAGGGGAAGTGAGGAAGTAAATACATTAAATACTTTAATCAAGGGCATGGGCAATCTAAGACCAAGGAATCCCCCAGTGATTCCATCTTGGAGTTTATCACTAGTGCTTCAGGTGCTAGCTGATAGGCCATTTGAACCACTATGCTCCATTTCTATGAAAATGTTGACGCTTAAAACTGTATTTTTAGTTGCTGCGGCCTCGGCTAGGCGTAGAAGTGAGATTCATGCCTTATCAGCCAAGGCAGACCATTTTGTGGTTACAGGGGAAGGCCTTAGGCTTCTACCTAGGATAAATTTCATGGCGAAAAACCAGTCTTTGAAATAACCGGGTCAACCTATAATTTTACCAGCTTTGACTAGATATGATCCTAATTCAAAACTATGGTGTCCAGTCCGCGCATTAATCCGGTACAAACAACGTACTCAGGAATGGCGGGCGGACCCAACAGCGTTATGGTTGTCATATATTGAACCCCATGGCAGGGCGTCAAAGGACACCATTTCCAGGTGGATTGTAGAGTGTATTAAATTTTGCCATAAATCTGCCATAGGTAAACAAGTTGACATGGCCAGGGCTCACAGTGTCCGAAGTGTAGTGGCTTCCACTGCCCTATTTAATGGGGTACCTGTGGATGACATTATGTCAGTAGCTCAGTGGCACTGTGAGTCAAGTTTTACCGACCATTATCTCTGTGACACCTCGAATCCTCTCGCCTTATCGATTTTGAAAAGCTAATCTAGGTGTACATTTTTTTATGAGGTATCCTCATTTTTTATATATTTCACATTTAATCAATGGAATCATCTACTTTATGGGCTGCATCAGTCTTCACCAATGGGGAGATGATGATGCACTAATCTTCCACAAGGTTAGTCTTGTGTGTGTTGTCCATGGTTTTTTGTAATGTCACGTGACCCTTCGTTATTAATATGGTGATGGTACGTGTTTTATGTGGTTCATTATTGAGAGTATACGAAAATGAAGCCTTTTCGTTTAATGTCCTATAGTACATGGCACTTGTACGTAGAGAGCGTATGGGACATTGAGGTCATTCAGTCTTCCTCCCAAGAGGAGGGGGGAGCGCATATGACATTTGGTCATCTCTCAGCCATCGGTTTGTGTTAGCTGATGTTTTCAATCTATTCCTGATTGTGTTTCCACACAATTTCAGAAGTTTAAGTGCCTTAATCGCAGAAAAGCGCATAGGGAAGAGCTGGTCTTTTGACCTCGCCTCCCTCCCGCCGAATTCCCTGACGAATTCTGGCAATATCAAAGAGGATTAGCAAGGTAAGTATACTCTTGAAGTGAAATAACCGAAATCACAGATTTCTTTTTTCACGAGAGAGTTGATACTTACCTCCCTAATACGGACCCGGCCTCTCCGCCCCACAGAGGCTCGGTCTTCAGGCTCTTGTAAGTTGCATGGTGTCAGCCAATAAATTAGTCAGAGGAAATACTAGTCTGCGCATGCACGGTGGTGGGGCTAGCATCCGCCAGACTGTCTTCTGACTACCTGCCCAGTAGGGGCACCTTACTTTTTTAATCTGAGTGTTTTATTGAGTGAAAGCCGATATTTAGCAATATCAAAGAGTATTAGGGAGGTAAGTATCAACTCTCTCATGAAAAAAGAAATCTGTGATTTCGTTTATTGCATAACGTGTCTGTTTCAGTGGCAGTATATGCTGGATCATTTGCTGAGTATTGTTCGAGTGCAAGCTGAATCCCCAACAGCACAGCAAGATGTCTACGTCGGTGCACTCACCAGTATGTTGTTCTTAACTATTGTAAAGTGTATCTTATGGCCTCAGCTTTACAACTTCATCATTTGTTATAGATATTCTTTAGGAGCTAAAAGTTTGGTTCCTTAATACAAGTGATTCTTTTGACCACCTGTTTTAAATTATAATCATCAAGCTGAAGAAAACTTGTCTCTGCAGTGCTCTTGATGAATGAACATTTGCAAGCCAAGAAAAGATGCTTCTTTGTCGTCAAGCTGAAGAAAACTTGTCTCTGCAGTGCTCTTGATGAATGAACATTTGCAAGCCAAGAAAAGATGCTTCTTTGTCGTCAAGCTGGAGAAAACTTGTCTCTGCAGTGCTCTTGATGAATGAACATTTGCAAGCCAAGAAAAGATGCTTCTTTGTCGTCAAGCTGAAGAAAACTTGTCTCTGCAGTGCTCTTGATGAATGAACATTTGCAAGCCAAGAAAAGATGCTTCTTTGTCGTCAAGCTGGAGAAAACTTGTCTCTGCAGTGCTCTTGATGAATGAACATTTGCAAGCCAAGAAAAGATGCTTCTTTGTCGTCAAGCTGAAGAAAACTTGTCTCTGCAGTGCTCTTGATGAATGAACATTTGCAAGCCAAGAAAAGATGCTTCTTTGTCGTCAAGCTGAAGAAAACTTGTCTCTGCAGTGCTCTTGATGAATGAACATTTGCAAGCCAAGAAAAGATGCTTCTTTGTCGTCAAGCTGGAGAAAACTTGTCTCTGCAGTGCTCTTGATGAATGAACATTTGCAAGCCAAGAAAAGATGCTTCTTTGTCGTCAAGCTGAAGAAAACTTGTCTCTGCAGTGCTCTTGATGAATGAACATTTGCAAGCCAAGAAAAGCTGCTTCTTTGTCGTCAAGCTGAAGAAAACTTGTCTCTGCAGTGCTCTTGATGAATGAACATTTGCAAGCCAAGAAAAGATGCTTCTTTGTCGTCAAGCTGAAGAAAACTTGTCTCTGCAGTGCTCTTGATGAATGAACATTTGCAAGCCAAGAAAAGATGCTTCTTTGTCGTCAAGCTGAAGAAAACTTGTCTCTGCAGTGCTCTTGATGAATGAACATTTGCAAGCCAAGAAAAGATGCTTCTTTGTCGTCAAGCTGGAGAAAACTTGTCTCTGCAGTGCTCTTGATGAATGAACATTTGCAAGCCAAGAAAAGATGCTTCTTTGTCGTCAAGCTGAAGAAAACTTGTCTCTGCAGTGCTCTTGATGAATGAACATTTGCAAGCCAAGAAAAGATGCTTCTTTGTCGTCAAGCTGGAGAAAACTTGTCTCTGCAGTGCTCTTGATGAATGAACATTTGCAGGCTAAGAAAAGATGCTTCTTTGTCGTCAAGCTGGAGAAAACTTGTCTCTGCAGTGCTCTTGATGAATGAACATTTGCAGGCCAAGAAAAGATGCTTCTTTGTCGAGCCCATAGCAAAGTAGTGGATGTGGACATAATGATCCAAATGACGTCCAGCATGCACCAAGAATTTGTCAACTGTTTTAAAGTTTTTCGATGGACATTTAATTCATAAATAACTTATCCGATGTTAATAAAACTTTACAAATTTGATCTATGCCACCATTGCATCTGGTCTCCATCATAATTGCAATGATTTTCCAATTTTTTTCCATGTTTTTACAGAGTTCGGACTTAATTTATTTTTCAACAGGAATTTGGTAAATGTTAAGTTTTTCAATGGACATTTATAGTCCAGGAGCTAAAGCTAGGTCAGAATCGTGACGTAGCACACCCAGTATTTGGAAGGTCTGACACTTGCTGTGGCTTGGGGGACATGTCCCACACATTTTAAGCCCTGTTGTACAAACAAATTGTGGTAGCACTAATTAGTTATCCTGATTTCTTTGCATAGGGGGTCTAGGCTTTGGCTGTATCCACAGTGCACAACGATATAAGCATGATCGTGTCATAATTCAAAGTAATATCGTATTAGATTCACCATATATGATATTTAGACGGATATCGACCTAACATATATCCAACATACATTTTGCATGCATATACCAAAGGCGAGGGTGAAATGTGAAGGTTATATTTTATGTATGTATACTAACTCCATCATAGAATCTGTATATCCAGCTGTACCACTGTTGACAAAGCACCCAGGTAATGGTGGTTGGAATGAGACAGATGGATGTGGTGGTAATCGGTGCGGAAAAACAAATTAAAATGAATACTACACCTCACATCGCTCTCATTTCAAAGAGGTGTGTATGTACGTGAATAAATTGCAACAGCTGTTCAAGTCCTTTAAAGTTGAGTCGAGCTCGAAATCACACCTGTTCGCATTTTGGAACTCATATATTCATATGGTAGAGCTGCTGCTTGGATTCATAAGAGCTGAGAGAACTGGAGATTGGCAGGTACACCTATCTGCTACTGCTGCTATGGCGCCATATTTCTACAGCATGGACAGAACCAATTATGCAAGATGGCTGCCAATATATCTTGCGGACATGAAGATGCTTCCAAGTACACATCCCCATGTACATGAACAATTCTTGAATGGAAATCATTCCGTAAGTCGCTCAGACCATCCATTCAATCAAGTGTGGACAGATATGGCCTTAGAGCAATCGATTAATTTGGATTCCAAAAAGCGAGGTGGTATTATTGGAATAACACAAAAGCCAGGAGCTCTGGAGAGGTGGTTTTTAACTAGCCACGAGAGGGCAGCCATAACAACGGTCACAAAGCAAATGTGTGGGTTACAAAATAGTCACATGTTTGGAGTACATAAGGAAATGGGGACTAATCGAATGAACAGGGATGAAACCGATGTGCAGAAGATACTTTCGATGTTCTCATCAGATATAATGACTAATCCCTTTAATATTGCGGAAAACGACGACAGCGAGTGTCTTCCGCTTGTTTGCAACTGGCGTGGTATTGCCTAGTGAAATCGCCAAGAGACTTGTTTCCACCTGTGACATTGGTAAGGAGATTATGGACAATTTTGTTCAGGAGCGGCTGGACACTAACACGAGAAGCTTTTGGGACACGTTGCCACACTTAAAACTTAAAACATTTGCCAGCCTAGCACAGAAGAAAAAACTCAAAACAAATGATGAAAAAATTCACAATGTGAGATCTGACCGCGAACTATTTGGTCGATTAATTATTGCCGCAAGGTCCAGAGATGTTGATTTAAAACTAGTGATGACGTATGAACTGTCTGCTGTTCCACTATCATTGTCACATACGGATGGGACTCTAAGAAAGAATGTGAAAAGTGTTTTGTTAAGTGAACTAGAAAAGGAAGTAAATGTTGATGGACGGCTTCCACCTGTTGACAAGACAGGCGCAACAGCTTATGTAGTAGATGGCATGGCAATTGTGCAAATGGTTAAAACTGGAGGTACGTCTACATTTGGAGAATTGGCTGATAAATACTGGCACATCTTTACAGTTCCACTGAATCAAGAAGACTGCAACAGAGTAGATATAGTTTTTGACTGATATGATAGACTGGAATCTCTCAAAGCGGAAGAGCGGCTAAAACGTGGGTCATCAACAGCATTGGAAGTAAAGATTGCTGGAGAAAATACTCCCGTTCCAAAGCAATGGGCCAAGTACATCAGCAATCCAAGCAACAAAAGTAACCTGGTTGCATTTCTCAGCAAGCGGTGGCATGATACTGGTCCAAATATGCTATCTTCCGACAATTGCGTCATTCTTGCTAGTGGCTTTAACGATGGAATGGATGTTGTTGTCATTTCAGCGAACAATTCGTCGTATTTGGAAGAACTTCGATCAGATCACGAGGAAGCAGATATGCGTATGATGTTGCACGCGCTACACGCTTCAAAAGACCACATGCGTGTTGTTATACAGTCTCCTGATACAGACGTGGCAGTACATTGGATATATACGTATCGTTCGCTTCACTGTTCTGAACTATGGTTCCGTACGGGCACAAAGGACAAATTGTGATACATACCAATACATACAGTTGCTCAAGTACTGGGCCCAGCTATCTGTCTGTCTTTGCCTGGGTTTCATTCTCTTACAGGTTGTGATAGCACTAGTGCATTATTTGGAGTCGCTAAGAGAAAATCATTCAATCTCTTAAAGTCATCTGAATGTCATCAGCTTAGCTTAGCCCAACTCGGCGAACATGTTGACTTATCACCGAATACTGCAATTCTATGTGAGAAATTTGTCTGTGAGTTGTATACCACCAGGGATGTGGGAAAGACAGCTGATGAAACCCGTTATTGGCTCTTTTGTCAAAAGAAACAAAGAAATGAAAATCTTCCACCTACATCGAATAGTCTAAAGCATCACACCGAAAGGGCCAATTTTCAAGCTCTTGTTTGGAGACGTTCATTGCAAGCTGTTCAGAATCTTCCATCTCCAAATGGACATGGCTGGAGTATAGTGGATGGTCTACTCAAGCCTGTTCTAATGTCAAAGGATCCTGCTCCATTTGGATTAATTGAACTCACATCATGTAGATGTCAAAAGTCTGCCTGCAAAAGAACAGATCTCTGTCAATGCAAGGCTAACAATCTACTCTGCACTGAAGCATGCCTTTGTATGGGAGGTGAAATGTGTGACAATGTTCAGCATACAATTGTCGAAGATGACGCTGACACGGATGAGTAACATTCTCTCATTTGCTCACGTGATAAATATGTCCTGCCAGCTTGTGTAGACATGCACTGCATGTCAGTTAAAAGTTTAATTATGAAAAATGTAGAAAACATGGGCATTGTTGTAGCTAAGGTATTGCTAGTCACAAGAAGACCTAAGTGCCCCAATATGTACAAAGCAACATACGGGTGTCTTAAACGAGGTTGATTATGTATAAATCTGCGATATACGATCACTCCTTTCCATTTTGGTTAAGATTGTATTGATATAACATGCGCTTAAGTTTGTGAAAAATTTACCATTGTGAAAATTGTCTGAAAACTACATTCAACACCTATTGTAAATGGGCTTCTCACGGGTTAGTGATACCACAATTTTCTTGTACAACACGGCTCAGAATATACCCAAGACATCGGTCTAGCATAATATAGAGACAAACCTTCTGAATACTGGGTGTGCTACGAAACCATTCTTCTAGACCCCTTTTGAAAATTGGCTCCCGGACTATTAGCTCATCACGTTTAATTTTATCTAGTATAATCTTACCACTAGATTGACTGGCTCAATAAACCAGTCAGTCATTTCAGTGGAAAATTATCAAAATAGTCACCTCGCCTACAAGTTGACATTCCCCACCCCAAAAGAAATATTGACCATTAAATATTTAAGCCTTTAATGGTCAACCCGGCGAGGAAGCTGATAATCATGCTACATGTACATATGTGCTAGGAAGGCTGATAATGAAGCAGGATGTTTGACTGCAGATACATGCTACATGTACATATGTGCTAGGAAGGCTGATAATGAAGCAGGATGTTTGACTGCAGATACATGCTACATGTACATATGTGCTAGGAAACTGATAATGAAGCAGGATGTTTGACTGCAGATACATGCTACATGTACATATGTGCTAGGAAACTGATAATGAAGCAGGATGTTTGACTGCAGATACATGCTACATGTACATATGTGCTAGGAAGGCTGATAATGAAGCAGGATGTTTGACTGCAGATACATGCTACATGTACATATGTGCTAGGAAGGCTGATAATGAAGCAGGATGTTTGACTGCAGATACATGCTACATGTACATATGTGCTAGGAAACTGATAATGAAGCAGGATGTTTGACTGCAGATACATGCTACATGTACATATGTGCTAGGAAGGCTGATAATGAAGCAGGATGTTTGACTGCAGATACATGCTACATGTACATATACACCTGTGCAAAAGTTAAGCACCACCCTATTTTTACGCACATGCGAGGGTATATTCATGTGCTATGAAGAAAGCAATAGCATAAACATTTATGTACCCATCCATCTTAGTGCAAGAGGTAATAATGCAACTAGAGGAATGCTGATTATGATGGTGGGGAAACACTGTATGTTTTTGTTTGAACTTAAAAACGAGGCCTGAATATGGTTACGTTGACACAACTGACAACTATTGCCCTACAGTTGACACACGTGGCTAGATTGTCATTAATGGTGTCTGAAAACGAAGTTTAACATCTGTGCACAAGTTTGAGACTGTCATTATTAATACGGGTATATCCACCTTGTGCCTGGATGATGGCCTGGACACGACATCTCATGCTGGTCACCAACCGACTGATACGCCATTGTGGTATTCGTTGCCATTCAAGATGGAGTGCGTCTGTTAATTCCTGTAGGTTCTGCACAGGAGGATCCCTCCTTCTCACCATGTTTCCGAGAATTTTCACATCAAGAGTATACTTACCTCCCTAATACTTTTGATATTGCTAAATATCGGCTTTCACTCAATAAAACACTCAGATTAAAAACAGTTAGGTGCCCCTACTGGGCAGGGAGTCAGAGGTAGTCCGGCGGATGCTCGCCCCACCACCGCGCATGCGCCGACTACTACTTCCTCTTTGCTCATTTATTGGCTAAGGGTTACATGCGGTTTTGTGCTACTCTACATTTTCTGCGCGTTTACCTTGTTTTTCACTTATTTGACGATTGTTGTACGTTCGTGTCATGTCGGAAAGAGAGGACTCACCTTTGGAAGGAGCTGGATCTCTTTATCAGGTGATTTCTTTGATATGCTAGCGTGTTTTGTCCCGGTTTAATGTGTTTCCGGGACTCGCGCTTACCGTGATTAGCGCCTGTTTGTGTTGATTTTTTACAACATGGTGCTTCATAAGTCTCATTTCTCTTTGTGTTTTTGTCCACATGTATCACGTAGAAGCTTTGATGGACTTCTCGGCACAAGAGGATATGTTTCTCTCCACCACGGTTCCATTTCCTACTAATACTGTTAGGTTATCTAACCAAAAAATCTATGTTCAGTGAGTTGGAGACTTGTTATAAAGGTCTTCTCACTTTGCCCTCTTGATCCAATTCCTTCCCCTTCGGTGGAGAGAATGTAGAGGCGTACTATGGTGGAGTTCTCCGGTACATCACGTTGGATGGTTTGTCTGTACAAGTGTCAGGTATCTAATTATTGATAAACAAAAGGGGAGATAATTTCCTTTTTTGCCAATGCTAGAATTGGAAGGAGTTATCTCTGTATATCTGATTGTTGTGTACTCGAAATGCCAATTCAACGGGAATGTTCCGGTTACTTATACAATTCGTTCTTGCACTTGGTGCTTGTTGCGGATCGATTATTTTGGTCACGGGATTGATGACGTCATAATCGGCCTTGGCCTTTATTAACATTTAACGTTTTGTCCAAGGCTGGTTCTTCTTGACTTGCGATCTTGAGGATTCTGTCCCTCTCTTTTTAGTTGGTTTTGAGTTCGCTAACCTTAACTATCTTGCTCATTGTCCTTGTCCTTGTCCTGTTTCAGAGACCTGGTTGCCCGTCCTGCGGGAGGTTTCTGAAGAATAGATTCGTACCGCACTTGTGCTTCAGCTGCAGTCCCTGTGGACCGTTGCTGAAGTGCGATGTATGTAAGCAGTGGGGGGGAGATCTAATGTCTGATTTTCTCTCATTGCAGGCAAGGGAGAAGGTGATGGAGGAAGAGAGGAAGAAGAAGAAGGAGGGTAGTAAGAAGGGTAAGAAGAAGGCCTCATCCGCGGTGGATATGGAGGCCTTCAGGTCCGAAATGTTGCAAGAGATGCAGAGGACAATAAAGGATTTGGTCCCAGAGTTGCTTCGCAGCATGCTCCCTGGGCCAGCTCCTTTGTTGTCCTCGGCATCTGCTTACGAGCAGGTGATCCCCGCCTCTGAATCCGGTCTCTTTAGGTCCGGTCCGTTTGTGGATTCAGAGGTGGCCCCTTTGTTGGGGGCAGTCCAAGACCCTGGCAGCAGGCATGGCGCCGCGCCGAGGGGCCGTGGACAACGGTTGTTGCTGGGACCCGCGGTCTGCTCATCAGACCCCGGGTATCCGCGCGCCGAAGGTGTCAAGGCCTCCTATGGCACCTTTCCTGGCCAGTCCGGGTTAGCTCTCTTTGCTGACCCGGAGTCTAATCTTTCTGGCCAGGAGGAAGAGGATCTCCTGCTAGGGTCGCCTTCTGAGGACGTGGCCATGGAATACGACGTCTGTGCACCCCTCGCGGGGAATACAGGCGACGTGTTCCGTGGTTCTACTCTCGCAGGAGTAGATTTCACGGTCCAGAAGGTGTCCCCGGGCGGTGCTGTTGACCACGGATACCGCATACCTCGGCTTGCCGATGGTGTCGCTGGTGCTGGTCAGGGCCGCGGTAGGGCGGTGTTTACCCCACGCTCTGCCACGGCGCCTGCTCCTGGTCAAGCCGCGGAGTTCAGCATGCCTGCTCTCTCGGGCCCGCATGCTTTTCCGGGCTTGCCAGGGGTATCAGCTTATCCGCCGTCGACGTCAACTGCGAGTGCTCTGGAGGAAGACGAAGGCCCTCGTCTAGTAGAGCGCTCACAGTTAGCCACGGAGGAGGATTGGTCGGACGCTTGCCAGTGGCTGGTAAGTGTTCGGCCCGATCTACCCGTGGAGCTGCCGGCTAGCCAGCGTGACCATAGGCCGTGGTTAGCTGGTAGGCCGGCGGCTACCGCTATTCCATCTCTGCCGCTGGCTGAGCATGTCGTGGACATGTTCGAAGCGGCGGAGGCGTCCATTAAGGTTAATGGACGTCTCGCGAAGGCCCCTCGCGAGGTGGCGAAGCGTTGCCGCATCGTGCCCCTGGAATACCAGCGGTACGGTGTGGTGCCAAAGCCAAGCGTGGATGATCGCGCGGCTTTAGGCGAAGATGCGCGGCCGGGCTCCCGTTCTGACACGGGAGTCTTGTGCTCGAACGCGTTGCGTTCGGCGAATGCCGCGCTGTGTGATGCGGAGGAGAGTGGGAGAGCGTCGATTGCCGCTCTGTCCCACGTCTCCCAGCTGCTACAGGGGGTGGTAGCGGCCTCCGCATCACGCCAGCCAAGCCCGGTAACAGTCCAGAGAGCCATCCAGGATGGTATCAACCTGGCTTTGGACTGTTTGACGCGGGCGGTGACCAGAAGTGTCCGGGCGAGGCGCACGTTTGCTCTTGACAATCTGTGCCCGTCCCAGGACCTGTATAATAGGCTGCTGCGGACGCCTATGACAGGTCCTGGTCTCTTTGGAGGTGAGGGATGCAGGCACCTCCAGGAGACGGTCACTCTGGTTAACAACCAGAGGGCGCTGCGTGAACAATTTGAGGTGCTCCGGCGGGAGCGTGTTCGCGCGGCACCCCCTGCGTATCGTCCTCTGCAGGCTCGAGGTGGTGCTGGCCAGGTCAGAGGCCAGCCACCGTCGCAATGTAGGCCTAGGCCACGGGCGATTCGGCCAGCAGCGAGGGGGGCGCAGGCTCCCCAGCCGCACCCAGCCAGACAGCCGCCCGCGCACCGTGGTGCGCGCGGCGCTGGGCGGGGCGCGCGGGGATCTGGTCGCGGCAATCGGGCCTGATGGCCTGGTTACCGCGGTGGGATCCACTCCGGTGTTTCACGCCGAGAGGACAGTGCCACTCTGGCACTCCTTATGTCCACCTCTATCCCTAGGTGGACCGGTGGGCGGCCGTTTGGCCGGCCACTTGCCAGAGTGGAAGCGGTTGACTCAGGACCGTTTAGTCTTGCGATGGCTTTCAGTCGGGTATCGTCCCGACTGGGTGACAGGCCCGCCATCGCGACTGTCTCTCGCGCCGATCTGGACTCCTATTCCACGGGATCCGGATCAGAGGTTGTGTATAGAGGAGGAAATAAATTCCCTCATACTAAAAGAAGCCATTCAGCCGGCACAGAGGTGCCCGGGCTTCTATTCAACCCTCTTCTTAGTGAAGAAAAACACCGGAGGGTGGAGGCCGATTCTCAACCTCAAGCCTTTGAACAAGTTCTTAGAGACGCCCAGTTTCAAGATGGGGTTGGAGCGAGGAATGTGGACCGCTTCCATAGATTTGAAGGATGCGTATTTCCACATTCCCATAGAGAGGAGTTTCCGTCACTTCCTGAGATTCGCATTTCAGGGCCGGCGGTGGGAATTCAGGGTGTTACCCTTCGGGATTTCCACGGCTCCTCGGGTCTTCACCCGTGTGGTTCTCGCGATCACTGCATACCTCCGCAGGAGAAGCATAGCAGTCCACACGTACATAGACGACTGGCTGTTGAAAGCACACACCCGGGAATCGTTGTCAGCCAATCTGGAGATTGTTTTGAAAACTCTCTCGGACTTGGGCTGGATAATCAATTTCCCGAAATCAGAGCTAACTCCATCCCAGAAGTTTGTTTACCTGGGCATGTTCTTCGATCTGGAGACGGGGTATGTGTACCCCACTCAGGAGAGGGTTCAAATACTCATCTCGGTGCGACAGTCGTCATGTCCTGGCACGGGTTTACTTGAGAATGCTGGGCTTGATGGTTTCTTTGGAACCCGTCATTCCGCAGGCCGCCTTGCGCAGGCGCGCGATCCAGTTGTTTCTCATGACACAGTGGACCCAGAGTTCAGGTTCGCTGGACTCGAACGTGTCAGTGTTGGCGCCTCTGATTCACCACCTGCAATGGTGGTTGAATACAGAGAATCTCTTGCCGGGGGTTTTGCTAACCCCTCCCCACCCTCAGGTGACTGTGTATACAGATGCATCGATGGAGGGGTGGGGAGCTTGTCTGGAAGAGTCCACAGTATCAGGGCTTTGGGATCTGGATCAGTCCAAGGAACATATCAATCTACTAGAGCTAAGAGCAGTAGTCCTGGGCCTGGAACATTTCTTAAAGAATGTTCAGGGCAAGATTGTTCTGATTCGTTCAGACAACTCGACAGTAGTGACTTACATAAACCGCCAGGGCGGAACGAAGTCGCCCAGTCTCTGTATGATGACATGGAAACTGCTTTGTTGGTGCCTGGATCATGGGATCACCTTGAAGGCAGTTCATATTCCGGGGAGGTTAAATCTGCTAGCAGACTCATTGAGCCGAAGGATGAGTGTTTTACCCACGGAATGGCAACTAAATCAATGTGTGGCGGATCGTCTGTTCGACCATTGGGGGAAACCCAACCTAGATTTGTTCGCAACGAAGAAGAATGCGAAGATGACGACGTACGTCTCTCCGATTCCAGACCCAAGCGCTTTCGCAACAGATGCGTTAGCTATCAGCTGGGAGGGAATGTATGCATACGCATTCCCCCCAGCAATCCTGATTCCAAAGGTGCTTCAGAAAATCAGGCAGCAGGAGTGCCAAGTGCTTCTGATCGCCCCGGATTGGCCAAGCCGATCGTGGTATACGGATCTGCTGGACCTTCTGATCTGCAATCCGGTTCCGCTGCCTCTGATGGACGACCTTATCTTCCAGGGCAAGGCCCTTCACGACAATCCGTCAATGTTCCGATTGACTGCGTGGATGTTGTCAAGGAATCTAGAATTAAGGAGGGCTTTTCTGAGCAAGCGGCCATGTTTATGGCCAAAGCCAGGAGGGGGTCAGCCTCCAGAGCATATAATTATAAAATCAACAAATTTGCAGAGTGGTGCTCAAAAAGATGTATTGATCCAATGGAATCATCTATTCAGGTAGTGGCTGATTTCCTCTGTCACCTATATGATGCCTATAGCCTCAAGCCTAACTCTATTGCTGGTTATAAATCAGCTTTAATGACTGTTATTCCTTGCTTGGCTAATAGGGGGAGTGATGAAGTAAGTACATTAAATGTATTAATTAAAGGCATGGGCAATCTAAGACCAAGGAATCCTCCACTGATTCCGTCTTGGAGTTTATCACTGGTGCTCCAGGTACTAGGTGATAAGCCTTTTGAACCACTTAGTTCCATTTCTATGAAAATGTTAACTCTTAAAACTGTATTTTTAATTGCTGCGGCCTCGGCGAGGCGTAGGAGTGAAATTCACGCCTTATCAGCCGAGGTTGACCGTTTTGTGGTTACAGGGGAAGGCCTTAAGCTTCTACCTAGGATTAATTTCTTGTCTAAAAATCAGTCATTGAAATATCCAGGTCAGCCTATTTTTTGGCCATCTTTAACTAGATATGATCCTAATTCTAAAGTATGGTGCCCCGTACGGGCGCTGCTCCGGTACAAACAGCGTACTTCGGAGTGGCGTACCGACCAGTCAGCGTTATGGTTGTCATATATTGAACCCCATGGTAGGGCGTCTAAGGACACCATTTCTAGGTGGATTGTGGAATGTATTCAATTTTGTCACAAATCCGCCACCGGGCGACAGGTTGACGTGGCCAAGGCTCACAGTGTCCGCGGTGTCGTGGCATCCACTGCCCTGTTTAGTGGGGTCCCTGTGGATGATATTATGTCAGTGGCTCAGTGGCACTGTGAGTCAAGTTTTACAGACCATTACCTCCGTGACACCTCTAACCCTCTCGCCTTCTCGATTTTGAAACAATAACCGCTTTATGTTGTGAAGAGTGCTTCCGCATTGCTTATATACTTCGCCATTCAGCGACGGTGACAACCACTTGTCGGGACTGTATCATCCTTCTCTACTGGAATCGTGATGACAGTTTCCTAGTACAACAAGGTCAGTCTTGTTCATGTGTTGTTCATTGTTTTGTATTGTCACGTTACCCAGTGTTATTAATATGGTGATGGTTTATGTGGGTTGTGGTTCTTTAGAGAGAGTATACGAAAATGGAGCCTTTTCGTCTCTGTCCTATAGTACTTGGCACTAGTACGAAGAGAGCGTGTAGGACATTGAGGTCATTTAATCTTCCTCCCGAGGGGGGGGGGGGGGGGGGGGGGAGCGCATATGACAAATCGGTCATCTCTCAGACATCGGTTGTGTTATCCGATGGTTTATCAAATCCTGACTGTGTTTTCACACAGTTTCAGACGTCATAAGTGCCTTAAACGCTTGAAAGCGTATAGGGAAGAGCTGGTCTTTTGACCTCGCCTCCCTCCCGCCAGATTCACTTTCGAATTCTGGCAATATCAAAAGTATTAGGGAGGTAAGTATACTCTTGATGTGAAATAAACGAAATCTAGGATTTCTTTTTTCACGAGAGAGTTGATACTTACCTCCCTAGATACGGACCCGGCCTCTCCGCCCCACAGAGGCTCAGTCTTCAGGCTCTTGGTAGTTGCATGTGTTAGCCAATAAATGAGCCAGAGGAAGTAGTAGTCGGCGCATGCGCAGTGGTGGGGCGAGCATCCACCGGACTACCTCTGACTCCCTGCCCAGTAGGGGCACCTAACTGTTTTTAATCTGAGTGTTTTATTGAGTGAAAGCCGATATTTAGCAATATCAAAAGTATTAGGGAGGTAAGTATCAACTCTCTCGTGAAAAAAGAAATCCTAGATTTCGTTTAGTCCCAGATATGCTCAATAGGGTTCATGTCAGGGCTCCTTGCTGGCCATGGTAGGGTTTCGATGGCATTCTGGTGGAGGTATTCATGCACAGCTCTAGCACGATGTGGTCGGGCGTTGTCATCCATGAATATAGGGTGGGTTCCAGGTGCATGATTTACAAAATGAGGGACCACAACTCTATCCAGTATGGAATCTTGATATCTTTGTCCATTTAGTGTTCCAGGTACAGTCAACAGATCCAGCTTACAATCAAATGAGATGCACCCCCATATCATAACGGAACCTCCACCAAATGGAACTTCTTCCATGATGTTACGTTGGTCGTACGCCGTGCGTCTGGACCTCCATACACGAGTTCGACTATCTGTGGCATGAAGCAGGAACCGACTTTCATCGGACCAGTGTACCCGTCTCCAGAATCTCATGTTCCAGTGTCTTCTTTCGTTGCACCACCTCAGACGCTCCTCTTTGTGGTGTGCAGTGAGGAGAGGACGTCTGACAGGTCTCCTAGCTTTCATGCCAGCAGCATACAGTCTCCTTTTGACGGTAGACATTGACACTCTATTGCGCGTTTCCCATTGCTGGCTGAGCACTCTGCTGTTGGTGAATGGAGATCTCCTAACAAGGCGTACTAGGGCTCGATCATCACGGGCAGTAGACTTCTTCGGTCTTCCAGATCTAGGCCTGTCCTTCACCTCGTTAGTTTGCCCATGTTTTGCAATCAAACGACTGATTACAGTATGGTTAATGTTCAGCTGTCTGCCAATCTCTCTGCATGACATACCAGTGGTATGCATGCCTATGATTTGCCATTTCACACGATCACTTAACCTTCGTCTTGCCATAGCGGTTCACAATCAAGAGCTAATTCTCTCTGTACAAATAAACCACGGTCATGAACACAAAATTCCTAATCTTGTCGCCTAAATTAGTATGTAATGTTCTACACCTCAAACTGGACTTTTACATAACTGAACACGTGTGCTGTTTCCCGCCACGCACGGACATCAAGCGGCGTGAAGTCATGCATGCATGTGCATTTCGTACTTGGAATTATGTCAGCTAACGCGGGGACAAAAAGTATGGCAGCCTAGTTGTACCATCATGTTTCTACGTTCTATTGTTTTTGCTGGTGCTTAACTTTTACACAGGTGTATATGTGCGAGGAAGCCTGATAATGAAGCAGTATGTGTGACTGCAGATACATGCTACATGTACATATGTGCTAGGAAGGCTGATAATGAAGTAGTATGTTTGACTGCAGATACATGCTACATGTACATATGTGCTAGGAGGGATGATAATGAAGCAGTATGTTTGACTGCAGATACATGCTACATGTACATATGTGCTAGGAAGGCTGATAATGGAGCAGGATGTTTGACTGCAGATACATGTACATATGTGCTAGGAGGGCTGATAATGGAGCAGGATGTTTGACTGCAGATGCATGCTACATGTACATATGTGCTAGGAGGGCTGATAATGGAGCAGGATGTTTGACTCCAGATACATGCTACATGTACATATGTGCTAGGAAGGCTGATAATGGAGCAGGATGTTTGACTGCAGATACATGTACATATGTGCTAGGAGGGCTGATAATGGAGCAGGATGTTTGACTGCAGATACATGCTACATGTACATATGTGCTAGGAGGGCTGATAATGGAGCAGGAGGTTTGACTGCAGATACATGCTACATGTACATATGTGCTAGGAGGGCTGATAATGGAGCAGGATGTTTGACTGCTGATACACGCTACATGTACATATGTGCTAGGAGGGCTGATAATGAAGCAGTATGTTTGACTGCAGATACATGCTACATGTACATATATGCTAGGAAGGCTGATAATGGAGCAGGATGTTTGACTGCAGATACATGCTACATGTACATATGCCCTAGGAAGGCTGATAATGGAGCAGGATATTTGACTGCAGATACATGCTACATGTACATATGTGCTAGGAAGGCTGATAATGAAGCAGGATGTTTGACTGCAGATACATGCTACATGTCCATATGTGCTAGGAAGGCTGATAATGAAGTAGTATGTTTGACTGCAGATACATGCTACATGTACATATGTGCTAGGAAGGCTGATAATGAAGTAGTATGTTTGACTGCAGATACATGCTACATGTACATATGTGCTAGGAAGGCTGATAATGAAGCAGGATGTTTGACTGCAGATACATGCTACATGTACATATGTGCTAGGAGGGCTGATAATGGAGCAGGATGTTTGACTGCAGATACATGCTACATGTACATATGCCCTAGGAAGGCTGATAATGGAGCAGGATGTTTGACTGCAGATACATGCTACATGTACATATGTGCTAGGAGGGCTGCTAATGGAGCAGGATGTTTGACTGCAGATACATGCTACATGTACATATGTGCTAGGAAGGCTGATAATGAAGCAGGATGTTTGACTGCAGATACATGCTACATGTACATATATGCTAGGAGGGCTGATAATGAAGCAGTATGTTTGACTGCAGATACATTCTACATGTACATATGCCCTAGGAAGCCTGATAATGAAGCAGTATGTTTGACTGCAGATACATAGTGCTGAAGACGGAGGTTCCAGGCCGCACGGCGCACTCTAATAAACCATAGATCCACGCACTTAACGCTTATGATCATGTCGATAGTCACTTACAGGACTGGCGGTATGATCAGCGAACGAAAAGAAGAAAGAAGAAGAAGACTGCAGATACATGCTACATGTACATATATGCTAGGAGGGCTGATAATGAAGCAGGATGTTTGACTGCAGATACATGCTACATGTACATATGTGCTAGGAAGGCTGATAATGAAGCATGATGTTTGACTGCAGATACATGCTACATGTACATATGCCCAAGGAAGGCTGATAATGGAGCAGGATGTTTGACTGCAGATACATGCTACATGTACATATGTGCTAGGAAGGCTGATAATGAAGCAGGATGTTTGACTGCTGATACATGCTACATGTACATATGTGCTAGGAAGGCTGATAATGAAGCAGTATGTTTGACTGCAGATACATGCTACATGTACATATATGCTAGGAAGGCTGATAATGGAGCAGGATGTTTGACTGCAGATACATGCTACATGTACATATGCCCTAGGAAGGCTGGTAATGGAGCAGGATATTTGACTGCAGATACATGCTACATGTATATATGTGCTAGGAAGGCTGATAATGAAGCAGGATGTTTGACTGCAGATACATGCTACATGTACATATTGTAGATATGGGATTGTCTTGTGGGAAGTCATGACCCCGCTGGACATCTTATATGTACGAGTAAGTCCCGAGTAAAAATTCAAAATTCAGATGTGAATACCAGGCGAGCTAATAGACTATGTCACCATGTATATTAAGATGTACCGATCAGCGGTTACTAGCAATGATCATCATCATCTATACTTAGATGCATTAGCAGCTTCTTATTATTTGGATATATATTTATTATTTGGATATATATTATTAGCACTGGATAACTGGTACCTTTCACTTCAAGAGTATACTTACCTCCCTAATACTTTTGATATTGCTAAATATTGGCTTTCACTCAATAAACACTCAGATTTAAAACAGTTAGGTGCCCCTACTGGGCAGGGAGTCAGAGCGTAGTCTGGCGGATGCCAGCCCCACCACCGCGCATGCGCAGACTAGCACTTCCTCTTTGCTAGATTATTGGCAGAGAGTTCACACATGTCTTTTTGTGCTGAAGCTTTTCTTTATCTTAAACTAGTTTAAGTGGTGTTGTTTGGTGTGATAGTCACTTTTTTGGATGGCGGGAAGTATCAATTCGCCAAAGGAGGACTTAGGACCTTTAAATCAGGTGACTTCTAGTAAAATTAGCGAGTTTTCTTCCCGGTGTATTGTGTTTCCGGGACTCGCGTTTACCGTGATAAGCGCCTTAGTTAGTTGGTTTAGGTCAACTCGGTGCTACCTAGGACTAATTTCTCTTTCTGTTTATGTCCACAGGTCTGTATGACGCTAGGTGGTGACATCACAGTTGCAGAGAGTTAGTTTTCTCTCCACCATGGTTCCATTTCCTACTAACACTGTTAGGTTATCTAACCAAATGAAAAATATGTCCAGTGAGTTGGAGGCCTAGTATAAAGGTCTTCTCACTTTGCCCTCTTGATCCAATTCCTTCCCCATGAGGTGGAGAGAGTTAAGAGGCGTGCAGATGGTGGAGTTTTCCGGTTCGTCACGTTGGATGGTTTGTCTATACAAAGTGTCAGGTATCTAGTTATTGATAATGTGGTGATGTTAATTATTGTAAACAAACAAAGGGAGATAATTAACATTTTTGCCAGAAAAGAGTTATCTATATGTATCTGATGGTTGTGTAGTCAACTTATCCATTCAGCATACAATTCGTCCTTGCACTTGGATGTTTTGTTGGGATCGAATTTTTCCTGTCACGGGATTAATGACGTCATAATCAGCCTGGCTATGTGTTTATCAGCAATTCAAGCGCTATGCTGCTTTCTGATGTATATTGATCTTTATGATCGTTTTTCCTTCTCTTTGAGTTGGATTGAGTTTCTAAGCTTAACTAGTTGCTCATACTCCTTGTCCTTTGCCCTGTTTCAGGGACCGGGTTGCGCGTCCTGTGGTCGTTTTCTTCTGGATAAGTTCTGGCCGCATCTGTGCTGTCAATGTAGCCCTTGTGGTCCATTTGTTAATTGTGACATATGTAAGCACTGGGGGGGCGAGTTAATGTCCGAATTCTTGTGCTGCTTACAGGCGACGGACAAGGTGGTAGAGGAGGAGAAGAAGAAGAAGCGGAAACGAGAGGTTGTAAGTAGGAAGGGTAAGGGGAAGGTCTCGTCCGCGGTGGATATGGAGGCCTTCCGGACCGAGATGTTGGGAGAGATGAAGAGGACAATAAAGGATTTGGTTCCAGGGTTGCTTCGTGGCATGCTTCCTGGACCAAATCCTTTACTGTCCTCGTCATCGGCTTCGGAGCAGGTAATCCCCGCCTCTGGATCGATTTTCCTTAGTCCGCTTCCGTTGTTCGACGATCCAGAGGTGGCCCCATTAGAGGGGGCGTTCCACGGCCCTGGCAGCAGGCTTATTGCCGCGCCGATAGGGGACCGTGGACGGTTGTCGCTGGAACCCGCGGGCTGCTTATCAGTCCAGGGGTATCCGCACGCCGCGGTGGCCAGTACCTCCTATGGCACCGTTCCTGGTCAGCCCGGGTTAGCTCTCTTTGCTGACCCGGGGTCTAATCTTTCTGACCAGGGTAATGAGGATTACCTGCTAGGGTCGCCGTCTGACGACGTGGACATGGATGAAGACGTTTGTGCACCCCTCGCGGGGAATACAGGCGCCTTATTCCACGGTTTTACTCACCCTGGAGTAAAGTCCGCGGCTCAGGTGGTGGCCCAGGGCGCTGCTGATGGCCAGCGGTACCGCATACCTCGGCTTGCCGAGGGTGTTGCTGGTGCTGGCCGGGCCCGTGGTGAGACTATATATACCCCGCGCTCTGCCACGGTGCCTGCTCCTGGTCAAACCAGTGATATTCTCATGCCGGTGCTGTCAGGCCCGCGTGTTTTCCCTGGCTTGCCAGGTGTATCAGCATACCCGCCGTCAAGCTCTACTGCTTGCGCTCAGGAGGAAGACGAAGGACCCCGTCTTGTAGAGCGCTCGCAGTTAGCCACGGAGGAGGATTGGTATGACGCTTGCCAGTGGTTGGTGAGCGTTAGGCCTGATCTGCCCGTGGAGCAGTCGGCTAGCCAGCGTGTTCACACGCCGTGGTTAGCTGGGAAACCGACTGCTAATGCTATGCCTTCTCTGCCGCTGGCGGAGCATGTCGTTGACATGTTCAAGGCGGCGGAGTCGTCCATTAAGTCGAGTGGACGTCTCGCGAAGGCCCCTCGCGAGGTGGCCAGGCGTTGTCGCATCGTGCCCCTGGATTACCAGCGGTACGGTGTGGTACCCAAGCCCAGCGTGGATGACCGCGCGGCTTTGGGTGAGGATGCGCGGCCAGGCACCCGTTCTGACACGGCTGTCTTGTGCGCGAACGCGTTGCGTTCGGCGAATACCGCGTTGCGTGATGCGGAGGAGAGTGGGAGGGCTTCGATTGCCGCTCTGTCCCAGCTGTTACAGGGGGTAGTAACGGCATCCGCATCGCGCCAGCCAAGTCCGGTCACTGTCCAGCGAACCATCCAGGATGGTATTAACCTGGCGCTGGACTGTGTGACTCGGGCGGTGACCAGGAGTGTCAGGGCAAGACGCACGTTTGCCCTGGACAATCTGTGCCCATCTCAGGACCTGTACAATAGGCTACTGCGTACGCCTATGACGGGCCCTGGTCTTTTTGGAGGTGAGGGATGTCGCCACCTCCAGGAGACGGTCACCCTGGTGAATAACCAGAGGGCGCTGCGCGAGCAGTTTGATGTGCTGTGTCGTGCTAACGCTCGCGCCGCGGCCCCGGCGTATCGTCCCCTGCAGGCTCGAGGTGGTGCTGGCCAGGTCAGTGGCCAGCCACCGTCGCAGCGTCGGCCTCGGCCGCGTGCGATTCGGCCAGCAGCGAGGGGGGCGCAGGTTCCTCAGCCGCCGTCAGCCAGGCAGCCGCCCGCGCACCGAGGTGCGCGCGGGGCGGGGCGGGGCGCGCGAGGATCTGGGCGTGGTTATCGGTCCTGACAGGACGCTTACCGCGGTAAGAACCACTCCGGTGTGTATGGCGGCGGAGACAGTGCCGCTCTTGCATGCCTCGTGTCCACCGCGGTCCCTAGGTGGGCCGGTGGGAGGCCGGCTAGCCGGCCACATGCAAGAGTGGGAACGGTTAACTCAGGACCGTTTAGTCTTGCGATGGCTTTCCGTCGGGTATCATCCAGAGTGGGTGACAGGCCCGCCGTCGCGACTGTCTCTGGTGCCAGTCTGGACTCCCATTCCGAGAGATCCAGAGCAAAGGTTGTGTATCGAGGAGGAGATAAATTCCCTCATACAAAAGGGAGCTATTCAGCCGGCACAAAGGTGTCCGGGCTTCTATTCAACCCTGTTCTTAGTAACAAAACGCACCGGTGGGTGGAGACCGATTCTCAACCTCAAGCCATTGAACAAGTTCATCGAGACGCCCAGTTTCAAGATGGAAACGGTGCGCTCGGTGTTGGCGGGGTTGGAGAGGGGGATGTGGACGGCGTCGATAGATTTGAAGGACGCTTATTTCCACATCCCCATCCACGGGAGTTTCTGTCGCTTCCTGAGATTTGCATTCCAGGGCAGACAGTGGGAATTCAGGGTGTTGCCCTTCGGAATTTCCACGGCTCCTCGGGTTTTCACCCGTGTAGTTCTTGCGATCACAGCATACCTCCGCAGGAGAAGCATAGCAGTCCACACGTACATAGACGACTGGCTGTTGAAAGCGCACACCCGGGAAAGTTTGTCCGCCAATCTGGAGATTGTTTTGAAAATTCTCACAGACTTGGGCTGGATGATCAATTTCCCAAAATCAGAGCTGACTCCATCCCAGAAGTTTGTTTACCTGGGGATGTTCTTCGATCTAGAGACAGGATATGTTTATCCTACTCAGGAGAGAGTTCAAATACTCATCTCGTTGATTCAGTCAGTGTGCGACAGTCGTCATGTGCTGGCACGGGTTTACTTGAGAATGCTGGGGTTGATGGTTTCGTTGGAACCAGTCATTCCTCAGGCCGCCTTACGCAGGCGGCCGATCCAGTTGTTTCTCATGACACAATGGACCCAGAGTACAGGTTCGCTGGACTCGAATGTGTCAGTGTTGGCGCCTCTGATTCACCACCTGCAATGGTGGTTGAATACAGAGAATCTCTTGCCGGGGGTTTTGCTAACCCCTCCCCACCCTCAGGTGACTGTGTATACAGATGCATCGATGGAGGGCTGGGGAGCTTGCCTGGAAGAATCCACGATATCAGGGCTTTGGAATCTGGAACAGTCACAGGAACATATAAATCTACTGGAGCTAAGAGCAGTAGTCCTGGGCCTGGAACATTTCTTACAGAAAGTTCAGGGCAAGATTGTTCTTATTCGTTCAGACAACTCAACAGTTGTGACTTACATAAACCGCCAGGGCGGAACGAAGTCGCCCAGTCTCTGTATGATGACATGGAAACTGCTTTGTTGGTGTCTGGATCACCAGATTACCTTGAAAGCAGTTCATATTCCGGGAAGGTTAAACCTGCTAGCAGACTCATTGAGCCGAAGGATGAGTGTTTTACCCACGGAATGGCAACTAAATCAATGTGTGGCGGATCGTCTGTTCGACCATTGGGGGAAACCCAACATCGATTTGTTCGCAACGAAGAAGAATGCGAAGATGACGACGTACGTCTCTCCGATTCCGGATCCAAGCGCTTTCGCAACAGATGCGTTAGCTATCAGCTGGGGGAGAATGTATGCATACGCATTCCCTCCAGCAATCCTGATTCCAAAAATTCTTCAGAAAATCAGACAAGAGGAATGCCAAGTGCTTCTGATCGCCCCGGATTGGCCAAGCCGATCATGGTATACGGATCTGCTGGACCTTCTGGTCTGCAATCCGGTTCCTCTGCCTCTGATGGACGATATTATCTTCCAGGGCAAGGCCCTTCACAACAATCCGTCAATGTTCAGATTGACTGCGTGGATGTTGTCAAGGAATCTAGAATTAAGGAGGGCTTTTCTGAGCAAGCAGCCATGTTTATGGCCAAAGCCAGGAGGGGGTCAACCTCCAGAGCATATAATTATAAAATCAACAGATTTGCAGAATGGTGCTCAAAAAGATGTATTGATCCAATGGATTCATCTATTCAAGTAGTAGCTGATTTCCTCTGTCACCTCTATGATGCCTATAGCCTCAAGCCTAACTCTATTGCTGGTTATAAGTCAGCATTAATGTCTGTTATTCCTTGCTTGGCTAAGAGGGGAAGTGATGAAGTAAATACATTGAATGTATTAATTAAAGGCATGGGCAATCTAAGACCAAGGAATCCACCTGTGATTCCGTCTTGGAGTTTATCGCTAGTGCTTCAAGTACTAGGTGATAAGCCTTTTGAACCACTTAGTTCCATTTCTATGAAACTATTAACACTGAAGACTGTGTTTTTAATTGCTGCGGCCTCGGCTAGGCGTAGGAGTGAAATTCATGCCTTATCAGCCGAGGATGACCGTTTTGTGGTTTCAGGGGAAGGCCTTAAGCTGCTACCTAGGATTAATTTCTTGGCTAAAAATCAGTCGTTGAAATATCCAGGTCAACCTATTATTTTGCCTGCTTTAACTAGATATGATCCTAATTCTAAAGCATGGTGTCCCGTCCGGGCGCTGCGCCGGTACAAACAACGTACGGCGGCATGGCGCACCGACCAGTCAGCGTTATGGTTGTCATATATTGAACCCCATGGGAGGGCTTCTAAGGACACCATTTCCAGGTGGATTGTGGAATGCATTCAGTTTTGCCATAAATCCGCCACCGGGAAGCAGGTTGACGTGGCCAAGGCTCACAGTGTCCGCGGCGTAGTGACATCCACGGCCCTATTTAATGGGGTCCCTGTGGATGATATTATGTCGGTGGCTCAGTGGCACTGTGAGTCAAATTTTACAGACCATTATCTCCGTGACACCTCTAATCCTCTCGCCTTGTCGGTTTTGAAAAAATAAATCGGTTTATATTTTTTGAGGAGGTTTTTCCTCATTACTTATATATTTCACAATTAATTTATGGAAACACCCACTTTTTTGGGCCTGCATCAGTCTTTACCGATGGGAAGATGATGTCAGCAGCCATTTTCAACAAGGTCAGTCTTGTTCATGTGTTGTCCGTTGTTGATTGTATTGTCACGATTACCCGTTATTAATATGGTGATGGTTTGTGTATTTGTGTGGTTCATTGTTGAGAGTTACGAAAATGGAGCTTTTTCGTCTCTGTCCTGTAGTACATGGCACTTGTACGTAGAGAGCGTATAGGACATTGAGGTCAGTCGACTCTTCCTCCCAGGAAGGAGGGGGGGGAGCGCATATGACATTCGGTCATCTCTCATACATCGGTGGTGTTATCCGATGGTTAGTCAAATCCTGACTGTTTTTTCTTACAGTTTCAGAAGTTTAAGTGCCTTAAACGCAGAAAAGCGTATAGGGATGAGCTGGTCTTTTGACCTCGCCTCCCTCCCGCCAGATTCACTTTCGAATTCTGGCAATATCAAAAGTATTAGGGAGGTAAGTATACTCTTGAAGTGAAATAAACGAAATCTAGGATTTCTTTTTTCACGAGAGAGTTGATACTTACCTCCCTAGATACGGACCCGGCCTCTCCACCCCACAGAGGCTCGGTCTTCAGGCTCTTAATAGTTGCATGTGTGTCAGCCAATAATCTAGTCAGAGGAAGTGCTAGTCTGCGCATGCGCGGTGGTGGGGCTGGCATCCGCCAGACTACGCTCTGACTCCCTGCCCAGTAGGGGCACCTAACTGTTTTAAATCTGAGTGTTTATTGAGTGAAAGCCAATATTTAGCAATATCAAAAGTATTAGGGAGGTAAGTATCAACTCTCTCGTGAAAAAAGAAATCCTAGATTTCGTTTAGTCCATAACGTCCTTGTAAGAGGAATACGTACATTATCAGCGTGGGATATGCATACATTGTCAGACGAGGTACACATTATCAAATTGGCAAGATGATTAGCGTCTAGCCGGAATCAGATGAAATATGACATACGGAAGCAGTTAGTTACAATGGCGATCTATATTCTCACGAAAGCTTGAGAAAATGAACCGAGAAGTAAACAATCAGGATAACGAGAATGGTAACTTGTTTACCGATCATTCGTCATTTGGACAGATTCATAAGCAGTAGCCGAAAAGTAATCACTCAAGACTAAGAAGAATGGTAACTTGTTTACCGGTCATTCGTCATTCTGACAGATTCATAGATGTTAGGTACACAAATCGAACCTTGTCATCAAACCTATCATTCGTCACTTTGACAGATTCATGGATGTTGGGTACACAAATCAAAACTTGTCATCAAACCCATCATTCGTCATTCTGACAGATTCATGGATGTTGGGTACACAAATCGATACTTGGTATCAAACCGACCATTCGTCATTCGGACAGATTCATAGGCATAGATACACAAATCGGGACTTGTCGTCAAACAAGATAAGTCATTCTGTCATAAAAGGCAGCTGGAATTTTAGAGAACAACAAGATATAAAAAACTAACATTGTATATAAGCGGGACTTTAACTTTCAGTCGGGGTTCGGTCCGGTCTCTAACGTTGAAGGTTCAGAAAAAGATTGGTCTGAAGAAAGCCTAGCCTCGAGTCCGCATAGTTCCGTGGAACTGATTTTGTCGAGATTCAAATGAATTCTTGGTGAATGGCTTTAAGTAGCCAAGAACAGTATTTGACGAAACTGCCTAGCGAATCGTGAAACGCAACTTTTAAATGATAGAATAACCAGTATTCGTATCACGTAGATATCGGTTGTTTCTGTAGTCATTGGTGGCAGTATAAGTCACCCAAAGTAGTCGGGCTAGTATAAGTACAATATTATTTATTTAACATCGCTGGTGGCAGTATAAGCCACTTATATTTACTTAGAGTTTTATTTTAACTTCTATCGTGACAGCATAAGTCACACATATTCATGGTCATATCAGACAGTCAAACTTCAGAGAATATATTATCACTTCGATATCCTCGAAGCAAGAGTTTGGGTTATTTATTGTCAAGTCTGGAAGCGACGGAAGACCACCGTCCCGAGCCACCATCTTTTACCCGAGTCAGATCAGGCCCAGATTATCGAGTATAAATATCGTCACCATCACTGTCGACGAGGCGAGCAGATAATCGTGCTACTGCATCTTTGATAAGAGGTTGTCGCAGCAACCGTTACATCATATTCTTATCAGAGGTGTGGTAGATATATTTCTAAATTAGACCCGAAGATCGAAAATCTTCAATATGTGCTAGGAAGGCTGATAATGAAGTAGTATGTTTGACTGCAGATACATGCTACATGTACATATGTGCTAGGAAGGCTCATAATGAAGTAGTATGTTTGACTGCAGATACATGCTACATGTACATATGTGCTAGGAAGGCTGATAATGAAGCAGGATGTTTGACTGCAGATACATGCTACATGTACATATGTGCTAGGAGGGCTGATAATGGTGCAGGATGTTTGACTGCAGATACATGCTACATGTACATATGCCCTAGGAAGGCTGATAATGGAGCAGGATGTTTGACTGCAGATACATGCTACATGTACATATGTGCTAGGAGGGCTGATAATGGAGCAGGATGTTTGACTGCAGATACATGCTACATGTACATATGTGCTAGGAAGGCTGATAATGAAGCAGGATGTTTGACTGCAGATACATGCTACATGTACATATATGCTAGGAGGGCTGATAATGAAGCAGTATGTTTGACTGCAGACACATGCTACATGTACATATGCCCTAGGAAGCCTGATAATGAAGCAGTATGTTTGACTGCAGATACATGCTACATGTACATATATGCTAGGAGGGCTGATAATGAAGCAGTATGTTTGACTGCAGATACATGCTACATGTACATATGTGCTAGGAAGGCTGATAATGAAGCATGATGTTTGACTGCAGATACATGCTACATGTACATATGCCCAAGGAAGGCTGATAATGGAGCAGGATGTTTGACTGCAGATACATGCTACATGTACATATGTGCTAGGAAGGCTGATAATGAAGCAGGATGTTTGACTGCAGATACATGCTACATGTACATATGTGCTAGGAAGGCTGATAATGAAGCAGTATGTTTGACTGCAGATACATGCTACATGTACAAATGCCCTAGGAAGGCTGATAATGAAGCAGGATGTTTGACTGCAGATACATGCTACATGTACATATGCCCTAGGAAGGCTGATAATGGAGCAGGATGTTTGACTGCAGATACATGCTACATGTACATATGTGCTAGGAAGGCTGATAATGAAGCAGAATGTTTGACTGCAGATACATGCTACATGTACATATGCCCTAGGAAGGCTGATAATGAAGCAATATGTTTGACTGCAGATACATGCTACATGTACATATGTGCTATGAAGGCTGATAATGAAGCAGTATGTTTGACTGCAGATACATGCTACATGTACATATGCCCTAGGAAGGCTGATAATGGAGCAGTATGTTTGACTGCAGATACATGCTACATGTACATATGTGCTAGGAGGGCTGATAATGAAGCAGTATGTTTGACTGCAGATACATGCTACATGTACATATGCCCTAGGAAGGCTGATAATGAAGCAGTATGTTTGACTGCAGATACATGCTACATGTACATATGTGCTATGAAGGCTGATAATGAAGCAGGATGTTTGACTGCAGATACATGCTACATGTACATATGTGCTATGAAGGCTGATAATGAAGGTGGATGTTTGACTGCAGATACATGCTACATGTACATATGTGCTATGAAGGCTGATAATGAAGCAGGATGTTTGACTGCAGATACATGCTACATGTACATATGCCCTAGGAAGGCTGATAATGAAGCAGGATCTTTGACTGCAGATACATGCTACATGTACATATGTGCTAGGAAGGCTGATAATGAAGCAGGCTGTTTGACTGCAGATACATGCTACATGTACATATGTGCTAGGAGGGCTGATAATGAAGCAGGATGTTTGACTGCAGATACATGCTACATGTACATATGCCCTAGGAAGGCTGATAATGAAGCAGGATGTTTGACTGCAGATACATGCTACATGTACATATGTGCTAGGAAGGCTGATAATGAAACAGGATGTTTGACTGCAGATACATGCTACATATACATATGCCCTAGGAAGGCTGATAATGGAGCAGGATGTTTGACTGCAGATACATGCTACATGTACATATGTGCTATGAAGGCTGATAATGAAGCAGGATGTTTGACTGCAGATACATGCTACATGTACATATGTGCTAGGAAGGCTGATAATGAAGCAGGATGTTTGACTGAAGATACATGCTACATGTACATATGTGCTATGAAGGCTGATAATGAAGCAGGATGTTTGACTGCAGATACATGCTACATGTACATATGCGCTAGGAAGGCTGATAATGAAGCAGTATGTTTGACTGCAGATACATGCTACATGTACGTATGTGCTATGAAGGCTGATAATGGAGCAGTATGTTTGACTGCAGATACATGCTACATGTACATATGTGCTATGAAGGCTGATAATGAAGCAGGATGTTTGACTGCAGATACATGCTACATGTACATATGCCCTAGGAAGGCTGATAATGAAGCTGGATGTTTGACTGCAGATACATGCTACATGTACATATGTGCTATGAAGGCTGATAATGAAGCAGGATGTTTGACTGCAGATACATGCTACATGTACATATGTGCTAGGAAGGCTGATAATGAAGCAGGATGTTTGACTGCAGATACATGCTACATGTACATATGCCCTAGGAAGGCTGATAATGGAGCAGGATGTTTGACTGCAGATACATGCTACATGTACATATGCCCTAGGAAGGCTGATAATGGAGCAGGATGTTTGACTGCAGATACATGCTACATGTACATATGCACTAGGAAGGCTGATAATGAAGCAGGATGTTTGACTGCAGATACATGTTACATGTACATATGTGCTAGGAAGGCTGATAATGAAGCAGGATGTTTGACTGCAGATACATGTACATATGTGCTAGGAGGGCTGATAATGGAGCAGGATGTTTGACTGCAGATACATGCTACATGTACATATGTGCTAGGAGGGCTGATAATGGAGCAGGATGTTTGACTCCAGATACATGCTACATGTACATATGTGCTAGGAGGGCTGATAATGAAGCAGTATGTTTGACTGCAGATACATGCTACATGTACATATATGCTAGGAAGGCTGATAATGGAGCAGGATGTTTGACTGCAGATACATGTACATATGTGCTAGGAGGGCTGATAATGGAGCAGGATGTTTGACTGCAGATACATGCTACATGTACATATGTGCTAGGAGGGCTGATAATGGAGCAGGAGGTTTGACTGCAGATACATGCTACATGTACATATGTGCTAGGAGGGCTGATAATGGAGCAGGATGTTTGACTGCTGATACACGCTACATGTACATATGTGCTAGGAGGGCTGATAATGAAGCAGTATGTTTGACTGCAGATACATGCTACATGTACATATATGCTAGGAAGGCTGATAATGGAGCAGGATGTTTGACTGCAGATACATGCTACATGTACATATGTGCTATGAAGGCTGATAATGAAGCAGGATGTTTGACTGCAGATACATGCTACATGTACATATGTGCTAGGAAGGCTGATAATGAAGCAGGATGTTTGACTGAAGATACATGCTACATGTACATATGTGCTATGAAGGCTGATAATGAAGCAGGATGTTTGACTGCAGATACATGCTACATGTACATATGCGCTAGGAAGGCTGATAATGAAGCAGTATGTTTGACTGCAGATACATGCTACATGTACGTATGTGCTATGAAGGCTGATAATGGAGCAGTATGTTTGACTGCAGATACATGCTACATGTACATATGTGCTATGAAGGCTGATAATGAAGCAGGATGTTTGACTGCAGATACATGCTACATGTACATATGCCCTAGGAAGGCTGATAATGAAGCTGGATGTTTGACTGCAGATACATGCTACATGTACATATGTGCTATGAAGGCTGATAATGAAGCAGGATGTTTGACTGCAGATACATGCTACATGTACATATGTGCTAGGAAGGCTGATAATGAAGCAGGATGTTTGACTGCAGATACATGCTACATGTACATATGCCCTAGGAAGGCTGATAATGGAGCAGGATGTTTGACTGCAGATACATGCTACATGTACATATGCCCTAGGAAGGCTGATAATGGAGCAGGATGTTTGACTGCAGATACATGCTACATGTACATATGCACTAGGAAGGCTGATAATGAAGCAGGATGTTTGACTGCAGATACATGTTACATGTACATATGTGCTAGGAAGGCTGATAATGAAGCAGGATGTTTGACTGCAGATACATGTACATATGTGCTAGGAGGGCTGATAATGGAGCAGGATGTTTGACTGCAGATACATGCTACATGTACATATGTGCTAGGAGGGCTGATAATGGAGCAGGATGTTTGACTCCAGATACATGCTACATATGTGCTAGGAGGGCTGATAATGAAGCAGTATGTTTGACTGCAGATACATGCTACATGTACATATATGCTAGGAAGGCTGATAATGGAGCAGGATGTTTGACTGCAGATACATGTACATATGTGCTAGGAGGGCTGATAATGGAGCAGGATGTTTGACTGCAGATACATGCTACATGTACATATGCCCTAGGAAGGCTGATAATGGAGCAGGATGTTTGACTGCAGATACATGCTACATGTACATATGTGCTAGGAGGGCTGATAATGGAGCAGGATGTTTGACTGCAGATACATGCTACATGTACATATGTGCTAGGAAGGCTGATAATGAAGCAGGATGTTTGACTGCAGATACATGCTACATGTACATATATGCTAGGAGGGCTGATAATGAAGCAGTATGTTTGACTGCAGATACATGCTACATGTACATATATGCTAGGAGGGCTGATAATGAAGCAGTATGTTTGACTGCAGATACATGCTACATGTACATATGTGCTAGGAAGGCTGATAATGAAGCATGATGTTTGACTGCAGATACATGCTACATGTACATATGCCCAAGGAAGGCTGATAATGGAGCAGGATGTTTGACTGCAGATACATGCTACATGTACATATGTGCTAGGAAGGCTGATAATGAAGCAGGATGTTTGACTGCAGATACATGCTACATGTACATATGTGCTAGGAAGGCTGATAATGAAGCAGTATGTTTGACTGCAGATACATGCTACATGTACAAATGCCCTAGGAAGGCTGATAATGAAGCAGGATGTTTGACTGCAGATACATGCTACATGTACATATGCCCTAGGAAGGCTGATAATGGAGCAGGATGTTTGACTGCAGATACATGCTACATGTACATATGTGCTAGGAAGGCTGATAATGAAGCAGAATGTTTGACTGCAGATACATGCTACATGTACATATGCCCTAGGAAGGCTGATAATGAAGCAATATGTTTGACTGCAGATACATGCTACATGTACATATGTGCTATGAAGGCTGATAATGAAGCAGTATGTTTGACTGCAGATACATGCTACATGTACATATGCCCTAGGAAGGCTGATAATGGAGCAGTATGTTTGACTGCAGATACATGCTACATGTACATATGTGCTAGGAGGGCTGATAATGAAGCAGTATGTTTGACTGCAGATACATGCTACATGTACATATGCCCTAGGAAGGCTGATAATGAAGCAGTATGTTTGACTGCAGATACATGCTACATGTACATATGTGCTATGAAGGCTGATAATGAAGCAGGATGTTTGACTGCAGATACATGCTACATGTACATATGCGCTAGGAAGGCTGATAATGAAGCAGTATGTTTGACTGCAGATACATGCTACATGTACGTATGTGCTATGAAGGCTGATAATGGAGCAGTATGTTTGACTGCAGATACATGCTACATGTACATATGTGCTATGAAGGCTGATAATGAAGCAGGATGTTTGACTGCAGATACATGCTACATGTACATATGCCCTAGGAAGGCTGATAATGAAGCTGGATGTTTGACTGCAGATACATGCTACATGTACATATGTGCTATGAAGGCTGATAATGAAGCAGGATGTTTGACTGCAGATACATGCTACATGTACATATGTGCTAGGAAGGCTGATAATGAAGCAGGATGTTTGACTGCAGATACATGCTACATGTACATATGCCCTAGGAAGGCTGATAATGGAGCAGGATGTTTGACTGCAGATACATGCTACATGTACATATGCCCTAGGAAGGCTGATAATGGAGCAGGATGTTTGACTGCAGATACATGCTACATGTACATATGCACTAGGAAGGCTGATAATGAAGCAGGATGTTTGACTGCAGATACATGTTACATGTACATATGTGCTAGGAAGGCTGATAATGAAGCAGGATGTTTGACTGCAGATACATGTACATATGTGCTAGGAGGGCTGATAATGGAGCAGGATGTTTGACTGCAGATACATGCTACATGTACATATGTGCTAGGAGGGCTGATAATGGAGCAGGATGTTTGACTCCAGATACATGCTACATGTACATATGTGCTAGGAGGGCTGATAATGAAGCAGTATGTTTGACTGCAGATACATGCTACATGTACATATATGCTAGGAAGGCTGATAATGGAGCAGGATGTTTGACTGCAGATACATGTACATATGTGCTAGGAGGGCTGATAATGGAGCAGGATGTTTGACTGCAGATACATGCTACATGTACATATGTGCTAGGAGGGCTGATAATGGAGCAGGAGGTTTGACTGCAGATACATGCTACATGTACATATGTGCTAGGAGGGCTGATAATGGAGCAGGATGTTTGACTGCTGATACACGCTACATGTACATATGTGCTAGGAGGGCTGATAATGAAGCAGTATGTTTGACTGCAGATACATGCTACATGTACATATATGCTAGGAAGGCTGATAATGGAGCAGGATGTTTGACTGCAGATACATGCTACATGTACATATGTGCTATGAAGGCTGATAATGAAGCAGGATGTTTGACTGCAGATACATGCTACATGTACATATGTGCTAGGAAGGCTGATAATGAAGCAGGATGTTTGACTGAAGATACATGCTACATGTACATATGTGCTATGAAGGCTGATAATGAAGCAGGATGTTTGACTGCAGATACATGCTACATGTACATATGCGCTAGGAAGGCTGATAATGAAGCAGTATGTTTGACTGCAGATACATGCTACATGTACGTATGTGCTATGAAGGCTGATAATGGAGCAGTATGTTTGACTGCAGATACATGCTACATGTACATATGTGCTATGAAGGCTGATAATGAAGCAGGATGTTTGACTGCAGATACATGCTACATGTACATATGCCCTAGGAAGGCTGATAATGAAGCTGGATGTTTGACTGCAGATACATGCTACATGTACATATGTGCTATGAAGGCTGATAATGAAGCAGGATGTTTGACTGCAGATACATGCTACATGTACATATGTGCTAGGAAGGCTGATAATGAAGCAGGATGTTTGACTGCAGATACATGCTACATGTACATATGCCCTAGGAAGGCTGATAATGGAGCAGGATGTTTGACTGCAGATACATGCTACATGTACATATGCCCTAGGAAGGCTGATAATGGAGCAGGATGTTTGACTGCAGATACATGCTACATGTACATATGCACTAGGAAGGCTGATAATGAAGCAGGATGTTTGACTGCAGATACATGTTACATGTACATATGTGCTAGGAAGGCTGATAATGAAGCAGGATGTTTGACTGCAGATACATGTACATATGTGCTAGGAGGGCTGATAATGGAGCAGGATGTTTGACTGCAGATACATGCTACATGTACATATGTGCTAGGAGGGCTGATAATGGAGCAGGATGTTTGACTCCAGATACATGCTACATATGTGCTAGGAGGGCTGATAATGAAGCAGTATGTTTGACTGCAGATACATGCTACATGTACATATATGCTAGGAAGGCTGATAATGGAGCAGGATGTTTGACTGCAGATACATGTACATATGTGCTAGGAGGGCTGATAATGGAGCAGGATGTTTGACTGCAGATACATGCTACATGTACATATGTGCTAGGAGGGCTGATAATGGTGCAGGATGTTTGACTGCAGATACATGCTACATGTACATATGCCCTAGGAAGGCTGATAATGGAGCAGGATGTTTGACTGCAGATACATGCTACATGTACATATGTGCTAGGAGGGCTGATAATGGAGCAGGATGTTTGACTGCAGATACATGCTACATGTACATATGTGCTAGGAAGGCTGATAATGAAGCAGGATGTTTGACTGCAGATACATGCTACATGTACATATATGCTAGGAGGGCTGATAATGAAGCAGTATGTTTGACTGCAGACACATGCTACATGTACATATGCCCTAGGAAGCCTGATAATGAAGCAGTATGTTTGACTGCAGATACATGCTACATGTACATATATGCTAGGAGGGCTGATAATGAAGCAGTATGTTTGACTGCAGATACATGCTACATGTACATATGTGCTAGGAAGGCTGATAATGAAGCATGATGTTTGACTGCAGATACATGCTACATGTACATATGCCCAAGGAAGGCTGATAATGGAGCAGGATGTTTGACTGCAGATACATGCTACATGTACATATGTGCTAGGAAGGCTGATAATGAAGCAGGATGTTTGACTGCAGATACATGCTACATGTACATATGTGCTAGGAAGGCTGATAATGAAGCAGTATGTTTGACTGCAGATACATGCTACATGTACAAATGCCCTAGGAAGGCTGATAATGAAGCAGGATGTTTGACTGCAGATACATGCTACATGTACATATGCCCTAGGAAGGCTGATAATGGAGCAGGATGTTTGACTGCAGATACATGCTACATGTACATATGTGCTAGGAAGGCTGATAATGAAGCAGAATGTTTGACTGCAGATACATGCTACATGTACATATGCCCTAGGAAGGCTGATAATGAAGCAATATGTTTGACTACAGATACATGCTACATGTACATATGTGCTATGAAGGCTGATAATGAAGCAGTATGTTTGACTGCAGATACATGCTACATGTACATATGCCCTAGGAAGGCTGATAATGGAGCAGTATGTTTGACTGCAGATACATGCTACATGTACATATGTGCTAGGAGGGCTGATAATGAAGCAGTATGTTTGACTGCAGATACATGCTACATGTACATATGCCCTAGGAAGGCTGATAATGAAGCAGTATGTTTGACTGCAGATACATGCTACATGTACATATGTGCTATGAAGGCTGATAATGAAGCAGGATGTTTGACTGCAGATACATGCTACATGTACATATGTGCTATGAAGGCTGATAATGAAGGTGGATGTTTGACTGCAGATACATGCTACATGTACATATGTGCTATGAAGGCTGATAATGAAGCAGGATGTTTGACTGCAGATACATGCTACATGTACATATGCCCTAGGAAGGCTGATAATGAAGCAGGATCTTTGACTGCAGATACATGCTACATGTACATATGTGCTAGGAAGGCTGATAATGAAGCAGGATGTTTGACTGCAGATACATGCTACATGTACATATGTGCTAGGAGGGCTGATAATGAAGCAGGATGTTTGACTGCAGATACATGCTACATGTACATATGCCCTAGGAAGGCTGATAATGAAGCAGGATGTTTGACTGCAGATACATGCTACATGTACATATGTGCTAGGAAGGCTGATAATGAAACAGGATGTTTGACTGCAGATACATGCTACATATACATATGCCCTAGGAAGGCTGATAATGGAGCAGGATGTTTGACTGCAGATACATGCTACATGTACATATGTGCTATGAAGGCTGATAATGAAGCAGGATGTTTGACTGCAGATACATGCTACATGTACATATGTGCTAGGAAGGCTGATAATGAAGCAGGATGTTTGACTGAAGATACATGCTACATGTACATATGTGCTATGAAGGCTGATAATGAAGCAGGATGTTTGACTGCAGATACATGCTACATGTACATATGCGCTAGGAAGGCTGATAATGAAGCAGTATGTTTGACTGCAGATACATGCTACATGTACGTATGTGCTATGAAGGCTGATAATGGAGCAGTATGTTTGACTGCAGATACATGCTACATGTACATATGTGCTATGAAGGCTGATAATGAAGCAGGATGTTTGACTGCAGATACATGCTACATGTACATATGCCCTAGGAAGGCTGATAATGAAGCTGGATGTTTGACTGCAGATACATGCTACATGTACATATGTGCTATGAAGGCTGATAATGAAGCAGGATGTTTGACTGCAGATACATGCTACATGTACATATGTGCTAGGAAGGCTGATAATGAAGCAGGATGTTTGACTGCAGATACATGCTACATGTACATATGCCCTAGGAAGGCTGATAATGGAGCAGGATGTTTGACTGCAGATACATGCTACATGTACATATGCCCTAGGAAGGCTGATAATGGAGCAGGATGTTTGACTGCAGATACATGCTACATGTACATATGCACTAGGAAGGCTGATAATGAAGCAGGATGTTTGACTGCAGATACATGTTACATGTACATATGTGCTAGGAAGGCTGATAATGAAGCAGGATGTTTGACTGCAGATACATGTACATATGTGCTAGGAGGGCTGATAATGGAGCAGGATGTTTGACTGCAGATACATGCTACATGTACATATGTGCTAGGAGGGCTGATAATGGAGCAGGATGTTTGACTCCAGATACATGCTACATGTACATATGTGCTAGGAGGGCTGATAATGAAGCAGTATGTTTGACTGCAGATACATGCTACATGTACATATATGCTAGGAAGGCTGATAATGGAGCAGGATGTTTGACTGCAGATACATGTACATATGTGCTAGGAGGGCTGATAATGGAGCAGGATGTTTGACTGCAGATACATGCTACATGTACATATGTGCTAGGAGGGCTGATAATGGAGCAGGAGGTTTGACTGCAGATACATGCTACATGTACATATGTGCTAGGAGGGCTGATAATGGAGCAGGATGTTTGACTGCTGATACACGCTACATGTACATATGTGCTAGGAGGGCTGATAATGAAGCAGTATGTTTGACTGCAGATACATGCTACATGTACATATATGCTAGGAAGGCTGATAATGGAGCAGGATGTTTGACTGCAGATACATGCTACATGTACATATGTGCTATGAAGGCTGATAATGAAGCAGGATGTTTGACTGCAGATACATGCTACATGTACATATGTGCTAGGAAGGCTGATAATGAAGCAGGATGTTTGACTGAAGATACATGCTACATGTACATATGTGCTATGAAGGCTGATAATGAAGCAGGATGTTTGACTGCAGATACATGCTACATGTACATATGCGCTAGGAAGGCTGATAATGAAGCAGTATGTTTGACTGCAGATACATGCTACATGTACGTATGTGCTATGAAGGCTGATAATGGAGCAGTATGTTTGACTGCAGATACATGCTACATGTACATATGTGCTATGAAGGCTGATAATGAAGCAGGATGTTTGACTGCAGATACATGCTACATGTACATATGCCCTAGGAAGGCTGATAATGAAGCTGGATGTTTGACTGCAGATACATGCTACATGTACATATGTGCTATGAAGGCTGATAATGAAGCAGGATGTTTGACTGCAGATACATGCTACATGTACATATGTGCTAGGAAGGCTGATAATGAAGCAGGATGTTTGACTGCAGATACATGCTACATGTACATATGCCCTAGGAAGGCTGATAATGGAGCAGGATGTTTGACTGCAGATACATGCTACATGTACATATGCCCTAGGAAGGCTGATAATGGAGCAGGATGTTTGACTGCAGATACATGCTACATGTACATATGCACTAGGAAGGCTGATAATGAAGCAGGATGTTTGACTGCAGATACATGTTACATGTACATATGTGCTAGGAAGGCTGATAATGAAGCAGGATGTTTGACTGCAGATACATGTACATATGTGCTAGGAGGGCTGATAATGGAGCAGGATGTTTGACTGCAGATACATGCTACATGTACATATGTGCTAGGAGGGCTGATAATGGAGCAGGATGTTTGACTCCAGATACATGCTACATATGTGCTAGGAGGGCTGATAATGAAGCAGTATGTTTGACTGCAGATACATGCTACATGTACATATATGCTAGGAAGGCTGATAATGGAGCAGGATGTTTGACTGCAGATACATGTACATATGTGCTAGGAGGGCTGATAATGGAGCAGGATGTTTGACTGCAGATACATGCTACATGTACATATGTGCTAGGAGGGCTGATAATGGAGCAGGAGGTTTGACTGCAGATACATGCTACATGTACATATGTGCTAGGAGGGCTGATAATGGAGCAGGATGTTTGACTGCTGATACACGCTACATGTACATATGTGCTAGGAGGGCTGATAATGAAGCAGTATGTTTGACTGCAGATACATGCTACATGTACATATATGCTAGGAAGGCTGATAATGGAGCAGGATGTTTGACTGCAGATACATGCTACATGTACATATGCCCTAGGAAGGCTGATAATGGAGCAGGATATTTGACTGCAGATACATGCCACATGTACATATGTGCTGGGAAGGCTGATAATGAAGCAGGATGTTTGACTGCAGATACATGCTACATGTACATATGTGCTAGGAAGGCTGATAATGAAGTAGTATGTTTGACTGCAGATACATGCTACATGTACATATGTGCTAGGAAGGCTGATAATGAAGTAGTATGTTTGACTGCAGATACATGCTACATGTACATATGTGCTAGGAAGGCTGATAATGAAGCAGGATGTTTGACTGCAGATACATGCTACATGTACATATGTGCTAGGAAGGCTGATAATGAAGTAGTATGTTTGACTGCAGATACATGCTACATGTACATATGTGCTAGGAAGGCTGATAATGAAGTAGTATGTTTGACTGCAGATACATGCTACATGTACATATGTGCTAGGAAGGCTGATAATGAAGCAGGATGTTTGACTGCAGATACATGCTACATGTACATATGCCCTAGGAAGGCTGATAATGGAGCAGGATGTTTGACTGCAGATACATGCTACATGTACATATGTGCTAGGAGGGCTGATAATGGAGCAGGATGTTTGACTGCAGATACATGCTACATGTACATATGTGCTAGGAAGGCTGATAATGAAGCAGGATGTTTGACTGCAGATACATGCTACATGTACATATATGCTAGGAGGGCTGATAATGAAGCAGTATGTTTGACTGCAGATACATGCTACATGTACATATGCCCTAGGAAGCCTGATAATGAAGCAGTATGTTTGACTGCAGATACATGCTACATGTACATATATGCTAGGAGGGCTGATAATGAAGCAGTGTGTTTGACTGCAGATACATGCTACATGTACATATGTGCTAGGAAGGCTGATAATGAAGCATGATGTTTGACTGCAGATACATGCTACATGTACATATGCCCAAGGAAGGCTGATAATGGAGCAGGATGTTTGACTGCAGATACATGCTACATGTACATATGTGCTAGGAAGGCTGATAATGAAGCAGGATGTTTGACTGCTGATACATGCTACATGTACATATGTGCTAGGAAGGCTGATAATGAAGCAGTATGTTTGACTGCAGATACACGCTACATGTACATATGCCCTAGGAAGGCTGATAATGGAGCAGGATATTTGACTGCAGATACATGCTACATGTATATATGTGCTAGGAAGGCTGATAATGAAGCAGGATGTTTGACTGCAGATACATGCTACATGTACATATGTGCTAGGAAGGCTGATAATGAAGTAGTATGTTTGACTGCAGATACATGCTACATGTACATATGTGCTAGGAAGGCTGATAATGAAGTAGTATGTTTGACTGCAGATACATGCTACATGTACATATGTGCTAGGAAGGCTGATAATGAAGCAGGATGTTTGACTGCAGATACATGCTACATGTACATATGTGCTAGGAGGGCTGATAATGGAGCAGGATGTTTGACTGCAGATACATGCTACATGTACATATGCCCTAGGAAGGCTGATAATGGAGCAGGATGTTTGACTGCAGATACATGTTACATGTACATATGTGCTAGGAGGGATGATAATGGAGCAGGATGTTTGACTGCAGATACATGCTACATGTACATATGTGCTAGGAAGGCTGATAATGAAGCAGGATGTTTGACTGCAGATACATGCTACATGTACATATATGCTAGGAGGGCTGATAATGAAGCAGTATGTTTGACTGCAGATACATGCTACATGTACATATGCCCTAGGAAGCCTGATAATGAAGCGGTATGTTTGACTGCAGATACATGCTACATGTACATATATGCTAGGAGGGCTGATAATGAAGCAGTATGTTTGACTGCAGATACATGCTACATGTACATATGTGCTAGGAAGGCTGATAATGAAGCATGATGTTTGACTGCAGATACATGCTACATGTACATATGCCCAAGGAAGGCTGATAATGGAGCAGGATGTTTGACTGCAGATACATGCTACATGTACATATGTGCTAGGAAGGCTGATAATGAAGCAGTATGTTTGACTGCAGATACATGCTACATGTACATATGCCCTAGGAAGGCTGATAATGAAGCAGGATGTTTGACTGCAGATACATGCTACATGTACATATGCCCTAGGAAGGCTGATAATGGAGCAGGATGTTTGACTGCAGATACATGTTACATGTACATATGTGCTAGGAGGGCTGATAATGGAGCAGGATGTTTGACTGCAGATACATGCTACATGTACATATGTGCTAGGAAGGCTGATAATGAAGCAGGATGTTTGACTGCAGATACATGCTACATGTACATATATGCTAGGAGGGCTGATAATGAAGCAGTATGTTTGACTGCAGATACATGCTACATGTACATATGCCCTAGGAAGCCTGATAATGAAGCAGTATGTTTGACTGCAGATACATGCTACATGTACATATATGCTAGGAGGGCTGATAATGAAGCAGTATGTTTGACTGCAGATACATGCTACATGTACATATGTGCTAGGAAGGCTGATAATGAAGCATGATGTTTGACTGCAGATACATGCTACATGTACATATGCCCAAGGAAGGCTGATAATGGAGCAGGATGTTTGACTGCAGATACATGCTACATGTACATATGCCCTAGGAAGGCTGATAATGAAGCAGGATGTTTGACTGCAGATACATGCTACATGTACATATGTGCTAGGAAGGCTGATAATGAAGCAGTATGTTTGACTGCAGATACATGCTACATGTACATATGCCCTAGGAAGGCTGATAATGAAGCAGTATGTTTGACTGCAGATACATGCTACATGTACATATGTGCTATGAAGGCTGATAATGAAGCAGGATGTTTGACTGCAGATACATGCTACATGTACATATGTGCTATGAAGGCTGATAATGAAGCAGGATGTTTGACTGCAGATACATACTACATGTACATATGTGCTATGAAGGCTGATAATGAAGCAGGATGTTTGACTGCAGATACATGCTACATGTACATATGCCCTAGGAAGGCTGATAATGAAGCAGGATCTTTGACTGCAGATACATGCTATATGTACATATGTGCTATGAAGGCTGATAATGAAGCAGGATGTTTGACTGCAGATACATGCTACATGTACATATGTGCTAGGAGGGCTGATAATGAAGCAGTATGTTTGACTGCAGATACATGCTACATGTACATATGCCCTAGGAAGGCTGATAATGAAGCAGGATGTTTGACTGCAGATACATGCTACATGTACATATGTGCTAGAAAGGCTGATAATGAAGCAGTATGTTTGACTGCAGATACATGCTACATGTACATATGCCCTAGGAAGGCTGATAATGAAGCAGTATGTTTGACTGCAGATACATGCTACATGTACATATGTGCTATGAAGGCTGATAATGAAGCAGGATGTTTGACTGCAGATACATGCTACATGTACATATGTGCTATGAAGGCTGATAATGAAGCAGGATGTTTGACTGCAGATACATACTACATGTACATATGTGCTATGAAGGCTGATAATGAAGCAGGATGTTTGACTGCAGATACATACTACATGTACATATGTGCTATGAAGGCTGATAATGAAGCAGGATGTTTGACTGCAGATACATGCTACATGTACATATGCCCTAGGAAGGCTGATAATGAAGCAGGATCTTTGACTGCAGATACATGCTATATGTACATATGTGCTAGGAAGGCTGATAATGAAGCAGGATGTTTGACTGCAGATACATGCTACATGTACATATGTGCTAGGAGGGCTGATAATGAAGCAGTATGTTTGACTGCAGATACATGCTACATGTACATATGCCCTAGGAAGGCTGATAATGAAGCAGGATGTTTGACTGCAGATACATGCTACATGTACATATGTGCTATGAAGGCTGATAATGAAGCAGGATGTTTGACTGCAGATACATGCTACATGTACATATGCCCTAGGAAGGCTGATAATGAAGCAGGATCTTTGACTGCAGATACATGCTACATGTACATATGCCCTAGGAAGGCTGATAATGAAGCAGTATGTTTGACTGCAGATACATGCTACATGTACATATGTGCTATGAAGGCTGATAATGAAGCAGGATGTTTGACTGCAGATACATGCTACATGTACATATGTGCTATGAAGGCTGATAATGAAGCAGGATGTTTGACTGCAGATACATGCTACATGTACATATGCCCTAGGAAGGCTGATAATGAAGCAGGATCTTTGACTGCAGATACATGCTATATGTACATATGTGCTAGGAAGGCTGATAATGAAGCAGGATGTTTGACTGCAGATACATGCTACATGTACATATGTGCTAGGAGGGCTGATAATGAAGCAGGATGTTTGGCTGCAGATACATGCTACATGTACATATGTGCTATGAAGGCTGATAATGGAGCAGTATGTTTGACTGCAGATACATGCTACATGTACATATGTGCTATGAAGGCTGATAATGAAGCAGGGTGTTTGACTGCAGATACATGCTACATCTACATATGCCCTAGGAAGGCTGATAATGAAGCTGGATGTTTGACTGCAGATACATGCTACATGTACATATGTGCTATGAAGGCTGATAATGAAGCAGGATGTTTGACTGCAGATACATGCTACATGTACATATGTGCTAGGAAGGCTGATAATGAAGCAGGATGTTTGACTGCAGATACATGCTACATGTACATATGCCCTAGGAAGGCTGATAATGGAGCAGGATGTTTGACTGCAGATACATGCTACATGTACATATGCCCTAGGAAGGCTGATAATGGAGCAGGATGTTTGACTGCAGATACATGCTACATGTACATATGCGCTAAGAAGGCTGATAATGAAGCAGGATGTTTGACTGCAGATACATGCTACATGTAGATATGTGCTAGGAAGGCTGATAATGAAGCAGTATGTTTGACTGCAGATACATGCTACATGTACATATGCCCTAGGAAGGCTGATAATGGAGCAGGATGTTTGACTGCAGATACATGCTACATGTACATATGTGCTAGGAGGGCTGATAATGGAGCAGGATGTTTGACTGCAGATACATGCTACATGTACATATGTGCTAGGAGGGCTGATAATGAAGCAGGATGTTTGACTGCTGATACACGCTAAATGTACATATGTACTAGGAAGGCTGATAATGAAGCAGTATGTTTGACTGCTGATACACACTACATGTACATATGTGCTAGGAAGGCTGATAATGAAGCAGTATGTTTGACTGCAGATACATGCTACATGTACATATGTGCTAGGAAGGCTGATAATGAAGCAGGATGTTTGACTGCAGATACATGCTACATGTACATATGTGCTAGGAAGGCTGATAATGAAGCAGGATGTTTGACTGCAGATACATGCTACATGTACATATGCCCTAGGAAGGCTGATAATGAAGCAGGATGTTTGACTGCTGATACATGCTACATGTACATATGTGCTAGGAGGGCTGATAATGAAGCAGGATGTTTGACTGCAGATACATGCTACATGTACATATATGCTAGGAAGGCTGATAATGGAGGAATCCTGTTTTAACTATGCCCCGCCTTTCTCTAGATAAGCTCCACCCACACTTCACCCGTTATGGGATCGATTGCTCCCTGAACTCCCTGATTATCAATTTCCAGAAAACTATACAGTTAACCTGTTGAATATTTTAAAACTAATTTGACTGGGTGTTGTCAAATTAGTTTCAAAATATTCAACAACATGTGGAATTTGTACAACCAAATTTAATCCGTCATCAATTATGCATTCGTGATGAACTTATTTGACGTCATCCTACACCTCACATAGTTAATTATGTTGTCATATGATTGATGGATAAACTGGAAAGCTCTATTTTCTCCCATTTTAGCTGAAGTCATCAAAATCACATACATGTAGCACTGTCACGAAGGTCGAAGTCTTTTACAGAAGTGTACTAATTTGACTGGGAGCTGTTAGCTTAAACATCCTGAACATGAACAGCTTACGTATATAGTTACCTTATAAATTTAGATTCTGGGAATTCATGTTTCACAGTTTTAAATCGATTCCAACACATGTAAATTGTGGGTGGAGCTTAGCTAGAAATGGATGGGACATAAAAAGAAATGGATCCCTGGATGCCCCTACACCATAAGGGAGAGAAGAGACCAGATTCCTCTGTCCGACTGCTGATTTTTCTCAGACACTAATCATCCGATTTGACTCTAAATTTATTACACAATAAAAAGGACTGGTGTTCCCATGTGTTAAGTGCTCGTCGGAGTTAGTGGCTGTTTTTTATCTAAATAAAACGAGTAAAAATCTCATTCATGAGTATATTGGCCTTAGACCTGGGATGATATATCTCCATCCTTAGTTTGTGCGAATCGTGTGTGTTTGATGGGTGCGGTGGGTGGTGGTGGTGAGGTGTGTGTGTGGGTGTGGATGGGTGGGTGTTTCATTTAATAACTTAGCTTCTACTTGGACAACGTAGACAGATAGACGGACACAAAACATAACACGTATGCTCCTAACTGTTGATCAAACTTTTTGAGGGCATTGCCCCTGCAGTTAGGTGCATACCTGTTATGTTTTGTGTCAGTCTATCTGTCTATGTCTTAGTAACCATATGTCCATTCCTATGCCTTATCACCCATAACAATGTCTGCTGTCACTCGATGATTCTGTCATTTTGTATAATTTGGCTCAAGTCGCCATTAGTTCTTTAACCCTTAACTCTCATAGAAAATGTCAGTTTGCAGATCAAGAGATTATTTTCGAAAATTTATGGCTGAAATGACTGGTTTATAAGTTACTGAGCCAGGCATTGCAGTGGTAAATTTTTAGAAACATTTCTCTTGGTCTGCAAATCAAGATTTCTCCTGACGACTGCAAACGGTTTAAGTGCTAAAGAGTTATAGTAAATTAAAACATGCTTGACCGTTGTTCATGTTCTGTATCATTTCAGATGTTCTAGCGATTATGTCTGAGGTGCTGTCTGCGAGGGATTTTCTCTGTTTACTACCACATGATGGATCATTAAAGTTCTTTCTGCCTTACATCAGCAGTTGTTGTCGAAAACAAGAGGTCAACGGCTTGAGGCAGAGGATTGTGGATAAGGGGTCAACGTTAAAAGCCAGTATTTGATTGATCAATAGAATGTTCTGGTCTGTCACTCTAGTATCTGTAGCCACAATCTGATACATCATACATTAGCTGATGTCGCAGCCAAATACATCACACATTAACTGTTGTCACAACCAAATACATCACACATTAGCTGTTGTCACAACTAAATATATCACAGGTTAGCTGATGTCACAAACAAATACATCACACATTAGCTGATGTCACGATCAAATACATCACACATTAGCTGATGTTACAATCAAATGCATCACACATTAGCTGATGTCACAACCAAATACATCACAGGTTAGCCAATGTCACATTACATCGCAGGTTAGCTGATGTCACAACCAAATACATCACAGGTTAGCTGATGACACAACCAAATACATCACAGGTTAGCTGATGTCACATCCAAATACATCACACATTAGCTGATATACAAACAAAATGATGCATAACTACATCACACATTAGTTGATGTACAAACAAAATGACACATAACTACATCACACATTAGCGGATATACAAACAAAATGACACATAACTACATCACACATTAGCGGATATACAAACAAAATGACGCATAACTACATCACACATTAGCTGATGTACAAACAAAATGACACATAACTACATCACACATTAGCTGATGTTCAAACAAAATGACGCATAACTACATCACCCATTAGCTGATGTACAAACAAAATGACGCATAACTACATCACACATTAGCTGATATACAAACAAAATGACATAACTACATCACATATTAGCTGATATACAAACAAAATGACACATAACTACATCACATATTAGCTGATATACAAACAAAATGACATAACTACATCACATATTAGCTGATATACAAACAAAATGACATAACTACATCACATATTAGCGGATATACAAACAAAATGACGCATAACTACATCACGTATTTGCTGATGTACACACAAAATGACACATAACTACATCACATATTTGCTGATGTACAAACAAAGTGATGCATAACTACATCACCCATTAGCTGATGTACAAACAAAATGACGCATAACTACATCACACATTAGCTGATATACAAACAAAATGACATAACTACATCACACATTAGCTGATATACAAACAAAATGACATAACTACATCACATATTAGCGGATATACAAACAAAATGACACATAACTACATCACACATTAGCTGATGTACAAACAAAATGACGCCTAACTACATCACATATTTGCTGATGTACACACAAAATGACACATAACTACATCACATATTTGCTGATGTACAAACAAAATGATGCATAACTACATCACCCATTAGCTGATGTACAAACAAAATGACGCATAACAACATCACGAATATTGATAAGCCCATCACGAAGTTTGCAGATTGTATGTCTTTATTGAATTTACAATTTAATAAATGTTCTGATGAATATTTTGAAACTAATTTTAACGGGTGCTGTTGCATAGGTATCAACATCCCTCCCAGTCAAATTAGTTTCAAAATATTCAACAGTTTACTTGACCTTCGCTTACAAATCGATTGCAACACACTTAAAAATGGGCGGAGCTTAGCTAGAAATGTATCCCTCTGTTGTGCCTTACATGTTGGTGTTTTCCACCCTTCATTGTCTTCTATTTGTTCTAATAAGGTGTTCCCACTTTGACATCATACATCTGGTTATCTACTGTGTATAAGACCAAATGTCATCAAATTAGAGAGATTCATCACTAGCTATGACCTGCCCATTTTTGTCAAGCTCCGCCCACTTTTATCTGTGTTGGAATCGGGTTGAACCCTGAATTCCAATGATCTAATTTCAAGGTAATTATACACGTAAGCTGTTAAATATTTTGAAACTAATTTAATAGTGAGCTGTTGCTGCCTATTGCAGCAACAGCTCACAGTCAAATTTGTTTTTAAAATAGTCAACAGAGTGTTTATTAAATTGTAAATTGATCAAAGATATACAATTCATAGATGGGCAGCTAAATTTTTGTGACAGAGCTGTATGTCATTTTGATTATGACATCATGTGATGTATTTGATTATGACATCATGTGATGTATTTGATTATGACGTGATGTATTTGATTATGACATCATGTGATGTGTTTGATTGTGACATCATGTGATGTATTTGATTGTGACAACATGTGATGTATTTGATTATGACATCATGTGATGTATTTGATTATGACATCATGTGGTGTATTTGATTATGACATCATGTGATGTATTTGATTATGACATCATGTGATGTGTTTGATTGTGACATCATGTGATGTAGTTGATTATGACATCATGTGATGTGTTTGATTGTGACATCATGTGATGTATTTGTTTATGACATCATGTGCTATGACCTGCCCATTTTTGTCAAGCTCCGCCCACTTTTATATGTGTTGGAATCGGGTTGAACCCTGAATTCCAATGATCTAATTTCAAGGTAATTATACACGTAAGCTGTTAAATATTTTGAAACTAATTTAATAGTGAGCTGTTGCTGCCTATTGCAGCAACAGCTCACAGTCAAATTTGTTTTTAAAATAGTCAACAGAGTGTTTATTAAATTGTAAATTGATCAAAGATATACAATTCATAGATGGGCAGCTAAATTTTTGTGACAGAGCTGTATGTCATTTTGATTATGACATCATGTGATGTATTTGATTATGACATCATGTGATGTATTTGATTATGACGTGATGTATTTGATTATGACATCATGTGATGTGTTTGATTGTGACATCATGTGATGTATTTGATTGTGACAACATGTGATGTATTTGATTATGACATCATGTGATGTATTTGATTATGACATCATGTGATGTATTTGATTATGACATCATGTGATGTATTTGATTATGACATCATGTGATGTGTTTGATTGTGACATCATGTGATGTAGTTGATTATGACATCATGTGATGTGTTTGATTGTGACATCATGTGATGTATTTGATTATGACATCATGTGATGTGTTTGATTGTGACATCATGTGATGTATTTGATTGTGACAACATGTGATGTATTTGATTATGACATCATGTGATGTATTTGATTATGACATCATGTGATGTATTTAATTATGACATCATGTGATGTATTTGATTATGACATCATGTGATGTGTTTGATTGTGACATCATGTGATGTATTTGATTATGACATCATGTGATGTGTTTGATTGTGACATAATGTGATGTATTTGATTATGACATCATGTGATGTGTTTGATTGTGACATCATGTGATGTATTTGATTATGACATCATGTGATGTGTTTGATTGTGACATCATGTGATGTATTTGATTATTACATCATGTGATGTGTTTGATTGTGACATCATGTGATGTATTTGATTGTGACACCATGTGATGTGTAAGCATTGTTTGATTATGATGTAAGATGCTTGAGCGGCAGATCGACTCTTCCAATAGCTAGTTAGCTTTGCCTAATTCTTTGTCGATGAAAAACAACCAGAATCTTTCATTCTTATGCAAATTGTTGCAAATACTGTGTCATGACCAGGAATTTTTTATCCGAGTTGGAGGATACACATTCTACTTAAGAATAGTACTTAGCAGATGTACTATTATGATAATGTGTATTATCTAGTCTAGCTCAAAATAAACAATTAAAAAACTCCACACTCTCCATGGTCCTGCCCATACTGTGTCCGGGAATTACCATTAGCCTCCAGGTACCAAGTTAATTCCCAACTACAGTCAGATTCTTTTTGAATTTTTGCCTTTTGACTGCAGTGAGCAAGTTCTAATTACTGGTGTAATGGATGAAAAAGGGAAATCATCGCAGGGGCAGGTTGTATTAATCTAGAATTTATACATTCATGCCATAATGATTGTTTGAATTTTCCTTAAATTGACACATTGTTTTAAAATGGTAGCCATTGTTGGAGTCGCTCCATTACCCGGTAACTTTTTAATCTCATCCGGGTACTCAGTTAATTTCTCTTGCGACTCTTTTCCTTCCAAGATGGCGGCGCCCATGATTTACATTTTGCTTTGGCTTGGCATGTCTATGCACTCAGTTTTTAAGCTGATCATTAGCTCTCCCTTCATTGTCGAGGGTGTTTGTAGCGATCGATCTTAATTTCTTGGTTATTTTGACGTTAGATAATCTCCAAGTTGTGGTTATAAAATTTTCAAATAATTTCCTGCCTAAAACCTGATTACCATGTGCAGCATTTTAATTCTTATTCTGTGTTCGCAGAAAGTGAAGGGGCAGGGCAAGGCTCCACCAGACACCCTCCGGTCACGCTGCAATTGCTTCACGAAGTGGAAGTTTGCAGGGCATCACTGTGTCGCCTGTGCTAAATGTAAAGTTGGGAGTCCTTGCGACGTATGTGTTAAGTGGTCATCAGATTTAGTGGCTGAGTTTGATCGTGATCGACGTGCATGCGCTGAGAGGATCGCGAAGGACAAGGCGGCCAATGTGGATCAGGCGTCCATTTAAGGATTGGAGGAGCTCCTGAACGAGCATATGGACTCGGCCTTGGGTGTTTGGCTGGCCCAATTTAAGGCAATGTTTGAGTCGTTCCAGTCCTCAGTCCCGTTGATGCAGTCTGGTGCAGGACAACCAATCGGTCCGGCCAGTTCTGTGGAGGGACAAGCACATGCGCCTTCTCTCGCGCCGGCTCAAGAGCCGACGGCGGAGGAGGAAGATCTTCTGATGGAAGACTGGCATGGCAGAGCTTTCTCAGATGATGGATTCCGGTCTTTCCCCTGGGTTTTGTACAGGTCTGTCAGTCAGGTGGAGATGTCGACGTTCCGTCTGGCATCTTCCACCCGGATTTCGCTCTATTTGGAGTGCCGTCCAAGCCGTGTTTTACGGCTCCCATCGCCATCGCGGATGCAGGTATGCCAGCTCCTCTCGGAGTCCCATGTCCTGCCGTATTAGCGGACATAGTCCTGGTTCCTGTGCAGGGGCCGATGGATTGCAGTGATTCCGTGTCAAGTGATTCGCTAGACACTGGAGCCGTGAGTAGTCTAGCCATGGACCCGTTTCAAATTGGAAGTTTGGTCCGTAGCTCTCATTATTGATCATCGGTGGCCTTCTCATCCAAGGTTGAGAAGGAAGATGAAAATGGCAGTCCTTTAAAGGATGAGTCATCATTCTGTACCAAAGCTGAATGGGTGCAGGTCCTTGGCTGGAAGTCCGACCATCTCGAGTTGACGTCTGACCAGGGATCTCAGCGCGATCCGGCTATGGAACGGATGTCATAACGTGCGGCTAGCACTCTGTCAAGTGGCTCTTTGGCCATGCCTACCCTTCCATTAGATACTCAGTCTTCTGATATATTGGAAGTCGCGGCATAGCGTCTGGTTCAGCCGGAGTATACGCTTCTGAAGGCCCCTAAGGGGATAAGGAGTAGGGTCCATTTTCCGGAGCAGACCTACCATCAGTATGCCCGCGTTCAGGGAATGTGAAGCGCTGAACAGGCCATTGGCTGGGAAATCCAAAGGTCGTTCTCGACCGTTGGTTTTACAGACTAGCAAACATACTTTCAATGAGCTGACGCTTATTGAGAATGCGGCGAGAGTGGCTATGGCTGCTCTCTCGCAAAGCTGTACCATCCTGCAGGGGATGCTGACCTGCGTGGCAGAAGGTGGGAAAGTGTCCCAGGATTGCCTGGCCATGGTGATCACGAGGACATTGGCGGCTCGGCAAGACAAGCTCTCTAAGGTGGTGTCCATGGTTGCAGAGCAGGAGGTTGTCGACAAGTCGTGGAAGTCAATTGAAAGGAGTCAGCCGCAACAGTCCTATAAGCAACACTGACAGGACAGGAGAAGCAGTGACTGAGATTGGCCTTCCATCAGTCTGGTCGTTATGCCCATCGGGCATCCGGTTCTCAGGGACCTGGCCATTCATCATCATACAAGTCCTCTGATAAGAGGCTGTATGAAGATGATAGGAAGGGTGGCGGCTCAGGATGTGGCGGCTACCGTAAGGATTGCCATGGTGGTGGTTCCGGACCGTCATTTTCCAAGAAGCCGTGAGGTGGCCGTGGTGGGATGGTCCTGACATGCTTCTGGTGAGACCATTAACTGGTGGTGCCAGGAACGGAGGGAGTCGAGAGTCATAACAAAAAAGCGAATTAACGTCTTGTCGCGCAACATCGACCGCGAGCTGTGTGCAGATTCCTACCGTCGGAGGCAGATTTCAGATGTTCTCAAACTAATGGGAACAGGTGTAAGATTGTTTAGTCTGTTATTGGCTAAGAAACGGCTATGAACCGGACTGGCTCATCTGTTAATCATTAGTTCCATTAACATCGACTCCCGTATGGACTCCCATTCCAAGGGAATTCGATCGTCTAGATGTCATTTGCTCAGATATCAAAGATCTTCAGCGAAAGAATGTGATTCATTTAGTCCGCAATCAGTCCTCCCTGGGCTTCCATTCAATAATTTTAAACATTCCAAAATGCACCGGAGGTTGGAGACCGATTCTCAACCTCATACCGCTGAACAAATTCATTCTTTCACCAAAATTTCAGATGGAGACTGGCAGCGGTGGGTGATGACAGGGCTGAGAAAAGGCATGTGGGCAGTATCGATAGAGCTGAAGGACGCATATTTTCATATTCCAATGTCAATTCCTTTTCAGAAATACCTTCGCTTTGCGTTCCAAGACAATGTCTGGGAGTTCAATGCATTACCATTCGGTCTGACTACAGCCCCGAGGGTCTTCACCAAAGTGGTTCTCGCCATGACTTCTTATCTTCGCAGGAGAAACATAGCTGTTCATACTTACATAGACGACTGGCTGCTGAAGGCTGGAATCCAGTCACTGCACAACAATCTTCAGGTAGTCCTAGCCTTACTAAAGGACCTTTGATGGATTGTGAATCTAGAGAAATCAGAATTGACTCCATCCCAGGAGTTTGTGTATCTGGGAATTCTTTACAATCTCAGGGACGGTGTTGCTTTTCCGACGGAGAGCAGAGTCAAGAGTTTGCATGCAGTTCTGGGGTCAATTTCTCTAGGAGTCTATCTGACAGCGCGTCAATTTCTCAGAATACTGGGTTTGCTAGTATTTCTGGAGAAGGTGGTGCCTTATGCGGCACTCGGGCACAGGCTGATTCAGATGTATTTGATGTCATTCTGGTCTCAGAGAACGGATCCGTTATCACTGAGGATTCCAGTAAAAGAACCATTGATATTCCATCTTCAGTGGTGGTTATCAGAACAGAATCTCCTGCGAGGTGTTCCTCTACAATCTCCTCAACCACAGATGCCCATCTTCACAGATGCGTTGACCACGGGTTGGGGGGTGGGGAGTATTGGATGATCTGTCAGTGTCAGAGGAATGGGATCGGACCAATGCGCAGAAACATATAAATGTTCTCAAATTATTAGTGGTGGCATTAGCACGACGAAAATTTGAGAGCTTAATCCGAGAAGATTGTCCTAATAAGGACAGACAACTCCACAGTGGTGTCCTATTTGAACCGCCAAGGCGGGACAAGGTCGCCAGAGTTGTGCATGATGATATGGAACCTGCTGCTGTGGTGCCAAGAAAGGAATGTTACTCTTCGGGCAGCATACATTCCAGGAAGATTGAACATCCTTGCGGATGCTCTCAGTCGAAGGATGGTTTGTCATCCGACGGAATAAACGAAATCACAGATTTATTTTTTCACGAGAGAGTTGATACTTACCTCCCTAATACTCTTTGATATTGCTAAATATCGACTTTCACTCAATAAAACACTCGGATTAAAAAAGTTAGGTTCCCCTACTGGGCAGGGAGTTAGAGGGCAGTCCGGCGGATGCCAGCCTCACCACCGCGCATGCGCAGACTAGCACCCTCTGACTAATTTATTGGCTGACATCATGCAACTTACAAGAGCCTGAAGACCGAGCCTCTGTGGGGTGGAGAGGCTGGGTCCATATTAGGGAAGTAAGTATCAACTCTCTCGTGAAAAAAGAAATGTGTGATTTCGTTTATTTCACTTCAAGAGTATACTTACCTCCCTAATACGCTTTGATATTGCCAGAATTCGACAGGGAATTCGGCGGGAGGGAGGCGAGGTCAAAAGACCAGCTCTTCCCTATGTGCTTTTCTGCGTTTAAGGCACTTAAACTTCTGAAACTGTGTGAAAACACAATCAGGATTAGATGAAGATCGGCTAACACAAACCGATGGATGAGAGATGACCGAATGTCATATGCGCTCCCCCTCCCCCTTCGTGGGAGGAAGACTGAATGACCTCAATGTCCCATACGCTCCCTACATACAAGTGCCATGTACTATAGGACAAGAGACGAAAAGGCTCCATTTTCGTATACTCTCAATAATGAGCCACATAAAACACATACCATCACCATTTTAATAACAAAGGGTCACGTGACAATACAATTAACAAGGAACAAAACATAAACAAGACTGACCTTGTTGAGTTTGGCTGCTGACATCATCTTCCCAGTGGTGAAGACTGATGCAGTCCCAAAAAAGTGGTTGTTCCCATTAATTAATTGTGATATATATATATAAGTAATGAGGAAACCTCATCAAAAATGTACACCTAATTATTTTTTCAAAATCGATAAGGTGAGAGGACTCGAGGTGTCACGGAGATAATGGTCTGTAAAACTTGACTCACAATGCCACTGAGCTACCGACATAATGTCATCCACAGGGACCCCATTAAATAGAGGAATGGAAGCCACTACGCGCCGGACACTGTGAGCCTTGGCCATGTCAACTTGTTTACCCATGGCGGATTTATGACAAAATTTAATACACTCACAATCCACCTGGAAATGGTGTCCTTAGACGCCCTGCCATGGGGTTCAATATATGACACCCATAACGCTGCCGGGTCTGACATGGCCACCTCCACCTCGAGCCTGCAGGGGATGGTATGCAGGGGGTGCTGCGCAAACGCACTCCCTACGGAGCACCTCAAACTGTTCGCGCAGTGCCCTCTGGTTGTTGACAAGAGTGACCATCTCCTGGAGGTGCTTGCATCCCTCACCTCCAAAGAGACCAGGACCTGCCATAGGCGTATGCAGCAGCCTATTGTACAGGTACTGGGACGGGCACAGGTTGTCCAACGCAAACGTGCGCCTCGCCCGGACACTTCTGGTCACAGCCCGAGTCTCAAACAATCCAGAGCCAGGTTGATTCCATCCTGGATGGCTCTCTGGGCCGTTATCGGGCTCGGCTGGCATGATGCGGATGCTGTCACTACCCCTTGCAACAGCTTGGAGACATGAGATAGCACCGCAATAGACGCTCTCCCACTCTCCTCCGCATCAGGCAACGCGGTATTGGCCGAACACAACGCATTTGAACACAGCGCTCCCGTGTCAGAACGGGAGCCTGGCTGCGTGTCTTCACCTAATGCAGCGCGGTCATCAACGCTCGGTTTAGGTACCACACCGTACCTCTGATACTCCACGGGTATGATGCGGCAGCGCCTTGCAACCTCGCGAGGGGCCTTCGCGAGACATCCATTCGCCTTGGTGGATGTCTCCGCCGCCGAGAACATATCAACGATATGTTCTGCCAGCGGCAGAGATGGCATGGCACTAACAGTCGACTTACCAGCTAACTACGGCCGGTGGTCTCACTGGCTAGCTGACTGTTCCACGGGCAGGTCTGGCCTGACGCTTATAAGCCATTGACAAGCGTCTGACCAATCCTCCTCCGTGGCTACCTGCGAGAGCTCTACAAGACGAGGGCCTTCGTCTTCCTCCTGAGCATTCGCAGGCGAGCTTGAAGCTGGATAGCTTGACACTCCTGGCAAGCCAGAGAAAGCATGCGGGCCCGAAAGTGCAGGCATGCTAATCTGACTGGCTTGTCCAGGAGTAGGCGCCGTGGTATTGCGTGGGGCGCTTACCGCCACACCACGGCCCTGGCCAGAACCAGTTATACTCTCGGCAAGCCGAGGTATGCGGAACAACTGGCCATCAGGTCCAACCTGGGCCACCCTCTGAGCCGTGAATTCTACTCCTGCATGAGTAGAACCGTGGACAATGTTGCCTGTATTCCCCGTGAGGGGTGCACAGACGTCAATGTCCATGGTCACGGCATCGGAAGGAGAACCCAGCAGATAATCCTCTTCCTCCTGGCCAGAAAGATTAGACTCCGGGTCAGCAAAGAGAGCTAACCCGGACTGGCCAGGAAAGGTGCCATAGGAGGTACTGGCACCTGCGGTGTGCGGATACCCCTAGGCTGATAAGCAGTCACCAGGTTCCAGCAACAACCGTCCACGGACCACCGGCGCGGCAAGCCTGCTGCCAGTGTCCTGGAACGCCCCCTCTAATGGGGCCACCTCTGAATCATCGAAAACTGATAGCGGCCTAAAAAACCCAGATTCAGAGGCGGGATTATCTGCTCCGAAGCAGACAAAGAGGACAACAAAGGATTTAATCCAGGAAGCATGCTACGGAGCAACTCTGGAACCAAATCCTTGATTGTCCTCTTCATCTCTCCCAACATCTCACTACGGAAGGCCTCCATGTCCACTGAGGACGAGGCCTTCCTTTTACTCTTTTTACCTGCTACCTCTCTCGTCTGTTTCCTCTCTTCCTCCCCGACCTTATCCTTCGCCTGCAAAGATAAGAACTCAGCCATTAGATCGCCCCCCCCCCCACTGCTTACATACATCACATTTAAGCAATGGGCCACAAGGACTACATTGAAAGCATAGATGCGGAATGAATCTCTCCTTTAGGAAATGACCACAGGACGGACAACCAGGTCTCTGAAACAGGGCAGAAGACGATGACAATGAGTAATTTAGTTAAGGTTAGAAAACTCAAAACCAAAATAAAAGGAGAGGAAAAAGTGATCATAAAGAGCACCTATCAAATATTAGAAAACCAGCGTTGGGCAAAACTTTAAATGTTAATAAAGTGCAAGGCTGATTATGACGTCATAATTTCAAGAAAGAAATTAAATCGATCCGAAACAAACATCCAGGTGTAAGGACGAATTGTATTCATATCCAGAACATCTGACTAGAAAGGATAGAATATTCAGGCTACACAAACATCAGATAAACAATGATAAAATGGCAAAGGTTTATATAATTATTTTTAAAAATAAGAGAAGTGCCTCATATCATTAACTAGAATACCTGATTCTTTGCATAGGCAAACCATCCAATCTGATGAACTGGAACACTCCACCAAGACTATGACCTCTTAACTCTCTCTAACGTCAGGGGAAAGTAATTGGACCACGAGGGCAAAGTGAGAAGACCTTCTTACGAGGCCTCCGAATCACTGGACATAGACTTTTTGGTTAGATAACCTAACAGTATTAGTAGGAAATGGAACCTTGGTGGAGAGAAACAAACCCTCTGTTGATGTGATGTCCTGTACAATCATAGACAGATAACTGTGGACATAAACACAAAGAGAGATTAGTATTACATAGCGCCATTTTGAAATAAACCAACTATATTAGGTGCTTATCACGATAAACGCGAGTCCCGGAAACACATTACACTGGGATAAACTCGCTAAAATATACTAGAAGTCACCTGATGGATAGGTCCTGGGCCCTCATCTGGCGAATTAATGTGATCTGCCATCTCTACAGGTGCTAACACTTCTAATAATTTGCTTAAATGACTTAAAAATAGATTAGAAAAGTTTTGAGCATGAAAACATGTGTTGACCCTCTGCCAATAAATTAGCAAAGAGAAAGTGCTAGTCTGCGCATGCGCGGTGGTGGGGCTGGCATCCGCCGGACTGCCCTCTGACGCCCTGCCCAGTGGGGGCACCTAACTTTTTTAATCTGAGTGTTTTATTGAGTGAAAGCCAATATTTAGCAATATCAAAGAGTATTAGGGAGGTAAGTATACTCTTGAAGTGAAATGGCAGCTCAACCAATCGGTAGCTGAGGTTCTATTCAAACATTGGGCAAACCAAATGTGGATCTATTTGCGATGAAGGGAAATGGAAAGATAATCACACACGTGTCACCGATCCCCGACCCACCACTGGTGATAAGTTTGAAAGGAATGTATGCGTACGCCTATCCTCCAATGATTCTCATCCCAAAAGTTCTTGCAATGATAAGAGAGGGCATATGCCAAGTACTACTGATCGCCCCTCATTGGCCAGGCTGATGATGGTTTATGGATCTGCTGGACCTTCTGGTCTGCAATCCAATCCCTCTTCCAGACAGAAAGGATCTGATATTTCAGAACAAGGGTCTGTATCACCACGACAGACCGGAGATGTTCCAATTGACTGCATGGATGTTATCAAGCAGCGAGCAATTGAGGGTGGCTTTTCTAAGCAAGCAGCGAAATTTGTCGCTTCAGCCAGAAGGGAGTAAACCACCAGAACATATAATTATAGAATCAACAAATTTACAGAATGGTGTAAGAGACGAGATAATCCCTTTTCTACATCTGTTCAACACGTAGCAGATTTTATCTCATTTATACGAGGTTGACAAACTTGTACCTTCAAACCCAGCAGCATATAAGTCTGCATTAGATTCAGTCCTTCCCAGTCTGGCCTTAGTAGTAGTAGGAGTGGAGAACTACACCTTAGATGACGTTATTAAAGGAATGAGCAATTTGCGACCTAGACAGCCAATTCCTATCCCAGCATGGAATCTATCTCTTGTTCTACAGGTTTTAGGGCATGCTCCCTTTGAACCAATTAGATCTATTGATATTAAACTGTTGACTATTAACTCAGTTTTCTTGATTGCAGCAGCATCGGCAAGAAGGAGAAGAAAAATTCATACGCTTTCTGCCGAACAAGACCGTTTCGTCGTTACGGGTGAGGGTTTAAGACTATTACCACATCTTTGTTTCCTGGCAAAGAATCAGTCACTTAAATATCCAGGACAGCCGATATTGTTTGCCACGTTTAGCTAGGCATGACCCAAGCTCTTCTGCTTGGTGTCCTGTCAGATGTCTGAAGATGTATAAGAAACATACTGAGGAGTGGAGAGATGATCCAAAATCTCTGGTTATGTCTCAAATCTCATCTTCGCGCCTCGTAAGACACTATTTTTCGTTGGATAGTCGATGCTATTCAGATGTCGCATAAAATCCTAACAGGAAAGCAGATTGATCGTGCGAATGCCCATCAAGTCCGAGCACTAGCAGCAGCATCGGCCCTTTATAAGGGTGTCTCTTTAGGGGAGGTGATATCTGTAGCAGAATGGCATGCCGAGTCTAATTTCTACCTTCAAAATATCTCCAGTGCACTTAATCCGGTAGGCATCGCCAATTTATCGAATCTCACTTAAAGCCACGTCCGACCATTGTTTACACATACATCTTACATCTTAGGGTTTTTCCACAGGCACTGGCACTGGTGATGCACATGACCCATGAATGACCATGGATTGGGCGAAGCTCCTGCGATGATCAAGAAAGATGAAGCACTCAGAATGGTGAGTGTTTTCTTGGTTTAAATGACTAATATTAATTTACTTAGTCGAATTCCCAGACTGATTAGGTAAAATTCTGGTTCAAGGGAGATGGTGGGACCTAAGCGTATGCTGGGGTTCCCAGTCTCTTCACAACCTTCTCTTTCGGATGGTAGATGAGAGCTGTTTTGAGCCTCACTTCCTCCCACTGGAATTTCTTGACTGTCAAAATCCGGAGTTTATCATAATACTACATCGGGTAAGTATTATTCGAAGTAGAATAAAAAAAGCATCGGCTTTTGTTTCTACAAGAATTGATAATGCTTACCAGATGTACTGTGGCCCTCTCAGCCGCCCCACTGAGGTGAGGCTGAGCTGCTTTTGCTGTTTGTCAAGACAAATATAAGACGAATCTGACTGTAGTTGGGAATTGACTTGGTACCTGGAGGCTAATGGTATCCTGGACACAGTATGGGTAGGACCATAGAGTGAAGAGTTTTAATTGTTTATTTTGAGCTAGAATAGATCATAGACATTATCATAATAGAACATCTGTTAAGTATTATCAATTCTTGAAGACACAAAAGCAGATGCTTTTTTGATTCTCACAAGTTAATTAATATGAGGAGCAGAGTGATCGAGTATTAAGTTCACTGACCATCGAAGAATCAAAGCGTATCCAGGCCGCAATTGTTTTTCTGATAAATCTGTGCTGCGGACTCGCCCCATTTGTTAAAGGCTGTGATAGATAATTACGTCTAGTATCGAATGTGTTAATGGACCTTATAGTACCTCTTAACAGTCTGTCTGCTGAATCTCTGCAGACTATCTTTTCCACTGGAGTAACTGGATATGCTGAATATTTTGAAAACAATTTGACTGAAAGTTGTTGGTGGCCAAGCCACCAACAACTTTCAGTCAAATTGTTTGCAAAATATTCGCCCAGTCTATAGCCATTGCCCATTGAGATTATTGTCATGTGGCTTGTAGCTGTCAGACAGTTAAACTACTTGTTATCTATCTATACCCTGAAATAAGAATTTTAAAGAAAGTTTAAGAAACGGACATAGGATATTTGATTAAGCTGTGTCAGTGTTCACAAACTATATATATTATTGTTAATAATCTGTTGGAATTGATACAAATATTGTTTTATAATGTACGGCTTGCACAGAAAAGCTCGCGTTCTTATCCCCCTTGCCAGCACTACTTTTCTTGTTCAAACTTTAACTTTATGTTGTCAAGGATTTAGAGAACAGTTTTTGTATGTAACCATTCAAGCCTTTTATGGCTTTCATGCCCTGTAGTATCAGTGTGTGCATACATTTCTAACTATGCCTCCCATTTCTAGCTATGTCCCACCCATTTCTAGCTAAACCGCTCCCATTTCTAGCTAAGTCTCACCCATTTCTAGCTCTGCCTCCCCCATTTCTAGCAATGCCTTACATTTCTAACTATGCCTTGCACATTTCTAGCTATCTCCCACCCATTTATGGTTATGTCCCACCCATTTCTAGCTATGTCCCACCCATTTCTAGCTATGTCCCACCCATTTCTAACTATGCCTTACACTTATACCCTGCACATTTCTAGCTATGCCTCACATTACTTGCTATACCTCTCCCATTTCTAGCTGTCCCACCAATTTTTAGCCATGTCCCACCCATTTATAGTTATGTCCCACCCATTTCTAGCTATGTCCCACCCATTTCTAGCTATGTCCCACCCATTTCTACCTATGCCTTACACTTATACCCTGCACATTTCTAGCTATGCCTCACATTGCTTGCTATACCTCTCCCATTTCTAGCTGTCCCACCAATTTTTAGCCATGTCCCACCCATTTTTAGCTATGTTCCACCCATTTTAGCTGTGTCCCACCCATTTAGCTAAGTTCTGCCATCTTTTTACAGCATGTTGTGATCGATTTAAAACTGAAACCTGAACAAATTTCAGTGTAACTACAGGTTAGCTGTTGGATATTTAAAAATTTTGTTTCAAAATATTCAACAGAAAGTTTATTAAATTGTAAGTTTACATCAGTGACATACAATTCATACAGTTTCTTGACAGACTTTCCAATTTTTCTGACAAAGCTATATCATTTTAATGGTGACGTCAGCTAACATGTCATGTAATTGATTATGACATCAGATACTTAAGTGGCAGATCACATCCCTATATTAGGATTGTTTTGTCCAAATTTTAACAAATCCCAAGCTAGTAGTCATGGTAATTATTCTTGCTATGATTAGTATTTTCACCCTTTTATGTCGAAGCCAGCCATAACCGGCTCTTACAGTGGTCTTGTGGAATGTTCATCTGCAGGCCAAAAAAATACTATTTTTGAAAATTTACCACAGAATTGACAAGCTCAATAACCGAGCCATTCATTGCAATAGTAAATTTTTTTTAATAGTCGGCCTGGAAATAGTCATGCAATGAGCAAATATTGGATTTTCTTGAACAATTTGCAACAGCGCCAGTCAAATTGGTTTCAAAATACTCAACTGAATATTTATAAAATCTTCAGGGAATTTTATGTTTTGGCCTTTTGGGTTCAAAGGGTTAAAGTAGCCATACCTGGACTCATAGAGTTTGCAGAAAAAGGAATTTATATAGTACATAGCACTCTATTACTGCTAGTCATTAGCTTCTTTTACCAGATCAGATCAGACATCAACTTAACTATTTAGCCCTCAAATTTATTCAAAAAAATTTTAATTTATCATAGAAAATGCCCATTTGCAGACCAAGAGAAGACTATTTTTGAAAATTTACTAGTGGAATGACTGGCTCGGTTATCGAGCCAGTCATGCCAGTGGTGAATTAAAAAAAATTGTCTCCTATTGGTCTGCAAATGGACATTTCTCAACACCATTGCAGAAGGCATTTTTGGCTGATATGAGTGTTACAGGGTTAATTAAGACAGTACAACTGATACATTTGCACTGGGACCCCACATTTACAGTGCCCCAATAAAGTAACCTTCAAATTACACACGCATGTATGCCACACCTATAAGACTCATGTGGCCAAATCACACAACCTTATGGGCATCAGTGGCATTGCAGTTGAAATGGGCCTCTAACTTTTGCGTGATCCTAATGGCAGTTCCGAAGGGTAAGAATTTCTGAAACTGTACAGGGACCCCTGAGTCCTAAGTTTGGCCCTGGATCAGCTTTAAGTATTCTAGTGTACTTAAGTACCTTTTGTAAGCCTGGCCCGTTGTCTCTTAATTGTTGAAAGTAAAGATGGATTTTTGGCCCATAACAATGGTGGTTCTTAAAGAACAGATTGTCTTCATAAGCTCTTGAGGCTTGTCTTAAGGGACCACCATCTTTACTGGCATGAGGAGGTCTCTTAAGTGTGTTTGGCAGTGAGGTGGGTTTGTAGTCTTTAGTTAACCCTTAGCACACTGATGTCTATATTCTATCTTTTACAGTGTCCATAGACGAGAAACTAGTGTACATTTTTCAACAATTTTGGTGGGCAATGTTGCTGTCTATGACAGCGCCATCTTCCACCAAATGTGTATAAAAATGAACACCAGTTCATCTTTTAATTTAATTTGAAAATTAACAATTTTGACATCCGAGTGGTAAAGGTTAAAGTGTTATTAGATATCAGAGAAACTATCAGGGTAAATCTGTGCAATAAAATGTCTCAGAAATAAACAATTAATTGAATAATGTTAGTTATTTCTTTGATTTTAGCATGACTTTACAAAGTAAAACGAGCTAAATTGTGATACCCTCCACGTCCTCCTTGCTAAAACCTAGTTTTTATTATCAGTTTATATCTCATGTTTGGTCAAGCATACAGGACACATTCCTCCTTATGGTGAGAGCACATGACACATATGACCTTGGCATCAAAAGGCCAAGGTCAGTGTGATAATGAGAAAACTTAGTGGTTTTTTCCAACAGTAACATTTTGCATTTACCTCATTAACTGATACAGCTGAGCTCATGTTGTGTTCATCATTAATCATGCTGCACCCTAACTTGGACACTTTCTAATGAGAGGGCATGAGAAAGTTACTTCAAGATCAAAGGTCAGGTCATTCAGATAAGTATATTGATAAGTCGTCTATATATGTATTAAGGTGTTAATAACTACGTCTTGACAACAGTACTTCGGTTCTTAAGCCTGACGCTTGATTACTTAGTTGTGTAATCCAGAAAGTCGACGGTGTGAGCTTGTTTTGTGGGGCCCCTTTTATACCCTTTTTGGCGGCCTGGTGTTGGCAGCCTTTAGAGGGTGGTTGTGCGCATGTGTCTGCGCATGCGCAGTTGGGAGACTGGGTGGGTAGTCTGGTGGCTTTGGTGGTTTGGCGGCCCGGTGGCTTGGCGGCTTTTTGGTGGTTTTGGCAGCCTTTGACGGTTTTTTGTTCTTTATGAGTGGAGGCTTTTGTTGGGGGGGAGGGGAGGGGGCTTTGGAGTAGGGCACTTGTGGTAGTTGGCTGTAGTGTTCTTGTGGCAGGTGGGTATAAGATGATTTCAGCGGTTTAGGGGTTAATGTCCTCAGTTTGTTTATGAGGGAATGATTCAGACTTTATAGCGTTTCGTTCATAAAACTTTGAACTCATCAGAGGCAATAGTGCTTTTTGTGGCGTATTTCGTATGGGGTTCGTGTCCCATATGGTGTGTGCGTGAGTGTATGTGAGCATGCATGGGGTGTTGTGGGTGTTTGAGAGTGGTGCTTGTGCATGTGTGAAGGCGTGGCGGGTGGCGCATGGCGTGAAATATCAAGAATGACAGTAATTCTAAAGTTGTATACTGTATAATCTTTTTAAATAATTGTGATAAGGCTCATAGTGCCCAGATTTAGATTATATGTATGATTATAACTTATTATTTGTAACAAATTAAACAGTAAACAATGAAGATCCGGAGAGTTTGTCCTCTTGTTTGTTAACAAAGTCCCTTCGTTTGGTGGTTTGGAACAAGTTGTGTCCTCGGTGGTTTGGTCTGGAAAGGTCTTCGTCCAGATCGGAAATTATTTTTAAAATTCCTGAATATCTTGATCGAATGGCACATGGATACTGTGTAAGTCCATATGCGCCACTGCCTGCTTGCATAAGTTCATTTCCATAATTTTATCTATGCACTTTTTTAGCACTAAATAACATCCGTGACAGGTGGTGTTATATTGGTCACACGTGCAGTTTTTCATCCCGTTGGATTTAACAATATAGGTTAACGTCTTATGCAGGCCGGCATCCAGTCCTCTTCACTGGGTCTTCTATGTTGACGCAGAATATACGGCTCCATGATGACGGTATAGAGACAGCCGGTGGTGAGGGCAAGATCAGGGACCCCGAGCTATAGATGCTTGATGGGGTCCTGCTTTCCTCTGAGTAAGGCTTATGTGTGGGCTTCTCAGTCTGTGTCCCAGATGGGCCTGCCACATCTGAAAGAGCATCCAGCGCATCATCCAATGGAAAGATGGCATATTATGAGTTGTCATTATTGTATTTCGGGATGGTGTATCTCATTGGATACAGTTTCAGAAACTCACTCACCTCTGTTGGTAAATCTGCTGGATGCATGACGGTGGGTGTCCCTATGTCTGGTGAAAAGAGAGGGTCTGGTCTGGAATCTAGGAACTTCATTTTCGTCTTCTTGATGGGAGGGCCCGGGCGAACGAGTTGTACTCCCCCCCCCCCCATGGCTATCTCCGAAGAGGTGAGCAGAGATCTGATCGACCCATCCCCCTTACCGTTGGCCCTCCACAGATGTTTTAGGTATTCCAGTCTTTTGAAGTGCATAAATTTTGGCAGATTACATGAAGCTCAAACCCACTTGCATAGGCCTGTGTGGGAAGCTTCAGGACGCACGCATCTGCATAATCTTTCTTGCAGATGTGTCATTTGTGTCTGGACATGTTTATTGTAATGATGTTGTGAGAGGTTGTTGGGGATGTTTATGATGTCAGCCGCCTCAGTTGACAAGGACGTCATAAGTATGATGTCATAAAGGGTAAGTTTTAAGGAGGGGAACTACTGCGGTTAATGAAAAGGTATGAAAAAATCTTGGACGCAGCAGGTTCTAAAAGGATATTAACAACGTATGTGGGTGTTGGGTTAGACCCACATGAAAAAGCGCGTCCTCACCCTGCTAAGTTAATTCATATTGGTTCCATGGTGTGGAGTTGGTGAATCCAATGGGATTCTTTGGATCTCCTCCATGGTGTTGGCTCTGGGTCTGCTGGGTCGGTGGAGAGTACCTGAATGATACAGTTGCTCATGTGGGCTTTTGTCTGGTTGTTTTTGTTGAAGTGTCGTGAGACTGGGGTGTCATAACTTTCTTTTTTTGTGGAGATTAGTTATGGACCTAAGATGTTCTTGAATCCTTCTTTTGAATGGTCTCAACATCTCTTCCACGTATTGTTTGTGGCAAAGTTTGCAGTTTAGCAAATCAGACTACGTTGCGTGTCTGGCAATTGCCTATGATTTTGCATCTATACATTAATCCAGTATGGTGGCTTTTGATGAACCTCTTTTTCTCCATATTGTTGCAGATGGTGCAGTTTTTGGTGGTGCATTCTAGGAAGATGTTGCGGTGTGGGTGTACAACATCGGCGGGGTCTGGGAGTCTGGCCAGGACTAGGTGGGCCTTAATAGTTTTGTTCCTCCAATAGCCGAATAGTGGTTTCTCTGGAAATGCATCCCTGCATCTCTGGCTGGCTTGGAGGATGGGCCAGTATTTGTTAAACACTTTTTTGAGAAGCGTTCCTGTGCGGGTGAATTATAAGATTCGAATTCCGTAGGCACATACATAAGAGTTCCCTGCAATAACCTCACCAATGCAGAACAGAAGGCATTGGCTAATTTAGAGACCGATTCCTCTATTGTCATCAAAAAAGCCGACACAGGCCAAGCCACGGTTGTGCAGTCCTGAGAGGACTACATAACCGAGGCAATCGGACAACTCTCTGATGCCAGATTCAAGAACATTGGTGTCAATTTCAACAGGTTTCTTCCTCAGAACTACATGTAGTCCAACCACCCTATGAAGTTTCAGTGATCCAATAAACAGTAACAGAGTTATCACCCAGTGTGTGTGTGGTGAGTGTGAGTGAGTGAGGGTGTGTGCGTGCGTGTGGTGAGTGAGTGAGTGTGAGTAAGGGTGTGTGTGTGCATGCGAGCGAGCATGAGTGAGTGTGGGTGTTGGTGATGGGGTTTGGAGACCTCTGCGCAAAACGATGCATTTCTCTTTCTCGCTCTCTCTCTCTCTTGCTCGCTCTCTCTCTCTCTCTCTCTCTCTCTCTCTCTCTCTCTCTCTCTCTCTCTCTCTCTCTCTCTCTCTCTCTCTCTCTCTCTCTCCTCACTGTGAAATACCATTAGTATACAGTTTCAATGATCCAATAAATAGTAACAGATTTATCATCCAGTGTGTGGTGAGTGTGAGAGTGAGTGAGTGATTAAGGTGAGTGAGTGAGTGGAGGTGAGTAAGTGAGTGAGTGCAAGAGAGAGAGAGTGTGTTGGTGATGGGTTCTAGAAACCACTGCGCAAAGCATGCATTTCACTCTCCTCACTCTGTGAAATACCATTAATATACCATCACTCCGTTCAGGAAATACCATGTTTGTGTACGGTTTAATCTACACACCTGTGCATCCCTGAAATAACTGGAGAGCTAATAGTGTTGCCCTTCAGTGAAGTCACATGACCTAATAATCTTATTTGATTGGTGATTGGTTTATATAGTGCATATAGGATTCAGTGTCACCTCGCGTGATGGTATTCCCTGCTAAAACGATGAATTTGAACATCCCTGGTGGAAAATATACGAGAATATACCGTGCACAAAACGCTTGTTTTATTTATACTGAGCATCCGGGTTCTAAATCAAGATTACGGTCATGGTCTGCAAATCTGCTTGGACAGCAAATGCCTTTGTTGTGCTAAACTTTGGGCCAAATCAAATCAGTAGTCTAGTTTTTAAATACCATATAGCTCCGGACAGACATAGACCAACCGACCAGCAGGTAGGCAGACCCGATTGTAATACCATCCTCCCCTTACGGGGAGAGAGTATGAACCAGTCATGTTATTCTCCAGAGCCAGATGACCTCCCTTTATTGGTTACCATTATTAGGCCAGTGTGCAGCATTTTGTCAAATAACAGTTCCTCTTCCTCACCAAATCTTCCTTGAAGTTGCCTTTTAAGTATTCTTGCTGCCATCACAGTAGACAAGCCCATTCCGTTGCCTATTAACAAATTGAGGTTCCTGGCAACACCGGCTTGATTTCTAAGAAAGTTCGTTCAACAGCAGTGTGTCCATTCTCCAACCATTAATTTTAATCTAGAAATAAGCGAAGAGACTAATAAAGAGCTGCTGCTGCTGCTGCTGTTGATGACGATACATGTGTGGAATATCATTGCAATTTCACATGTGATACGAAAAGGAGACATGTCTCAAATACACCTATATTTAGTGTAAGCAGGCAATCAAATGCATGTACGATAGAGAATGAGAATGAGAGAGAGAGAGAGAGAGAGATGGCTATTGCAATAGACTCGCATCACTTCGTGGATAATTATGTAAAAATATGCAAAACAACTACGTACACACGCTGGCGTACCACCGCCATCCCCAAACAGAATAGGCCCTGGTATGAAAACCCCATCAGCTCTCAGTCAGAAACTGAAAAGAAGGAGCATAGAACATGAAAGTTCTCTCTCTCGCTCTCTCTCTCTCTCTCTCTCTCTCTCTCTCTCTCTCTCTCGTGGAAAAATGTGTTGCACGCCTTGCCTCGGAGTTAAGAGGAAGACATACACAAAGACGAAGAGTGGGTGCCAATATTCAGTGGAACAAAGTTTGCGTATAACAAATGAGCCTGACTCCTGCCTCATGGAGTAATTCCGTAGTTCCATGCCACAAATGAGCTATTTATATAAGATACTGTAAATTATCCCTTACTATTTTCTGCGAATGCCACAATACACTCCGGTGCAGAAATCCTTGGAATTTGGTGTTCTCGGTGCCAACATCTACAATGCTTGGAGAGGTGCCACTGTGCAAACCTGCATGATAAGTGTACTATGTACCGATCTAAAAGAAGCCAGACTGGGAGCTAATGACTGTCGCTGAGGACAAGAAACAGTGATCAAAGAAAGGCTGCATGATGTTGTTGAATATTTCGATACTAATTTGACAATGGCAGCATTAGCATCCAAATTAGTTTCAAAATGTTCAACAGCATGTTTATTAAATAGTAGAGACATAGAATTCGTACAAAGTGTCGGACTATTTTCCACCCTGCTTCACTCCTATTCTGGTACTCCTGAAGCTATGCTCATCGCCAGCTGTCTCAGATTCCACGTGTACTTCATGGTGCGACGAATCCTCCATGAGCTGGGTGCAAGCCTTCCTGATACAAACGCCTTCGACCCACAGCTCAACAGTCATAGCGTCTCAGCGGCCACCAGACTACAGAGTGAGTTCAGCGCTCACCCAGACTATCGGTGGGATGGTGGTGACAACAGCGGTCTAGGGGTTATGTACGGTGACCCGAGACATGACTACTCAGGATTCCCCTATCGAACCCCCCGACGAGTAGGCGATCGGAAGACAGCGACATTCTCGTTCGATCCAGGCTCCGACCCTGGAGCGCTGGTGCAAAATATGCACATCACTGGCTTGCGGCAGGACTATCCAGATGTGTGGAAGTACTTTGTCCCACACACCACCTCAGGCCTCACACCAGCAGGGATCGTTCGGATCAACCAGTCCCTGGAAGCACTGTGCTACTGCCTTCTTACGGCACAGACCCAGCTGCGGCATTGCATAGATGGTGTCAGCGGAGCAGAGGTCCAGGCCATGTTCATCAGTCTCGTTGAGGATATGATCATCGTGGCAGACCCCAGTAGTCTTATTGCTAAGTTCCAGCAGGGGTTGCAGAAGGCCTGTCGCAAACTTGACTGCTATTTCGCCACACCTACGGTTGATTCTGAGCAACATGATCGTGAACATCGAGGACCTCCAAGTCAGGGGCTATAACAACATGATAGTCGAGGGGAGTTACCATGGTGTCCACTTCGGCTTCAACACTGACATCAACATATCTACGCGTAGTACGAGCCATACAGTCGTTCCGACCCTGACACTGCTGCCAGTCGACATGGCAGCTCCAGGTGCCCCGACACTGCAGCCCGACTAGTCGACACGACACCACTTCCCGTGGAGCTCTACGTGTGGTGTCAGGCCTAGCTATCGTGGTGCTCAGGGTCAGCCTACTCTGCCGCTAGCAAATCAGCTATAAGACTATCCTGACTCTCTAGAGTAGCACTGGGGATCACGGTGAGACACTGAACCAGCTTGGCATGCCCTACAGCCCCTATACCCACTGCCAATATGCACATCCAAGGGCCGGAGGGTTCGGCATCGCATCCTTTTTACAGCTTGTAGTATCGCAGAGCCTTGTTCAGCTCTGGGTCCGGTGAGGCCATGGCGGTCTGCAACTGCTGGAGCACATCTGACAGACACTCCCGATCCTTGTAGAAACCTTTAGCTCACAGGAGCTGCTCGACGATACTCCCGCCCATGATAAGGTATTCGAGGAAGCAGATCTGTCCCTTGCCAAATCCTAGATAGAGCGTCACAGCTGTCAGCTCCTCTGTCAGCTCAGCACCAGAGAGCTGAGCGAGCTCATCTGGTGTCTTCTTGTAGTCCTTCAACTCCAGCCGGATGACATCATAGTACTTCTCGCATCGCATGAGCCCGGACATGTTTAAGATGTCTCAATAGAGAGATGAATATTCCTGAGTACCAACCCGGCCACCTGGCAGATGCAGACTGAGAAGATCTTATTAGCTCTCTCGACAGGTGGTGCAGATGTTTAACCACGTTGTATACTCAGTGGTTAAACAATGACGTCAACGGTACAGATCGTAAAGCAACTGCCCGAGAGCCAGGCGAGTCTTCAGAAGGTGGAGAACCTGCTGCGAACCAAGACACAGAAGTTACTGACCAAAGCAAAACCTTTGGCAGTCCATGTCGCCTGTAACGTGGCGGCGACTGTGGCCATGGTGAAGATGACAGGGGGCAATGAGGTTCTTCCTGCCACCACTGCGGCTGTCCTCGCTACAGTGGTGAGTGGAGTGGCCTGGCACTGTCGAGGAGTAACTCACCCCAACCCAAATATCGCCCTCAGTGGTGCCTCCTACACTGTTGACGCCAAGATCATGGGTGAACGTGTTACACTAATGGAGGCCACGGTTCCAGGGCTAGCAATGAGTGCAATGGCTAAGATCATCGTCGCCTATGTTTAACCCCTCTGAATAGTGAGAGATGGATCACGAGACCCCTGCAGCATATGAGCCATAGTCGAGCATGCGGACTGAGGATTGCCAATGCCTGGGAATGGTGGACTGCCCACAAGGCGTGCCCCTGCAGAGAGGGCCAGTACCCTGAGCACTGCTACCTATTCCCTTGGCCGACTGCGTGGTCCTCCTATGCCCAACTATTTCACTGGGGGTATGACTAGTAGGTTTAAGCTGTCTGTATATAGCACTATGACTCTGTCACTCACAGACCTAGAAAGCAAAGAGCTAGGCGATCTTGCTCACTTGGGCAATGCATGCCTCCGTTCAGATGACACTGTTGCTCCTATTTCCTTCCTAGACGTCGATGAGAAGAGAAACCCACGGGAGATCCCATCGCAGCGCGAGATCTCAGCGGGAACACTGATACGGTAGGACAATCGGCCATTAACAAGGCCAAGACTGTATACAAGGGGATGGGCATCAAGTAGAGGGCGACGATGCGAGGTATACTCGGAGCCGATGAGGCTGGAGCCATCAAGCTTATGGCTGAGTCCTATGCACACGACCTGGGTAAGGATCTCCTGAAACCATGGAGCTCATTGCAACAGGATGTAGAAGCTCAATATAGGTACCCTCGGCCTGAGCAATATCACAGTCGATGCCATAAAAGGTGCTACCGCTAGCCTCCAGCTACCAGAGGTGAAGAAGTCCGGGTTCTTTGGTTTGCCATTTAAGCACGTTTAACCCCCCAGGATAGTCATGGCTTCCCGTGCATGTATCATACAGATACTGGATGTACTAGACACTGTGGGTGCTGACACAGGCCCTCTACGCTATCTTCTCAGCTGCTGCTGGGATTTCATGCTTGACACCTCCATCGCATCCTTCGTATCCGCCAGAGGTGCAGGATTCCCTGCTCTGCAGGCGAAAGAGCTGGTGCAGGAAGTACTGCCGTTTAGTCTCCCAGATTTAGACAAGGCTACCGCCGACCAAGTGCTAACCGTCCTCTGCATGCATGTCTGTACCATTTGACAGTAGGCCGGCCGATGCTGGCCAGGTGGTGCTGATCATTGCCCCATCAGGACACAGGAAAAACATCTTGCTGCGGGCTCTCCTGGCCGAACATCTAAACTCTCAATACATCCTTCTGGTGTCTGACTCCGCCGCTGAGGCAGTTGACAGTAATGATCAATGGTACAATGGCCCAATCACCAAGACGCAGAACCTGCAAGCACTGATGGAGAAGCTGCTGGCAGCCCGACTGACAGAACCACTTGTTCTAGTTATCGATGACCCTGCAATGGACCAGGAGACAGTCACCTACCTCAGCAACATCACCAGGCACATCCGGCACACAAACTTTCAGAAGTACACCTGCTATGCTTCAGCTCCAAGTGTGGACGTGCCCTGCTCGAGACCATATACGACAGCCTAACCCTCAACGAGACCAAAGGGGACTTTATCGCAGGTGTACAGAGGGCAGCTGAACTGTACCGCTTCATCTTCAGCAACAAAGAGACAGGTGAGCTGTCACACTTCAAGCCATCTCAGGAAAAGGTGCAGACCTTTACCTACAAGCTGAATCCAGCCAGGAAACTGGCGTGCTCTACGCGTCATCGCTGACAAACTGTCGCAGCTGCCGCAACCTTTTTCATTCATCCACGGTCTCTGCTACTTCGTCAGATGTTTGAGGAACTTCGTCAGAAGCTTGAGGAACTTCGTCAGTTTCGTCAGAAGCCTGTCGCTTAAACTCTACCCACTGAGGGTCAGAGTCTAGGGCTCTTCTGGAACTTCTCACAGAAGATCCACTTTGTCCATGCACGACGAGCATGTGACTTGCGAGTGGATTTGATGAGATAGTCCTGGTAGTTACCTGGGAATTTCAGAAATGCTGCCAGATCACTGGCCAATCTCCTGCGCCCTTCTTCGTTGAAGATGTGCTCAACAGCCTCCTTGCAGCCAACAGTGAACCCCTTCTGAGTACCTTCTGCATGACCGGTGTCATGGCTCTCCGCTACAGCGGCACTGACCTCTTCCCTGAAATAGTTATTTGCTCCAGACTGGAGGATATCCAGCATATCTCGCTCTTCCTGGCTATGGAGGCTAAATACGGCAGCCCACTTCCCGACCGTTAGTAGATCTTTGGGGTCGACCCTCGCCTTTTGGAGAGCTAGAATAACAGGACTGTTCATTTGGGCCACAGGAGGTAGGTCGAGTGTCCTGCCCTGGGTGCTGTCAAACTTCCGGTAGAGTATCCGAGTCAGGAGTTTTTTGTACTATGAGCTGGTGCTCCTTCCTCTATGGCGGCCAGTATCTCTGCATCAGACGGAGAGGTGACCTTGGCTCGCTCGTGAATAATATTGATGTCACGAAGCAGTCCTCAGACCCTGTCACAGTGGGACAGTGCACGCCATGGCTGTCGTGCTGACTGTCATGCCGACTTGTCCTGCTGCCTATAGACAATCTGCTGGAGAACTTTACCAAACATGGCAGTCGTTAACCCCTCTATATACCCAGACCTTAAACATGCTGCAGTATGTGCAACATCCAGATGGGGCCGTTGAACCCGCGACATCGCACCGCACTGATCCTCGGAAGGACTGCCTGACAGTCATTCGACCCAGTATACAAGATAAGAACCCGTTGTCCGCTGCTGGGAAGTACATTGACTTTGCAATCTCGGCACAGATGCACGAGATCAAGAGCATGACACTCGAGTTCAAACTTCAGAGCACAATAGAACAGACGGTAGAGGTCCCGCAGGTTCTGAACAGGTGGGAGATCGTGCAGCGCAACAGCACCATGGACACCACCTATGTGAACGATGAGTACCGAGTCCTAGGTCCGCTGGCTCGTGGCCAAACCTTCTATGCGAAGGGAAAGGGGTACTACACTATGGGGTGCAATGAGGGGTTCACAGAATTCGAAGTATGGGCAGGTGTCGAGAAGCCTGTGGCAGTTCCACTCTTAACCCTGCTCGAGAACACACACGTGAATCCGGCTGCCATGCAGGATAGGCTGTTCCTCCGGGTGTACACTGAGCAGCTCTCAGATGCGACGATGAATGCTCCAAGACTTCATGTCTGGCATGACGAGAATGACCAGGAGCTGAAGCAAACGGGTTCCAAACAGCGGATCGTGCATGTGGAGCGAGAACACCAGCAGGTCCAAGCCACAGCTAACCAATGGGTAGAGCTGACATTGCATCGTGGTGCATCGGACTGTGTTGCTGCTGCGGTCCTGGTTCAGAAGGGAGTATCCATCCAGCAGGTGGATAAGCTAGACGACTTCAAGCTTGTGGTTGCTGGGACCAATGTTCTTGGTGAGGTACGCGAGCTGCCTGATTGCCAACTCTACAGACAGAAAACTAAGTTATATGCACTTCTGCGCCTAACCAATGGAAGCGACGACCTCGAGTCGGCACTCGAGGGTCGTCACCACCTCGGGGGCAGGGACATCCCACATAATCAGGGCAACCAGCTCAGCTTCAACATCAGAACCCTCATAGCTGAGACTCGCTCATTAGGTGTGACGGTACGTTACTTTGGCTATGCTAAGGTATGCGTGTCGAACAAATCAGGTATTCAGCTTGAGCGTGCGTAGAGCACGACTCCTGTCGTCACTGCTGCAGCTGCCACCACTACTATAAGCTCTGCTGTCTTCTGACGTGTCGATGCTTCATAGTCGAGTGTTGGCTCAGATATCTTTACAGCCTCGTAGTACTCATCGAGACTCTCATCTGCCTCTTTGAGGCTCTGGTTGGCCTGAGCTCGGAGTTGGCGTTGGCGTACCTCCCTCTGGCACATATGCTCGAGGGCTTTGCTGTACTCAAACTTCTCCTTAGACAGCTTCTCCATCACCTGGTTATGACGCTCATGCTCGACCTCTGCCGCCTTGTTGTCGGCGAAGCTGAGTCCCCAGTTCGCTAAGACAAACACGCCCCATTCAAGATTGTGGAGGCCATGCTATATACTGCCCAGAGTTGAACCCCAGTACAGGCACTTGGTCGCACCACTCATTGATCAGTCGCTGCTGTCGCTTTGGGAGCTTGTCCAGGTCTGTCGGTATGTACTGTGCCCTAACCCTTGTCCGGATTAGGGATGCTCGCTGTTGGATCTCCAGCATGAACTCTCTGATCAGTTCTTTGTGGTCAGGATTGCAGAGGTGATTGGGCTCACTCGTGGCACCATCTAAGGAGCAGCCAACTGACACAGAGATAGGTATGTGAGTAGTCTCGATCGTGAGAGTCTCCGTAGGGTGAGTCTTGATACCATCCAGGAGTGCTTCAAAGTCGCAAACTATGAAGTGTGGATATGGGACAGTCCGAACTCATTTAGGGACGCTTCGGCAGCGTTTTATACAGCACTCCCACTGTACCACAAGCGTGCATCCAGAGGTTATCAGCTTCTCCTCTCAGGACTGTCTTGTGGTATCTTTGTTCAGCATCCTCACCTCGCTGGTGTTGTGGACAGCCGTGCCAGTGAAAGCCATGGAACTGGTAAACGGTGTTGGTGGTCGCATCATAACCATTTACGGGAGCTCCCTCGATCAAACGCTCACCACCGTGCTCACACTCTACATGGTGTATGTGTATGCCTCTGTTTCTCGACTCATACTCGATCCAACGAGTAGCCACTGAACTGGATGGTGGGGTGGATAGAAGGCTTTCTCATACGCAGACTGTGGCACCTCAATCTTCTCGCCAGGACACACGATTTTTGTTTTGCCACCTGTACAGTGATCAGCGTGGCATTGAAGATTCCATTGCTGTGTAAACCTCTGCTGACAGTGACTGCAGACTAGTGTATGTGCCAGCTTGGAGATGTTCTTGATGTAGAAGGCGTGGTGGTCCCACACTCCGATGGTCATGGTGTCACGGTAGTGAGCCGCTTGCCTGATCATGTGCCAGGTGCCCTCTTTGGTTGGTTCATACACCTGAATCTCGATCTTGGCAAAGAACTCTACCTTGTCCAGCTGATCCAGCGAGGTCTTGCGGACATCAGGTACTGTCTTGCCGTAGAACTGTGTGGCAAGCTCTCATGCAGGAGCTGTACTTCTATCAGCTCTTGCTCCTCGGTGGACAGCTAGACATCTCCAGAGACACATGTTGTCCCTGTAGGTGTCGAGGGAAGTCATACTCTTCTTTTGTCGTAGTGTTGTTGGTGTTGGGTCGATCGATATTGTCTGTGTCGAGCTGGGCTTGCTCTCTTGCTGCCACCCAGTCCTGAGCTGCTCCTATCGTGTTCAGCCACAGGCTCTCTGGAGCATTCTTGCGGAAGAGCATCACCCTACCGTCTTCGATGTGACGGATGTGATAGGTATGGGTGTAGCGGAGGTAGAAGGCGTTCTGGGCAGTCTGCTGGATCTTTTGCATGATCTGGCGTGTGAGGTCTCCTTCTAGACCTCTGAAGAATGTCCAGCATACTGACCGGCGTCCTCTATCCTCTGTCTCCCTTGCGCTGAGACGCTGGTCGAGAATGTGTTCATCTTCTCGCCTCATTCTCCGAGGTAAGGGTTCAGACCTCGGCCGCATTATGCTCTGGGCTTCGCTCAGACCTCGGCATTGCTTAACGATCCTGCATTTGAGAGTTAAGCGCTCCAGTGAATGGGCCTCCATCCACCTCGCTACAGCCTTGGCTCGCAAGCTAGCAGTCACCTCCTCGTCCAACTGACTAAACTCACGTATCCACTGTACTTTCTTGTGGGGATTCCAAGGATCTTCAGTAAGCGCTCGAAACTTTTCCGTATTCATTGCTCGGGAGAGTCACTTCTGCCACTCTTCAGCACAGATCTGGTCGATCATCTGGAGCAGGTCAGCTTTCTTGCCCTTAGAGTAGCCTCTAAGGCTGAATTGCTTTGCAATAGCGCGAATCTGTGCAACAGTACTCATGGTGTATATCCCTGTGGATGCCTGTCACTACATGGGCGTTCAGACCCTATTATGTGTGGCGATCAGTACCTGTGGATGCCTGTCTGGGCATTCAGACCTATTATGTGTGGTGCTGGCGATCAATACCTGTGGGTGGATGCCTGTCTCTAAATGGGCATTCAGACCCTGTTATGTGTGGGTGGATGCCTGTCTGGGCGTTCAGACCCTATTATGGGTGGTGTATATCCCTGTGGATGCCTGTCTCTAAATGGGTGTTCAGACCCTATTATGTGTGGTGATCAGTACCGTGGGTGGTGGATAACCCTGTGGATGCCTGTATGGGTGTTCAGACCCTATTATGTGTGGCGATCAGTACCTGTAGGTGGTGTATATCCCTGTGGATACCTGTCTCTAAATGGGCGTTCAGACCCTATTATGTGTGGTGCTGGCAATCAGTACCTGTCGGGGTGTATAAAGCCCTATGAGAGAGGTATGGTCCATAAGAATGCGTAGCACGCATGCGCACGCGTCAGTATTGCGAGAGAGTGTATGCTTATATTGTACCGAGAAATCACTTCATTCTCGGCGTTCTTGGCACCAATTAGGACCGGAATGAAGCGAGAATTTCAAAACTGTTTACCATTTTAAAATCGGACCAGAAATGGCCGAGTTATCCACAAATGGTAATAGTGAGATTTGAACCTGTGATTTTAAGTTTGCTAATAAACACAAAACAAGGATCTCTGCATTAACTACCTCGGCCATGTATGCATTAGTAATTATAGCTGATAAGTTATGTGTTTTCATTGCTGTTACTGCGTAATCTCGAAGTGACGTCAAGATCTAGAGGGACTGATAAGCGCAGTAACAACAATATTACAACTCACGCTCAGAGATAAGATTACTAAGAGGCAAGATTTTAGTGGTGTTGCGGTGGGTCAATCAATAGAGTATTGAATTGCATAGGATTCCCAGGCTGCAGACTGGGGTTCATATCCGCTCAAAAGACCTCGCTAGAACTTACCTGAAATTTCGAAACTAGGTAAGACACTAGGGCGGGGGTAATATGACCAGGTTAGATAAAGACCCACTGCAACACTCCCCAGTGCGGGGTCAAAGGTCCACAGGCACACACACACACCATCCGGCTGGAATAGCAACAGGGTGGGGTAGGATAGGTAGGATAGGATAGGTAGGATATGTAGAAAAGTATCCCACAGATAGAAAAACCTCAGGATACCGGTAAGAAGAGAGAGAAAGAGAGAGAGAGAGAGAGAGAGAGAGAGAGCGAGAGAGGGAGAGGGAGAGAGGCTGGCCATTGGCCAGTATCCTGAGGAGGTTCTCCCGGACAGTGGGGCCTGCACAGGAGTTTTATATTCGCCACGGCCTTCCATGGCCACGGATCGCCGAACGGCGGTCAGTTGAGGGAGGTGGTATCATTTTAATTCTGACACTACTTCTTGATTAAATAACCAAGATGGCGGCCGGCCGTAAAAGCTTAGTTACCTTTGAAATTGAGAATCACGTGACAATGTGGCTGACAGCAGAAAATGAGACGTATCTGGTTCCATGAATCTGTGAACAGAAAATAGGTCTTATGCGCACATTTGGCACTCGGTTCTAGCAAGCAAAAGCGCTTTCAAATTAAGTGGCAATACAGCAACTTTCTGCCGTACAAAACACAGCCACGTTTACCAATTAATCAGCTGGCCATACAGAATCCGAGCCCACTAACATTTTACGTAAATAAAACATAGAAAGCAACACACTGCCATACTGCACAACAGCCAGCAAAAGAGAACGCTAATATTTTGGAAACTTCAATGTCAGACCAACTGCAATTGCCAAAGCAGCAGTTTATATTCGGATTTGAAATCATGCTAACATAAAGCTCACGATCTAGTCAGAGCGTTACTCCAAAATTGACATGGAACCATTCCACTCTTCCGTTTCGACACACATCAGAGTCTGAGAATCTGCGAGAAATTCATTGAATAACTACCGGAAACTGTTGCACTGCGCATCTGCAACAACTTCTAGCATCATCATTCAAAGGAAATCAAACAACTTCCAAGACGCCAACCGTATGATGAGAATCTCAAAAACAGGCTATCAGAATTGAATGGATAACGTGTCAGGCTAGCTATTACTTGATATGCAAATTTGGAACGTAACAAAAGCCACGCCGTCTAAAATTCACGTTCGTCGCCAATGAATAGTCTTTGATAACTATTCCTCAAGTGAACACATTTCAATATAAATCTATCCAAGTAAATGCGTGCATCTGATAAGCACTCAAATAAACTCCATCTATAGTAAGTCTGTCGGACAGCAAATAATGTCATTTCACAAAAATGACCGGTAAACAAACTGAAGAGGAATATCCCTCCTTTGTAAGGAGCACCGCAATCGAATAATGAAAATTGGTTCAAACTCGCAGTTCAAATGAATTGTAAGTTGACGCAATCTCAAAATTCGATCCGGTTGCTGTTTGAGTACAATGTATATATATATTGTGCGTGTGTGTGTGTGTGTGTGTGCGCGTGTTGCATACGTGTGTGTGTGTGTGTGTGTGTGTGTGTGTGTGTGTGTGTGTGCGTGTGCGTGTGAGTGTATGCATGCGTGCGTGTGTGTGCCTGTGCGTGTGTGTGTGCGTGTGTGCAATATTGTATCATACATGATTCCATGCAGCTGGTGTACAGTTGAACCCAGAAACAAGGTAGAAGTACACAGAATTAACATTTTCTTCAATTTTGAATGATATGCAAAAACTTTCCTGTTGAATATTTTGAACACAATTTGCTAGGAAGCCATTACTGCCTATAGCAGCAATAGCTTTAGGGTTCAAGATATTTAACAGCATTGTTTGGAAATTTGTTATTTCAAGATATTTAATAGCATTGTTTGGAAATTTGTTATTTCTGAACTATAGGGATAGTGTAACCTGATGCAAGCCATTTCAGCCATGGCAATAGATGACATAAATCTAAATCTATTAACTTATATTAGTAGCAAAAGCATCTGTATTAATGCAATAGGGGAAAAAAAATTTGCAATTGCATCCTTAGGTGACCGGAAAGTTTTCTGGAAAAATACGTTGGTAAATTTTCCGCAAAATTGTCTTTTTGAAAAGTTTTCCATGGAAAATTTTCCGACTCAACACTAGCTACAACTGCTACTACTGCTGCTGCTGCTGCTACTGCTGCTGCTGCTGCTGCTGCTGCTGCTGCTGCTGCTACTGCTACTACTACTACTGCTACTACTACTGCTACTACTACTTTTTTTCTTTTTTTTTGAAAATCTGACGCTGACGTAGTCGGACAAACTTCACCGAGGAACTCCTTTGAAAAGGCTTGCAAACCCCCAGAAAAAACTGGTGAACTAGTAAGCCTGATTAATATTACACCAAAACAAAAGATAAATAATGAGCATTAATACAATCTATAAATACATATGGCTTAAATAGTATAGATACAAAACAATAGGCTGATAAAGATCCGATGGCAAAACAAAACTTAACAAAGGCATTACTATTCAACCCAGGTGTAGTAGTAGACCCGTGTGGCGAGTGCAACTATCCAACAAATGAAAAGTGCCTCGTCAATCAATGACAAATAAGTCAATCATTGACTCCAGTGGACTGATTCTTTTAAGATCAGCGGGCGTAGTACCATTTGTGTAGTATAATACATATAGTCGGCAGAAAAATTACAGAAAAATAGATGGCGCTCTTGTTTACATTTTCGATTTACTTTATTGTAAGGTTTTGTAAATTACTATTCACTACATGTGTGGTAGTAGGCCCGTGTGTCGAGTGCAACTATTCAACAAATGAAAAGTGACTCGTCAATCAATGACAAATAAGTTAATCGTTGACGCCAGTGGGCTGATTCTTTAAAGATCAGCGGGCGTAGTAGCATTTGGGTAGCATAGCTTAGGCCTATATAGTCAGCAGGAAAATTACAGAAAAATAGATGGAAATAGATGGCGCTCTTGTTTACATTTTTTATTTACTTTGTTGTAAGGTTTTGTAAATTACCCGGAAATAACCCTATAAAACCCTGTGCGAGTTTCTAAAATTACCTGGGACGATTTTATAATTCAATGGCAACTTACTTTATCAATTGATTGTTAAATTACCCCCAGTCTGTTTATTTGTTAACATGAATTATTAAACATAACAATATCAAAGTGCAGACTAAAATGAATTACAGGACACAGATTAATTAAAAGACACAGATAAATCAGCTGTAGTAATTAAATGATTTAAGCTAGTGCAAGCTCATTTATTTTTACAGTTCCCAACTCTATTGAAACTATGTTTGTTTTGCACCATATGTCCTTGAATACTTTTTCTTTACCATGCTGCTTTAATCTAAAATATTCGCAAGGAATATGATTCAGCAGCAATGAACGAAATATTGCCTTTATTGCTCTATTGTGATTGCCCATAGATGGATTTTTCGTCTGTGCACACCGATGTTTCCAAATGGCCCAAACACCTATGGTTAGCATTGTTATTAAAATAGTCCTTTCAGACTGTATGATATTTACACCGCTTGATCCAAATTCTCTAAATAAGACTACATGCGTTTCTAGAACAATGGGCTTCGCTCCAAATTGTGCCAAGATTTGGCTGATATAGTCCCAAAATTGTGACAATATTAACCATTCCGCAAATAAATGCTCGATTGTTTCCTTGTCTGTTTGACATAAGTAACACCTATCAGAAGTCGTAATATTGCACTTGTATGTCAAGTGTCCCACCCATAGCCGTCGATGTAGTAATTGCCACAATAAATCACGAGCCATATTTGGTATGTATGGAGAATGTAAGATTTTCCATACATTTTTCCAACTGGATGGTTTATAGCTTGAGTCATCCCATCTCCTAATTGCTATGGGAGGTGTTACTTGTTTTCGTCTCATAATGTGGTACCATTCCTTGGATCTCATCTTGTATTTTAACATCTCATCATCAAGAACTAATGCAGGTTGTGGAGTCAAACTATTATTATTTACATTTGGCAGACGAAACCATTCAATTGGTACAGCATGTTTTATTTTATTTAGCAACCGCTGGACATCTATATGCCTCATATGTGTTTTTTCTAGCTACTTCTTGCATTGAAATCCATCTACGTGTTTGAGGGTGTATCATATCAGATAAATGTTGAATGCTATGTTTTGCAAAGGACGGTAGTTAAAGTACTGCATTGTTATAACATATATTACTATTGCCCCACAATTGCTGTTCTAGTACTTCCTTCCAGCACGTAGGTTGAGGCATGTATCTGTCAAATATTTCTAACTCCTTAACTTGATCTTTAAACACATCTGGTATCATTTGGCTATTCGGAGGTGGCTTCTTTGATGTAAAAACATGCTCCGCCAGAAATGGTTCTACAATTCTCTCCATGGGAGCTCGTGAAACACATGCCCACGTCTCATCTGATGTAATAAGATCATTCAAAAATTTTAGCCTTAAAGAAACACATTTCACTGTAATATCAATTAAATCAAGTCCTCCTTCTAACTTAGCATTATTGAGAACACGATGGGAAACTAAATGATTCTTTTCTTCCCATATGAATGACAATATCAACTCATTAACCTCCTTTTCTACATGTTTTGGCATGTTTAGGGCCTACAACAGATGCTGTATACCATAGCCCAGATAATACCAAGTTGTTGACAACAAACAGTCTACCAAAAATTGAAAGACGACGACACTTCCAATTTGCTAATATTCTCTTAAGCTTAGATACTCGTTCATTCCAATTTTGTGTTGTATTTGGTTTCTTGCTACAATATATGCCTAAAATCTTAATGGTATCATTAGACCAATTGATTTCAAGTGGCTGGTCATTCCGCTCTTTCCATGGCCCCAAAAATAATCCTTTGGATTTTCCTTTATTGATTTTCAAACCAGATGCATTTTGGAACTTTTCTGGAAGACCATCACACCCCGATGATTTTTCTAGTTTCATACCTTTAAGGGATTTAGTTAAATCTTCTAGTGTTAAGGGTTGATCACAAAATTCACTGCCTGTGTCTGACACCGTTTTATCTATATTTGCTAACAAATCCAATTTTGCCTCTTCATCAATTCCCTCTGACTTGTACAATGACTCATAGTAATTGCATACAATAGTACTCATTTCATTGTTGGCAAAGATGGTTGAACCATCCGGCATGTTTAATGAGCACATCACCTTATCTATTGCCCATGCTTTTTCTAATGTGCAAAAATATCAGGTTGGCTTTTCCCCTTCTGCGTGCATCTGGGCTCTTGCTGTAATTTGTGCACTCTCAAACTCATATTGTTCTATATCTCTTATTTTACTTTTAATTTTAACCAGATTCATAATAATTATCTTCACCATTATTTACTTTAGCATTAATTTTCATCAGTGATCGATGAAGTGTTTTCTTGTGTTTGCGTATTTCCCGTGCTTTTCTAATAGCATACTTTTGGGAAACATACTTTAAATCCAGTTTTACATCCTCCCACCATTGCAATGTGCTCTTATATGATGCTTTCCTTTTAATCCAATATTGTCAACAACTCTCCATATTATTCTTATGAAATTCTTCTCCCAACAGTGTTGTGTTTAATTTCCAAAACCCAACCCCTTTTGTTACCCAATCGGCATTGGCAAAGGTTACACAAACCATGTTATTAACTGAGAATGCGACTGGCTTAATATTAACATTTCTCCAGTACCCAGTCAACAAACTATTCACATAAATTCTGTCGATCCTTGAACCAACTTTACCATCTGCCGAAAACCATGTAAGACCTTTACCTATATTCTATAGGTGTCAACTAAATTTTCATTATCGCATATTTCTTTTAAGAGTCTATGTGATGTAGCAGTATAAGTTGAAGTTGCATTCCTGTCATTTTCTTTGTCTACGACACAATTAAAGTCACCACACATTACTAAGTTTTCAGTGATGTTATCTAGTGCTGTTGTAGACATCTCATTAAAAAAATTACGACGTAGTTGATGAGATGCAGGTGCATATATACACAGCAACGTGAAACGTGTTTGTTGTATATCTAGCGTGACTCTCACCCAGCGACCATTAGCACCTGATACTGAAGAGATTATATTTACATATGGTGAACAACGAGGGAGTATAACAATTGCTACGCCTGCACTATTATCTTGAGATAATGAATAGAATATTCTGGATCCAGAAATCTTTTCTAAATTATCGTATGATTCTGACTTCTGAATTTTTGTTTCCTGTATCAAAGCAATGTCAATCTGCTCATTTTTCAGAGTCTCTAGTAAGTGACGTTGCTTTATGTCACTATTTAAGTCTCTACAATTGAGTGTGCAAATTAGCGTAAAAAGTAATAAAATGATGTGTATAACCGCCATTATTAAGCTAACTAGATTTTGGTTTTTTCGACCCTCTCTTAGACCATTTACCTATTTTACTCGCAAACGCTGCACTACTTAGCTCAACTTTTTCCAAATGCTTATATTTTAATATATCTGAATCATGACGCAGATGCCTATATTTAACCCCTTTTGCCGTCACATATGGAACTAACACCTCTCCTGCCTCTGACCTGGACATGACCATTTCATCGGGTGATTTAGAACTCTGTGTTTGAATGGATATATCGGATTCAGCGACTGACATATTATCGTCTTCTATATCACTTTCCTCTATTTCTGATTCAGAACTATCTCCATCTTTCTGTCGCTTTGTTCCACTCAATCGATCCGAGACACCAATTACTTTCTCTATATTATTTAAATCATCTAGATCGAGTGTACTCAGTGGAAAATCAAAGTTAGTTTAAGTATCTTGCGACCTGAATTTTACGTGTCCTAAATTAAAACTCTCTTCCAGAGGGTATTGATCATCATCTTCAACTTGTGTGGAATTAGCCTCTCTGACATCAGACTTGGATTGACTTGTTACTGGAGTAAGACTTAGCCCCTCATCTAGAACCTCTATTTCATCGCCTGCAACTACAGCGATTGGATTCTTAGGTTTTTTCACCATACTTCTCATTAACATGGACTTCAGCTACAATCTCAGCAACTACTGGTCCGATGACATTTTCTTTAGCAACGTGCTTCCCATTAATATGGATTTCAGCTACAATCTCAGCAACTACCGGTTCTATGACATTCTCTTTAGAGACAACTTGCTCTGCACTTTTATCGGCACCCTTTTTGACATATTTGTTCTGCGGGTATCGCCACTTAAAATGATGAGATGATCCACAAACTAGACATTTGTTTTTGTTAGGGCAATCTGTTGCAAGATGTTCTGTGCTTAAGCAGATTCTACACTCTTTGATTTGCCCCCTGTACCATAATGGCAAGATAAATCGACCATCTATCGTGACCTTACTTGGGAGAGGTTGTTCTACCTTTTCGAACCAAATTCTTCTGATGCCATTTTCTAAGGTTCGATCAAATGGATAGGTCTCGTGTTCTACTTTGTCCACTTTGCCATACTTGATCAAGTCATTGATAACCCGTTCATCTGTGATCTCTAATGGAACCTTCATCTTGACTAATAAACGATCAGAATCTATTTCCTCCACATTACACACCTCACCCTTCACGGCAAGGATCTCGTCGAGCAACTTTTCCTTCACACTTTCATTAACTACGGCGACATTCCATACAGATTTGGAAACGTTAATGAGACCTTGAAGGACCCGTGGCCCTGCCCCAACTACATCATTCAACCCATGATACACCTCAATTGCCGAAACACGCCAAGCCTTTGTCGTGATTTTAAGACTCAGGGTACGCTTATAGGAGGTTGTCATGGTGTTTTAATAAGAGAAAACCCATACTACTACAATATATAATGGGTAATACAAATATATAATACCAAGACGTCAGGGAAAGAGCTAAACACTAAATAAATAGTGTCCCCTTTTGAAACCCTGACACCTACCAACAAATATACGAATAGATAGTACAGTCGTATATTTGTTAGTTTGAACCACTTTCTAAGTGGTTCACTAACACCTAACCGATTAAAGTGGTTTCCTAATGCATACCAACATATTACAGTCATATATTTGTTAGTCTGTTCGAGTTGACCGGGGACAGCCAACTGACTATAAAGATTTATATAATCAAAGTACTAGGCTTGCGCTTACAAATGACAAAGGAATAAAATCAACTCACTCAAGCGATCTAGCCAAAATATAATACGCTAGCCAACGAACTATAGAAATAGCATACTGGCCCGGGAAGAAATGTATTGCATTGACCACAGTAAGAGGCGTCCTATTAAATGGCGGTTTCCGCCAGCTAAGAGGAGTGCTTTAGCAAATGGAGACACAAAATGTGCTCCAACCAAGACAAGAATTTAGAAATTAAACATAAAGTTTGAAAGGAAATACTAATATGAAATATATGTATAAAATTTATCTACAAAACCGCGCTAGAAACTAGCAAATTCGGGCAGCAATTGCAGAGCTAAATAAATGCGTGCGTTCACTTCGACTGCTACTACTACTACTACTACTACTACTACTGCTGCTGCTGCTGCTGCTGCTACTACTGCTGCTGCTGCTACTACTACTACTACTACTACTACTACTACTACTAATCAATAATGTTGATACCAATAATGGTTATATACAATGTTTACATCAATAATGCCACAATTAGTGTACAAATGTTTATATTAATAATGTGTAATGTGTAATGTGTTTATATTGTCTTTGTCGATAAAGCCGTCATCGATGTTGATAACAAGAATGTCTACACCAACAATGTTCATATTATAACAATGATGATAACAATAAGCTTGGTAATAATAATAATAATAATAATAATAATAATAATAATAATAATAATAATAATAATAATAATGGTAAATCTCACTCAGACCTGTAAAAATTAATTATTATTTTGTATCCCTATATGTCACATTGTGACCTGGGAGTACTTCAATAAACTTGAAATTTGACGGCCCATTGGTCCGACAGCCCATTAGTCCGACAACATATAAGTTAATGGATACTGCTGTCCAATATGGTTGATTGGTTAGGTTACAGAGACCGGGGTGTAGTCCACTACTTTTACACCTCTTGGAATGATATATAGCTGATAATCACTGGACAATTGTACAGGTAAGCATAAGATAAATTAGATAATATTTTTGAAGGCATACATCAAAAGAAAGCTATGAATTTTATTTACAGATTTATGAATTAGTTTTTATAATAGTATACCGCTCCACCACCGCACCCCCTCCTCCCTTCTTGGATACGAGTGAGCGGGGGTATGGGCATATTAAGTTTTTGAAGGCATACATCAAGAGAAAGCTATGAATTTTTTTATACAGATTTATGTATTAGTTTTTATAATAGTGTACCGCTCCACCCCCCACCCCCCACCACCACCACCACCACCACCACCCCCACACCCTCATCCCTTCTCGGATACGAGTGCGCGGGAGGGGGGGGGGGTATTGGCACGTCCGCACATGTACGTACGGTTACTGCAACTCGTCTTACAGTTTGAGAGAGAATTGTACGAAGGTTGACAGGATGAATGGGACAACACCCACAGAAGCGCCTAATATTCAAGGTTGGAGGTGTACTCGTGTGGGGAGGATTGAAGTGGTGGGTCGGGTAGGTGGAGGGGTATGTTAGCATTAAGCTGATTTTCTTTTATATTTTTTCTAAGATAATATAGTGTAAATAATATATAAACGTGTACCTGTGCGTGCGCGTGTGTGTACATATGTGTGTGCCTACGCGTGGGCGGGGCGGGTGGTGAATACATCCAACCCTGTCCACAAAGACCACCAGTCAGACGAGATAAAAGCGATCTATATATTACACATGCGTGACCTCTATATAAATGATTCAATATTGTATGCATGCTTACCAAAATGGAAAGCGCTTAATCTTAGTTGTTTCATGTTTTATACCTGATTGTTAAATCAAATACAAGGCTGTTATATATCGGCACCATTCCTACTCACTGTGGAAACATTATTTACTAAACCGTATACATTAGCCTAAGCGCAGAGAGATTCCAATACAACCAGCATTCCTTTTTATCACATCAGAATGCTTGAAAATAAAATTAAAATGTTAAAATTCTACATTTTGGAGGCGTAAATTGTGTTCTGATGTAAGGAGACGAAATAAATCTTAAGATGGCCTATGTTTATTCCATTCACGCCAGTAAGTTGTAGGTGATAGAGGTGCCAACAAACAGATTTTGAAAGCGACCATTCTAGGATTGCAAACGTTATTAGTAGGCCAAAATTCTGACTTGTCTCATGAAGACGATGATGATGAAGTGTAAACAAAATTCTCCAAATTTATATGGACTCTTTGGATGGATATCCGTATAGAGGAATGAACAGACAAATATGTGCATTTGGTACATGGCTACTAATTATCCATTGCGGTTGGCGGCGTGGGTGAGAAGTCAAAGAAAACAATATTTTGCAACAACAAATTGTCGTATTTCAAAACAGATAATACCCGTTCATTAACCTACCGGTATTATCAGCTTTAAGCTACAGCACAGCTCAGAAATAAGCTAAAACGTTTCCAAAAGAATAACCCAGAACCATTTTAGTTAGTAATAAATGTTCTGTTGACTATTTTGAACAAAATTTGATTGAAAAGACATTGTTGCCTTAATCTTCCAATCCAATTAGGCGCCAATGTTCACAATATTCAACAGTAGGCCTACGTTTTATTTTGTTTTGTAAACATCTTACGGTATTTCTGAGCTGTAATGTACTCGCTGATCATCAAAGTCAAAATATTAGTTAAGCATACACAATTGTCTAACCCTTTAATGGTCAAAGTTTTCTTATTGAATGTTCATTTCCAGGCCAAGAGAAGACTAAGTTTGAAAATTTATCACTGGAATAACTAGCTCAGTTATAGCGCCAGTCATTACAGTTGTAAATTTCAAAAAGTTTTCCGTTGGCATTGACCATCAAATGGACATTCATCAAAGCGACTGCAGATGTTGGTTTCGGCATGAAAAGGGTTAAAAGAAAATGTCGTTTGATGTCATGTGACTTTCTAAAAGAGGAAATTTTAATAAACAAAACAAACACATGCAATATCCGTAGCCCCAAAGAAATGAAACAGCTTTTCATGTTTCCGACTTTTTGATTCAATTGTTTTACGATGGTGTCTCCCTGGGTGACATATGTAGTTATTATTATGGTGAAGCAACACGTGCATTGTTAGATTAGATTAGGTCATACATTCCTCAAGCAGTTATTAGTTATTAGAAATATTTAATTAATATGGCCACTATGGTCAATGGAAACCGCGGTGGAAATGTGTTTACAGTACCTCGGGTTTCGATACCAAAGGAATCGTGTCAGAAATAACAAGATATATTGGAGATGCTGGCGTGGGTGGGTGTCGTACTCCCCTACCGAGTAATCACTTCGATCTAAACGCCGATCGGCCAAATATTCGAGTATTGACCGTAAGTATAACAATTCAATCATTCATTCGTTCGTTCGTTCTTTTGTTCATTATTTCTCTCGTTCATTAGTTCACTCGTTCATTTACCCATCTGTCCATCCATCCGCCAATATTTCGCAATTCCTTCATTCTTTTGTTTATTCCGCCATTCATTCAATCCAGGAATTCTTAGATCTAATAATCAGCATCTTAAGAATCAATTCCGCAATTCATTCCTTCATTCCATCCGCTCACCCTTGCTGTCTTCATCTCCCCCCACCCCTTCTACAGCCCTCCCTCGCTCCCCTCAAGCACCCCTCATTCCCTTCCTTCTTTACACCCTTCTATCCACATTTCTTTCCTCCCTTATTCCGTTCCTTTCGTCTCTCCTTCAGTCATTCCGTTCCCACCCGATCAATTCATTCCAAGCATGTTTCTTCAGCCTTTCACATATTCAATCCATAAATCTTTCATCCATTCATTAAACGCGAATTAATGAATGAATGAATGAATGAACGATCAATCCATCTGAGTGAAAGATCAACTAAGCAAGCGGTCGATCAAACTGTCAATCGATTGAACAATCGATCGATCAATCAATCGATCGATCAGATTCATCCACTGATTGGCTTGATCGATCGATCGATTGATTGTTTGTGTAGCTCGCCGGATAGTGTCGGGCTGTTCCGGTGTATCATGTCGACTAGCCGTGACGCAAGTGCACGACGAGTGATGACGCTGGTTAGCATCCGGTCTCGGGGTGACGGACCTTGTACGAGACTACCCTTCGGGAAACAAAAACCGGCTCCTAAGGCTGGTGGAACTCAATCGTTCCAGTGGCGCCATGCGACCATCGTCGCGAACATTAAACACAACTGTCTCGTCCCAAGAATTTGTGTCACCAGTATGCCTGTCCATAGCAATTTCGTGATCTATGGACTTACAAGATTTGATTTGGTAACCTAAAAATATAAGTCTATACAATGATTTTACCTAAACAATTATAAATATGCTAGATAAAACTACAATAAGAGCATACGAAAATACTAGACGTAGAGACAGGTAGATGAACCTTTAAACATGGGGCTCCCGGAGGTACCACACAGACTCGTAGGTCCGCAGAGGTATCCCCGCAAGGGAGGCTCCCATACACGAGACTTAACTAATTAACTTAATTTAAGTTATTATACCTCTAAGTTGAAAGGAAGAAGATTAAAGATTATCTCGGACGAAAAGTTATGTGACTCATGCGGGCACTACTCCTAGTGCTAGTTTGGGTGAGGAGTAGTATCCTCGTGTGGACCATCGTCGGGAAGGTGTCGCCACTGCTTAAAGCAGGAGAAGAGTAGTAGGCAAAAATGTGCCCACTCTAATATTTCAACCAAAAACACCTGAGAAAGAAAAGACCATGCCTAGTGAGATTATGACTATAGGCTTGCGTGCTGTTTTACGTGAAGACGGGACGGGCGATTTTTGATGGATTCTATCGTCACCGTCTTATGTGACTCTTAGTATGCTGAATTGGTAGTTGCCGCTTTTATTTTTGCGGGCCTTCTGCCTTGCTTAATTAGCTTTTAGTTGTTTTCAAAACAAGAACTATTTTTGGCCGCAACTGGCTGGTATCTACCTAGCTATTAGACACAGCTGTCACTGAGAACAGATGCTCTAGACATCGATACTGAAGACGGCGCTCATACATGTTACTTAGTAAGATCTCCAAACTGGATAGGAATCCGGACATCCCGCTCCGTAACCACATAAAACGTTACAAGACATAGTTTACTTTTCACGCAAGCATTATTAGACCATTGTTCTATCATTATGGTGGGGGTGAGAGAGACGAATACCCACCGTAAATGTCCTTCCCGTAAGGGCGTGGCAGATCTAAATATCATGCCAAAACATTCTAACGGAATTTGGTGGGAATACGCATCTCACCCATCACCGGGTCCTATTGAACTAACCGTTTTAACCTGCCGTTAGCTTTATATACAAGTTGCCCTGCATTGCACTGCAGGGCGGGAGGTTTGTTCAGTAATAAAAATAATAATTAATATATGTTTTTGCGTGCTTTCCTACATTGGCTAAAGTGCTAACTACTAAGTATCCAAAGATACAAGGGTAATGTGTGTGATACCGCACCCTGGCCATCACTGCTCGGAAACCCCAACAGTTTCCCAGAGTCGGATTAGCCCATGGTGCGGATGTGACATCCAAACAATTAAGAAGCCACAAGGCTGAGTGGAACATGAAGAGAGACAAACCGGAGTGCAGGGCTAGATTATCGCACTGCCGGAAGAGAAGAGCACATTACTGAGTAGGTAATGAAGAAAGTGTCTAATCATCTTGAACCTATCCTATCGAGCTGAATAGAAAAGGTTTAGTCGGTAGCATGTCGGGATAAACAGAGTTATAGCATGGACAGCGACCTCAGTGAAAAATTGTTGCTGGCGGGAGAAAGTGATGCATATACAAGTGTTGCTGTATAGTGTTTCCTACATGCACTGCAGTCCTATATTTTCTATGAATAAGCAAAACATATTGTAGATATCGGATCGTCTTGTGGGAAGTCATGACCCCGCTGGATGTCTTATATTTACGAGTAAGACCTAAGTAAAATTCATCTTTGAAAATACCAGGTGAGCTAGGGAACTGAGTAGCATGATAGTATCATGTATGTACGTATTGCGATGCTGCACTGGTTGACATCGACCAGTGCTGCTGAACACAGTTTCGTGGAAACCATGTCGAAACTGATGCGAAACTGTAACTAGAATATTAAGCTAGTAAGTTGGGAATGATAGTTATTGAGGTAGAACCGACGGTTCTGAGTTGGTGGAATCTGTCAGTAGTTGAAGAGGGAAGTTGTTGCTGTGGAATCGGCACACACATTCATAGTGTTCAGCAGTCGTTTCGGCCAGTAGTTTAGTAAATAATCGAGTGAAAAGAATCGATAGGAATATAGGTGACAGACTGACATTAGTTGTTGATAGTCGGCATTCCGACTCCCTTAAGCAAGTACAACACCAGCTGGCAATGAGAGTATACAGCTCATGTGCTTATTAACGTTCGCTTCCTACAGGCTTATCCAAAATAGGCAAGGGACAGGACAGAGGCATGGTAGCGTCGTGTAGGAATTCATAACACAATCGAAATTTGTATATCAACTATATGTCAATCGTAGGAAGGCATGCTACAACAACACATACCATAATGTTGTTAGTTAGCTGACAGATCGAAACAAATCAGAACCGGCCAACACCGCTTTGGCCCTGTTTGATGGTATCTCCATAGAAGAGAAGCCCAGAGTTTGATTGGTCAAGATGACGTCATAATCAATGAGCATCGAATCAAACTCTGTGGCAGGGAAACCAAAGGAATAGTGTTTCAAAATGAAATCGAGAGATAGGCGAACGGGGATTGGTCAGGACGACCAACAGGAGTAGGTATGAACTTCTAGGAAGAAATAAGCAGATGTTGATTGGAGGCAAGAATATGTAGGCCAATCAAACTGTGGTTATATCTACCTAGAAGGATGAAGGGAACAGAAACTATGTATTACGATATGTATAGATCTATATATCGTAATATATATATATAGAAGTTAGGAAAATGTAAAAGGTATATAAGAGGCACTTTGTCTCTTAAATCTTTTAATCTTTAGCATCCGTGGTTCCGGAGCAGTCATCGCTTCGTTATCAAAATTTACAGTGAATATATTGGAGTAACTGTGAATTGTAGTATCTAGTCTGATAGCATACCAGCAACCGTTGGGAGTAATCAGTCGAGTTAGTGTTAGAGTAGGATAGATTTGTAGTAGAAGATAAGTTAGTTTAAATTGAAGCGTATCATACTCACATTGTTTAAAAGTTATCATAGTTCGTTACGACAGTAAAAGTCATTACTTGTTATATCAGTATTAGTGTAGCGAATAAATAATCCAATATTTATACAAATAGATAGTTAAGTTGTGTTTTGAAGAATACTCCAGAAGCATGGAGTAACACCATGCCGTACCTGCGCATCTTGCTGATAAGTCAGATAGGCCCAGATTGCTATATAAATATCTTCACCAACATCAGAAGAGGCGAGCTAGCAATTGTCCTACTATCGCTCGGAGAAGATAGATTGTCGCAGCAATCTTTCATCATAATTCTTTTCCGAGTAGTGGTAAGGGGAAAGTAGTTAGAAATACGAAGATCCGAAATCTTCAGTGGCGAGCCTGCCAGGATTGAGAGTATTGCCGGAAACAACAACTGTGAGTACATATAACGCATGGCCCAAGCCCAAGTAGATCGACCCGCACAGACAGTACTCAAAGACATAGCTGACCGTATACAAGTCTTCATAGAAGCGGCAAGACAGTCCGACAGTACAAAAGTGATGCAGCACCGCGAGTATCGTGACAATTCGCTGGTGAAGATCACGACTGATATCACTTGCCCTGAACAACCAAGATTACAGCGGGCTATCGTCTGCCTTTATTATCATTAGCCAATTAATTCAACATGGCAACTGCTCGTAGACCAGCTGAACCGGAACTGCCCCCAATTGACCCACCAATCAGACAAGAATTGCATCCAGAAACAGTGGCCGCCATGCGGGCCATGGGAACCGCTATGTCAGATACAATAGTGGACAGCAGCAACCGAAGAGACATGGCAAGAGTCTACCGATGAGAGATAAGGGAAACCATCCAAAGGATTCAGCCTTGCGATGGGCTGATACCAGAACAGGTGCGTTCGTTCATCGACGAAACTCAGAGAGCGTGGGTGGCCAATGATGGACGATTAGAGGGAATACCCGCCTATATCATAACCCGCGCAGCCCGTGGTCAATTAGCTAGAGCTGTTGACGGATTTCTCAGGGGGAAGGTCCGGGAGGAAGTGACCTTCGATGAACTGAGAAATTACATCACTATAAACTTCATTTCTTCAAATGAGAACGAGAGAGTGAAGTACGACCTCGAAGGTGTCCGCCAGAGGCGGAATGAGACCATAATAACCTTCAACCGGAGGTACCGCGAACTAGCCAACAGGGCGTACCCAGTAGAAAACGCGGACAACCGGAGAACAGTGATGGGGATTTACCTTAAGGCATCAAGTGATCAGGGTTTGAGTAGGCGAATAGTTCGCAAGAAAGCAGCCACATTAAATCGGGCTATTGAGATAGCTGAAGAGGAGGAAACCTGCAATGATTTATTGAAGGCCATGAGAATCGGCGGGAGGCAAGAAGAGCAGATGGAGATAGATATGCTGGAACCTGAAGAGGAAAAGAGGATTTGGCAGGTGGTGAATGCTTTGAAATGGCAAATGGCTCAACAGAACCGCATGATAGAAAAATTATGCGGGATCATAGGCGATCTAAAGGAGGAAGCAAAAACTCCCCTACAACCGATGGCGAAACGAACGCAACCAGCGAGAGTAGCTAAACAAGCAATGCCTACCAGACAGTCACCACCAAATCAGAGACAAGGTGCAAGGCCAAAAGATTTGCAGCACATAACGTGTTTTAACTGTGGTCGGACAGGCCATTATAAAAGCGACTGTAGGCAACCCATACAGCCACCACAGCAGAACATGTCTAGAAAGGCGGCGAATACTGTGACATGTTTCAGATGCGGAAGAGATGGACATTTTCTTAGGGATGTCCCAATGCCGGTTCACAGAAAACGCCAAGATCAAGTATGACAACCCCGAGAGCGATTAAGCGTCCCGAACAGAAGATTTGGACATAGATGAGTTAGAAGCCAGTAGTCAGTCGGTATGGGAAACCACACCCCGTTCCTGTTCTCGTAATGTCCGCAGGGATATTGTGAACCGAATGCGTGAACGAGACGAATACGAGGACCAGGACGGTTTCATGTTAACAGGCGAATGGATGGATGCATATGGCCGTTATTCATACGGTGATGGAGGAGAGGCATCCGGCCAGAGGAATTCGTATGCGGAAGTAGTGAGTGGACGAATGACTCCGGGAAACTGCGACTGAGGAAGCCGTTGGTGAGATCACCGACCGAACGGTTTCTGATCCGTCTGCAAGTGGATAAAAACGGTCCGGAGGATCAAGGTGAGTACCTGCATGCCTTAGTGGATACTGGTGCTAGCACATCCTTGATTCGAAAGGATATATGGCGTAGCATGTTGAATGCTAGGCCATTGAAAAGAGCCAAGACGCTCTTAGCAGTAAATGGTTCCCCGATAGAACTTTTGGGGGAGACTCAAGTCAAATTCAAGAATGTCCGGCCTATTCCGAGTACGGTAGTAGCAAGCATGAGGCATGAATGTTTGATTGGAGCAGATGCTTTGCACTTGGGAAATGCAAAGATTGACTATCGGACCAAAGTTGTAGTATAGTTTGGTCAGGTATATCCCTTTAGATATCCCTATAGGGAACAAACGCGGTATGTATACGCGAGTTGTAAAGAAACAACCGGATATAAAGATATCGACAACGTTCTAGGTGACTTTGCAGATATCTTTGATACGGCTCGTCCAAACACTTTAGGATTGGTCCCCAAAGTGAAATGTACAATTCCAACAGGAGATTCGTATCCTATAAAGCAGAAGGCCTACCGTCTACCGCTAGCCAAGCAGTATGTGGTCAAGAACCAAGTAAAAGAGATGCTAGCAGCGGGCATCATAAGACCGTCGTCGTCACCCTGGGCGTCACCCATTACGTTGGTACACAAGAAGGATGGTGACACCAGGTTTTGTATTGACTATAGGAAGTTGAATTCGGTATGTCGTAAGGAGAGTTACCCGTTGCCGAACATCTCCGACATTTTTGATTCGATGCGCGGTGCAACGATCTTTTCTACTATGGACTTGAAGTCTGGATATTGGCAGATACCAATGGCCAGCCAAGACATAGAGAAGACAGCGTTCGTCTGCAGTGAAGGTTTGTTCGAATGGATTCAGATGCCTTTTGGTTTTTGCAACTCAGGTGCCGTATTTCAGAGGGCAATGAACGATATTTTCCGAGAATTTCTAGGAAAATATGTGCATGTTTTCGTCGACGATATAGTCGTGTATTCACGAAATCCAACGGAACATGCACAGCACTTGCGTAAGGTCATGCACAAGATTCGAGAATATAATTTGCAAGTGAAAAAGAAGAAATGTGATTTCGCCAGTAAGTCTGTGGACTTGTTAGGATGTTGCATTTCCGCACAAGGTGTAGCGCCTCAAGCTCAGACGGTCAAGGTCATTAGGGAAATGTCACCACCATGCGATGTGGGTGAGGTGAGAAGTTTCCTTGGAGCTACAGGGTATTACCGATCTTGTGTGCAAGGCTACGCCGAAATTGCTACGCCTTTGATAGAACTAACAAAGAAATATAAGCGTTTTGAGTGGGGTAAGGATGAACAGCAAGCATTTAAGAAATTACAGAACTTGCTGTGCAGTGAGACGGTTCTCACCTATCCGAACTTGAATGCCCCATATAAATTGTATACTGATGCGTCTAGTTATGCAATAGGTGCGATACTGGTGCAAGAAGATGATAAGGGTATAGAGCGAGTAATTCAATATGTAAGCTCTACTCTTAAAGACGGTCAGCTGAATTGGCCCATAATAGAGAAGGAGGCTTACGCTGTGATTTATGCGTTGAAAAAGCTCCGACCATATCTTTTTTGCACACAGTTTACCGTGTACACGGACCACAAACCCCTAAAGAGTTTGGTTGTGGGAGAAGTGAAAAACACGAAGGTGCAGCGCTGGGCAGTGCTGATTGCTGAGTACGGATGTAAGATTGAATACATCCAAGGCTCGAAGAATATTCGAGCGGATATGTTATCCAGGTTACGTCATCCTGTGGAGGTCGCCACGTTAGACACAGGCGATTTTGTCATACCGGATGTGGACGAGGGTGCGTTACCGCATGTCCCTCTAGAGGTATTCGACATTCCCTACGATGAGTTGTGTGCAGAACAGACCAAGGAATACCCGGAGTTGTTCAAGAACACCCTGGAGGAGTACATGGTTAAGAATGGCATTTTGTACTCTTTGGTTACCCCTTCAGCGTTGGACGCTGAATACCCCAGAGTTGTCTTACCTACCCTGTTCCATGAGAAGGTGCTCCGGATGGCTCATGAACGAGCCGGTCACCACGGTCTGCAGAAGACCATCGGTATGGTAAGAGATTCTTTTGTGTGGACGTTTTTAAGGAAAGACATGGTATGTATGCTGGAGACGTGTACGCTGTGCCAGGTCAACCGACCTGTCACCACTCGACCCAGGTATAGTGAGATGCCCATGGCCAATTATCCGAGTGATGCAGCAATCTTTCATCTAAGTCTTTTCCGAGTAGTGGGGAAAGTAGTTAGAAATACGAAGATCCGAAATCTTCAATATGAATGGATGGCCCCTGGCCATATATATACATCATCTAACCAGAACAATCAATACAGTATCAAATAATAACTTCACTCAGCACTGTAAGCCTAATAGGATGTCTAACGAGCAGTCAGCAAAAGATACGATAGTACTACTGTGGTGAAGAAAGTTCCCGTACACCGATGGCACGGATGGAAGGTGTAAACAACCCGATCACAAGCGGGTGTTGTCAGAGGCAAACGTAGATACAAAACAAAGCTTCACGGTGCTGGGTACGTCAGCCAGCTCTGAAGACGCACCGGGCAGAGTTTACTTGCTGCGGTCGAAAGTCAGAAGAACCTACACGATTTTAGTGCGGTGACAGTTGAAATACCACTTTTAGGGATGGCCGGCAGAACTGGCAAGTCATCCATCAAAGAACATCCTGCCTCTACATCTGTAGACTCACATATTTAGGCCATAAAGGCCTCACCACAAATTTGTGTTCCGAAGTAGATATTGATATTCGTGAACAATAATCAGAAAGTTCCAAATTACTCACGTACGTAGGGAGTTACAAAGTTGTTTTTGTGCGGTGGGTTGGGCAACTGCCAGCTACGGGAGAAAAACCCGACACATAGCGAAGTAATACGAGTATTGTCTGTCGCGCTGATAGTAGCTGGTACAGATCCAACCTGTTCGGCCCCTGGCTGAGGATGCTCTCGATCTCTGGATAGCGTCTCCTTTTTTACTCCTCGTGACATCACAGGCGCAGGCTCCAACCACTCATCGTTCGAGCAACAGCCAATCAGCGCGTAGCTAATAATAGCGCAGTCGAATGTTCTAGAACATTCTAGGTCTGTGTCCACGTGGTTATGACGTCACGGAAGTATTTTGAAGATAATCAAGAAGGGTTTTCCGTGGATAACTCAGGCATTTCTTAACCGATTTTGAAATGGTTTACAGATTTAAAAAGCCCGTTGAATTCTGGTCTTGATTAATGCCAGCTTTAACGGGAACAGGCAATCAATAAGGATTACAGGGTACCATCTCGGTACACTAAAAGCGACATCCTATCTTGGTCGTAAACTACGTGCTCTATCAAAAATAGCATCTAGATGCGCGCATGCGCATCATGCGTTTTAACGAACTCAGTCATTTTCACAACGCGATCTCTTTCATAGGCCCATATACGCTTATGGCTCTACCCAGGGGTCATGTTCAGGAAATGAATCCTGGACGGGCGGCGCGTACCCAGCTTAGCTGGTATGGCCGGTACCTGACCGGTCTATCCGAACTACAATTGATCAGCTACTTGTTAGATTGATTCTATTGATATTTTATTGATTGATCGATTGATAGATAGATTGATTGACTGATTACTGATTAGTGATTGACTATTGTTTGCTTTGGCGGAGAAAGATGACACCTCCACGCCGGTCTCCTCCGTAAGTACCAACTTTGTTGGGAAACTAAGTCATCAAGGATTGCAGTGCTGACATCAGCATACAGAGCAACTTTGACTATGTCTAACCTTCTAACAAGACACTGTGCTCGACATCCTCGGACAACGCAATCTTCCCAGGAGCTTACCATAGCTACGTGGGATGTACGTGGTCTGACTGCAACATCAAAGAGACAAACCTTAAATGCAGACTGTGAACACTATAAAATCGATATCACGTGCATTCAAGAGACTAAAGTAGCTAAACACTCAGAGCAGCAACTTTAGACAGGCCATAAGCTAGTACTCATGGAGCAAAATCAGGCCACTTACCGTGGATTAGGGTTCATAATCGGACCAAGTGTATTGGACAATGTCATTAGTTTTGGATACGTCAGTGATCGCGTTGCATTTATCGACCTGGCTATACCAACGCGACAGTGCACCACCACTAAGTGTTGCATAGTCACTGCATATGGGCCAACTACCGAAAGGGCCAAAGAGAATCCAGCTATATTAGATTCCTTCTATGCAGAACTGAGCTCCGCAATTACTATCCCAGCTAGATGGCAACTGTTCGTGTGTGGCGATTTCAACTCCAAGGTGGGTAAACTCGGCATTGCGGACAAAAGTTCAGGACTTGGCTCATGCATGGGATTGTATAAGAGAGCACACACAACAGCAATGGAGATGCACTGGTCGCAGTCCTTAGTTCCAATGGCCTCTTTGCCACAAATACGGCTTTCAAACACCCATGCTGCCACCGGACAACAAGGACTGGACACATTGCTGATCGCAAAGCCCCGAAAGGTTCTAAGGCTACAAAAGCTGTCTTCAACCAAATAGATTTCATACTATGCAAGACAGCAGCAAAACACCTAATTCGGGATGCTCGTTCCTATGGAGGCACAGACCTCAATTTTGACCATAAGCCAGTCATTATACACCTCCATATGAACCAGCTCTACCTAATGTATAAATGCCATACCAGGCAAGAGTATAGGGTCACCTACAACTTACACAAGCTCATCAGCGACATTGACACTCAAATGTCATACAAAAAAGCCCTCGGTAGCTAGCATCGACGTCAGCTCCGATCCAAACGAAGCCCTGACCAAAATATTGATATCTATGGAATCATCAGCTACTAGCACCATAGGTGTTCTAAAAACAACAGAACAACCCCCTCGTAGTAAAACTGTCAGCAGAACAGAAAGCATTACGTCTGCGCAGCTATCAAAGTGGCCAAAGTGACGATCACACCAAACTACGCCAGAAACGCAATAACATTCTGCGCCACATTAGTGAACGCTTAAAAGATCTTGCTATCTAACAAGCAGACGCCCTAGCAGATGAAATCACTGCCACGGATGACTGCCACAAAATGTTTCTGGCAGCCCGAGGCCTGAGAGTTGCTGATTACACACAACCACTAACTGTACACAACTCTGAAGGATACTATTGGGACTGACCAGGGCAAAGCCGAAGCAATTCGAGAATAGTTTAAGGAACAGTTTACTGACCACGATGATGAGCCCTTGCACCCATTCTCAGGAGACCCCAGGCCATTAATAACACCAATTAATACAGCAAAGGTTGAGAAGGCACTTAAAGCCCTGAGAAAATGGACGTACATCTGGACCTGATGGCATGAGCAATGACCTATTCAAAACCGATCACGCAGATAATCAATTCAGCTTTTATGCACCACCTTTCCATCGACGCTGTATGCCAAGGCATCCTTATCGCGCTACCCAAGCCCAATAAGCCACCTGACACCCCCCCCCCCCAATCTGTGGCCCATTGTGATCCTTAACAGCATATGGAAAACCCTATCCAATGTTACTTTATGCCGCATCCGAGACAAGATTGACGACTTCACCGGATCATGTCAAAGTGGCTTCAAACATGGACGCAGCTGCAAAGACATTGTATAGGCTCAACGCATGATTGTGTCGGTAGTCGTGTCCAAACACTGGGATTTCCACAAAATGGGCATTGACATGTCACGAGCCTTTGACACAATTAAACGCTCAAAGATCCTAGATGTACTATGCCAGGCCAGTTGCAATGAAGATGAGCTATGACTAGTGAGACTACTTCTTGCAGACACCAAGCTGAGAGTACGAGTCAAGTCAGTGAAGTCTGTAGAGTTTGAGACATTAATCGACTCCCCACAGGGAGATGGTCTATCCCCTGTGCTCTTCACCTGTTACCTGGCTGCTGCATTGAAATCCGTGCGGGAAAACTCCACAAGACCCCCCACCCCACGCCACCCACCCCCAGTGTCAATACTGGGGGCATGCCGCTAGAGATGGAATATGCCGACGATGTGGACTTTATAGATGATGAAAAGAAACCCCTTGACGAACTTCTCCCAATAGCTGCAAGCAAACTAAAAATTGAGAATCTCTTTATGAATGAATCCAAAACAGAGTTCACCCACATATACCTATCTACAAAGCGTGAAACCAAAGAAAGTAACGATCCACCCCGTGGCAGCGAACCATGGAGGAAAAGTAAAATCCTGGGCTCACAGCTTTGCAGCACTGCTGACATTGCTGCACGATGCATCATGGAAAACATAGCTTTCCAGTCCTTCTGGAAGCTATGAATTCGTAGATCAAAGATTCCCTTGGTAAAAAGACGACGTTTATACAACACGGCCTGCGTATCCTTGATGCTGTATAACTGTAACAGCTGGGCAGCTCCAAAGGCAGCTCTAAACAAACTTGACGCCTGCCACCGCAAACGCCTATGCACCATCACTGGACACCGATGGCCAGAGAGCATAATTTCCAACGATGCACTATACAAGATGTGTAATACGCCACTGCTGTCTGTAAACGTCGCCCAGCAAAGTTGGTCCATGTTTGGCCATGTGCTAAGGATGCCAGAAGACACACCAGCACAGAGCCTTGGAATTCGCCCTACTCGGAGCCAGCAAATACAGAGCCAGGAGAGGACGTCATTGCATAAATCTGCTAAGCGTGCTACGAGCTGACCTCAAGAAAGCAGGATCGGGTACACTCAAGTCAAAAATGGACCTGAGGAAGCTAAGGATTTTGGCTGAGGACAAGACACAGTGGGCAAAAGCGAAGAAGGACTGATTGCAGCTGTAGGATGTTTCTACTACTACAACCGCAGAATACAGTAATCATACATTGTTTGCTTGGTAGATCATTCGATCAATCTATTGATCTACCAACTGATCAACTGACCAGTAATCAATCAATGTATCAATCAATGGTAGACCATTCAATAAATTGATTGGTCAATTAGTCAATCAATCTATCGATCAGCCAATCGATCGATCGATTATTCAATCAATCAATTGATTGATCAGATCGATCTGATTTTAGGATTGATCGATCGATTGATTGATTGATCAGTTGCTCTTGATAGATTGATCGATCGATTTATTACTGATTATTGATTGACTATTGATTGCTTGGTAGATCATTCAATTAATCTATCAGCCGATTGACTGAACAGTCAACTGATCAAGGGATCTATCAATCAATCATTCTACCAAGTGATTGATCGAGTGATTGATCAATCAATAATACGATCGATCAATCGTATGATATGATCGATCATACAATCAGATCGATTGGGCGATCAATTTATTTTTTGAAAATATATCGATCGATCGATTGACTGGTTGATCCATCAATCGATTGAATGATCTACCAATCAATCGATCAATCAATCAGTCGTTCACCTAATCAATCAATCATGCAATCCATCAAACATTTGATCAGTCAATCAATCGACCAGTTGATCAATCAATCAATCGCTTGATGACGCAATCAATCGGTCAATCAATCAGTCAATCAATCACTCAATTAATCACTCACTCAGTCGCTTGATCGATCACTGAATGGTTCAATGCTAAATCAATCAATCAGTCATTGATTGATTGATTGATTGATTGATTGATTGACACGCTACATTTGATTCATGTCTGACCAGAAGTTTTCGAGAAATCAAATGATCAATTATTGATCCGATTTCGATCCCGGTCAAGGCCTGAAAACCCGCTTTCACAATCGATCTTTTGTTGTGCTAAAATCTGAGCCAAATCGGATCAAAAGGGTTTTTTTAGATGCAGCTCTGGACACATAGACAGGCATATACACACGTGCGCACACGATTGAATGCAATACCATCTTCCCTTAATTACTAGCTATCTAGTATGGATGTAAGAATCGTGATTTTTGTAGGTTGGAGAACGCCTAGATCATGGACAAGATACAGGTCTAATCGATGCAAGCAGTCTCACACAGAGGATGGTAGCAAATATTGACAGGGACCCATCAATGCCAATAAACGTATATACGATGCAGCCTTGTTAGAAGGTCATGATGTGGAAGATGACGAAATCCTGACATTTGATTCTGTGAGATCCAAATTAACCAGAAAGCGACTATCTCTGATGCCACACATTCCACATGAGATGCACGATGTTCTGATTGAGGACGAGTATTTGAATACCTGGCGTGATGAACCGGTCCTTAGTCACCAAGACAATGATTGGGGAATTGCAGTATTTGTTACAGAGCCCAATCTCCGGAAACTACAGCGATGCAGCAATGTCCATGTTGATGGAACATCTAAAACCTGTCCACATCCATACATCCAATTCGTAACAATTCATGGAATGTTTCAGGGCAGAGTACTTCCGTTTGTCATGTCGTGTTGACTGGTAAAAGTGTTGGACACTATCGGCAGATAGAAAACTTACAGAAATTTATGGCATTAGGGTGTCTGCCACTCGCCCTGGTCCGTCAGAACTTTAGGATACTTGCAACTGCAAACTCAACAGCACGACTTATCAGACGGTATCCCGATGTACATGCCTTTATTGGATATATGCAGTGGAACTATTTCGATGGGGAGTTTCCGTCCAAAATGTGGAACGTGTTCAACCAAAATAGCGATGCGCGCACGAACAATTTCGTAGAAGGTGAGAATGTTGTATTGGCTGTGATTGTAAAATCGTACAAGTTTTTTATAATTCTTTGCGACTTGTACAATAGGCATTGTAACGATAGAATTAAATACCAATAGATGTACATGTTTTGTGGTGGGCCCTTAGCAGCAGCAGTAACAACAGCAGCAGCAACAACGGCAGCGACTGCGCCGGCAGCAGCAGCGGTGGCCGAGACCCTCAGCAGCAGTAGTAGTAGTAGTAGTAGTAGTAGTAGTAGTAGTAGTAGTAGTAGTAGTAGTAGTAGCAACAGCCGTATAGTAGTAGTAGTAGTAGTAGTAGTAGTAGTAGTAGTAGTAGTAGTAGTAGTAGTAGTAGTAGTAGTAGTAGCAACAGCTGTATAGTAGTAGTAGTAGTAGTAGTAGTAGTAGTAGTAGTAGTAGTAGTAGTAGTAGTAGTAGCAGCAGCAACAGCCGTATAGTAGTAGTAGTAGTAGTAGTAGTAGTAGTCGTAGTCGTAGTCGTAGTCGTAGTAGTAGTAGTAGTAGTAGTAGTAGTAGTAGTAGTAGTAGTAGTAGCAGCAGCAGCAGCAGTAGTAGTAGTAGTAGTAGTAGTAGCAGCAGCAGCAGCAGCAGTAAATAAAAGTAGTAGTAGTAAATAAAAGTTGTATTAGTAGTAGCAGTGGCAGCAGTAGAAGCAGTAGCAACAGCAATAGAGTAGCAGCTGCGGCAGCAGTAGCAGTAGTATCAGCAGTAGTAGCAGTAGCTGTAGTAAGTAGTAGTAAATAGAAGTAGTATTCTTAGTAGTAGCAGTAGCAGCAGCAGCAACAGCAGTGTTTACTGATGTAGTGTTCAGGATAATTGATTACCCTTCCCTGAGTGTTTAAACTGAAACATCACGGATCCGGTTCATTCCCTCAATCAATCAATTGATCTATCAATCGATCAATCAATCAATCGATCGTTCGGTGGGTCGATCGATCAATCCATCCATCCATCCATCCATCCATCCATCCCATCCCATCCCATCCCATCCCTCCAATTAATCACCCACTCAATTACAATTAAGAGGGGATCCACCGGTGCCTAAAGCGAGACTACAATGCAGGCAACCGGAACCTCTGAGAATATTGGAATGCCATAGTGCACGCTATAAAAGCATACGTCTGACGCAATTGTATTTGGCTGTGTAGTATTCCCTGTACCCGTCCATGCTCCATTCGCCCCATTGCTTGGAAATATATGCAACTTATAAAAATTCCACGCCTTTATATATATAAAAACAGCAGGTGACGACAGTTGGTGAAGAGATGCTATACCCTGATAAAATTCTCTCATTTGCTGGCAGGGTCTGTAGCGACGTGCTGTCATATCACGAGATGCAGTTGTCGGGTGTGGTCTCTTAGCATCTGAATGAGATGAGCTACTTTTCGGGGGAAATCCGGGTGGGGGCCTTACACTGGAGGTAAAGACTGGGATGGGAAGGAAAGGGGCACCATCAGGGGCCGTTGTGCTAATGCCCACCCGTCCCAACCCGTCGTCTGCCCCATCATGGTCCTCCTGCTCTTCATAGGTCATCTGCCTCAGGAGGCCACCCATCACTGTTGACAGCTGCTGCATCTCGGACACCAGGCGTGTCTGCTCTCCTGCCGAAGCTACAGGAGTCTCTGGCGCCTCGAGTACCATGCACTGGTTCAAGCGCAAAATGCGCTTGAGCAACCCACAGCGATCGAGAGGCCGAGGAGTCCATTCTTTAAAAGAATAAGGGCCAGATAATTGGTTTGATTATCTTAAGAAGAGAGCCAAGAGTATGATTGTGCATAAAAACAAGTAAAGAGACAGAAGTAGAAGTGATGAAAAGAGATGTCGATGATGATTTGGTGCCAAAGTTAGCGCCCTAAAACATAACGGGGCTAGTGTTTTCTAGAGACTATAAGAGTCTGCAAGATAGAAGAACTTGGGATTCTTACGGGACAAAGTGTATGCGATCTGGAGAGAAGTGAAAGTTTCTACAATAAGAGGAGCGCCAATAATTAATCAGGACAACTCGGATTTAGAAATAAATGGTTCAAGAATGTTCGCTATCGCTGATTTAACCTTTCACTTCCTCGAGGGAAACTAGTGTATGTGTGTAAATTCGTCCTAAGGTGCACAATAGCTAACGTACAGATAAATTGACAGATCGATAAAATTAATCTAATCTACCAGTTCACAATTGCGTCAACAAAGCAGCTTTAATAACAGGAGCTAACTAAGTGACCAAAAAAACTAAGTGAAACTGGTTAGTTAATTATACCGTAATTGATAGCGTCTAAGCGCACTATCTGGCAACAATGCCGTATGGTTATGCTGTGCTTTATGTAGCGGTCGCACCTGCAATACAAAATTTAGAGGCGTTGCTTCATATAACAGTTACTACAGCGCTCTGATCTTGTTTATAAATCCGGCTTGATAGTTAACTACTGGGAAACTATAGGACAGAAATCACGGCTGAAACTCTTGGGAATACCAACGTCGAATACAATCGGTCAACTAGTTCAAACCGAAAGCGTTCTGTAAAATTTCAACTATGATTTAATAAAGTACCTAATAAATGCTTTTGGAAAAGGTGGCTAAAACACAACTTCGTAAGAGTGTAAACTTAATCCAGATTGACACCAGGAATACGGTTACCTTCCTAAAAGCGTGCAAAATACAAGGCCAATAGTCGCTCAAATGCCAAAGTCCAGAACTGCCGGTTAAATAACAGTAACTTCTTATAATGTAATTAAATGATCTCCTTATAAGGGGGGTCAGGAAATTAAGATCCCTTGCTACCTTTCTAACAAGGGCAGCGTGACCTCTCTGACTGATGTATCGAGGACATGGAAGCTTAACACAATGTGACCTTGAACTTTGACCTTTCTCTCAAGTTGCAGTACCCAAAGTTAGAAGCATACGGTAACGCCCGTAACCCTTTTAACCTTGACCTTGAGAAAAGCACAAATACCAAGGCAAATAAGTCAATAACGACCTTGACCTTTGACCTCTGAAGTAAGGACAATTTAGCAAGCACTTAAGTGTCGAAACCACGGACTAAGGAGATCGAGTTGGTTTTGCTTTCCCGTGTGAAATTCCCTTACCTGGGGTTCCTAGTTTGAAATTAAACCGGAGTAAAGTTGTAACGGGTCAAAAGGTTAAAGCGAAAGATTAAAACCCAAAACGGTTTAAATAATGAATACAAATGTACATGGTTTAACGGCGGGCATCCAAATTCCTTTTTCAGACCGTATGGTGAGAACACTTAACACTTAAGCCGAACTATATTAAACCGATTTAACTTTTAGTTTGATAACCCTTGGTTATGTCAAAATGAATCAGACAGAATTTCTACGGGTGAAACACCCGTATAAATAAGAAGTTACAGCTCCTAGTCAGCGCTAAGGAAGATGGACCACTTCCTGAGCAAAGACCAAGGCACTCAATAAACTGTTCAATTACAAAATTCTATTTCATCAAGTCTAAGCTTCAATGAAATAATAATAAAAAAATTTGTTGCTATAATCTGGGTGCGAAATGTACAATATAAAAATTCTGTACAACTGTCGGGCTGTTTACTTTTAATTGGAAATTGAAACAGCACTAAATTAAGACTGCTTGTATGATCGTCGACAAATTTGTCAGTCAACGAATTACTATAATTTGAACCTAAATCGATGTACGTGCTCGATCCGGGTCAAGAGCAACATTCCTGATTGACTAGCTCTATCCTGGGCTGGCAGCTGGGAGTCAACACGCAATGCCTCCAGGCGGACAGTATAGCAGTATGTTGGGTAATTTAGATGAGACACAGTTTAACAAAAATTTGGTTACCTGCTGAAATCAGCGAATCCAACCGTTCCTCAGCTCCTGGCGTCCATTGGCCCGAATCCGTGAAAACTTGGTACTTAGAAACTATCACGCCAGTAAGTAATTAACGCCAGTAAAATCTATGAAAAATACCAGAAAAAGCGAGCTCGTTCCTCAGACAGTGGGCTAACCAGTCGGCCGGCCTAAATCACAGCTGGTGCAACTACCGAGCACAAAATTGCTTGTAACTTAAAAATTATTATTATTATTATTATTATTATTACTATTATTATTATTATTAGCTAAGCAGACAACAAAGCTACAACAATTACGGCAATGTACCAATTTAACTCTGGCTCTATACTAGCCCACGTCACTAAACTACTTGATAACTTACTATTTCCAGATTATAGAAAAACACATCGAGTTAAATTAAGCTATTACTGAAGATTTAAATTGTACCAAGATTTTCTAAGATCCGACCACTGAATTTAGATGTTTACAACGCAAAACATGGAACGCCAAGAGGCAGATACCAAATTGTCCAGCGGTTTTGTTAATGTCGGCCCGCGAAAAAGGCAGGCTGCATGCACGCACACTCACTCCACCAGGCGCTTCCACGTCGGGGCGGCGAGGACGACATGGGACCATATCCTTCTGAAAGGCAACCACAACTCCTATCAGAAAACTTCCATCGTGAAAACCTGTCGGCAAAATCTTGGATTACTACCAAAAATCGTCACATGGTCATTTTATGACAACTTCCAGCAAAATTAATCAAAGAATTCTTACAGATTACGCGATTTCAGCACCCTGACATGAATTGCAATTTAGCCCACGAAATAAAAGGGTTACCATAGACGCCTCATTGTCATGCTAATTGGACAGGTGAAAACAACATAGTTGACACGATCCTCCGGCGGTCCACACTGGTAAGCACTCGACAATAACCACTCGCCAGCCGAACGCATCTCCACGCATAACGGCTCCAGTATAGATGCGTTCCGCTGGACGAGCACTGCATGGCGCCTCCTCTCAGCATGCCGATCGAACACCATTGACGTCTTCAGGTGACCGACTTAAATCAATCAATCAATCAATCAATCACATTCTATTTCTGTAAGTAGGCCGCTACTAGCCTGTTATGACAGATTTTAAAAACAATTAAATTTCCTTATATGTCAGCATGATAGTAATCTGTGTTTATGTCGGCAGCATAATAGTCGTAATATACTGGATGGGTAGCCCACAGTTTATCAAGTCTCCCCTCAAATGATGCTATTGTTGGTGCTTCTATTACATGGATGGGATGGGAGGGCATTCCATATGTTCACCACTATATACTTAAAGGAGTATTTTAGGATGTTTAAGCGGGGCCGAGGTTTATACAATTTTAAACTATGCCCTCTGGTTATAGATTCTTGTCTTAGTTCAAAGAAATCCCATACATCTGGGTCATACTTTTTTGTTATTATTTTATAAGCTTCTATAATGTCGCCTCTTAATCTACGATATGCAAGTGTTGGTATGTTAAGTTTTCTAAGCCTCATTTCATAATTTAGGTGTGACAATCCTGGAACAGTTTAGGATGCTCTGCGCTGGACATTTTCTAACAAATCCATGTGCTTTTTAAGATATGGACTCCAAACCTGGTTAGCGAATTCTAGATGTGGTCTTACCAGTGATGTTTAAATAGTTTTGAATTTTTTTATATCTAGAAATACGAATGTTCGTCTTATAACCCCCATTATGGAATTTGCTTTATTAACCTTGTCTAATATGTGTTTCTCAAAAGACAGCTTACTATCAATAATAACACCAATGTCTTTTTCAAACTCGGTATAGTTAATTGGAGACCCATTTTTAGTCATTGTATCACTGTAATTGGTAAGAGTGGTATTACCAATTCTCATAATTTTACACTTTTCGTTATTGAAATGTAATAGCCATTTATTAGTCCAGTCATTTAGTGAATATATATCAGATTGCATCTCATTACAATCATCTACTGACTTAATGCCATGAAAAAGTTTGGTATCATCGGCATATAAATATAATTCACTAGTGTTGCTTACCACATCAGGAAAATCATTAATGCATAGGATGAACAGTACTGGTCCCAGAACTGACCCCTGTGGGACTCCACTGGAAACCAGCTTCCATTCTGATGGTTGCCCATTAACAATAACCCTCTGGCTGCGACCTGACAAAAAGCTTTCTATCCACTTAATAATTTTGGGATTGAGATTATATATGTTCAGTTTATGAGCAAGTCTCTGGTGGGGTACCTTATCGAATGCTTTTAGAAAATTGAAGCAAGCCACATCGATGCTTTCACCATTGTCAAGTATATGTAGCCACTTGTCTATGACCTTCAAAAGTTGCAATGTAGTGGATCTACCTGGGATAAAACCAAATTGGCAGTTGCTAAACAGGTTATTAGTTTTCATATGTAGCATTATTGAATCTTTTATCAATGTTTCTAATAATTTGCAAACAATACTTGTCTAACATACAGTCCTATAGTTGCACGCATCCTTCCCATCTCCCCTTTTAAATATAGGAGTAATATTTGCTTGTTTCCAAGGTACGGGTATCTTGCTGGTATTTAATGATGTTTCAAACAGAATTTTTAATGGCAGTGCTAAGGTATTACTTAGTTCCTTTAATACTCGAGGATGGATGCCATCTGGCAATTTATTTTGGATAATGTCAGTGTTTATCTGTACCGTATTTTGTTATGGGACAGCCATGGCCTCAATCTTTGGAAGCTTACCATGAGTTGCTGTTATGTTGTTTACTGCTGCTGTTACCTATCAGGACCTGATATGCTCGGATTCAACAGATAAATGCAGTTGCGGTTTTTATCGATACATTGTATGATTTCATTGTGAAAGATGAGTTTATCGCTTAAAATGACATTATTTGGAGCGATGGACCATCATCCGAGTTCAAAAATTGTTTTATAGTTCATTTTCTGAAGTATTTGTCAGAAAAGCATCAAAGACCATTTTTGTGGAAGTACTTCGCAACCTCACATGGAAAGGGTATCATCAATGGTGTAGGCGGTAGAGCCAAGTCTATCATTCGCCAAGCAGTCATGAGCAAAGCACTTGATGCTCCTATTGCTCAAAGTCCAGAGGATTTCGCAAATTTGGCCAAGCATCTGCTTGTAAAAACAACTGTGATTCACATACCCCAAAATGAAATAGACATCAAATTTTCAGAGATGAACATTTTATGGGAGGAAGCCCATAGAGTTCCTGGCATACAGAAAATGCACATCATCAGCTTTGATACTCATATGAACTTAGTGTTGGAAAAATGCGTTGGATGATTCAAGTGGCACTTGCAATATCAATGTTGACCATTCTGATTCTGTTATCTATCTTGCAGTGGGAGATTGGTGTCTTGTTAGATATGAAGGTCAAGATTTTCCTGGAGAAGTTAAGTGTTCAACCAGGACAGGAGTATGAAGTTAGTGTGATGCATAGTGCTGGTGGATATTTCAAATGGCCAGCAAAAGCTGACTGCATTGTCTATCCATCTTCAAGTATGATAAAAAAGATCAGTCCTCCAATTACTGTTGGTAGAAAGGGACACTACATGTTTAATTTTTAGATTTTGCGAACTGCTGGAAGCTGTTATATGAAATGTACTGTAATTCAGTTATGATACATACTGTAATTAATAATACAGGCAGCTGGCCTGTAAACTTGATCTTTTTGTGATGAATTAAAAGGAATTCCATTATAGATGTACTTTTAAAATGTCGTTTGATGATTTCTTTTTATCAAGTATTAATATTTTGCAGAGATTTTTAAAAAAGATGATGGGACAAAATGTCCCGTACAACACTGTCCCGTACAACACTATGACTGCATTATTTTGTCATAAGAGTATTAGAAAATAATTAAAGTGATGATCAAATGAAGTATGGGTAATCAAACTAGACATATTTAGAAATGTTCTGAGGCATATAACTTCTGATTTAGCAATCAGACTTCACAAACATTTTAAGTTGAACATTTATGTGAAAAATATTCTAATTCTCTACGTCCCGTACAACACCAAGTTAAATTTTCTCTAACTGTCCTCAGAAGGAAGATATATAATTTATTTTGCTGTCAGAGGAATAACACCATCCTATATTACTTACCTGCACAATATCATTCTTGTTTGTAAATAATTTGATAGATTTTTTGACAAAAACTATTCTCTGGATGTCCCGTACAACACCGGTAGAATCGCCCTTTCAGTGGCCATCTTGTTCTCCAAAATGACGTCTCAGGAACTGCTGTACCGATCAGGCAACTCATTAGATTTAATTTCATCAATAACTATGGGTGATTAAAATTTGTTGAAGAGAACTTGATCCTTGATAAAATGTGGTTGTCATGGACCAATCCAAATTTAGGATTTGATGGCCATATTGGATTTTTTATTGGGAGGATGGAACCTAAGGTTCAATGTGATTGTGTGGTCATCGGTCATCATTAATTTCCCACTAAATATTGAGTGTACTGAATTCCGAATTTTGTACATGTATTTATTGTGTTGTTGCTGCTGAATTTAAAGTATTATGTCTGTTCAAATGCTAATGGTTCAAATGCTAATCGTAAAGGCTAGCGCACTGGCCCTTGAGCCGGTTGTTTAAATTGGAAAATATTACCGTTTTAATGAATAAATAGAGCATTATATATATCATGATTTATTAGCTATTTTAAGAATACCGCTGAGTACCCCCTTTAAAATCAGGCATTCAGTGGTGTCAAGGACAGAAAAAGAGGAAGTCCAAGGTCTTTGTTTTGGGAGTGCAAACATGAGATTTGGGAATATAGTACTCCCGGAGTTCCACTAGTGGAAGCCCTGTCTAAACTAAAGATTTTAAACAAATTTTGCTAGAGCAATCTTATGGTGGTCAACTCCATTCAATTTAGAATTTTTATGGTCGTTCATAAAAATTAATGCATATATAACTTGTAATTCTATTCTGTTGTAGCTGGTGTATCGATCTGAATCCTTTCATGTGTTAAAGACAATATGTGGACTGTCGACATTGATGGTATGGCATAGCATGGGATTGGTGTAGTGCCGCCATCGATGAGTTACCGGTACCTCAGTCCAGTCTAACTGTCAATTGATAGGTGTAAGACATGTTTTATACACATTCAAGCTCGCCCTGAGAAATCAATGGTGCGAGTATAGCTCAAACATTTCGTTCAACACTACATACACTGCAGCTTTGATACAACAGATCACTTCTTATGTCAGAGATATTTTCTTCACTGTTTTATAATAGAGGTATCCATATGCACATGTAGCAATGCACCAGCTATTTCTAGCTAAGGTCTGCTCACTGTTTACACTTTGAAACCTGAATGTGGGCAATTCCATGAAAAGAAGGACATGAACTGTAAAAATTATAATGGCCCTAATAATAAATTTTGTTGTCTATTTGAATTTGTTTTTATGTCTATTTTAATCAGGGGTTTGTAGGTGTCAATGTGTTTATTATTTTGGGGTTGTTTTTGGGTTGTTTAAAACATTAATAAATACATATTAGATATCACCAGGAGAGTGGTTCAATATTGTTATAACGAGTGTTTGTCGATTAACAATATATTATTTTGGATTAAAACATAATCACTGAAAGTTGATCATGGGTTCGAAAAAATTTATTAATGTAACACCAGTCATATTTTTGGCAAAAAGTTTGAATAATTGTCTAATGGCTTGGAGAATTGTAAAACGCTGTTGAATCCTCTAAATAGACATCTACACGTATACCAAATCAATGCTGGGCCATTACCTAGAAGATTCTGCCACAAACAATTTCTATGCCGTTTTATAAACTTGTAACACCCATCACAAAATGTGCGACTGGTGTTACACATATCTTATAATTCAATAATAATAGTAATAGCAACAATAATAATATTATTATTATTATTTTTATTATTATTATTATTATTATTATTATTATTATTATTATTGTTGTTGTTGTTGTTATAAAATTATAAAATATGTGTAACACCTGTCACACATTTAAAATTACATAGGCGATTCAAGATTTTTAGTGACGGACCAGGATCGCAGTTTAAAAACAAGTACACTTTCTATATTCTAAATACCTAAAACATCAACTATGGCATTCAAATTCAGTGGAACTATTTCGCAACATCGCATAGCAAAGGGGCTGTTGATGGTGTAGGAGGGACTGTGAAGAGGGTGGTGGCCACTGCTATTCTCACAAGGAAAGTGGTGGTATCAAATGCAACTACTTTTACCGAGGAAGCAGCAAATGCCTGCCTGAGAATAAAGATAATAATGATTACTTCCAAGGCCATAGATAATCATACAAAGGAAATGAAATTGGAAGAGTTAGGGGATGGCCTTCTGCAAGTCAAAGGAACACTTGGTATCCATAGTATCAAGGCTTTGACTAGCATGATGGTCATCACCAAAATATACACCGATGCACAATTAAACGAAACACATTCAGTTCGTACCATAGAAGAAGTCATGTGTGTCCAGACCAGGCCCACACCTCACTCCATAGTTCCTACCCCTTTCAATCACTCTTCTGTTCTGTCTGTAGATCACAATGTTACTACTCGTGAATGTGTCATTGTCAAGTACAAAGCCCAGGGGCGTCATTGTAGGTTTCCCGGACAAGTAACTGAAGTCGAAGGAGATTTATTGTCAATCAGTTTCCTTCGTCGATATACTCCATCTATTTACATCTATTCCAATATACCAGACATCAACAAAGTCACAAGGAATATGGTTTGCCAGCACCTCAGCCAACATAGACAGCGTTATCATTTTTCTCATGTCCTTGATGCTGAGTAAATCCATTTTCAAGCTAGGCACCTGAACTGGAACAATTAATGTTAATTGACGAAAATTCCTATTTGGCCCTTGTCCTTGACAGATCAACAGCAGGCATCAGTGATTCACCCTTTGATGGTCAAGATTGGCTAAGAAAAATTAAAACCTGTCATTGCTGAATGTCCTTTTGCAGCAAAGGCAAGAAAAGTTTTTGAACATTTATCACTGGAATGACTGGCTCGCTTGGCGAGCCAATCATTGCAGTGATAATTTACAAAAATAATCTCAACACGCAAATAGACTTTCATTAATGACACATTCCTGAAGACGACTACGTATAAAGGTAGTTTGGCCATTAATGAGCTGATCAAAGGCGGCAAACAGTCCACTGTGCCCCTTAGATAAGTGCCCTATGCCACAGCATTCATTGGTGCAGCAGCTTAAATCCGCCTTGTTGGTCGATGTGTTTATGCAATCGGCCTTTTGGCTACAATAAGATTTTCAACCACATTGGTGGAACAAACTGCCTAATTTAATAAAAATCGGCTAATTGGTTTAATATATGTTAGTATACTAGGACTACCGTGGTATAATTTTTCAAAAGAGAGATTTGTTAGATTTATTTCACTCTATAAAACACTAGATACATGTATACAATGGTGCCTTGATTTTTTCTTTCTAGAGCAATCACCTTGCGTAATTGGGAGAAGAACCTTGAATAGCTGGTTCAATGTCTCCTTGGACCAATGCAGTTCCACTAGTGTTCAACTCGTGTGGCGAAGGAGACAAATGTGATTTCGCGTCCATGAGTCTTAACGTGTAGTAATAAGTAAGTTGTATAACAGATGACATTTGTGTAATTTGGCAACACATACAATGTATTACAGTGTGTGCGTGCGTGCGTGCGTGCGTGCGTGCGTGCGTGCGTGCGTGCGTGCGTGCGTGCGTGCGTGCGTGCGTGCGTGCGTGCGTGCGTGCGTGTGTGCGTGCGTGTGTGCGTGCGTGTGTGCATGCATGTGTGTGTGCATGCGTGCGTGCGTGCATGCCTCATAAGTAGAAATCATGCCTAAGCAGGGCTAGAAATTAACATTATTAACGGTAATCCAATACAGATCAGTACACCACAAACTTCACAGATCCCTGGCATTTTGTACTGATCCGCACTGTAGTTCTGTGCAGTTCTTATAATAATAATAATAATAATAATAATAATAATAATAATAATATTAATAATAATAATAATAATAATAATAATAATAATAATAATAATAATAATAATAATAATAATGTATTGTGTCTCTATAACTGTGTACAGTTCAGAGGAAATAAACCATTCAGAAAATAAAATTAATCAAATGTTCTAAATGCATCATTTACACCATATTATGAGGATAATTAATCATTTAGTGGTCAGGAACTCAAAATGTGTGTTTAGTTGATGCACATTTGCAGGCCAAGAGAAGTCTATTTTTGAAAAATTACCATTGGAATGAGTGGCTCATTTATCGAGCTAGTCATTCCAGCGTTACATTTTCAAAAATAGTCTTCTCTTAGCCTGCAAATGGACATTTCTCAAGATCACTGTAGAGTCCATTTTGGTCGACTTGACCAGTAAAGGGTTAAAAACAAAAGATTTCAACAGCTGGATGAGTAGTAAATAAGTTTGAATTGTCTTAAAACTACTGGACAACAGAAAGTTCAAAAACAGTGATCAGTTACTGATGCATATGCAAAAAAGGCCTATGGATTACAGGATCAGTGGTTAATTTCTCGCCCTGCAATGTCAGCATGAATTTTTGTCTCATCTGCGAAGCAGGAAGCGACACATAGGTATCACTTTTCCGACAGCGGCGGCATCAACGTTAAGTTTTTGCGTCAGCTTTGAATCATAAATTACCAAATTTATATTTCAGAATTGCTCATACCACCAGAACTATGCTTGGACACATGGTTCCCTATACCATAAGAAAGAATGTGTGCTGACAGTAAGGTCACTAGGTCAAAGGTCACCGTCATTCTGACGTTGCTATTTGACCACTGCTTTTTCAACATTAAGTTGTTGTGCTTAGGAAATTATTTACATTTATATTTGAGAAATGCTGCATACTACCAGAACTAAACTTGGACACATGCTCCCCTATACTATAATGCTGATAGGGAGGTCACTAGGTCAAAGATCATTCTGACATTACTATTTGACCCTGCTCATTAATCTTATTAGAACTAAGCTTGGATATATGGTTACCTATAATGTTAGGAAGCAGCATGCTCCTCATCCCTCATCCTCCACTTCCTGCTCATCCCTCATCCTCCACTTCCTGCTATTCCTCCCTCACCCTCCACTCCCTGCTGCTGCTCATTCCTCATCCACCACTCCCTGCTGCTCATCCCTCATACTCCACTCTCTGCTGCTGCTCCTCCCTCATGCTCCACTCCTTGCTGCTGCTGCTCCTCCTCCTCCGCTCCCTGCTGTTCCTCTCTCATCCTCCACTCCTTGCTGCTGCTGTTCCTCATCCCCCATCCTCCACTCCCCACTGCTGCTCCTCCCTCATCCTCCGCTCCCTTCTGTTCCTCCCTTATCCTCCACTCCCTGCTGCTGCTCCTCCCTCATCATCCAGTCCCCTGCTGCTGCTCCTCCCTCATCCCCCAATCCTTGATGCTGATGCTCCTCCCTCATTCTCCAGTCCCGGCTGTTGTTGCTGCTCGTCCCTCCTCCACTCCCTATTGCTGCTTCTCCTCCTCCTCCCTCATCCTCCACTCCCTGCTGCTCCTCCTCCCTCATCCTCCACTCCCTGCTGCTCCTTCTCCCTCATCCGCCACTATGTCCTGCTGCTTCTCTTCATTCCCCCTCATCGGTAGAGGCTTTGTCCTTTTCCTTCACAGAAGTTATGACATCATAACTAGGAGGAGCATTTTCTTCTGGGTAAATTGACAAGATACCGGTCTCTAAATTGACTGGATACCGGTCTCCATATCTAAAAATATAATGGGAGTGATCTCGCAAATTTTCTGTTTGCGAAAGTTGCACTTATACGCATGCGCTTGAATCAAGTGGAACTGATTACCCACAATTCAATGCACGTCCTAGTTATGACGTTATAACTTCTGTGAAGGAAAAGGACATGATAAATCCTCTACCCCTCATCCTCAACTCCCTGATGCTGCTCCTCCTCCGTCATCCACTCACTCCCCACTGCTGCCATAACAGCAGTGCTGCTGCTGCATTGTAGGACCCATGTGCCTGGATGCTCCCGCATACCTGTACGTGTCTGTCATAGCTGTAGGCAAAGTGCATGTTGATGAGTGATATATGGTACAGTACATCTTAGAAATAACTGTAACATGTTTCCAAAACAAAAACAAACTTACTGTTGAATATTTGGAACATAATTGGATTGGAAGACATCCAATTCAATTATGTTCAAAATAGTCGATAGAACATTTCTTACATCGTATTCAAAATTATTCTAACTAATATGACTATTAGACTAACATGTTTTTGTTTTGTAAGCAATTTAACTTATTTCTGAGCTGTACAGTGTATGAATAGATGTAAAATGAGTTATTTTCTGTTTGACAGGTTTTGTGCGTACAAATGTAGGAACCAGAAGAATACAACAGAATCGGAAATCTAGAAGCTTATTGGGGAATGGCTTCAAAACGCCTAGAATCATTTGGTGCCTGAAGACGTCGTAATAAATTCATTCCTGAACAAGATATATGCTTATAATTTTAAGAACTTTTAGATGTATTCTACTATAACAGTTTCATTAACAAGTACACATTAAAAGATCTTATTTAATAATTACAATTTTGTTTGAATCTTCTGTTGCTTTCATTAGCATTCCCTCAGCCTTTCTTATTCGCTAGGGTTAAACCTGTAAAACCAGAATTATAAATACAAATAACTTTTGTTTTCTCCACTCAGTTGTATTCACCTGTACAATGATGAGGATTCGCTGTATGACTGTAGATCGCTAGTCGATTACCATTCATCGTGATATCATCTACATATTAGTTTCTGTAACAACCCAAATTGTGTCACCATAATGCTTGGAATTAGGATTGTTAGCTCAGTGATCTTATGGCATGACGACCATCCATCGCTGACCCATTGTCCATCCACCATTCGTCCGTTCATCCATCTGTTGTTTGCCTGTCCTCTGTCAACTTTTGCTGCTTTAAAAGGCCTCTACTCATTTATCACTTAGTGGATTTCAACCTAACTTGGCTGGAAGCACCATATGGTGGTACATGTAGGCTTCTGAACTTCTATACAGAAATTTGATTGGTCAAGTTTTTTACAGCAGCCATCATGGATTTTCCGAGATTTTTTATATTTTGATTGCATAACTAGCGTATGAAACTCCTGACATGATACTTCTATCCTAAATAAAGTTACATTGTAACCACCTTATCCTAGCTAGATAGCCTAACCAAAATGATATCCATTTGTCATGAGTGTAATATGTGCACGCTTGAGCAAAGGTTTTCTTGAAACAAGGTAACCCTAACACAAGACATTAGCTCACCATATGATCAGATTTAAGCATATTGGAATGAGACAATAACTTCAAGAGAGAAATTGAAGATCGATGGCCTTTGACATTTTGTTGCTCTGTCCACTCTTTGCTACTGAAATATCCACTGCTTTGTCCCTATTGATCATCACATACATGTAGGTGTATTACCTTATATAAAGAAGGTGGCATCCGTCCATCCAGTATTACTTTCATTACGATTCAGCAGACAGATTAACCTAGACTAATCTAACACTGAAATCTCAAGTCTGACCCACAGAGCACATACTTCAATGTTGCAGTACTATCAGCTGCTGAGAGAAGAGATCTGGCCTTTGTCAACCTCTTCTTGAAAAGCTATATGGGTCTGTGGAAGAACTGCAGAAAACCACAGATTTCATCTTGAGAACGGCTGTCCAAGTGTGATACCAGCGATTGCAAAGAAGAAGAACCCTTATCTCACCAAAGGATATGGTGAACACATTGTTATAAATATAATAAACAGATGTATTTTAATTTTAGGTTATTTCAAAGCAATCATAGCTGATTCCTGTTGACTATTTTGAAAGTAATTTTAGTGGAAGCTGTTGTTGCATTACTCAAATAACTTTTAAAGTATTCAACGACTATTGTATGATTGCTTTCAAGCTTGTCTCCTACATTTTCAAGGTCAACAGGTTCAATGTCAATACATAGATCGAGACTAAGTAGTGAACCAAAATCTGCTGCGGCCCATATTTGTCAGCCAATGGTCATTGCGGGTAAATGCTTCCCACAAAGTCTTGTAGCTTAGGGATCTAACCAATGTTGGCTCTCTGTTGGTGGGCCAATGAAACTTTGCTCGTTAGCTCAATGTTGGCTCTACATTAGCTCGATGAACAAAATTACGTTGGCGTACAACATTGGGCCAACGTCTGCTTGCTATCTGGGAACATTCTGTTGAATATTTTGACAGCAACAGCACCCAGTCAAATTAGTTTCAAAATATTCAACAACTTACCTGTATAGTTTTCTGGAAATTGATAGATAGGGTGATTGGGGATCGATTGATCCCAACTTGGGTGTAGCGTAGTTGGAGATTAACTAGGGATGGGCGGGGCATAGCTAAATCTTGAAAGTTCCATTGGATTCTCGAGTAAACCCAATGGCACATTTGAGTGGGTCTCGATCGGGCAGCCCAATTGGGTCCCGATTGGGCAGCCCAATCGGTCCTACTAATTTATCGAGCCCAATAGCGAGCTTTACTAGCCCAATTGGGGCTCACTCATAGCCCGAGTGGGGCCCACTCATTGCCAGAGTGGGGCCCACACAATAGCCCACATTTGGGCTAGCCCAATCGGGGCCCACACCAAACCCAGTGACACTTCTGAGCAGGCCCCGATCGGGCAGCCCAATCGGGGCCCACTAACGAATGTTGGCTGGGAGGGGAATGAACGTTATTTTCAAGGTCAGTCATTCCGCCCATGCATCTGACTTTCTGACCGTGTGTCCGTCCATTCATGCAACTTTTGTCTTTTCGTTGGATAACTTCTGCTTGAAGTATCTTGAAAAATCTTCATGGAAAGGTTGGCTTTTATTCATAATCATTATCGTCTTTCGTCTGTGCGTGCGTCTATTCGTCTATCCAAACCAGTTGGATTATCATCCCACTAAGGTGTCTATCTTTACGGGCTGGAGTGGAGGTGGGGTTAGGGTGGTATATTTAATTTATATCATCTGTCACTTACGATTGCTTTGATGTTAGGATAAGGAAGATAACTCATCAACGCCTTACTTTAATGAACGTCTAAAATACTTGATGGAAAGTGTAGTGTAGCGGAAATGTGTCTGCATGCTATAAGCCCCTACGTTCGTATATCTATTTCTGTACCATTTAATGCTTAAAATGTCATGATCTCAATATTAGCACAAATATATAGGAAAACCGTTGAATATTTTGAATATATTTTAACATAAACCATTGGCAGCAATAACTCACAGTCAAATTCGTTTCAAAATATTCAACATAATTTGCCATGTCTGATTTGTAAGATTTAGCCGGTTAAATACCATGACACAAGTCATACAGAGTAAGAAAGAGATTTGTAATTCATTTTCTTTCGTTACTTGCAATACGAAATGTGAATTCAACTCTAACTCAGATAAAATATTACTTTCTAATCACCCATGTTGTTAGACTTCGTCCTGAAGGGCTTGTCAGATTACTGGTGGAGCACTTTAAGGACATATGCGTCCTTTTCAAAATATAATCCGAAAATGTCAGATATACGTATATAGGGCCTAAAAATAATTGGAAGGAATTATTATTATTATTTAATAAGTAGAATCGTCAGCAAAAACGTATTTCCGTGTTTAGTTATTGTTATATGATCATAGTAAGGAATCTCACTGTCAAGAAATGATTCAGCCAATCATAGCATTAAGGCGGATGCAATAGAATGACTGATCTTATAACAGTGGTGTTCCTTACCCTGAAGATATGATGTCACGCATTTGACATAACATATTCCTGTGATTCAGTGCCATTTTTTTTTAATTTTGGGAGTCTAATTACGAAACTCTCTGTAGCCTATGTATCAATGGCTGTATTGGAGCGCTCCAATCTGGCATTCAAGTAGTTGACATCATAATCAATTACGTCCATTGTTAGCTAACGGCATAATCATAAACACGTACAGCTCCATCACTAATATCGTGAAGTCTGTTACGAGTGTACAATTTTACAATTTAATAAACATTTTAAAGCTACTTTCACTGGAAGCATTTGCTGCCATAAGCAGCAACAGCCTGAGTCAAATTACTTTTAAAATATTCAACAGCTTACTTGCATAGTTACCTTAAAATTTTGATTTTGGGAGTTCGGCCTTCAAAACTTCATGTCGATTTCAACATTCCTAAAATGTTGACTGAGCTTAGCTATGTCATAGATAGAAATCCATCTATTGGCTGACAGGGTAAACCAATGGGATTCAAGACCATATAGATATGACATCACATATTATTATTACATCGCAACGTCTCACACGCACGCGGACGCACACACACGCCTAATTGAGCATATATGGATACCCGAAAAGGAGCGTGATCTAGTGGGCGTCCTTGTACAAACACGCCCAGCAGAACACGCACATTTGGCCACTCCATATATGGTCAATTATGGCACGCCCACTTGAAACCACATGACTTGGGATGACCAATGAAGTCCTCCCCCACCCCCACCAACCCTTTACTACAGAACTCACAATGCAGCGTGACATATCTAGCTCCGTTATGGGCATTGAAAGGTACATCAAGTGTATGAATTGTTTGTCTTTGCAATTTAATAAAAAATTATTTTCAAATTAATCTAAATGGGCTCTGTTGCTGCCTAGCACCCAGTCAAATTAGTTTCAAAATATTCAACAGATTAGGTGTTTCATTACCTTGAAATTATGATTCTGGGAAATCAGGATTCAAAGTGTATATAGGGCTAAATTGATTTCAGCAGGCGGGAAAGGTGACCGTTTCTAAGTATTAACTTGCTTCTTTAAAATATAGTTTTGTCGGACTAATTGGCTGTCGGACAAATGGACTGCTGGACTAATGGGCTGTCAATTGCCGGACAAATGGGCTGTCAGGCTAATAGGCTGTCAATTGCCGGATTAATGGCCTGTCAATTGTCAGACTGTTGTGTAAATCTAAAATCTGTGTTATATGAAAATAAATAATTTTGAATCTTGAATCTTAGACTAAGGGACTGTCAGATTAATGGGCTATCGGACTAATGGGATGTCAATTGTCGGACTATTGGGCTGTCGGACTATTGGGTAGTCGGACTAATGGGCTGCCGACTATTGGGCTGTCGGACTATTGGACTGTCAGACTAATGGGCTGTTGGACTATTGGACTGTCAGACTAATGGGCTGTTGGACTATTAGACTGTCAGACTAATGGCTGTCGGACTAATGTCACGCTAATGGACTATTGGGCTGTCAGACTATTGGCCAGACCACACTATTAGTTACAACAGTGTTTAGCCGTGGCTACAGGCTGTTATCGCACACGCACACACGCACGCACGTACGCACACGCACGCACGCGCGCACACACACACACACACACACACACTGTATAATTGTGCGCGTGTGGTAACAGCCTGTACCCGCGGCTAAACACTGCTGTAATGAATGTATTACCCATCGGACGTCTGAAGGAGATATTTTATCATAACGTGACATTTATATAAACTATTTTTTAATGAGACATCTTGAGCTAGTAGTCAAACGCAGTTAAATCTGTCTATAAGTGACGGAGTATGGACCATTATAGTGTAGACAGTAAAGACACAGCGCTAATATCATCCAGGTCATGTGACGTTTCAGTATCAGATTTGTTGACATCATTAGCAGCCGTATGACGTGGGTTTGCTGAAAAACAGGGTGAGGGGGGGGGGGGGCATTGTTTGCTTACCGTCATAGCAACTATCAACTGGTCTAGCTTTTCTACACGGATAATCCATTTCATATGGATATGTTGATTACTGTAATTGACACACTCGTCACACTGACAGATGACATATTGTTGGCAGATCAAATCTTTGATTTTTAGACATATTTTATTGTTTCACCTGTACAATGGGATTGGGCACAAACTTAGTTTTGCCCGCTCCATACAGAATTGTTAGATGGCAGCCTATAATTAAACGTATATGCACAATTTATATTTATAATTACATGAGAGAGAGAGGGGGGGGGGGTGGGAGCTGGGGAAAGGGAGAGAAAGATTTTTTTTTAAATCCAATATTCTCGTGTTGTGATGAAATATACAACAGTTTGATGATAATTAATTCGCTGTTTTGATAGCTGTGATAAATCACAGGGCTTTGAATTTTCTTCCATCCACCCCTCTACCACATATTCCCCCTACTATAGATAATATACACACGGTATGAAACCTTCATCTGTGGGCACCATTGTCACAAAGCTGATTTGTTGGTTTGTTGTCAAAATCCGCTGACATCATGGTTCTGACTATAAACCAACCAATCAGCTTTCTGACAATGGTGCCCAAAGATGAAGGTTTCATACCTTGTGTACCGGTATATTATATATAGTAGGGGGGATATGTGATAGAGGGATGAATGGACGAAAATTCAAAGGCCTGTGGATAAATTCATCGCTTTGTCGGGTATTAAATGTGTTATATAAGCGGGATGCACAGCCTTGCTGCAGCAACAGCAACCAGTCAAATCAGCTTCAAAATATGCAACAACTTTCCTGTTTAATTGTTTTGAAACTGAGACACTTGATTGTCAAAAATGCGGAATCATGCGAATGTATGTCATTTGAGATATTATTATAATGAGCTTTGTGGCAAGCTGTGCAGCAAAGTTAAAACATGCTTTTCGTGTGTGTGTGTGTGTACATGTGTGCGCATGCGTACGTGTACCGTGCGGTATTTCCCTCGCGTGAGGGAAATACCAGATTGTCTTAAGTTAGAGTTTGATGACTTCGAGACCCTGGGTGCTTGTGTCTGTACATGCGGGCATCATAATCATTACCTCATGAATGACTCGATTTAGTCTTAAACGCAGACACAGTGTACAAATTGTATGGACTTACCATTTAATAAACATGTTAAATATTGTGAAACTAATTTGACTGGGCAGGAACAGCACCCAGTCAAATTAGTTTCAAAATATTTAACAGCTTACCTGTATCGTTTTCAAGAAATCGATTGTCAGGGGGTTCAGGGATCGATTGATTCCAACACGAGCGAGGTATGGGTGGAGTTTAACTAGAGATGGGTGGGGCATAGATAAAACTGGTAAGGCCCATTCCTAACACAAAGTTGATTGTGAAGCTAAGCGCACCAGTAACCACGGCAACCATGAAATAATCTCAACACACCAGTAACCACAGCAACCATGAAATAATCTCAACACACCAGTAACAACAGCAACCACGAAATAATCTCAACACACCAGTAACCACAGCAATCATGAAATAATCTCAACACACCAGTAACCACAGCAACCACGAAATAATCTCAACACACCAGTAACCACAGCAATCATGAAATAATCTCACGTTCAAGACAAGCATACAGCTAACATACTGAATATGTTAAAACTAATCTGGGCAGCAACATATTGCAGTCAAATTATTTCAGAAATATCCAACAGAATAGTTATTATGTTGAAACTGTTTGTCGCTGTTTGGTATTTCCGGTTGATACGGTGCAAGTGTCTAAAACTAAAAAATCTTTGAGCAACAGCATCCTGAATATAAACTTCCTTTCTGCCATTAGAACACTAAAGGTTCATCATCTGTAGGTCTATTTAGACACAATCTGTATCCGGTTATTATCATACTTAGTGACAATGACGTCACCATTTTGCATGATTGCCACACCCAGAGGATGGTTAAACTGTCCATTTTTAACACCATAACCGCCGAATGTAGTGATAAACCTGCCATCAGGATCAAACACCTGAATACGATGATTGTTACGTTCAGCCAGAATGACAAACCCACATTCATCTATGTTTATACCTCGTGGATACATCATCTCACCATTAGCCTCTCCAGCAGTACCAAATGTAAATATAGAGTCACCTTCAGCAGTAAACACACTGACTCTGTGGGTAGTCTGCTCTGTCACGTACACACGGCCAGTGGTCATAGCAACAGATACATACATTGGATAGAACAATTCTCCCGGTGCGCTTCCTGCTCGGCCAAACTGGCGGATAAACTCACCAGTCCTCGTGAACACTTGAATTCTGTTATTGTTCCAGTCACAGATATATATGTTATCTGACATGTCCACAGCCACGCCCCGTGGACCATTAATCTGTCCTTTGTTTGATCCCTTTGTACCGACTGTATACTTAAGCTGACTCTCTCTATCACACACCACAACACGATTATTCCTGAAGTCCGATATGATGACGTCCTCGTGACAGTTTACAGCAACTCCTATAGGATAGCCAAACTGTCCATCACTCTGACCTTCTGTTCCGAATGTTTTGATGAACGTGCCGTCATCATTGTAAATCTTCACTCGGCTATTCCCGCTGTCCGCGACATAAAACCTGCCCCCAGCAGGACTGGCAGCCACATCTTCAGGATGGTAAAACTGATTCACACCATCACCAGGCCCGCCACCTATAACCCACGCGTGACGCAGCACTGCAAAAACAATAAACATCTCATTAATGGATCATCAATTCAGGGATCTCATTCATGCATAAGTTGACGTCTCCGCTTATTTTTTTCTAATAGCGAGAGCCATATCATATTTATTTATTTTTATTTTATTTGTTTTTATTTTAAGCACACAGTTTTAGCAGATTTACAGACATCATGACATAAAATTCATTTAATGACATCAAGATGCTACATTCGCGTGAGAGATTGTACAAGCAAACACACTAACAACAAACAGTGGCATATAGCTAATAATAAATAACTTATGATAACATATTGAAATCTATATTTACAAAATAGTTGCACTCTATTGTTTATATGTTATATTGTCAATTTTGTAATATTATATTGTTTGTTGTATCAGAAACACCAAGTCTCGCGCAACAACTCGACTCAAACTGCCTCACAGAGAGCTTTGAGGATAATGTTTTAAGCCATACAAACACAGTTGTAATACAGAATTGACTACAAACGTCTTTCCATCTAGAGTAATAGATGCTTGGAACAATTTGTCAGAATCCGTGTTCATTGCACCAACCATGGTCCCTGCACCAACCGTGGTCACGACAACCAACGTGGTCACTGCCCCCACAGTGGTCACTGCACCCGCCGTGGTCACTACACCCACCATGGTCACTACACCCATCGTGGTCACTGCACCCACCGTGATCCCTGCATCCACCGTGGTCACTACACCCACTGTGGCTACTGCACCCGCCGTGGTCACTGCACCCGCCGTGGTCGCTGCACCCGCCATGGTCCCTGCAACCGCCATGGTCATTGCACCCACCATGGTCACTACACCCACCATGGTCACTACACCCATCGTGGTCACTACATCCACCATGGTCACCGCACCCGCCGTGGTCACTACACCCACCATGGTCACAACACCCACCGTGGTCACTGCACTCACCGGCAAATAAGAACAGAGAGCTCTGCCCTTTGGCACAGGCAGCTAGGCCATCAAATATCCAAGTACTGCATAAACATATGTATGCTGTCTTGACAATATTGTAATAGATTTTATTGTTTGCTGTTGACTACACCTATATGTATCAGACATGCCTGTAATAAATTACATGTATATTGTTTGTTGTTGGCACAACCTATATATATCAGAGATGCCACGTCTCATGCATTACGCATGAGTCACGTGCAATGAGCCCTCCTCTCCCAATCAACCCGAATGTCCTAAATTATGCCACAAGTATTCATGCTGCTAGAAATATGAAATTGTATGTCAAAAATGCAATAATCCGGCCCTTTTTTTGGAAACTGTGAAAATTTGGAACTGAAATAAAAAAATTTGATTTGGCAAATAGGGTCTGCTTGCCCCAAAATTACACCAGCCAGCTGACGTCTAGATTTCCTGGGGGTGGTGTGGGGGGGGGGGGTGTCTGTGTGGTAGAACTAAGATTTTGATTTTATCACGTTATTGAACGGAAATTATTATTAGGCTAGAGAGATCTATGGAAAACTACAGTGATTGTTCCATTTATTATTACTCACGTCCCATAGGGTGAAGAGGTTATTGCGAGACTGTCTGCCTGCCTGTCTGCCTGCCTGCCTGCCTGTCTATCTGCATACCTTCCTGTCTGTCTGTCTGCCTGCCTGCCTGTCTGCCTGCCTGTCTATCTGCATACCTTCCTGTCTATCTGCATACCTGCCTGTCTGTCTGCCTGCCCGTCTACCTGCATACCTGCCTGTCTATCTGCGTACCTGCCTGTCTGTCTGTCTGCCTACTTGCCTGCCTGACTGTCTGCCTACCCGCCTGCCTGTCTGTCTGTCCGCCTGCCTGCCTGCCAGCCTGTCTGCCTACCTGCCTGCCTGCACGTTGGTCTGTCTGCTGCCTGTCTGCCTGCCTGCATACCTGCCTGCCTGCCTGCCTGCCGGTCTGTCTGTCTGTCTCTGTCTGTCTGTCTGTATGTCTGTCTACTTGTCTGCCTGCCTGTCTGTCCACAAAATCAAACAACATATCACAAAGAACTGCTTAGTGAAACTAGGTTTATGTATCACTTATGATTTCTCTTCATAGTCTAATGTTTATTTTTTATAAATCTATCTACTATAAGGGAGATATATGGGATGTCCCATGTACGAAGGTTCAGTATATGTTTCCATGCTATGTATTACCTGGTGGAAGACATGCTGCATTGTTGCAATGATCAATGTCCTGACTGTCACCCACACATTCTTGGCCACCATTGGTCGGAGCTGGGTTGGTACATGTTCTGAGCCTCGTTCTTTGCCCCTCTCCACACGTCCTTGAACAGTCACCCCACGAGCCCCATGTCGACCAGTCACCATGCACTGAATCAAGAACAGACGCGTCTACCTGGATGACTTTGACAAGACCCGGGCCGGAGCAACCTCTAAGTGAACTAGGTTGGCGGGTATGGGGGAGGAGGGGCGTCAGCATGATTTTTGTAGGACTTCAGACAATGTTCAGAAAATGATAATGTCTCTGCAGTAATAACCCAGTATATGGTTATTAACCCTTTAATGACTAAATTAAAATATGTACTTATTGAATGTCCATTTGCAGACCAAGAGAAGACTATTTTTGAAAATTTACCACTGTAATGACTGGCTCGATATGAACACATGTGTAATATTCAAAGGCTAGTGGGCGTGTGAACCTGCTTAAATTGACCAATTAAAACAATGACTGATAAGCTCCGGCAAGCGATGCGTCACAAATAGGATGTGAAACTCGGTTCCAATTAATGTCACTATTATCAACCTCATCGAAGATTATCACATTGCATTCGCTAACGTTTGTGCAAAGTTTTAGTTTTCTACTCGGCTGATAATAGTGATATTATCCCTTCTCCTTCGATCAATACTCACCATGCTATTACTTCTGATACAAGCTAGCCTGGATAGCTGGGCCCTAGGACTATAGACTTAGTAAGCTTTACCGACTCCTGGAACCGGGTACTCGGCTCCCAACTGCCGAGTACCCGTTTGCCATGAAGCTCATTCATGTTTGCATAGCAACAAGAGCTACATGTTTTTTTGTGCAGTTGGAGTCTTGAGTTAATCTAAGTCTTTTGCTGTGTAATTGTGATAGCTTTGTCCGCTCTATAAGGATTATATTGGATTACCATGGATGGAGCCAATGCTAACCAGGTTGTATAATTCCATGCTATTCCATAGTTAAAAGACTTAGGTCTTCAAAATTTCGTCTGTGTCGCATGTTCCAATTTCTGACCCCAAAGAATACGGGACGTGTGCTAACAACGAAATATGCCAGATTGATCGCCTTCCTTTAATCCCAATAGGCGATCGGCAGATATGAAATAAGGTGTTGGCTTTACGGTGTTTTAACACAAAAATCGGCTGACGTCGTTCTCCGTAAGATCCAAGCGGGTGACGTCACACCCGTGTTGTCTCGGATTTTTATGTGAAGAAAATGTTTCATTAATTCGCGCATCTGATTCTGGGTGCTGCGTACATTATTGGTACCAGAAAAACCTTGGAATTTTCAACTTTTGCTTGTTATCACGATCTGTTTGCAATGATCGGTGGTTTCAAAATTCTTGATTTAGATGTGTGGTCTGCGGTTTTACCGTTTGCTACAACAGTTTGTTTACATTTTGTTGTTTCTTCACATATCGTTTTGACGGTTTTGGCCTTCGTTAGGAGTATAATTTATATTGATTAGTAAATATACCCTGAATGCTATGCGATATGATTCCTGGTTCCGTTATACATCCTTGAGGATCAGTGTATGGGTGTATTATTGCCCGCTTCGTCCTTGTCGTCATAATCAATACAATCTTTGATGAAACGTTGCGGGGTGGGGTGCGGGAGGGTTAACAGTTAATTTATGATCAAAATATTTGAAAATTATTTGTCTGCCTTCCATTCCTGTTTCGTTCCGCTTGCTTATTGTAGGGTTGTGCTTATTTATAGGCCAAGCCAGCCCCGCCATCAAGTGACGAGTGCCATAAATTCGTGAGGGTTCTATTCAAGGACCATATCTGTTTCCGGTGTACAAAATGTAATCTTGACAGTAGGTGTAACGTTTGTGCAGTGTGGTCGTCCGACATGATGGTCAAGGGTCAGGCGGTCCGAAAGCAAATCGTGGAGCGTCCGTTTCGGCCCTTGGGGGCGTTCCACGTCTGCAACCGGAGGTGGCGGAGATGGCACCGCCGGCATGGTTTGGCTTCTTGCATAGCGTTCTGCCCACGCTGGTGTCGTCCCTGCTGCCAAAAGTTGTATGGCAGTCTCCTCCAGTGTTTGATTCGGACCCTGTCCTTGGACAGGGTTCTGGACTGGCCACTGAGGGAGCCGTCTCGTGCGGCCCCCTCGCAGTCCCGTCGGGCTCCGGTAGTTGTGGCCAGTCTGTCAAGCATGGGGTCTGAAGATGAGGAAGATGAGGCGGAGAGATTGCTTCGGACTGAAATGCTGCAGATGGAGAGCATGAAGGTCGATTCCGTCCTACATCTGTCCGGCTTGGCGCAAGCCAGGGCAGCGGCTCCGCCAGTGATTGAGGCCACTCCGGTACTGGGCACCAGTCCTGTGATGGTTGTTTTGCCACCAACCGACACGGTGACGGGTGTGGCTGGCAAGGCGTGGTACTCACCTATCTCGCCTGGTCCGGCGGTCAGGCATGGGGTGCCGTTGGCGCTCGTGTTTGGCCACGGTTCTTCAACCGTTATGGGTCCGCATGGTTTTCCGTGCGGGCCTACTCCATGGACTGGTGTTTTTCATGGCGTGGCAGTGGAACCGTACGGTACCGGAGTTCCTGGCATATCAGCAATGGCTCCTAGCTCGGAGGCCGTTGCTGGTAGGGCTGTGAACACGTCAATGGGTGACGTGTTCACGGGAGTGTCCTCCTTGGAGACAGATTGGTCAGAGGCTCTGGCTTGGCTAGCCAGGGTAGACCCGTCTTTGTTTTCGACCACGGCCGAGAAGGATGCACCCCATCCATCGGTGGCATCGATTAGGACGGGGATCTTGCCCGCATCCCGGATCTAGTCTATTGGACTGGATCCAAGGTTTATGGAGTCATTAGATGCTATTTATAGCAAACAACTCCTGATCAAGGGCCAGCTTCCTGCGGCCTCCAGGGAGGTGCGGGTGAGGTGTCGTATTCCACGGGGGGGGGGGGGGAATATGACAGGTATGGTGTTGTCCCAACTGTCACCAAGGATGACCGCTGGGTGCTGGTTGTCCAGAGTGCTGGAGTGGGTGGCCCCGCCCCAGCGCTGGTGGACAAGTCTCAGGTACACCAAGACAAAGTCCTGTCCCTATGCAATGAGGGGGTGAGGGCAGCAATGAGTGCTGTCAACCATTCTTATCGCCTTCTTCAGTCGGTGTGGGATGAAGCGCGGAGCAGGCCACCCTGTGCCACCTGTGACGCTTTCATGTGTTAATGACGGCCTGGTGCTGTCTATGGACGCATTGGCAAGGGTGCAAGGGCGTTTGACGGAGTCTAGGAGGGAGATGGTCCTTGACCATATGCATCCAGCTACTGCCGCTAGGGAGCGTCTTCTTGGGACGCCCCTTACTGGCCCTAGCATCTTTGGTGGCCAAGCATGGGCCATCTTAGAAGACACGGCCAACATCGCGCAGAATTGGTTGGCAGTTAATCTGCAGCTAGAGCTAGTGCGTCAGGCACACGCACTAGGGGCTGTAGCCAAGCCGCTAACCGGGCAACCTTCTAAGAAGCAGAAGCACAAAAGCAAGGCGAAAGCTAAGCCTAGTGCTGCTTCTGCTTCTACTGGGTCTTTTCAGCTGCCTCCAGCGAAGAAGACCAAGAAGGTTGTGGAGGCCCCCTACCCTCCCCAATGTTGCTCCTGATCGTCCGAGAGGCGGGAAGGGGAAGGAGAAGGGTAAGTCCTCTAAGGGCGGAAAGAAGGGAGCGGATCATACCTGAGGGTACGAGGGCTCCCTTCGTATCTGCCTGAACCGCACCTGTGTGACAGGAACAGCGGTGCAAGTTAGACCGGCCAAGCCAAGACCAAAATGGTTCTCACTCTCTCTCGTCAATAGAGGGGGGAGCGGATCGTGAGCCAGACACCCGCATTAGGCATTGATGCGTCTATAGTGGGTGGAAGGCTCATGCGTTTCCTCGAGGCTTGACGAGGTGTGACGTCAGACAGTCTGGTCCTGGGATGGTTATCCCAGTGGTACATGCCAGAGTGGTGGGATTTTCCACCACAGAATCTGTCTTTGGCACCTGTCGGGACACCAGTACCAAGGGAACCAGACAAGTTAGAAGCCATTCAAAACGAAGTGTCAGGTTTGCTTCTGAAGGGAGCAATAAAACCAGCAGACCGGAACACTCCAGGCTTCTATTCAAACATGTTCCTTGTCCCCAAGAGCACAGGGCGATGGAGACCTGTACTCAATCTCAGGCCATTAAATTGGTTTATCAATACGCCTCGGTTTCAGATGGAAACTCCGAGGTCGGTAATGGCAGGATTGAGGAAGGGAATGTGGTGTGTATCGATCGATCTGAAAGATACATATTTCCACATTCCAATGAACAGGAGTTGTCCTCCCATTTGGCCTGTCGACAGCTCCACGGGTTTTCACCAGAGGGGTCCTTGCGGTGACAGCGTTTCTCAGAAAAGAGAACATGGCGCTTCACACCTACATAGACGACTGACTGATCAAAGCAGACACATCAGCCAGGTTAGAGGTGGATACACCTCTGACTCTGAAGTTACTTTCAGATCTAGGCTGGATAGTCAACATGGAGAGATCCGAGTTGACACCCACTCCACAGTTCGTTTATTTAAGGATGCGATTCGATCTCGAGGAGGGCAGGGTTTACCCGTCAGAGCCCAGAGTGGTGTCTGTTAGCCATCCTCAAGTGTTTTCGATAAGGAAACCACATTCAGGTGAGGCGGTTTCTTCAGATGCCGGGCATGATGGGCTCCATGGAGCAGGTAATCCCGTACGCTGCTCTGATGCGAAGACCTATCCTGTTGTATCTGATGTCTCTGTGGAAACAGAGAACAGAACCCCTGTCAAAACTGGTTCCAGTTTTGGAGCCAATAATGTCGCATCTTGTATGGTGAAAAAAGCGTCAGAATCTCCTAGTAAGGGTTTCGCTGCACCTACCCCACCCCCAGCTGTCCGTGTACACGGATGCATCGCTGGAGGGATGGGGGGCCTGCCTGGGAGAACACCAGGTCTCGGGAACATGGACTCTCCAAGAGAGCCAGCTGCATATCAATCTGTTGGAAATGATGGCAGTGGAACTGGCATTGGAAAAGTTTCTTCCAAAAGTCAGGGGCAAGGCGATATTGATACGGTCGGACAACTCGACAGTAGTATCATACATAAATCGCCAAGGCGGGACCAAGTCACCCACACTATGTATCAAAGTGTGGCACTTGATTCAATGGTGCCGGAATTACTCGGTTGTTTTGAAAGCAGCTCACATTCCTGGGCGATTGAACATTCTGGCGGATGCTTTGTCTCGGAGACAGAGAATGCTGCCAACAGAATGGTCTCTCAACCCTCCAGTTCTTCACAGAATCTTCGAGCATTGGGGCAAACCCAACGTGGAGTTGTTCGCCACCAAGGAAAATGCTCAAATCATGACTTATGTTTCGCCGATTCCAGGTCCAAATGCCATCGATACAGACGCTCTGGCGATAAGCTGGAGAGGGATGCACGCTTACACGTACCCACCCACCATTCTTCTACCGAAGATATTGGTGAAAATCAGGGAGGAACCGTGCCTGGTCCTGCTAATAGTGCCATTTTGGCCCAGCAGGGCATGGTTCACGGATCTTCTAGATCTGCTGGTGGACAATCCAGTGCAGTTACCCGAGATTCCGAACATAATCTCCCAGGCCAAGGGATGCTTCCTAGACGAGCGTCTCAAAATGTTCAAATTGACTGCGTGGATGTTATCAAACAACATTCCACGTCGGAAGGCTTTTCTCGACAAGCTGCGAATTTCATCGCAGCTGCGAGGGGATCAACATTCACATTATATAACAACAAGGTTAACAGATTTGCAAACTAGTGTGAAGGAAATGGTATTGATACCTTTCAATCCACTATTCAGCAAATAGCAGACTTTCTCTGTGAGCTGTTCTTTTCAGGACTAGCTCCTGTCACAATTGCTGGATACAAGTCAGCTTTGGCATCAGTTATCCCTTGTCTAGCCAACAGGGATAGTCCAGAGGTGGCCCAGTTGAATGTGATGGTGAAGGGAATGAGCAATCTCCGACCGAGACTACCGGTAGTCATTCCAGCCTGGAGTCTATCTTTAGTGCTTAATGTACTGGCCAAGCACCCTTTCGAACCATTGCATTCAGCTAGTCTAACGCATTTGACTCTAAAGCGGGTCTTTCTATTGGCAGCTTCCTCAGCTAGAAGGCGCAGTGAGATCCATGCACTTTCAGCAGAGAGGGACCGATTTATTGTCTCCGGAGAGGGTCGGCGTCTACTGCCAAGAGCAGAGTTTATGTCAAAGAATCAATCTTTGAGATATCCCGGCAAACCGATCATTATACCGAAACTAACTAGGTTTGATCATGATGCCAGTGTCTGGTGCTCAGTCCGTGCTTTGACTAAATACAAAGAAACCATATGGCGCCGCATCTATAGATTCTATCCCTCGTTGGGTAGTCGAATGCATTCAGACTACCCATGAGATTGCGACTGGGCTCAAGGTGCAATGCGCAAGGGTACACGATGTTAGAGGAATAGCCGCCTCGACTGCCCTTTAAAATGGTGTTCCGTTAGAGGACATCATGGCTGTTGCACAATGGCACTGTGAGTTCTCTTTCACGGATTACTATATGAGGGATGTGTCAGACTCCGCCAATCCACTCGCTTTAGCTGTTTTGAAACGATAGTTATATGACCACAATGCGCTTCTCCCTTTTTTGGCATTTGTAAGAAAGAATTAAGAAGCAGACATGGTCGAGCGAGAGGATGTCAACCAGAGTGTGTCATTGATGCCTGGACAAGTGAATGGTTGGAGGCTCCACGTCTGAAATCCAAATATCATGAGGTAATTCAAGATTGAGAGTTTTTTGTATTATGTCTATATATCATGGTCATTCATCTTATATATTCATGCTCATTCCCAGGCTATTATATGCAAAGAGCAGTTAACCCTCTTGGCATATTTGTGTTTCAGGCGAGGTGCATGTTCGTGAGTTCTCTTCCATTTCTTAGGGGGAAAGGGGGGGGGGTGCAGTGATGCAAATGTGATTCGGTTCCGTTAACTTGATGGTCCTTTTAGGTCTCCATTAATCAAGTTTAAGTCTAGCTCTTTCTCCAAGGGGCAAAAGTAGCAATTGACCGCTTGTCCCTTCATTACTCAAAACCACTACCGAGGACGGTTTGCCTGGTTTCATCACTAAAGTCTTAATATCATTGTTTTAGCAGACACTTTCAATGCAGTATCTGTAACTTATTTATTGCTAATAACTTTGTTTAAACACGGCTTTTGAGAGCGTCAATATTTTTCGATATGAACACATGTGTAATATTCAAAGGTTACTGGGCGTGTGAACCTGCTTAAATTGACCAATTAAAACAATGACTGATGGGCTCCGGCAAGCGATACATCACAAATAGGATGTGAAACTCGGTTCCAATTAATGTCACTATTATCAACCTCATAGAAGATTATCACATTGCATTCGCTAAAGTTTGTGCAAAGTTTTAGTTTTCTACTCAGCTGATAATAGTGATATTACCCCTTCATGTGTCAACTTAACCCTTTAAATGTCAAGCCGGCCAATAGGGCGTCTGCAGTGGACTTGACGAATGTCCATATGCAGGCTTAGAGCAGACTATTTTTGAAAATTTACCACTAGAATGACTGGCTCAGAAACCGAGGTAGTCATTCCAGTGGTAAATTTCAAATATAATCTTCTCTTGGCCTGCAAATGACCACTGACTAAAGGAAAACTGAAGTTTCCTGACCATTGATCCATTAACAGTCGAGCGCTCATCTTGAGGAATGTCCATTTGCAGGACAACAGAAAACTACAATTCTAAAGTTCAATGCGTGTCGTAAGAGGCGACTAAAGGAGGTAAGGGTGAGGTAACCCTGACAGAAACCTCGAGTGCTAAAGACGGAGGTTCCAAGCCGCACGGCGCACTCTAACAAACCATGGATCCACGCACTTAGCGCTTCTGATCATGTCGATAGTCACTTACAGGACTGGCGGTATGATCAGCGAACGAAAAGAAGAAGAAGAATGGTAAATTTTCAACAAAAGAATTGTCTTCGCTTGCCCTGGCTTGGAAATATGACCATTAGAGGGCTAATTGTTGTCAATAGCATTGTCCACCCTTTGAAGGAAAGGAAAAGGGAAATAACAAATGATGTTTATTGTTCATCTCATACAATATTAAATAAACTACCATCGGTAAAAACGGAAATGAATCAGGATTATTGCAAAAAAGAATTTACTTAATCTAGGAGCGCTTAACTTGGAGCCAATTAGTGACAAAGCTGGTGCTTCGCACTCCGCCATGTGTCAACTGTGTATGCAGGTATACCTCATAGGCCTACCTGAATATAATGAAAGCACACCTGAATATAGTTTTGTAAGCGGTATGAATAGTATTCTCCATAGGCGCTGATGTAGACTGATTAACTCGCTACTGATAATTCACTATTGATCCTTTTGAAAACGTTATATTTGAAAGTCCCTTTTTCTGGTGGGAGTAACAAATTTCGGTCAAAATGATTTCAAAATACACTGCTGTTTTCCAAGGTCGCGATATAATGCCTACTGAATACATTGGTGTGAATGAATGTAGACCATGTCTCTGGAAACTCTATTTTATCTGTAAGATGCAGTGGCTAAGCAGCTTAGCGAGAATATAACTGAGCTTATATGAATGGCTATAGTGAGTATTATTTATTCGCTCAGCATACACCAGAGCACAATAGGTCCAACTTCGTCACTAATTGGTTCCTGCCACAATGTCATAAATGGTATTTAGCTGATTTTTTACGAACGAACGAACGAACGAACGAACGCACGCACGCACGCACGCACGCACGCGCGCGCGCGCGCTCACACACACACACACACACACACACACACACACACACACACACACACACACACACACACGCACGCACGCACACACACACACACAAAATTAAAAGATGTCCTACGGATATGATTTCATGTTGCCCCACCATTGATTTTGGTTGGGATTAGATTTATTTAAGAATAGGTAGGGAGGGATGAAACCTTGTCATTGTTATCAGGAACCATAAGGTCTAACTTTGATCTTACTAGCAAATCTTTCAGGTTTGGATTTCTATTGTAACTTTGTTTAAACACGGCTTTTGAGAGCGTCAATATTTTTCGATATGAACACATGTGTAATATTCAAAGGTTACTGGGCGTGTGAACCTGCTTAAATTGACCAATTAAAACAATGACTGATGGGCTCCGGCAAGCGATACATCACAAATAGGATGTGAAACTCGGTTCCAATTAATGTCACTATTATCAACCTCATCGAAGATTATCACATTGCATTCGCTAAAGTTTGTGCAAAGTTTTAGTTTTCTACTCAGCTGATAATAGTGATATTACCCCTTCATGTGTCAACTTAACCCTTTAAAAGTCAAGCCGGCCAAAAGGGCATCTGCAATGGACTTGCCGAATGTCCATATGCAGGCTTAGAGCAGACTATTTTTGAAAATTTACCACTAGAATGACTGGCTCGGAAACCAAGTCAGTCATTCCAGTGGTAAATTTCACATATAATCTTCTCTTGGCCTGCAAATGACCGCTGACTAAACGAAAACTTAAGTTTCTTGACCATTACTCCATTAATAGTCGAGCGCTCATCTTGAGGAATGTCCATTTGCAGGACAACAGAAAACTATAATTCTAAAGTTCAATGGTAAATTTTCAACAAAAGAATTGTCTTTTCTTGGCCTGGCTTGGAAACATGACCATTAGAGGGCTAATTGAAATGAATAGCATTGTATACGTTTTAAAGGAACGGAAAAGGGAAATAACAAATGATGTTTATTGGTAATCTCATACAATATTAAACAAGCATTCTGTAAGTATTGCTTTGCAATACATGTACCCTACCTGGTGATATAAATCTTTAGAGATTGACAGTTAAAAACGCCATTAAAAATTGATTGAGGCAGCTGAAACTCGAACTTGATCTGTAACTTCTCATAACATAGCAATAGACCAAGTTTCCGTTATATATGGTGAAGGAGAAGGAAAATGTCTTGAAAGCTGATATGTTTTTCATAACATGAATGGGGACATAACTCCATCAAAAAATGATGCAAACGCCTGAAACTCAAACTTGGTCTGTAATTTCTCATAATAAAGTAATGGACCAGTTTTCAGTTGAATATCTTGAAAGACTGAAAAAAAGTGCGGAAAAGTAATACTTTTCTCATTTCATGAGTCGAAAGGGGCATAACTCCATGAAAAACTGACGAAAATGTCTGAAACTCGAATGTACTCTGTAACCCCTTATACTAAAGCGATCTACCAATTTTTCGTTAAATATCTTCGAGTGCGAAAAAAGTGCGGAAAACTGATATTTTTCATATTTCCTAAGTCGAAAGCATAACTACATCAAAGATTTACGCATACGCCTGAAACTCGAACTTGATCTGTAACTTCTCATAGCAAAGCAATGTAGCAATTCTCAGTATAATATATTGAAAGACAGCGAAAGAAAATGCGAAAGATTAATATTTTTCGTGTTTCATGTCGAAAGGAGGTATAACTCCCTGAAAAATTGATGAAAATGTCTGAAACGCGAACTTGCTCTGTAATCCCTTATATTAAAGTGATGCACCGATTTTTGCTCAAATATCTTGAAGACATGCGAAAAAAAGTGCGGCAAGCTGATATTTTTCGTATTTCTTAAGACGAAAGAGGGCATAACTCCATCAAAAATTGACATATACGCTTGAAACTCGAACTTGCTCTGTAACTTCTCATAACAAAGCAATGTAGCCATTCTCAGTATAATATCTTGAAAGACTGCGAAAAAAAGTGCGGAAAATTAATATTTTTCATATTTCATAAGTTGAAATGGGGAATAACTCCATGAAAAATGACGAAAATGTCTGAAACTCGAACTTCTTCTGTAGCTCCTTATAGTAAAAGCGGTGCACCGATTTTCGCTTAGATATCTTGAAAGAGTGCGAAAAAAAGTGTGGAAAGCTGATATTTTCATATTTCTTAAGTCGAAAGGGGGCATAACTCCATAAAAAATTGACGCATACGCCTGAAACTCGAATATTGGTCTGTAACTTCTCATAACAAAGCAATATACCAATTCTCAGTTGAATACCTTGAAGGACTGCGGAAAACCAACTGCGACAGATGGACAGACAGACAGACAAACGGACGGACAGACGGAGTGCAAACCTATAGTCGCCCCCCCCCTCGGTTTTACCGGTAGGGGACTAATAAAATAGCCCCTGTAAAAAGAGAAATGAATCAGGATTATTTGTGAAAAAGAATTTACTAAATCTAGAAGCGCTTAACTTGGAGCCAATTAGTGACAAAGCTGGTGCTTCGCATTCCACCGTGTGCCAACTGTGTATGCAGGTATACCTCATAGGCCTACCTGAATATAACAAAAGCACACCTGAATATAGTTTTGTGGTGGCAGCAACAAATTTCGGTTAAAATGATTTCAAAATACACTGCTGTTTTCCAAAGTCGCAATATGATGCCTACTGAATACATTGGTGTGAATGAATGTAGACCATGTCTCTGGAAACTCTATTTTATCTGTAGGATGCAGTGGCTAAGCAGCTTAGCGAGAATATAACTGAGCTTATATGAATGGCTATAGCGAGTATTATTTATTCGCTCAGCATACACCAGAGCACAATAGGTCCAACTTCGTCACTAATTGGTTCCTGCCACAATGTCATAAATGGTATTTAGCTGCTTTTTCTAATTATTCTGATTTATTTGTGTTTTTCACTGTTGATCATCCCGCATAGGTTGATTATTATATAAAGCTGACAAGACCAGGGCCGGAGCAACCTCTAAGTGAACTAGGGCGGCAGTATGGGGGTGGGGGGGGGGGGTGTCAGCAAGATTTATGTAGGACTTCAGACAATGTTCAGAAAATGATAATGTCTATGCAGTAATAACCCAGTATATGGTTTTTAACCCTTTAATGACTAAATTTCTTTGAAAAATCAAAATATGTACTTATTGAATGGCCATTTGCAGACCAAGAGAAGACTATTTTTGAAAGATTTACCACTGTAATGACTGGCTCGGTTACCGAGCCAGTCATTTCAGTGGTAAAATTTCAAAAATAGTCTTCTCTTGGCCTGTGAATGGACATTACTCAAAACCACTACCAGGGCCGGTATATCCTGGCCCCCTAACTCCTATGTTACTCTAACTTATGAATGATATAACTATTTACCTCCTTTCAGTTTCGCAAGTTGATCTTCCAATTCTGTAAGTCTATGTCTTTCATACGACAGACGATTCTGTAATGAATGGAGTAGATCTTCTAACCGCGTTTGTTTCTGTCTCTGAAGCAAGTTCTCTAATGTGAGTCGTTTTTCCTTTGCTGTAGCCATTGCATTGACTGCTCTCAATACAGTCGTCTACAACGCGTTAAATCTTGCCTCCCATGTTGTGAATTCGCCTTATTTTTAGCGCATGTGCAGAAATGGCCGGCACATCAAAGCATAGCGCGTAACTGGTGATAATGATCGTAAGAGAAAACCTAAGAACAGACATCATGTTGGTGATAAAATGTTAGTGAATTTACACTGGATGTACAGATGTCAAACCAAAGTTTTCAAATGCTGGGATGATTATTGTACAGGATGATAGGACTATATATTGCAAAAATCTAGAAATCGGTGACACAATCCATTCTGAAGTCAGAAAAAATTAGATTTTTTTCAAGTGGCCAAAATGGGAATCTTATCTAATATTTTGTGGGGCATTTGATTGAAAGTTGTTGCTGACTTAGACAGCAACGTCTTTCGGTCATATCGGTCTGTTTTATAATTAGGTAAGTGTATGTGAAATATGTAGTAAATAACGCTAATGTGTATGCCGAGAGAACGTGTTTTTTGCTGGTGAACATTCACGTGCCCTGTATCCAATGTATCTGTGTCCTTGATGCTGATAGATGGATTGAGTAACGTGCAGAGTATAGCGACTACCTTGTCAAGTAAACATAGACTTGAATTGCAGGAAGCTCTGGAGCGCTGTGCATTTGAGGCCAGTCCTACTGGAGCGGTTGTTGTTGTTGTTGTTGTTGTTGTTGTTGTTGTTGTTGTTGTTGTAAAGGACAACAACTTTTATTTGTTTAGTTTTCAAGACACATTTATAGATTTTATGTCAGTATTTCTCTATAAATGCAAGTGGCTTCCCTAGAGAAACTAAAGCAATGTGTTTGTAATAAGATGAATAATGTTACGCAATACTTGATACAAGTGCGCATTAGTTTATCTGTCTCAAATATCAAGGACTTTAACTTGAAGACAAATACGAAACATCCACGTAGGAACGTGTTATG
>CM067359.1:189209686-189362435 GCA_034401795.1 Chaetoderma sp. LZ-2023a
ACTACCACTACTACTACTACTACTACTACTACTACTACTACTACTACTACTACTACTACTACTGTTGCTGCTGCAACTACTACTACTACTACTACCACTACTACTACTACTACTACTACTACTACTACTACTACTACTACTACTACTACTACTACCACACTACTACTACTACTACTACTACTACTACTACTACTACTACTACTACTACTACTACTTTTTTTTCTTTTTTTTTGAAAATCCGACGCTGACGCAGTCGGATACACTTCACGGAGGAACTCCTTTAAAAAGGCTTGCAAACCCCCATAAAAAATCGGTTGAAATAGCAGGCTTTATTAATAGAATAACAATACAAACCTAACATGTCAAAACAGTGCAAGCTAAAATACTCTATTATCATATACCACAACCGTGGCATAACTACATAGAAAACATAATTAATAAAGAGCTGATAACATAACATAATTCAACAAAGACATTGCTATTTGCACACCGTGTAGTAGTAGGCCCAAATGGCGAGCATAGCTAACCAACAAGTGGTAAAGCGACTCATCAATAATTAGCAGTACGCTACTGCTAATCATTGATGCCATTGAGACGATTCATGACCGGCAGGCTAAGTAGATCGTATGTAGTTTAACGTAGCACACCGTATAGTAGTAGGGCCAAATGGCGAGTGCAGCTCCCCAACAAGTGGCGAGGTGACTCGTCAATAAGTAACAAAAAGTCACTCATTGACGCCAGTTAGCCGATTATTAAATGCCCAACGGACGTAGTAGCCTTTATATAATATAATGCACAAAGCAAAAGTATACAAACTATGACTACTTAGATGGCGCTTTGGGTTCACATTCTAAATTTACTTCATTGTAAGTTTTTGCAAATTACCCTGGAACATAATACACCTACAGTAAATATTTACAACAGGAAGCTAATTGTAAGATATCACACTCTGTTAACTTGAAAATCGGATCACCTCCAGAATATTGACATAATGCTCATTTGATATTTAAATATACTGATCCCAAGGTTAGGATATTCGTCAAGATTAGAGTCTCATAAGGCATTATAAGAAGGACAAAAGTAACGTGTTGATCTTTGACTCTACTGATTTGGGCATATGAACCACAGAAGCGGTATACCACAGTCCAGATAAAATTAAATTATTAATGACAAATGTCCTGCCAAAGACAGTTAGGCGACGTCGTTTCCAATTTAGTAATGCACACTTTAGCTTGGATATCCTTTCTTCCCAGTTTAGTAATACATTTTGTTCTCTACTAAAGTAAATACCCAACATTTTTATGACATCATTTGAGCAGTTAATATCCATCACATTATCAGTTCTGCCCTTCCAATCGCCCAAAAATAATCCCTTAGATTTATCTTTATTGACTTTAAGCCCTGATGCCTTTTGAAAATCTGTTAATACTCCATTTAAAATTCTAAAATCCGTATTTTTACCCGCAAACACAGTCGTATCATCTGCATATTGAGAAACCTTTAGTGGCCTTTCTACGCCACGTATACATATTCCTTGAAAGTCATTGCGTTGCCTCAATGTGACCCTAACAATTCCGTAGCTATGACGAATAGAAGCGGGGACAGTGAGCAACCATGTCTGACACCTCCTTCCAACACTACATGTTTGGATAGCTGATTGTTTACTAAATAGCAACTTGTTATATCAGTATATAAAATATTGACCCATTTAATAAATCTTGAACCAAAGCGAATATGGTCTAAAGACTTAAACAAGAAATCCCATTCTAGTCTATCAAACGCCTTCTCGTTATCAAGTGCTATTATTGCTGCTGGGATACAATCCTTTTCAACTAATTGAATAAGGTCCCGTATAAGCAAAGTGTTGTTTAATATTGATCTTCCTGGCACACAGCAGGTTTGATCATCATGAATGACTTCGCCTAGGACTGCGCCAAGTTTTAATGTTAGTGCCCGAGTAATAATCTTATAATCTACACAGAGTAGAGAGATTGGTCTATAATTCTGTATTTTATTTCTGTCACCCCTCTTGTATATAAGCCGAACATATGCTTGGGCCATCGATGTAGGGAGATGCCCTTGCTTAAAAATGCTGGTTGCTATTTCTTCTAATACTGGCCCAAATATGTGCCAGAATGTTTGATAAAATTCAACTGGAAGTCCGTCACATCCAGGAGACCGTTCTAACTTCATACCTTTGAGGGATTTTGTCAAATCATCAATTCTTATTGATTGGTCACAGCTTTCGCGACATGAATCTGGAAGTCTTTTCGTTATATTAGCTAAAACATCTCTAGTTGCAGTTTCCTCGCTTCCCTCAGATTTATACAATGATTTGTAAAATTCGGATGCTGTTTCAATCATTTCTGCATTTGAGCACACTGATACTCTATCATTAGTCTTCAGTGAGCGCATTAATTTCTCTATACCTCTTGCTTTTTCCAAGTTACAAAAGTAACGTGTAGGCTTTTCGCCCTCGGTGTGCATTTGTGCTCTTGGCCTTATTTTGGCGCCATCAAACTGACATTGCTCTATTTCATTTAGTCTACCTTTTAATTTAACTAATAGTTCGTAATAATTATATTCCCCATCATTAATTTTCTTATTAATTTTACACAACGACCTCTGAAGCGCCTTTTTACGCTTTCGTATTTCACGTGCTTGCCTAATGGAATACTGCCTTGATATATATTTCAGGTCTGATTTAGCATCTTCCCACCAGTCTGTTATACATTCATACGAACCTCTTCTTTCATCCCAATGCCTCCAACAACTTTCCACACATTTGCGGTAGCAACTATCTCGTAGCAATGCTACATTAAGTTTCCAAAATCCATCTCCTCGTTTGACCCAGTCAGCATTGTCTAATGTGATGGAAAACATATTGTGATCAGAGAAAGTTACTGGTTTTATGTTAGTTTTACACATGTAACCTTTCAATGAACGTTCTACATAGATCCTGTCTAACCTTGAAGCTAACCTTCCATCGGTTGAAAACCAAGTAAATTCCTGGCCTTCTGGATTTCCAATCCGATAAGTGTCTAACAAGCTTTTATTTTCACAAATGTGTTTCAAAATATTATGCGATGTGTCATTAAAATTAGACCTAGAGTTTCTGTCTTTAGCCTCGTCTAATATGCAATTAAAGTCACCGCCCATAATTAGGTTTTCAGGCGTTCTGTCTTGAATTATTGTGGAAACATCATTTAGAAATTCACGGCGCAATTGAAGAGAGGTAGGTGCATAAAGGCACATCAAATTTAAACTTGTGTTTAGTACATCAATTGATACACAAATCCATCGTCCATTTGGATCTGATGACGACGATATAACGTCAACATAGTTGAGACAGCGGGGCAGGATAAGAATGGCAACTCCCGCACTATTATCTTGTGATAAAGAAAAAAAATCTGCCCTTTTGAAATATCTTTGAGAGATTCATACACTTCAGCTTTTTGAATTTTGGTCTCTTGTAGGAAATCAATATCAACTCTCTCATTTGCTAATTCTTCAAGCATGTGGCGCTGCTTGAATTCGGTATTTAATCCTCTGCAATTGATGGTGCAGATAATCATAATTTGTAAAATGATGTTTACAACTGCCATCATTAGATTAACTAGATTTGGGGTTTTTAGCTCGTTTCTTAGACCATTTACCTAATTTTCCTGCGAATTCAATATTTCCTAGTTCTACCACAGACAAATATTCATATTTGGAAATATCAGAATCATGGCGCAGTAGACGATATTTCACGCCTCTCGCCATTACATATGGCACTAACACTTCACCCCCTTCTGATCGGTACATTACCATTTCATCTTTCATCTGTGAACTCTATATTTGAATGGACACATCTGATTCTGCAACTGACATTGTGTCATCATCCATATCATTTACTTCAATCTCAGATTCTGAGCTATTGTCTTCTTTATAACGGTTATTGCTACTTAAGTAACATTTGGCAGGAGCATCATTTACCATATCTTCAAGCTGATTTAAATCAAGTGGGCTTAGCGGAAAATCGACTGAACTTTCAGTCTTCTGAGTCCTAAACTTATCCTGTCCTAATTTTAATTCGTCTTCTAAGGAATTGAAAACTGGCTCTTCTGTAAGATCATCATTTTCCTGCGTGTCTTTTACAGCAACGTTTCGCTCCACTGCATTTTGAGTTTTTTCTTGACTTAAGGTTATACCCTCCTCTAATACATGAATTTCATCAACTGTAGTTACTTTAACAGGATTTGATGATTTGTTTGTGTCATTTACAGTGGCATGAACCAAAACAACAGCTTCCGTAGCGGTTGCTTCAGAAGCATTTGACTCAGTTGCATCCTTTAATGGGCGATTATCTCCTGATACTGAGGGCTTGTTTTGATTTTTTGGACAGCGCCATTTAAAATGGTCAACTGAACCACAGAGCAAACATTTGTTTCGTTTGGGACAATCTGTTGCCAAATGGTCAGTACTTAGGCAGATCCGGCATTCTTTAATTTGCCCTCTATACCATACGGGCAGGACAAAGCTGCCATCAAGCGTCAATCTGCTTGGTAAAGGGCTATCCACTTTATCAAACCAAATACGTCTTACACCGTTTTCTAGCGTTCTGTCAAAGGGATACGTTTCCCGTTCAATCTATTGCACTTTGCCATACTTCTTGAGTTCACTCATGATTCTGTCATCTGGAATTTCTAGTGGAACTTTCATCTTCACTAGCAATCTATCTGACTCGATTTCCTTTTACAATAAGAACATCTTCCAGAAGCTTTTCCTTGACCCCCTCATTTGACACTGTTACATTCCATACAGTTTTAGTAACATTGATAAGCCCCTGCAAAGTAGCAGGTCCCGCGCCAACGCCGTCTTTTAACCCATGATACACGTCGATAGCCGTGACACCCCACCCCTTAGTTGTTATTTTAAGGCTTAGGGTAGGCTTATAGGTTGCCATGGTGGTTTATCAAAGGAGGAACCCCATACTACTACAATATATAATAAATATATACTTATATAACACCAGGACGTCAGGGAAAGAGCTAAACACTAAATAAATAGTGTCCCCTTTTGAAACCCTGACGTATACCAACAAATATACGAATAGAGAGGACAGTCGTATATTTGTTAGTTTGAACCACTTTCTAAGTGGTTCACTAACACCTAGCCGATTAAAGTATACTAACAAATATATGAATAGATAGTACAGTCATATATGTGTTAGTCTGTTCGAGTTGACAGGGGACAGCCAACTGACTATAAGGATTTATATAGTTAAAGAACTAGGCTTGTGCTTACAAATGACAAAGGAATTAAATCCACTCACGCAGTAATATTGTCAATCTAACTGGCTCCCCATTAGGTGAAGCAGAGCAGTCACTGCTCGATTTTGGTCTTACATTTGTCCCAACACCAAAACCTAAAACAGGTTTGGATGCTCTTTTAGATAATGGCTGTATGGAAACATCTGAATTTAGACACCGTATTAAGTTAGCAGACTTCTTTCGTAACTCTAATAGTAACATTCCACCATTCATTGAAAAAACTGGCTGGGCACCAAACGTAAAAATCCTGGACCCAGCGATCGGTGAAAGCATAGAACTCTTTTCAGAACGTGTTAAAAATTCTGCATTCCCTAATGATCAACCAAATGTACCCTATGAGGAACGCCAGGCCTTAACTGAATTGTCTAAAAACAGCGAAATTGTCATCAAGCCTGCAGATAAAGGGTCGGCGACTGTAATAATGCTTAAAGATAACTATAAACGTGAAGCACAACGACAACTTAGTAACCCAAAGCATTAGCAGAAACTAAGCAAACCACTTTGGCAAAATAATTGCAGCAAATTTAATGAGATTCTTAAAAAATTGCTCAATAGCAAGAAGATCACCGAAAAGCAACATAAGTATCTCTTTGCTAAACTTGAGTCAAAACCACGGACTTTCAATCTTTTGCCAAAAATTCATAAACCCATAGATTCGTGGTTGGACCCAATGTCACCGCCCGGGCGACCTATAATCTCTGATTGTGACTCAGAATCCTACAGAATCAGTGAATACAGCGATTACCATCTACAGACAATAGCAAATAGACACCCAAGCTTCTTGAAAAACACAGAAGACTTCTTATCACAGGTCTCTGAGACCTGGATACCTCCAAATCTATTCTTGGTCACGCTTGACATCGATGCTATGTATACAAACATTGACATCGAGAAGGGTATAAATTCCATCCGTAAAGCATTCGTGAAGTACCCAGACACCAACAGGCCAGACAGAGAAGTAATAGCTCTATTAGAGCTGAGTCTGAAAGGCAATGATTTTGAATTCGATGGCGAAATTTACCAACAAATTTGCGGCTGCGCGATGGGAACGCGCTTTAGCCCATGTTTTGCCAATATTTACGTAGCAGAGTGGGAGGAGGAAGCGTTAGAAAAGTGTCCGAAACAGCCCCTCATTTATCGCAGGTACCTTGATGACATTTTCATGATTTCGCAACACACAAAGGCAGAGTTTGATGAATTTTTCGAAATTCTGAACAATCATGATCCGAATATCAAATTAAAAGCAACCATTGACGAGATGTCTGTAGATTTCCTGGATGTAACTGTATATAAAGGTCTAAAGTATGAAACAACTGGCTACTTAGACTACAAAGTGTATTTCAAACCAACCGATTCGCATCAGCTATTGCACAAAAAATCTTTCCATCCACCGCATACTTTTAAAGGAATAGTAAAATCACAAATAATCCGTTTTCACAGGAATTCGAGTGATAGGAAAAACTTTGAAGAAGCGTGCTCTACCCTATTCAAAGCCCTCAAACCACGAGGTTACTCCTCACGATTCTTGCGCAAAATCAAATCTGAAACATTGGACGGCTTGGAAACCATTCCAGATAATGCCTCAAATCGTCGGCCTACAAAAATCTCTCACAATCGTCCGATTATAGGTGTAGGCGAATCTCGCAAATGCGGAAAGAAAAGGTGCAAGTTAGATGAATTTCTCCCAAACCAGAATACTTTCACGAGCTTTCCGAACAAAAGCAAGTTCCAACTTCAGTCTAATCTAGATTGTGACTCTGAAAATGTTTTTTATCTAATTTCATGCAAATTGTGCCAAAAACAGTATGTCGGCGAAACCAAATGTCCATTAAGATGGCGGGCAACTCGACACCTCTCAGATATTAGGCTAGAGGAAGACACACATGTTTCCGAACATTTTAATCTTCCTGACCATTTAGTCCTTCGTGACTTTGAAATTATGCCAATTGAACAGTCACCCTTTTCAGATACGGAAGAAGAAACTGATAAACAAAGAAAACTTCGAGAATCGTTTTGGATTAAAGAACTCGAAACACAGTGGCCAAGGGGAATAAACTCGGACCCAGGCTTATCTGATCAACGTGACAAAATTCCATTCATTCTGACCTATAGTCGGAAAAACGTTGAAATTCTCAAAATCTTGAAAGATGAGTATCAAAACCTACAGGAGAAACTGAAACAACCCTTTAACAAGCGTCCAGTAATTGCGTTTAAGAAAAATCCGAATCTACGTGACATCTTGGTAAAAGCAAAACTCAAATAGCTATCCAGAATATCCATCTCAATCATTCGACATTAACCCTTGCATGATGGTCAGCCAAAAACGGTCAATTTAGTGATCTTGGGCAATGTCCATTTGCCGGCGGGGATTGGAGTATTTTTTTTAATTTACCGCTGTAATGACTGGCTCGGGAACCGAGACAGTCGTTCCAGTGGCATATTCTCGGGAATGACGTTGTCTGTGCCTGCAAATGTACATTAAATAAGTAAGCGAATATTTGGATTCTACTGAACAAATTGAACCAGTAAAGGGTTAACATTAATGCCATATGGCTTTCCTCAAACAAAATGACAAATCTCAGGCAGTAAGATAAACCAAAATATCTTAAATTTTTGAATTTTTTCAATTATTGAAGATTCTGAGCCAGTGCGTTGACAATATTGACTACATACTTGCGAGTGCCAGTTCTGTTATTTTATTGCCTTGTAAAAACATAACTTATATATCCGTCGACACCGTCAGGCAGTCTGTCAGTCTTTCAGTGGAGAGACTGATATACCAAATTCTACAATCATTCCCGGATTCACTCTCCTGCTTCTCCACTCATTCACTGGTCCGCCCGCCTACACATCCGTCAGCTCCTGTCCATCCACCCATGCATTCACTAGTCTGGCTGTCACATGGTCCACTTGTCCGTCGGTCCATTTGCCCATCCCTCCCGCTATTCTGCCTTTCCTCTGCCCGTCTGTCCATCTCGAACCCCCACCCCTGCACTTTCTCCAGCCGATCCCCGCTCTATCCTTCTCTCCTACCCGTCCATCATCCGGCCTCTCATCCATCCATGTGTGTGTGTGTGTAATGTGAATGGTGTGTGCGTACGTGCGTGCGTGCGTGTGTACATGTGTGCGTATGTACATGTGGGTACGTGCATACGTGCGTGGGTATGTGTGTGTGAGAGCGTGCGTGCGTGTGGGTGGGTGTGTGGGTGGACGTATGGATGAATGGATGGTCCTCCCCCTCTATCCAGCCATGCCCACTCTATTCTTCCTTCCCATCCCTCATCCCATCTCCCCATCCGGATGGATGGATGGATGGATCCTTCCCATCCCTCCTTCCCTCCCTTTTATGGATGGATGGATGAATGGATGGATGGATTGATGTATGGGGGTGGGGGGGGGGGGGGGGGTGGATGTGGGATGGATGGATGGATCCTGCCCATCCATCATCACCAATCCACTTCCTTCCATGGATGGGTGTGTGGGATGGTTGGTTGAGTGGCATGGATGTGTGGGATGGATGGATGGATGGAAGTTTTGAATTTTTTCAATTATTGAAGATTCTGAGCCAGTGCGTTGACAATATTGACTACTACTACTACTACTACTACTACTACTACTACTACTACTGCTGCTGCTGCTACTTCTACTACTGCTGCTGACGCTACCACTGCTGCTGGTACTGCTGCTGCTGCTGCTACTACTGCCGCTGCTAGATGGCTACTACTGCCGTTGCTACTGCTGCTACCTATACTGCTGCTATTGCTGCTGCTGCTTCTACCGCTGCTGCTACGGTTACTGTTGCTACTACTGCTGCTGCTGCGGCTTCTGCTACTGCTACTTCTGCTGCTGCTGCTGCTGCTGCTGTTGCTGCTGCTATTGCTGATAATGATACTGCTGCTACTGCGGCTGCTATTGCTACTACTGTTGTTGCTGCTGTTGCTGGTACTGCTGCTGCTACTACTGCCGCTGCTACGATGGCTACTACTGCCGTTGCTACTGCTGCTACCTATACTGCTGCTGCTACGGTTACTGTTGCTACTACTGCTGCTGCTGCTACGGCTTCTGCTACTGCTGCTGCTACTTCTGCTGCTGCTGCTGCTACTGCTGCTACTGCGGCTGTTATTGCTACTACTGTTGTTGCAGCTGCTGCTGTTGCTATTGCTGCTGCTGCTACTGCTGCTGCTACTACTGGTGCTGTTGTTGCTGCTACTACTGCTACTGCTGCTGCTATTGTTGCCGATACTACTACTGCTGCTGCTACCGTTACTGCTGCTACGGCTGCTGCTGCTACTACTACTGCTGCTACTGCTGCTACTGCTGCTGCTACTGCTGCTGCCACTACTATTGCTGCTGCTACTGCTACTACTGCTGCTACTACTGCTGCTGCCAATACTACTGCTGCTACTGCTGCTGTGGCTGCTGCTGCTACTGCTGCTACCACTACGGCGGCGGCGGCGGCTGCTACTGCTACCACTGCTGCTTCTACTGCTACTACTGCTGCTACTACTGTTGCTGCTGCTACTTTCTACTGCTGCTGCTGCTACTGCTACTGCTACTGCTACTACTACTACTACTACTAATACTACTACTACTACCACTACTACTACTACTACTACTACTACTACTACTACTACTACTACTACTACCGTTGCTGCTGCTACTGCTGCTACTACTACTATTGCTGCTGCTACTACTACTGCTGCAGCTGCTGCTGCTGCTGCTACTTCTACTACTGCTGCTGATGCTACTGCTACTGCCGCTGCTGCTGCTGGTACTGCTGCTGCTACTACTGCCGCTGCTACGATGGCTACTACTGCCTTTGCTACTGCTGCTACCTATACTGCTGCTATTGCTGCTGCTGCTTCTCCCGCTGCTGCTACGGTTACTGTTGCTACTACGGCTTCTGCTACTGCTGCTGCTGCTGCTGCTGATAATGATACTGTTACTGCTGCTACTGCGGCTGCTATTGCTACTACTGTTGTTGCTGCTACTGCTGTTGCTATTGCTGCTACTGCTGTTGCTAGTACTGGTGCTGTTGTTGCCGCTACTACTGCTACTGCTACAGTTACTGCTGCTGCAGCTACTGCAACTGCTACGGCTACGGCTGCTGCTGCTACTACCACTACTGCTACTACTACTGCTACTGCTGCTACTACTACTGCTGCTGCTACTACTGCTGCTTCTAATACTACTGCTGCTGCTGCTACTGCTGCTACTACTACGGCTGCTGCTGCTGCTACTACTACGGCGGCTGCTACTGCTACCACTGCTGCTTCTACTGCTACTATTGCTGCTACTACTGTTGCTGCTGCTACTGCTGCTGCTACTACTACGGCGGCTGCTACTGCTACCACTGCTGCTTCTACTGCTACTACTGCTGCTACTACTACTGCTGCTGCTGCTGCTACTACTACTGTTGCTACTGCTGCTACTACTACTACTTCTACTACTGCTGCTGCTACTACTACTGCCGCTGCTACTTCTACTGCTGATGCTACCACTGCTGCTGCTACTGCCGCTGCTACGATGGCTACTACTGCCGTTGCTACTGTTGCTACTTATACTGCTGCTATTGCTGCTGCTGCTGCTGCTTCTAGCGCTGCTGCTACGGTTACTGTTGCTACTACTGCTGCTGCTATGGCTTCTGCTACTGCTGCTGCTACTTCTGCTGCTGCTGCTGCTGCTGCTACTGCTGATAATGATACTGCTACTGCGGCTGCTATTGCTACTATTGTTGTTGCTGCTACTGCTGTTGTAGCTGCTGCTACTGCTGCTGCTACTGCTGCTACTACTACGGCGGCTGCTACTGCTACCACTACTGCTGCTTCTACTGCTACTACTGCTGCTGCTGCTACTACTACTACTGTTGCTGCTACTACTACTACTACTACTACTACTACTACTACTACTACTACTACTACTACTACTACTGCTACTACATTTTAATTTTTTTTGGGTAGCACGATCAATGGATCGTGTGGAAATCCATAGTACCCAAAAATGTACTGACTGAAAAGAACATTAAACATAGGATAAATCAAGAGAACAAACGGTTATATCAGTCATATGTATAAATAAACAATAAATATATGATGGTCAAACAATTAATCTAAAAATTCAAAAGAGCTAGATGTTTCCCTTTAAAAATTCCCAGCTACTAGCCCAATAACATTCCATTAAAATTTTAAAAGCTCACGCGAGCATAGGCTGAGAAATAAATACAGCGATCGGACGTATTTAAGACACACAGTCAATCGGGAACAAATTAATCAATAATCAATGCCCCGCAGGATAATCTATAAAATGTGAGCGCTAAGATATTACACTCAGCGCAGTGAAGCGACAATGCAGCCTACATAGTTGAAGAGGGTTGAACCTTAACAAACGATTTATAACATTACAATTTACTTTGAAATAGAGATTCCGTAATTATTCCGGTATAAACGCAATTATGTGTATACAGGCTAAGTATTTACAATCTAATTATTAGGAAACAGCTTAGATTGAATGTTAAATTTATTTTAGTCGAATGCAATTTACTTTAGGATCCAGATTCTAAAATTACCCCGGAACAAATATTAGTAATAAAAGCATTGGAATATAAATCCACTATTTATTTAACTGTCAAATACAATATGGCTTAACCTGTTCAAGTGACCACCTGCCTTTTGGTACACATTTTAACCCTTTCAGAGCAAATGCTCCAAAATTGGTTACATTCATAATCTGATTAGCTGTGATAATTGGAGCCTATGCGTTTGCTGAAGCTGTTACTACGTGAAGCAGATGTTGTTGCTTCACACAGCAACCTACCAAATACACGCAGCGAAATTCACTGTTACTGCATATGTATAATCAAATAATAATTCCAGCCAATATAATTATAAGGGTTACAAACAGGACTGTGGTTCAATGTTAACCAACGAATGCCATCCACATATTAATACACAAGACACCTATTAAAAATGTTGCTACAATGATAAAAAAAAAAAAAAAAAACCTATTGGCACATATCTGAATTAAAATAAACCAGAATGCGCCAAAACATAGGTCTTACTAGTCAAGGCGGTTTTTTAATGACAAGATTCACATTCTCAAGACATACTAGGTCGCCTCTGCACCATATATTTCTAAAGGTTTCTAACTTCCGACTGTTTATCTATTTATAAAATTACCCTCTTATGTTATGCGACAGCAATCCATCAAATAACGCCTTCAATGTCTTCAAATGATCCAAAGTAGGGCAAATGTTACTATCATATATAAATGAACAACGGTGTTTCCAAATACTCCAAATACCAATGCTTAAGCAGCATATGGTGATTGTCTTATCATTCTTCAACATGCCATTTCCTAATTCACGAAACAGAATTGTTCTAGTGGTTAGATCAGTTCTAGGCACACAGAGATGTGACAATGTTTTCTCTACATATACCCAGAATTGAACTATTACAGGACAATCAGTGAACAGATGTATTAACGTTTCTTCCGAATTTGTGCAAAATACACAGTTGTTCTCATGCTCAGTACACATGTTTGCCTTACTCATAAGGTGTTTTACCCAAAGTCTCCGGTGAATTAATCGCCAGACTAAATCTTTTGCCTGGTTCGGTATATTTGGCAAATGTATGTTGTTCCATACCAATTCCCAATCTGTAATATGGAATCCATGACGCTCCCATGACGCCATACATTGTGGAAGGCTAAGCAGGGTTGTCTCAGCAATGAATAGCAATTCTTAGCCGTCATGTGACAAGAACATTATTTATCATTGTGCATTAATTTCAAAGTAGGTTCATCATTGTTGATTTGTCCATTAGGCAAAGTGAGCCATTCTTTTGGTATAGCTTGGTATAGCCGGATCAATAATCGCATGGTATCTATTGGTCTTAGCTGAGTAATGTGTGCAATTTCAGCTAAGGATTTCAATTTCCTGGACCTATGATTGATAATGTCGTCAATGTATCTAATGCCTTTCTGAGCCATTGAGGGGAAATACAACACTTTATTTTCACGACATATATCATTATTGCCCCACAGTTTTATCATTAAAACACCCTCCCAACATTGCGGTGGATTTTATATTTCAGCTCGAAAAACACCCTAGGTACACGTGTATAATTAGGCAGCGGACTGGTTGTACAAAAGAGACATTTTGCAGGAAATGGCATTATAAAACGTTTGATTAATGCCCTGGATACATTTGCCCATTGAAGAATAAAGTAGCATATTTAAGAATTTGAAATGTAATGAAAGACATTTTGTCCTGACATCGACAAGGTTAAGGCCACCCTGATGAAATTCATTCCTGCACACATCTTGTGAAACTAGACACGTTTTGCCTTCCCACATAAATCCTTGAATAAGTTTATTAATTTCAGTCTCAATATGTTGAGGCATATATATTACAGAAGCGGTATACCACAACTTTGATAGGATTAATGTGTTCATGACCAAGGCTTTTCCAAAAACTGTCAAACGTCGGCATTTCCATGAATTTATTGTTTTCTTCATTTTGGATATTCTATCATGCCAGTTCAGTGTTTCCCCAAAAGTCCTACTAAAATGTATCCCTAGAATCTTTATCGAGTCAGTTGCCCATCTTATGTTGAGAGGTTTATCAGCTCTGCTCTTCCACTTGCCTAGAAATAACCCTTCTGATTTATTTCTATTAATTTTCAAACCAGAGGCCTTTTGAAAGTCGTCTAAAACTTGATCCAACCTTTTAAAATCAGAATTTGATCCAGCAAAAACTGTTGTGTCATCACAATACTGAGACACTTTTATGGGTCTGTTCACCCCTTTAATTTCAATGCCTTTAAAAACAGGATCTTCCCTAATGGTCGACCCTAAGGACTCCATCGCTATTATAAACAATAAAGGGGACAGTGAGCACCCTTGCCTCACACCTCGTCCTAAAATTACTGGTTTGCTAATATAATTATTAACCAGATATTTACTACTGATATTATCATATAAGATATGAATCCATTTGATGAAATTAGGACCCAAACCAATGTGACTGAGTGATTTGAAAAGAAAATTACACTCAAGTCTATCAAAGGCCTTTTCATTATCTAGTCCAATGATAGTGCCGGGAATATTGTCTTTTTCTACCAAGTGCAGGGTGTCTCTAATTAAAAATGAATTTGTTAAAATCGATCTACCCGGAATAGTGCAGGTTTGGTCGGTGTGGATGACCTCATCCAAGACACTTGAGAGTTTTTACGCAAGAGCTTTCGAAATGATTTTCTAATCTACGCATAGCAGTGAAATTGGTCTGTAATTTGCTAATATACTACGATCTCCTTTTTTTTAGATAAGTCTCACATAAGCCTGAGACATTGTGAGCGGGAGCTTCTCTTGTGAAAATATTTCGTGCACAGTTTTAACGAATTCGGGTCCCAAAAGATACCAAGACGTCTGATAAAATTCAACACTAAGGCCATCACCCCCTCGTGCTTTTCCCGGTTTCATGTTTTTTAGAGCCAAACCCAGATCATCTAATGTTAATGTAGCATCGCAGAAATTACTGCTCGCTTCCGAGAAAGCGTCCTTAACATTAGCCAACATCTCAGCTGACTTTCCTTCATCACTTTTATCCGACGTGTATAAGGCCTGATAATATGTCTGAACAATGTCCATGATTTCATGTTGAGATGAACATTTCTGATTGTTGTTATCTAAGCACCTTATTAACTTATCAACACCTCTTGCTTTCTCGAGATTGAAAAATAATTATGTGGGTTTTTCCCCTTCAGTATACATCCGTGCTCTACTTCTAGTTATTGCACCCTTAGCTTTATGTTTCTCGATCTCATACAGTTTAGATTTTATATCATTGCGCTGTTCCATAAGGTGAATATCACTGGTTGCAACTTTGCGAGTTAGTAATGTCAATAAGCGCTCAAGGGCTTTAGCCTCTTTACGAATTTTCCGCGCTTTTTGGATCGAATATTGTTTGGAGATACTTGCAAAGCCCTTTTTAACATCTTCTCACCATGATATACAATTCTCGTGGGAATGTTGATTCCGAAGCTTATATTCCCAGAAACTTTTAATGCAACGATGATACTCTAAATGCTCTAAAAGCGAATTGTTCAATTTCCAGAATCCAGCAGCACGTTTTATCCAATCTGCATTATCTAAGCCGATGAAAAACATATCATGGTCAGAAAATGTGACAGGATACACCCCAGTACATACTAAATTCCCTCTCAAAGATCTATTGATATATATTCTATCTATTCGAGAGGAATTTTGTCCATTAGCAGAATGCCATGTAAAGATTCGTTCTTCAGGATATAAGATGCGATAACAGTCTAATAAATGTTCTGTATCACAAATTTCTCTTAGTCTAAGGTGAGATGTGTCCCTGTAAGTAGAAGATGAACTCCTGTCCCGTCTTCCATCCATAACACAATTAAAATCACCGCCGATGATGATATTCTCGGAATTATCACTAATCACAGAGAAAAGGTCGGATAAAAATTGACATCTCTGTGCATGGGAAGCTGGTGCATAAACAGACAACAGAGAATAAATTGATCCCGCTATATCAACAATGACCTTAACCCAACGTCCACTTGTGTCCGATGATGAATTAATAATATTGACAGAACTTAAACTTTTAGGCAGGAACAAGATAGCAACACCTGCACTTGGTTCTGTGGTGACGGAATAAAATAATTCGCCATTTGCTAAATGCTTACATTTTTCTAAAACACCTGGGCATTGTAACTTTGTTTCCTGCAACATGATAATATCAATATTCTTGTCTTTCAAATCTTCAAGCAGAACATGTTGTTTAATTTCATCATTTAGTCCTCTGCAGTTAAGTGTGCATATTAGCATCATTAATAATAAATTTGGCAAACCCGCAATTTTTTTATTGGATTTGTTTTTCTTGCTGAGATTCTTTTTCGCCCACTTGCCTAGCTTCTCATTAAACTCAGACCGCTTTAGATCCACGATTTTAAGATGCTGATACTTCGATATGTCGGAGTCAGTGCGTAAATGTCGATATCTCACACCCTTTTTGGTGATGTAAGGAATCAACACTTGCCCTGTTTCTGACCGATGAAGAACCATTTCACTGCTCTGAGAAACCTGTGTATTAACAGAAGTATCGGACTCTGCACTGGATACACTGTCATCCTAGTCAAAAGACATATCTTGTGAATCTTCTAATTCAGAATCTGAGCTAAAATCATCCTTTTGACGCTTCAGTCTAAACTTATTCTCGACATAGTAAGCACATTGGCATTGACATTTTCTAACAGTTTATCATCTACAGAATTGTCCATGATTTCTTTCCCATCTCCAGGCATGTCAGTTAATGTTAGTAGATTGTCTAACATCGAACTATCAGCAGCACCACCAGTAGATTGCAATCTGAATTTAGTCTGTCCTGCTGGCAGACTGTCCGTATCAGATAATACATTCTCATCCCTGGTAGTGGGTACAGGCGTCTGAGGCAAACTTTCCTCTAACACTTCAATTGCGTCAGACATCACAACAGTGACAGGGTTGGATAGTGGTGAGTTTCCACCACGTTGACTGATTCAAGCTCTTGACATGTTTTGGGTTCAGTCACATCTGCGCTTCGCCCACCTGCCTGTTTATTTACTGCCTGTGGACAGCGCCATTTCTAATGGTCCGTGGCGCCACAAATCAGGCATTTGTCCTTCTGCGGACATGCACTGGCCAAATGTTCAGCATTGCCACATATCCGACACGTCTTAGCCTGTCCCCTAAACCACACCGGCAAGAAAAAGGTATTGTCGATCGACAGTGAGCCTGGAAGCGGCTTGACAATATCCTTCATCCAAACCTGCGGATCCCATTCTCTAATGATCTATCAAACTGGTATGTTTCATTTTCGATAAAAACTACCAGGCCATAATTGGCCAATTCTGCGTTAATTCGATCATTCGGGATTTCTAAGGGGCCTTTCACCTTAACCAACAACCTGTCACTATCTACCTCTTGGATCTTACAGGCTTCCCCATTCACAACCAACCCATCTTCCAATAATTTTTCCTTAACGGTTTCATTTGCTAATGTCACATGCCATAGATTTCTCTTGATGTTAATTAGCCCCTTCAATACATGGGGCCCCGCGCCAATGACATCTTTTAAGCCGTGATATACGTCAACGCTGTGGCGACAAGCGAATGGCCACCACAAGCTAGTCTGAGGAGCAAATGTTGAAAAATATCACAGTAAAATGCGACCTCACACAAAACTAATTACAAAAATCAAAACTACAAAACTAACGTATGTACAGTTCGGCAAAAGCCAGACATAAAAATAAATCATATGGAGCAGTAGAAATCGTCTAAAACTGACGTCAATAACAGAGCCAAAGAAACGTGTTGAACTCGGCTACTACTACTACTACTACTACTACTACTACTACTACTACTACTACTACTACTACTACTACTACTACTACTACTACTACTACTACTACTACTACTACTACTACTACTACTACTACTACTACTGTTGCTGCTACTACTACTACTACTACTACTACTACTACTACTACTACTGTTGCTACTACTACTACTACTACTACTACTACTGTTGCTGCTGCTACTGCTGCTACTACTGCTGCTGCCGCTGCTGCTGCTGCTACTACTACTGTTTCTGCTGCTACTTCTACTAATGTTGCTGATGCTGCCACTGCTGCTGCTGCTACCGCTGCTGCTGCTACTGCTGCTGCTGCTGCTGGTACTGCTGCTGCTGCTACTACTACTGCAGCTGTTACGATGGCTATTACTGCCGCTGCTACTGCTGCTACCTATACTGCTGCTACTGCTGCTGCTGCTTCTACCGCTGCTGCTACGGTTACTGTTGCTACTACTGCTGCTGCTACGGCTTCTGCTACCGCTGCTGCTACTTCTGCTGCCACGGCTTCTGCTACCGCTGCTGCTACTGCTGCTACTGCTGCTACTGCTGCTACTGCTGCTACTGCTGCTACTGCTGCTGCCATTGCTACTACTACTGTTGTTGCTGATACTGCTGCTGCTACTGCTACTGCCGCTGCTGCTGCTGCTGCTACTGCTGCTGCTACTGCTACTGCAACTACTGATGCTGCTGCTGCTACTGGTGCTGCTGCTGCTACTGGTGCTGCTGCTGCTGTCACTGCTGCTACTACTGCTACTGCTGCTGCTACTGTTGCTGATACTACTACTGCTGCTACCGCTGCTGCTGCTGCTACTGCAACTGCTACGGCTGCTGCTGCTACTACTACTGCTGCTACTGCTGCTGCTAATGCTACTATATATATATATATATATATATATATATATATATATATATATATATATATATATATATATATATATATATATATATATATATATATATATATATATATATATATATATATACCTGTGCAAAAGTTAAGCACCACCCTATTTTTACGCACATGCGAGGGTATATTCATGTGCTATGAAGAAAGCAATAGCATAAACATTTATGTACCCATCCATCTTAGTGCAAGAGGTAATAATACAACTAGAGGAATGCTGATCATGATGGTGGGGAAACACTGTATGTTTTTGTTTGAACTTGAAAACGAGGCCTGAATATGGTTACGTTGACACAACTGACAACTATTGCCCTACAGTTGACACACGTGGCTAGATTGTCATTAATGGTGTCTGAAAACGAAGTTTAACACCTGTGCACGAGTTTGAGACTGTCATTATTAATACCGGGTATATCCACCTTGTGCCTGGATGACGGCCTGGACACGACGTCTCATGCTGGTCACCAACCGACTGATACGCCATTGTGGTATTCGTTGCCATTCAAGATGGAGTGCGTCTGTTAATTACTGTAGGTTCTGCACAGGAGTATCCCTCCTTCTCACCATGTTTCCCAGAATGTCCCAGATATGCTCAATAGGGTTCATGTCAGGGCTCCTTGCTGGCCATGGTAGGGTTTCGATGGCATTCTGGCGGAGGTATTCATGCACAGCTCTAGCACGATGTGGTCGGGCGTTGTCATCCATGAATATAGGGTGGGTTCCAGGTGCATGATTTACAAAATGAGGGACCACAACTCTATCCAGTATGGAATCTTGATATCTTTGTCCATTTAGTGTTCCAGGTAGAGTCAACAGATCCAGCTTACAATCAAATGAGATGCACCCCCATATCATAACGGAACCTCCACCAAATGGAACTTCTTCCATGATGTTACGTTGGTCGTACGCCGTGCGTCTGGACCTCCAGACACGAGTTCGACCATCTGTGGCATGAAGCAGGAACCGACTTTCATCGGACCAGTGTACCCGTCTCCAGGATCTCATGTACCAGTGTCTTCTTTCGTTGCACCACCTCAGACGCTCCTCTTTGTGGTGTGCAGTGAGGAGAGGACGTCTGACAGGTCTCCTAGCTTTCATTCCAGCAGCATACAGTCTCCTTTTGACGGTAGACATTGACACTCTATTGCGCGTTTCCCATTGCTGGCTGAGCACTCTGCTGTTGGTGAATGGAGATCTCCTAACAAGGCGTACTAGGGCTCGATCATTACGGGCAGTAGTCTTCTTCGGTCTTCCAGATCTAGGCCTGTCCTTCACCTCGTTAGTTTGCCCATGTTTTGCAATCATACGACTGATTACAGTATGGTTAATGTTCAGCTGTCTGCCAATCTCTCTGCATGACATACCAGTGGTATGCATGCCTATGATTTGCCATTTCACACGATCACTTAACCTTCGTCTTGCCATAGCGGTTCACAATCAAGAGCTAATTCTCTCTGTACAAATAAACCACGGTCATGAACACAAAATTCCTAATCTTGTCGCCTAAATCTGTATGTAATGTTCTACACCTCAAACTGGACTTTTACATAACTGAACACGTGTGCTGTTTCCCGCCACGCACGGACATCAAGCGGCGTGAAGTCATGCATGCATGTGCATTTCGTACTTGGAATTATGTCAGCTAACGCGGGGACAAAAAGTATGGCAGCCTAGTTGTACCATCATGTTTCTACGTTCTATTGTTTTTGCTGGTGCTTAACTTTTGCACAGGTGTATATATAGTTAGTCATCAAAGAAAGATATTTGATGTTTGGTTGTGAAATATCAATATATTCCCCAATTTTACCGAAGCCGACATCGCATTGTATTTCACCCAGTATCCAAGATATCATTCTGGCTCAGTTGTAAAAGCAAACTAGTAAATTTTTGCGTGCTCGCTACACGGGTACGCTTCTATTTATTGCTGTCTAGAATTGCCTATAGGCGCGGCCATTTCGCGCAGGGGATTGTGGGGCTGTGTCTCGTGAGATCTCCATCGAAACGAGATCTAATAATTCTATTTTTAGATTGCTGGATATCTCATAATTATTATCTTAGCGTGATTAATGGCGAGTTCTCGTATTTGTTCTGGTCCGACTGTAATAGAATTTGCGCGGCGATGACCGCTTAATTATTGTAATAAACAGCCAACGGAACTCCCAATAACTACTCTAAATAAGTCCTCTTCTTTTGCTGGAGAACTGCGTACAAAACATGTGTATCATTCCTTCTGCAGATGAAAGTACTCAAGCGCACGCCCACTCGCGGCGTCTCTTATATGTCCACTTTGGCACTCTATCAAACTGACCACAAATGGCTTCTTGCGGTGATCGTGAGAATTGCCCATTTGCATTAGCTACTTGGCGGAGAACTTGTTTTGAAAGTTTACCATTGGAATGACTGGTTGGATAACCGATCCTATAATTCCAGTAGTAAATTACAAAAGAAAAACCACAATGGTCTCTTGGACGGCAATTAGACATACGACATTTTATATGATAATGGATTTTTCTGATCTGTTTCTGCAGTATATGACGTCAGAATTATTTAGGTCAGATGTAGCTGGACGTCACAATCAAAATGTGTATTGAATGACGTATCTAGCTCCACCAGGAACATTGAATAGCCAGTCAAGTATGCGAATTGCACGTCTTTACTATTTAATCAACATGCTGTTGAATACTTTGAAACTAATTTGACTAGACGCTGTTCGAATTGTATGTCTTTGCTATTTATTCAACAGTCATTTTCTATGATAATGACTGATTTGATCTGTAGCTGAAGGATATGACGTAATAATCAATTACGTCATATACAGGCTGACGTCACAATCCAAAATGGGTAAATGAATGGCGTATCGAGCTCAGTCATTAACATTGAATAGTCCGGCAAGTGTACGAATTGTATGTTTTTACTGTTTAATCAAAATCGTGTTGAATGTTTTGAAACTAATTTGACCCGGTGTTGTTGCGGCCAGAGGCAGCAAACCTTTAAAAGCACCCAGTCAAATTAGTTTCAAAATAGTCATCAGCTTACCTTTATAGTGCCTTGAAATTGGAAGTCTGGGAATTCATTATTCAGCATATATATATATATATATATATATATATATATATATATATATATATACATCGATTCCAACACGCAAAAAAAGGGTGGAGCTTAGCTAGAAATAGGCGTGGCATACCTAGAAATGGATCCGTCTATTGAAATTGGCATGAGCAAATTGAGAATTACAGGGCTAATACCACTTGGTAATGCGTGGCCCACACAACATGGACCACTTGTATTAAGAGACCACCCATATTTATAGGTCACATATTTTAACAAGGCCAATCTTAGAGTGTTGCCCTGAATACAATATACTCGTCCTCTGACGGAGGGAGGATAATTAATACCACTTGCTAATGGGCATTTTCATGTTGTCTATCCATCATATTACGTCATATGATGTCATAATCGACGACGTGACGTATAGGATGACGTCATAATCATGACGTCATGACTGACTCGATTTAGTCCGTCTTACATGCTTAATAGTCTGACACGTTGTACGAATTGTATGTCTTTGCTATTTACAAAACATGCTGGTGAATATTCTGAAACTAATTTGACTGAGTGATGTTACTGCCACAAGCAGCAACAGCACCCAGTCAAATTGGTTTCAAATTCAACAATAATAATAATAAAAAATAGTCAACACCTTACCTGTATAGTTTTCTGGAAATTGATAGTCAAGAAGCTCAGAGATCCATCGATACCAACCCGAGCGCGGTATTAATGTATTAATAAACCATCCGGATTCAGTGACCGTGACTAACGTTAGGCCTATGGAAGTCATTTCAAGCAACAGCCACTAAGATGTGACTTACTTCGGCACAATTGGGTGTTTTTCTAACAAAGTCCTTTAGAATGTTTAACACCGAAATTTCAATATCTCCGATAAAGACAATATATCTTTTTAATACTTTGACTGGTAGCCTACCCCACCCTACCCACCTACTTGTTGCTATCATAGACCTGTATTAAGTATTGCAACGCCAATTGAGCCAGTCATTCCAATAGTAACTCTTCAAAACAGTCGTCTACTGGCCTGCAAATAGGCACTCAATAAGCACATATTTTTATATTCTTGACTGAATTTAGGTAATACAGGGTTAATAAATTATGAGGACGACGATGTTGTACCATGTCTGTTTAACCTTTCCCGTATTGTATTATAGTATGATTCACATTTGTTGAATTCGAGATAGGGTAGAAAGTACAGACTTGTTACAGACAGTCTTGAGGCGTACTATGTGTGTGGTAAATTTCAAAAGAAAAACATGCATAATAATATTGTAGAGGGCGAAAAAGTAGATAGAGTTCGCTAACAATAATGGATCCATCTAAAAATAAAGGCATGGCTTCTTCTAAACTACACATCGGTCATCTTCTTACGTTATCACAATGACTAGACTGTTACACAGACCCAACTTCGGATAGCAGACAGACCGGGACCCAGTCTGTCTCCGTAGTGGACTGTAAAAGCAACAATGTGGATCATGAAATCACTGCGTCAATGGCTACTCAATAGGGCCCTACATACGAGATACATTTCTCGATCTCGTATCTAAAGAGAACTCGCGGGATACGAATGAATAATGGATGTGTGATTATCAGTAGTATCCTTTTGTCTTTAATCCATCCATGGGAATAAATCCATGTAGGGTCAATGCAATTACGTAGCAGTATTGATAGACTACCAATGTTCCAAATTTCCAGTCAAAACTCCTGTCAATAATATAAGTATAGGCATATGCATGTGCTAAGTTAAGAACGCCTACAGGAAATTCGGCCACATAATTTCAACCATATAGTTAGATAGTTATATCAATACGCTAGTGAAGTAGCCCCATAATTTTGTAGCTCGCGGGGTAGTGTCAGGCCATTCCGGTGAATCATGTCAATTCGCTGCGCCACAAGTGCACGACGAATGATGACGCTGGTTAGCATCCAGTCTCGGGGTGACGGATCCTGTACGATACCGCCCTATGGGTAACAAAAGTCACCTCCTAAGGCCGGTGGAACTCAATTGCTCTGGTGGGGTCAAGCGACCATTGTCGTGAACATTAAATACAACTGTCTCATCCCAAGAATTTGTGTCACCAGTATACCTGTCCATAGCAATTTCGTGATCTATGGACTTACAAGATTTGATTTGGTGACCCAAAAATATATGTTTATACAATGATTTTACCTAAACAAACTATCGAGTATGCTAGATAAAAATGAGGACCATACGAAAATACGAGACATAGAGACAACCAGATGAACTTTTAAACATGGGGCTCCCGGAGGTACCACACAGACTCGTAGGTCTGCAGACGTATCCCCGCAAGGGAGGCTCCTGTACACGAGACTTAACTAATTAACTTAATATAAGTTATTATACCTCTAAGCTGAAAGGAAGAAGATTATCTTGGACGAAATGTCATGTGCCTCTCGCGGGCACTACTCCTAGTGCTAGTTTGGGTGAGGAGTATTATCCTCGCATGGACCATCGTCGCTGAATCCTTGCGAGAGGCAAGTGCCTCGCGCGGGCCTCTGTCTCGGGAAGGTGTCACCACTGCTTAAAGCGGGAGAAGAGTAGTAGGCAAAAATGGGCTCACTCTAATATTTCAACCAAAATGCTTGAAAAAGAAAAGACCATTCCTAGTGAGATTATGACTATAGGGTTGCGTGCTGTTTTACGTGAAGACGGGACGAACGATTCCCGAAGGATTCCCACGTCTCCGCCTTATGTAATTCTTAGTATGCTGAATTAGTAGCTGCCGCTTTATTTATGTGGGCCTTCTTGCTTTGCTTCATTAGCTTTTAGTTTTTAGAAACAAAAACTATTTTAAGCTGCAAATGGTGGGTATCTACCTATCTATTAGACACGGCTGTCAATTGAGAACAGATGCCCTAAGACATCAATACTGAAGACAGCGCTCATACATGTTACGTAGTAAGATCTCCGAACTGGATAAGAATCCGGACATCTCGCTCCGTAACCACATAAAACGTCACAGGACACTGGTTACTTTTCACAAAAGCATTATAGGCAACTGTTCTATCGTTATGGTGGGGGTGAGAGAGACGAATACCCACCATAAATTTCCTTCCCGTGATGGCGTGGCAGATCTAAATATCATGCCCAGACATTTTTATGGAATTCGGTGGGGATACGTATCTCGCCCATCACCGGGTCCTATGGAACTAACCGTTTAACCTGTCGTTAGGTTTATATACAAGTTGCCCAGTTTTGCAATGCGGTGCGGGAGGATTGTTCAGCAAATACAATAATAATTAAGATATGTGTTCGCAGTGCTTTCCTACATTGGCAAAAGTGCTAACTACTAAGTATCCAAAGATACGAGGGGAATGTATGTAACGCCACACCCTGGCCATCACCGCTCGGAAACCCCAACAGTTTCCCAGAGTCGGATCAGCCCATGGTGCGGATAGGGACATCCAAACAATTAAGAAGCCACAAGGCTGAGTGGAACATGAAGGGAGACAAAATCTTAGAGTTATGAGTCTTACTGGAGTGCGGGACTAGATTATCGCACTACCGGAAGAGAAGAGTATACTACAGACTTTGTAACGAAGAAAGTGTCTCTAATCGTATTAAACCTATCCTATCGAGCTGAATAGAAAAGGTTTAGTCGGTAGCATGTCGGGCTAAACAGAGTTATAGCATGGCCAGCGACCTCAGTGAAAAATTGTTGGTGGCGGGAGAAGGTGCTGCAAATATAAGTGTTTCTGTATAGTGTTTCCTACGTGCACTGCAGTCCTATATTTTCTATAAATAAACAAAACATATTATGAACTGATGGCTACTGGCCATATATATATATATATATATATATATATATATATATATATATATATATATATATATATATATATATATATATATATATATATATATATATATATATATATATATATATATATATATATATATATATATATATATATATATATATATATATATATATATATATATATATATATATATATATATATATATATATATATATATATATATATATATATATATAAATATATAAATATATATAAACTAACCAGAACAATCAACACAGTATCAACTGATCAGAATTATATATCTTAGTACAGGTTAACGAACCTACTATGGTGTGGTTAGTGAAAACACCTTACAGAAAATGAGAATAACTATAAACATATACAGAAATTATAACTAGCGGTCCTAAGACCGTTACGGTACCTTTTAGTCAACGAATGTCTAACAAGTAGTCAGTAAGCGATACAATAGCATTACTGCTGTGGAGAAAGTTCCCGTACACTGATGGCATGGATGGAAGTTGACAACAACCCGATCATAAGCGGGGGTTGTTAGATGCAAATGAAGATACCAAACAAAGCTTAACGGTGCTGGGTACGTCAGCCGGCTCTGAAGATGCACCGGGCAAAGTTTACTTGCTGCGGTCGAAAGTTAGAAGAACCTGCACGACATTAGTGTGGTGGCTGTTGAAATACCACTTTTTGGCGTGGCTGGCAGATCCAGCAAGTCATCCATCAAAGAACATCGCTGCCTCTACATCTGTAGAATCACATATTCAGGCCGTAAAGGCGTCACCGCAAGTTCGTGTTCCGAAGTAGATCTTGATACTCGTGAACAATAATTTAGAAAGTTACAAATTGCTCGCGCAAGTAGGGAGTTACAAAATTGTTTTAGTGCGGTGGGTTGGGTAACTGCCAGCTACGGGAGAAAAACTGACTGAAAGCGATGTAATACGCGTATTGTCTGTCGCGCTGATAGTAGCTGGTACAGGTTCAACCTGTTCGGCCCCTGGCCGAGGATGCTCTCGATCTCTGGATCGCGTCTCCCTTTATACTCCTCGTGACGTCACAGGCGCAAGCTCCAAGCAATCATCGGCCGAGCAACAGCCAATCAGCGCGTAGCTAATAATAGCGCTGTCGAATGTTCTAGAACATTCTAGAAGTTCTGCGTCCACGTGGTTATGATATCACGGCAATATTTTGAAGATAATCAAGAAGGGCTTTCCGGTTCTTCTCAGCCATTTCATAACCGATTTTGAAATGGTTTACAGATTTAAAAAGCCCGTCGAATTCTGGTCTTGACTAATGCCAGATTCGGCGGGAACAGGTAATCAAAACGGATTACAGGGTACCATCTCGGTACAATTAAAGCGTCATCCTATCTTGGTCGTAAACTAAGTGCGCCATCAAAAATAGCATCTAAGCGTGCGCATGCGCACTATGCGCATTAACGAACTTAGTCGTTTTTACAACGCGATCTCTCTCATAGGCCTATATACGCTTATGGCTCTAACCAGGGGAGCGTGTTCAGGGAATGAATCCAGGACGGGCGGGACGTACCCGACCTGTCGATCCGAACTACACCTTCACCTACATAGACTTGAGCCTTAATATACTAAGTATATTCCGAATCTAACAAATTCTAGATAAAATAATTTTATTAGGCAAAAATTGGCTTAAATGTTGGGTTTTTTCGTGCTTTTCGGTGCCCTACTGTCTGTGTGTAATATGTTCGGCTCCAGAACCTCGCTCACATAGACATAGAGAGATTTGAATACGATAGTTATATTGGGAATTTAAAAACTTCGACCGTGAAGTAATTTCGTAGTATACGAATTCATTGCGTAAATTCCTTCCAATTTTGGCAGATCTGCGGGCTTTCAATGCCGTACTATTACCTGTCTGCAATAGGTTTGGCCACATAATTTCACCGATATGGTTAGATATGAACACGTTAATGAATCTTGAGTTTTCTACCATGTAGCAATTTCGTAATATTCAATTTAGTAGCCATCGACAGTTGTCAAATGCCAACAATTTACTATATTCGGTATCAGAATGTCTGTTCTCGATTTGTAATAATTTTTTTACTATATGGATGTATATAACTCAATATGAGCTAGTGTTTTTGCACAATTCTACCATCAAGTAATCTCATCGTAGTTAGTTACATATTCGCGTATGGCCCCATTATAATATGGTTGGTTCACATTCACCACATTCAGATAGGTGTCGGTATGTCCTGGCATATCGGTCATAATGGGTTCGGCCCCAGAATGTCACCCATATGTTTAGATAGGTATAGGCATACGCTTACGGAGTAGTGAGATTTAAAACTATCTACCATGAAATAATTTCGGCTCAAATTTAGGCCGATTCACGGTTTTCGTTGCACCCAGTCAAATAAGTTTCAAAATAGTCATTAGCTTACCTGTATAGTTACCTTGAAATTGGAAGTCTGGGAATTCATTATTCAGCGTATATATATATATATATATATATATATATATATATATATATATATATATATATATATATATATATATATATATATATATATATATATATATATATATATATATATATATATATATATATATATATATATATATATATATATATATATATATATATATATATATACACACATCGATTCCAACACGCAAAAAGGGGTGGAGCTTAGCTAGAATATTGAAATTGGCATGAGCAAATTGAGCATTACACGGCTAATACCACTTGTTAATGCGTGGTCCACACAATATGGACCACTTGTATTAAGAGAGCACCCGTATTTATAGGTCACATATTTTAACAAGGCCAATCATAGATTGTAGACCCTTGCCATCCCGAACGCACATAGACCCGAATACAATACATTCATCCTCTGACGGAGCGAGGGTAATTAATACCACTTGCTAATGGGCCTTTTCAGGTTGTCTATCCATCATATTACGTCATATGACGTCGTAATTAATTAAGTGACGCGCAGGATAACGTCATAATAATGATGTCATGACTGACTCGATTTAGTCCATCTTAAATGCTTAATAATTTACACGTTGTACGAATTGTTTGTTTTTGCTATTTAATAAAAATGCTGTTGAATATTTTGAAAGTAATTTGACTGGGCGCTGTTGCTGCATAGGCAGCAACAGGACCTAGTCAATTTAGTGTCAAAATATTCCACGGCTTACCTGTATAGTTTTCTTGAAATTTATCGTCTAGAAATTCAGAAATCCATCGATCCCAGCTCGAGAGTGGTATGGGTGGAGCTTAGCTAGAGATGGGCGGGGCATAGCTAAACTGGAAAGGTTCATTGTATTAATAAACCACCACAGTTTCCAGCGCCCTATTGTCTGTAGTATATTCAGCCCCATAGTTTACCCCACATAGACTTAAGCTTTAATAAGCTAGTTATATTCCGAATCTAACAAATCCTAGATGAAGTAGTTTTAATATGCAAAATTTAGCTTAAATGATGGTGTATTAGTGGTTTTCGGTGCCCTACTTTCCGTAATATGGTGGCTTCCAGAACGTCGCTCACATAGCCGTATAGGAGTTTGAATATGCTAGTTACATTGGGAATTTAAAAGAATTCAAACGTGAAGTATTTTCGTAGTATGCGGGTTTCATCGCATAAATTTGTTCCAATGTTGGCAGATCTGCGGTTTTCAATACCCTACCGTCTGCAATATGTGTGGCTACATAATAGGGATATGAATACGCTAATGAATCTTGAGTTTTCTACCACGTAGTAATTTCGTAATATTCAATTTAGTAGCCACGGACAGTTGTCAAATGCCAACAATTTACTATATTAAGTTTTAGAATCTCTGTTCTCGGTTTGTAATCATTTTTTTTACATATAGCTGTATATAACTGAATATATACTACTGCTTTTGCACGATTCTACCATCAAGTAATTTGGTAATATGTAGTTACATATTCGCCATATGGCCCCATTGTAATATGGTTGGTTCACATTCACCACATTCAGATAGGTGTCGATATGTCCTGACATATCGCTCATAATGGATTCAGCCCAGAATATCACCCATATGTTTAGATAGGTATCGGCATAAGCTTACGACGTAGTGAGATTAAAAAATTTCGTAACGTAAATAAGCTCGAACTTAGGCTAATTCATGGTTTTCATTGTAATACGTTCACCCCCAGAATTTCACCCACAAATACTTATAGGAATTATGCTAGTTGTTTTCCGAATTTAAAAAGGTTCTACAGGAACGTAATTTCATAGTACACAATTCGATACCGAAAATTGGCGCAAATTCGGTCAAATCAACGATTTTCTGTACCACATTGTTTGCAATAGGTTCGATCCCAGAAGTTCACCCATATGGTTAGATACGTATATGAATACGCTAATAAAGTATTAAAGGTTTTAAAAATGTTTAATATACAGTAATTTCGTCATATGCAATTTAGTAGTGGCACACCATTGTCAAATTCCAATAATGTACTATATTCGGTACCAGAATATCTCTACATGCCTTGTAGCCAGTTTTCGAACATAATGACATGTAGAACTCACTATGTTCTCGTGCTGTGCGAAATATTGTAATAATTCTACCACCAAATATTTATTATAGTAATGTGAAAACATTTCTATATATCCCATATTATTAGCCGCATGTACTGGTACAACCTGACTTATCAGGCTAATATCCTAACATTTGTACATATGGTCAACAAGATCGTCATCATTACAACGGTTGGGGCCAATTTTGGCCTTTTTGTCGAGCAAAAATATTTGATTTAATAGTTTGTCACTGTTTCCAGTGAAGATATCGTTTAATAGATACGATAGCTAAATGAAACAGATCACGATGTCGTGGCTGTTTCCCACTGGGTCTTCAGTCATAGTATTTTCTACTATATCATTTTCGTTGGAGAAAACTAGGTTAACGGTATTGGTTCTACCTGACCACTTAACTTTGTTGAAAAGGTTATCTGTCGGTACAGGTCCTGTATTGCATAAAAAATATACTTGCTTTGTGCATTTCACTAGCATTGCAGTGTATATTTCACCAATATATTTCCGGGTAATAAGCTCTTCACGTCTGTCTAAGAAGGTATCAAGATTTAGGTTTAAAATATTCTTTACATTCTTCTTTAATATGTTTGAATGGATGTCAGGGTCTTACTGCTTCTTGCGCCGATTTTCTACTGACTGGTTTGCCAGTTCTGTTGATTTCTTTGTCTTTACAAGTTGTTGATACCTAATGACCCAAATTTGATCTGTTACGCTCTGTTGATGCAGTAGTGCAATTTTCTCATCACTGGCTGCTCTTAATTTTGTCTGTTCCTCTCTCTCTCTCTCTCTGTTAAGGAGTTTGGCCTGGAGAAAAAGGATGGATGGAAAAATTGTTGGACTGACCAAAAATATAAGCTGCTTTTCCTAGAGCAAAGCTAATACTGCCCATATCTTTTTGCAAAAAATATTCCTTCTTTTGTGGTATTGTCCGCCTATATTTTTGTCATGAGTGGCTTCTATGCCTTTATATAACTTCATTTTTTCATGAAACAGTTGAGTTTATTCTCAGAATTATAATAACCTCCGGGCACGCTATTTACCATTGATGCCTTGCATCAATATGTGTACATGTATAATATATTTTTTGGTATTGATGGGCAGGATGGTGTAGACCCAGTGAACACACTTAAAGACTTTCTGCAACATAAACTTAAAGTTTTGAATGGCGACAGTATTGTCATTCAGCGCGCCCATCGTCTAGGGTCATTAAGATGGAACAGTCGTAGGCCTCTGCCACTAATTGCCTTGCTCAGGGACTGTATGAATATAGACGATATTTTAAAGGCTACAGGTGTTTTGCGTGGCAGTCCATACTCAACAAGCATTCTGTAAGTATTGCTTTACAATACATGTACCCCACCTGGTGATATAAATCTTTAGAGATTGACAGTCAAAAACTCCATTAAAAATTGACAGAAGCAGCTGAAACTCTAACTTGATCTGTAACTTCTCATAAGATAGCAATAAACCAAGTTTCAGTTATATATGTTGAAGCAGAACGAAAAAGTCTTGAAAGCTGATATGTTTGTATTTCATAAGTCAAAAGGAGACATAACTCCATCAAAAATTGACGTAAACGCCTAAAACTCGATCTTGGTCTGTAATTTCTCATAACAAAGCAACGTACCAATTCTCCGTTGAATATCTTGAGACTGCGAGAAAAAGGGCGGAATACTAATATTTTTTCTATTTCATAAGTCGAATGTCTGAAACTCGAACTTGTTTTGTACCTCCTTATACTAAAGCAATGTACCGATGTTCGCTTAAATATCTTGAAGGAGTGCGAAAAAAGTGTGGAAAGCTGATATATTTCGTATTTCTTAAGTCGAAAGGGGACATAACTCCATCAAAAGTTGACGAATATGCCTGAAACTCGAACTTGGTCTGTAACTTCTCATAACAAAGCAATGTACCAATTCTCAGTTGAATACCTTGAAGGACTGCGAAAAAACTGCGGAAAACCACCTGCGACAGACGGACGGACAGACAGACGAACGGAGAGCAAACCTATAGTCACCCCCCCCCCCCACCCCCCCCACCCCGGTTTTACCGGCAGGGGACTAATAAACAGAGACTATCCGCCACAGATTGTAGAGGCGCTTGGGCAATTGTTGCCGGAATACCGACCCGCCAACCAAGCAGGGAAACAGGCAGTGATTCAGTACCCAGTCAAACTGGTTGTCGGACGAGATGTAGTGCGGGATGTTACCCGATTGGAATCGGGTTTTATTTAACAGAGATATTCCGAATCTGAACAGGTATCAAGACAGTCGTACATTGAGCGCCAATGCAGCAGATGATCGTGTGGATCACGTGACCTCGATACCTAGAATGAACAATAACTATGCGCGCCCACAGTCTGCGCTCCATTCGCACACAAATTGGGTAAACAACAACAGTGAAAACAGATTTTCAACAACACGTGGACCCAGGCAAATGTGTGTGGCCGATGTAGATGGGTGTATGAATGGATGGATGGATGGGTGTATGAATGAATTGATGGATGGATGGGTGTATGAATGGATGGATGGGTGTATGAATGGATGGATGGGTGTATGAATGGATGGATGGGTGTATGAAAGGATGGATGGATGGATGGATAGATGGGTGTATGAATGGATGGATGGGTGTGTGAATGGATGGATGGGTATATGAATGAATGGATGAATGGATGATTGGATGGGTGTATGAATGGATGGATGGGTGTATGAATGGATGGATGGGTGTATGAATGGATGGATGAATGGATGATTGGATGGGTGTATGAATGGATGGGTGGGTGTATGAATGGATGGATGGGTGTATGAATGGATGGATGAATGGATGTATGTATGAATGGATGGATGGATGGATGGATGGATGGATGGATGGATGGATGGAATTGATGGGTGTATGAATGGAAGGATGAATGGATGGATGGATAGATGGATGGATGGGTGTATGAATGGACGGATTGGTGTATGAATGGATGGATGATGGATGGATGGATGGATGGATGGATGGGTGTATGAAATTATGTATAGATGGAAGAATGGATGGATGGATTGATGAGTGTATGAATGGATGGATGTATGAATGGATGGATGGATATATGGATGTGTCTATGAATGGATGGATGGGTGTATGAATGGATGGATGGATGGATGGATGGATGGATGGATGGATGGATGGATGGATGGATGGATGGATGGATGGATGGATGGATGGATGGGTGTATGAATGGATGGATGGGTGGATGGATGGGTGTATGAATGGATGGTTGAATGGGTGGATGGATGGTCCTCCCCCTCCCTCATGCAATGCGGATGTCAGAGTTGCTACCTGGAGATGTGTCCTCTCTCCCTCAAGATGGGTGCGGCGGGTGTCAGAGTTGCTACCTGGAGATGTATCCTCTCTCCCTCATGATGGGTGTGGCGGGATGTCAGAGGTGCTACCTCGAGATATATTCTCTCCCCCTCCTGAGGGGGGTGGCGGAGGTCAGAGGTGCTACCTGGAGATGTATCCTCTCTCCCTCATGATGGGGGTGGCAGATGTCAGAGGTGCTACCTTGCGATGTATTCTCCCTCCCTCATGATGGGGGTGGCGGATGTCAGAGGTGCTACCTGGAGATGTGTCCTCTCTCCCTCATGATGTGGTGGCAAATGCCAGAGGTGCTACCCGGAGATGTATCCTCTCTCCCTCATGATGGGGGTGGCGGATGTCAGAGGTGCTACCTGGAGATGCATTCTCTCTTCCTCATGATGGGGGTGGCGGGTGTCAGAGGTGTTACCTGGAAATGTATTCTCGCTGGCATATGATGGGGTGGCGGGTATCAGACGTGCTATCTGGAGATGTATCCTCTCTCCCTCGTGATGGGGTGACGGGCGTCAGAAGTGGTACCTGGAGATGTACTTGTGCACTCCGCAATCATATGGTTAACTCATGCAAAATTTAGGTGAGTTCCATCCCACGGTTTCTGATATATGTTATAATCAATTTGACCTTTTGACCCATGCCCCGCCTCAATGTGGGCGGAGCCAAATATAAACATTATCTTGCAAAGCACGATCTTATGAGTAACCCATATACCAAATTTGGTTCAATTCCACCAACTGGTTTGGAGATAGTGTGATGGACGGACAGACGGACAAAGGCGATTTCAATATCCCCGACCTTTTTTTCAAAACGTGGGAATAATACCTCCTTATAGACAAGCTATTGTTAATTGATTAGCTGCTTAGTGGCACTGCCTTCAAACTGGTGTAGATTGTTTAAGATTTAGACACACACACGCACGCACGCGCGCGCACGCAAACACACGCAACATTTTTTTTGTAATAAAAGTAGTATTACATATAAATTAAACAATATAATACAGTCAAATATTTCTTCGGCACGATATTAGCCTGTTAATCTACTGTGATTGTCATGACCGTTGATGGGAAGATCACTACCTCTATGTGTAGGATGTTCCTCTCTAGAGAGTCGGCATGGTATAAGATCACTTCACTTTTCAGGACAGATGAGCAAATAATGGCATGTGGTATCAATGACGGACATCTAATTATGTATTTATACAGTTTTGTCGATATGACAAATTCTGTAACACTCATAGCAGCCAATAACAGTTTATGCAGTGGGGTTGAGAAATGTTCATTTGCAGACCAAGAGAATACTATTTTTGAAATGTTACCACTGGAAAGACTGGCTCGATAACAGAGCCTGTCATTCCAGTGGTAAATCTTCAAAATAGACTTCTCTTGGTCTGCAAATTGAATATTTTCTATGAGAAAATTGAAATTTTCTTAAACAAACTCGAGGATTAACGGGTTAATGTAAGCTGTTGAATATTTTGAAACTAGTTTAACTGGCTGCTTTTGCTGCCTATGTCAGCAACCATGTCCTGTCAAATTAGTTTCAAAATGATCAACAGAATGGTTATTAAGTAGTAAAGGCATACAGATGATACGCATCACGAACCATCTCAGATCAGTAACGCATATTAACCGTTTCACTGATGAGGTTTTGCAGATGACATATTCCAGGAGTTATATCTCTGGACCTGATATTTAAACAAAATTAGCTTGAAAGTTGTTAGTGGCAAATATTCAGACAAATTGTTTTTAAAATATTCAGCAAATCAAGAGAATTCAGCCACACATACACACACGTGCCACGTGTGTGTGCGCGCGCGCATGCGCACGTACGTACGCACGCACACACCAGATCACAATATAACCGCATCCCTTATGGGGTGAGGGGGAGGGGCGAGGGTAATTATAATTCTCTCTACTAACATTCGTTGCAAATGAGATCTTACAAAACAAGTGTAATCAATTCCTTGCAGCTATATCACTTTCAGAATTAATACCAAACTACGCTGAACTTTGGCACTGGTATATTATGTAATGGACGAATCAATGATACATAATGGAAGATCATGTCAATAACACTTTAATGCCTAGATTTGATCAAGAATATCAGAATATTTGCTTATTGAATGCTCATTTGCAGGCCAAGAGGCGTTTTGAAAATTTACCACTGAAATGACTGTCTCTGTTTTCAAGCCAATCATTCCACTGGTAAATATTCAAAAGCCCAACACTGAGACCAACAAATACAGCAAATATGCCCAGAAGCGATTTCAGCATGGAGTCGCTTGCTATTCCACTTGCCATATAGCTCCAGCGCTTTTATAGATGTAAATAAAAAAGCACATTTGAGACACAAAAGATGTCAGGCGGGTAATGATACGGCAATATTGTTAGTCTATTGGCCCATGACTATATGAAAACACGTGATTTCAATTTAAAATCAAACATGAGGTGGGTATCAGGCTATCTGAATATTTTTTCAATAAGTCAATAATTCTTCATATTTCGTTTGTCGTGTTGAAGGAGTTTGTTGAAATATTTCGTGTGTATATTTTTATTATTATTCACAATAAGCAATGGGCCCTTGAGTGTACAGTAAAACAATACAATATGCATTCATGAAATGGATGTTATATTTGTATAATTAAAAATTAACGTACACCCTACATATATTTAAATTAAACCTTAATATAATGCAAGCTATTTTTTCTAACCAAATCTTATGAATCAGATTAATGACCCCCCCCCCCCACCACCACCACCCCACCACCCCCTCTTGCTCTGATATTCATCCTGTGTATACCAATAGCAATGGCTGCAAGTCATATGTATATAGAATTATTCGACATAATATTAAACTGCGAATAATTTTGTCATTTAGTCTTTTGATTTCAAATCATATAGTCTTTGATACAGAATTTGGTGGCAGTTCTATATGCATTGAGTTTCATGTTTTAGCAAAGATTCTGCTTTACCTGATTATTATTGCTCCATAGGTGATGATAAATCATTGGCAATGCAAGTTTCCGCAAATTATCATGTTGATCTGCAGACCTGGGGTGGAAGGGGGGGGGGGGGGGTCCCGTCATCGTAGGGTATCAGTATGGTGGGGTGAATCTTTGGTGATATAGGGAGGGTATAGTGATTTTCTGTAGAGACTGGTGCGGTTTTTCTGTTTATGGCAGGACGGGAATTAGATGGTATCATGGCGGTGTGTGGGGACTGGTTTTGGTGTTAGTATAGGTAACAATGAGGGATAGTAGTAGTAGTAGTAGTAGTAGTAGTAGTAGTAGCAGTAGCAGTGGTAGTAGTAGTAGTAGTAGTAGTAGTAGCAGTAGTAGTAGTAGTAGTAGTAGTAGTAGTAGTAGTAGTAGTAGTAGTAGTAGTAGTAGTAGTAACAGTAGCAATAGCAATAGCAATAGCAGTAGCAGTAGCAGTAGCAGTAGCAGCAGTAGCAATAGCAATAGCAATAGCAGTAGCAGTAGCAGTAGTAGTAGTAGCAGTAGCAGTGGCAGTGGCAGTGGTAGTAGTAGTAGTAGTAGTAGTAGTAGTAGTAGTAGTAGTAGTAGTAGTAGTAGTAGTAGTAGTAGTAGTAGTAGTAGTAGTAGTAGTAGTAGTAGTAGTAGGGAATGCACGCGTTTATTTAGCTCTGAAATTGCTGCCCGAATTTGCTGGGTTTTAGCGCGATTTTGTAGATAAATTTTATACATATATTTCGTATTAGTATTTCCTTTCAAACTTTATGTTTAATTTGTAAATTCGTGTCTTGGTTGGAGCGGATTTTGTGTCTCCATTTTCTAAAGGCACTCTTCTTAGCTGGCGGTTTCCGCCATTAAATAGGTCGTCTCTTACTGTGGTCAATGCAATACATTTCTCCACGCGCCAGTATGCTATTTTTATAGTTCGTTGGCTAGCTCATTACATTTGGCAAGATCGCTTGAGTGAGTAGATTTAATTCCTTTGTCATTTGTAAGCGCAAGCCTAGTTTTTGATTATATAAATCTTTATAGTCAATTGGCTGTCCCCGGTCAACTCGAACAGACTAACAAATATATGACTGTACTATCTATTCATATACCTGTGAGTATACTTTAATCGGTTAGGTGTTAGTTAATAAGTGGTTCAAACTAATAAATATACGACTGTACTATCTATTCGTATATTTGTTGATAGGCGTCAGGGTTTCAAAAGGGGACACTATTTATTTAGTGTTTAGCTCTTTCCCTGACGTCTTGGTATTATATATTTGTATTATCTCCCTTTATATATTGTAGTAGTATGGGTTTACTCTTTTATTAAACACCATGGAATCCTCTTATAAGCGTACCCTGAGTCTTAAAATCACGACAAAGGCTTGGGATGTTTCGGCAATTGAGGTGTATCATTGGTTGAAGGGCGTAGTTGGGGCAGGCCCACGGGTCCTTCAAGGTCTTATTAACGTTTTCAAATCGAGCATTTATTTGCAGAATGTCCAATATCGTCACAATTTTTCTGAGTATATCAGCCAAATCTTGGCACAATTTGGAGCTAAGCCCATTGTTCTAGAAACACATGTAGTGTTATTTAGAGAATTTGGATCAAGCAGTGAAAATATCACAAAGTCTGATAAGACTATTTTAATAACAATGCTAACCATAGGTTTGGGACATTTGGAAACATCGGTGTGCCCAGGCGAAAAATCCATCTATGGACAATCACAATAGAGCAATAAAGGCAATATTTCGTTCATTGCTGCTTAATTATATTCTATGTGAATATTTTAGATTAAACAGCACAGTAAAGAAAAAGTATTCAAAGACATATGGTGCAAAACAAACATAGTTTCAATAATGTTGGGAACTGTAGAAATAAATGAGCCTGCACTAGTGTAAGTCATTCAATTACTATTATACTGTTTTATCTGTGTCTTTTAATTAATCTGTGTCATGTAATTCATTTTAGTCTGCATTTTGATATTGTTAATTTTAATACTTCATGTTAACAAATAAACAGACTGGGGGAATTTAATAATCAATCGATAAAATAAGTTGTCATTGAATTATAAATTAGTCCCGGGTAATTTTAGAAACTTGCACAGGGTTTTATAGGGTTATATGTTCCCGGGTAATTTACAAAACCTTACAATAAAGTAAATCGAAAATGTAAACAAGAGCACCATCTATGTTTCTGTAATTTTCCTGCCGACTATATGTGTTATACTACCCAAATGCTGCTACGCCCGCTGATCTTTAAAGAATCAGCCCACTGGCGTCAATGATTGACTTCTTTGTCATTGATTGATGAGTCACTTCTCAATTGTTGGACAGTTGCACTCGCCACATGGGCCTACTACCACACCTGGATTGAATAGTAATGCCTTTGTTAAGTTTTGTTTTGCTATCATATCTTTATCAGCTTATTTTTTTGTATCTATACCATTTAAGCAGTATGTATTTTTAGATTGTATTAGTGTTCGTTAGTTAGATATGTTATTTATTTGTTGCTTTAGTGTAATATTAATCAGGCTTACTAGTTCACCAGGTGTTTTTTCTGGGGGTTTGCAAGCCTTTTTAAAGGAGTTCCTCCGTGAAGCTTGGCCGACTGCTTCAGCGTCGGATTTTCAACAACAAAAAAAAGTAGTAGTAGTCGTAGTAGTAGTAGTAGTAGTAGTAGTAGTAGTAGTAGTAGTAGTAGTAGTAGTAGTAGTAGTAATAGTAGTAGTAGTAGTAGTAGTAGTAGTAGTAGTAGTAGTAGTAGTAGTAGTAGTAGTAGTAGTAGTAGTAGTAGTAGTAGTAGTAGTAGTAGTGTTTAATATGTTTATTTGTGTTAGTATTTGCCTATAATGTATTGCTTTCTAGTTTTCCTGTACGATTTCTGTGTGAGTATTTGTGTTTGAACATCTGGTTCAGTTTTATTCCAGAGCTTGGTTGCAGTTTTAGATTTTGTGTCTACCTAATTCTGTTCTGATATATTGGGTGTACAATTTATTCTTTGATCTGGTGTTGTTGTCATATACTTCTGTGTTTCTCTTACATAATTTTGATATGGATTTAGGGAGGTTATCATGGTGTATTTGTCTTAGCAATATGTATGATTACAGAGTCTCAATATCACCATGTGTGTGGTCTTTGCAGCTAGAAATTCAGAAAGAGAGTTGGGAGAAGCCCATGCAGTGTCTTTATACTCTTGCATGGGTTCTTTGAGCCGCACAGCGCCCCGTACAACAAATACGGACATGTGCACGACAAATACACCAAGTCTAGAAGTGAGAGCAACCATGTTCCCAATGCTGGCAACGTCAATATAAGATACAGTCATGACGCATCTCCTGTGGCACCAGGTGAAGACGGTCTCATGTTAAATTTGCGGAGACATGTCGAAGTGCTGGCAGAGCAGACGGAACACTTTGGGGAACTTATGACACAGTTACAGGCGCATAACGTCACCCTTAGTGAGCGCCTGTTCAAGGCAGGAAGACAGTCAACTTGTCAGTTTCCTCGCTTCGCACCTTTTTGCTGGCGTGAGCCAACTACAGTCATCGCCGTGGTCCTCTGATACAACTGGCCGGCACGGGTGAGAACAGCAGTCTTCATCGTCGTTCCCTACAATACATTCCCCTTTTTAGTAGATTTGATGTTAGCCAGTTGCCATACCTGAGCTGTTGGAAGAGATGACACCACGGGAAAGGCGACAGCTAAATATGATGGGGAGGGGCGAGGGTCCTCCGCCGGAATGATTTTAAATCTAGTTGAACCAAGATGACACCTTCCGCATGTCTGTATGTCTGGAAGTAAATAGAAGTTCTCAGTTGACTGGTAAATGCTTCTCTTTCATCGATATTTTGCAGGCATGTCTACAATTACTATTTCCCACGCACCCCTCTCCCACCCCATCCCAAAACCAAAATTACAAACATTCCACGACCTAGAAGGTGTATCCATTTGAGGTGTAATATTGGTTGAAGGACGTAGTTTGTTCTGAATTGTGAGACTTCTCATTGATGCATCGTGGTCACGACGTTTTCGGACATCATCCCATTGAGAGATTGCATCAAAGAAAGACGAAAACTGGCTATAGTGACAGGTATGTAATAAACTGTTTGAAAATGAGTTAGATATACATTTAAATAAGAGAAGCATGTATGATAATATCTCAAAAACTTAAACTGTAGGTCAGTTTGATCACTTTGAAAGTGAAAAACAAAAAGAACCGGACATTTTCTATCAGGTAAATTATTAGTCACATATAAACACTCATCTTTCGACAAACTCATAGTATTACCAATGTTCACAAAAAAAATCCAGTCATCTGTAAACCCCAAAGCACAGTAAATGCATCCTCAGTAAACCGTTTTTCACCTTTAGCAGATGAATTGCCACACTCTACAGAAACAGAACTGTTGGAGTACAACAGGATAAATAAAAATAAAACTCACAAAACTGAATGCGACTTCTAAACGTCACAAAACAAATATGAACAAACGTATGCCTCAGTCAAATCAGAATCTCCACAAAAGAAGACAATATTGGAAGGAGCAGAAATAGTAGATAAATATTAGCGGGGAAGACAGCCACTGCACAGAAAACTCTACCCTCAAACATATTCACCTACACCAGTGCAGATAGTATGCTGAATAAAAGAAATGAACTCGAAGCAATAGTCCATGAAACCTCTCCAGCCGTTATATGTATCACTGAAGTACTCCCTAAATACCAGGATCCCAGCACAAGCATCAAATTAAGTGAACTGCAACTAGATAACTATGATTTGTTTCTTAATAATAACCTGGCTATGGGAGTTGCCATCTACAGTGTCAAACTACTACAAGCCCAACCCTGTGAAACACTAAGTGGCAATTCTTTCAAGGAGTCAGTTTGGTGTACATGGACTACCCAGAATAAAGAAAATGTTTTAGTAGGGTGTATTTATAGGAGTCACAACAGTGAGAGAGACAATAATTTAAATCTCATGACCGTAATAAACAACACTAGTAAACTAAAACGAGACCAAATTTTGATTACAGGAGAGTTTAACTTCGCAGATATAAACTGGTCTTCTGGTCTCTCATGCACTCATGATAGTGACAACTTTATCAACACCATAAGAAACAATTTCCGCCACAGGTTTATATTAAAACCAACAAGGCAAAATATAGAGCAGAAAGCAAATATCTTAGATCTCATTTTGGGAAACAGTACAAACATTGTCAATGATATTAATTGATCTAGCCCCTTTTGTAAAAAGCGATCACGCTGTCTTACAAATAAACCTGCAGACCTATATATTTAATGTTTCAACTGAATCAAATTTGCCCAAACTTTCGCTGAATAAAGGTAAGTACAACGGCATGCATAGGGAAGTCGGCTGCATTGACTGGACACACATGTAGGAACTTCATACACCAGAAGCAGGGCACTTTATTTACAATAGCCACAATGCTAAATCAACACATCCTAAAAATAAACAAGTCGAGAAAAAGGAAAAACCTATGGCGTACTTCTAGTGCCACACACACCCTTAAAGCAAAAAACAAACTACACAAAATACAAGAAAACGAAGAATTCTGACGATTATAACCAATATAAAATAGCAAGAAATAGTTCTACATCACGTATCAAAAAGCCAAACGGTCATATAGCTCTGGACAGATAGGCCGACCGAAATATAGCAACTGAATGCAAGAAAAATCCCAAGTCCTTTTGAAAATATGTCAAAAGCAAAACACCTCTCAAAGAAACAGTAGACCAGCTTAAATATTCAAGCGATAAAGTGTGTACAAATGACATAGAAAAGGAAGATGTTGTGAACATCTATTTTGCAAGTGCATAAATTACAGAAGAGAACATAAATATGATGCCAGATAATATCCCCAATACCACAAACACCGTTTTACCAGACATTTTTTATAAACCCAGAGACTATTGAAGCCAAACCCAAAAAACTAAACCCAAATAGAAGTCACAGACCAGACGGCATACCCATACACATTTTTAATTGAACTAGAAAAGGGATCAGTGTACCACTTAGCATCCTATTTAACAAATCCTTAGAGGAAGGCGTAATACCTGAAATTTTGAAAATGGCTCATGTCTGTCCGATTTATAAGAAAGTCTAAAAAAGTAATCCAAGCAACTACAGACCCATCAGTCCAACTTGCCCACTTTACAAACTTTAAGAAACATTTGTACGTGATGCAATAATGAACCACATGGAAACAAACAACCTTTTCACCAGCTGCCAACATGGCTTCAGACATAACAGATCATGCAAAGCCCAGTTACTGGAGTACATGGAAACCATAACATCCAATCTAGATGAAAACAAACCTATAGATGCAATACACTTAGATTTTCCAAACAGTACCTCACAAAAGACTTCTAAAGAAAATGAGAATGTTCGGTTTAGGAGAGCAACTAATTAACTGGACTGAAACGTTTCTAAAAGAAAGAAAACAACGTGTAAAGATCAACGAAACAACATCCGACTGGACAGCCGCCACTAGTGGCATGCCACAAGGCAGTGTTTTGGGACCTACACTTTTCCTTTTGTATTTAAACGATCTACCCGATTCCGTAACATGCCATTGTAAGATCTTTGCGGACGATACAAAACTGCTTGGTAACCCTAACACCATCAACCTTCAAGACAATATAAATAATGGATGTAATTGGTCTGAGATTTGGCAGCTACACTTTCAGACAAAACACATGTAATACACTTTGGTTCAAACAATCCTAGGACCATATTTTATATGACAGACACTACATGCCAGTCACAAATCAATGAAATCATATCGTCCACAAGTGAAAAAGATCTTGACGTACACATGGATGAAAACATCTCCTTCGATACCCATATTGATGCAACTGTATCAAAGGCTAACAGCATAGTTGGACTAATTAACAGAACCTGCAATTACATAGATGAAAACACGCCTACCCTCTTATTCAAATCACTAGTCCGACCAATTTTGGAATACTGTAACTGCATATGGTCTCCTCGTTTTAAAAGGCAAGCTTGTATAATTGAAAGGGTTCAGAGCAAAGCCACTAAACTTGTTCCCCATTTGAAAAACTACTGCTACACGGAAAGGCTTTGAACCTCATGTCACTAAAATACAGAAAGCTTAGAGCAGACATACAAATCTAAACATACAAATTTATCCATGATGATTACAACATTGACAAAAACACATTCTTTGACCGATCAAGTAACACACGCACTAGAGGTCACACATTCAAGCTCAACACTAAACGCAGCAGAAAAGAAATTCGTAGGCATTTTTTCCCTAACCGAATTATTAACACATGGAACTCACTCCCTTCTGTTGTGGTTGAGGCACCCACGCTCAGCGTGTTTAAATCAAAACTAGATATGCACCTAAATGACATAATATTCGATAAAGACATAACCAACTTAATAAATATATAAGATAAATCTAGAAATATACTGAAATGCTTGTCGCAGCCGGGTGTAACCATGAGCGTAGGCGGCACACGGCAGCTGACACGGGAAACACCCATCTGCACCACAGCACCTCCCAAAGTCAACCAGGTTCCTGAATAATGTCAAACAAACAAACAAACAATTTTAACTAAACAAAGTGCAAGCACCAATAATACAATACCAACACAGTTTCCTGAGGCAAGTGTTTATGCCTTGTAAAATGATGATGATTTTGCGTATTGTTTAGCGTCGCCGGGTCGGAGATTTATTGACAAAAACCGAGGACGAATCTGGGGAAAGGAGGGCGTATGGCTACCTTGATCGGCGTGAGTCTCTCGAAAGTCTACAGGTCTCTCGCTACGCGTACAGATGGTGATCAAGACAAACCGCGATTTGCTGAGTCATGAAAGTAAAATGTGAGATTATCAGTAGCGGGCTATTATAGGCGCATCCAGCTTCAGATCTTGACCATGCTCCAATTTTTTCTATCAACACATCTTTTTGTGAATACTATTAATAAGAGAGAAACATTATTTCAGGATATGGTACAAACTTAGTAATTTGTTTGGAGCTGTGTCATAAAATAACATTAGCCATGATAACTTTTTCTTTGTGTATTGTATCATAATGTTATGTATTATCTTCTAGATTGCATCTCCATGTATTTCCAGAGGTAGACATGGACCATAAGTGGGCTGTTTAATCCTTCTGCTTTTACCTAGTCTGGCTCCAGAAATTGAGTGAACAAAAGGTGGGATTAAATGGGTAAAAATTGAATAATTTAACAGCTAATTGAAGGCCTATATTTACCTCTGAAAATACAGGATATGCCATCTGAGAGCATCTAGATTTCAAAATCTTTCGAGGGCGCCCAACGGTTTAATTTAATTTTCGATTTCCGACAGCTCGAAAATAGCCTTTGTCCCACCCCACCCCACTCCAACAACAATCTCGCCCCGCCCCACCCCACCCCAGCCCTGACAAGGTTAATTGCGGCATTGGAAATAGAATATAATGTCTTTTACCTGTCTGTCCTAATTTTCAAGGGGTTTAACTCTAGATCTGCTGAATATTTTGAAAATAATTTCATTAAAGGTTGTTGTGTAGGTGTAAGCCACCAACAATTTTCAGTCAAATTGTTTTCAAAATATTCAGCAGGTCCAGAGTTATTACCCATTAGAATTATTGTTTGGTGGCTCACAGTAGCAAGACAGTTAATGTCATATTCGCTCATCTTCTGACGTAGAAAAACTGTCTTTGCTAGTGAATATGTACTGACATGTTTGTTTTCTTATCAGGATTTGTTCGTCCAAACATTTAGATATTTATAATGAAATATTAAACATTATCTCTATGCTCTAAGCCAGACCGATCAAGATTTCTGCAAACCTGTTTGCTCGGGTGGTGCATTTCTCTACCAGCACACGTTCACTAGCTTTCATACCTCTAGGAGTACCAGGGCATTTGAGGGCAAGCGCCATCAACGACATTGCAATGACACATGTATGCATGCGCGTACACGCAGATGCACAAGCACATGTATAATTCCTACCAGACAACGAATCTTAAGAAGATCGAATGAGAAGATCGCCATCTTCACACTCGGTGAGCTACACACAACAGATTCAGAGGCCATCGAATCAGTAAGGCCATAATAGCATGCTTGCGGCTCAGAAGTCAGAACGTGCATATAATTTGCGAGTACATTACCCACTGTATGTAGTTATAATGCGGTCTCAGGAATAACCAGACACCCACTGTATGTAATCATAATGCGGTCCCAGGAATAACCAGACACCAACTGTATGTAATCACGATGTGGTCGCAGGAATAACCAGGTACGCACTGTATGTAGTCATAGTGCGGTCTCAGGAATAACTAGACACCCATTGTATGTAATCATAATGCGGTCTCAGGAATAACCAGACGCCTACTGTATGTAGTCATAATGCGGTCGCAGGAATAACCAGACACCCAATGTATGTAATCATAATGCGGTCTCAGGAATAACCTGGTACACACTGTATGTAGTCATAATGCGGTCTCAGGAATAACCAGACACCCACTGTATATAATCATAATGCGGTCACAGGAATAACCAGACACCCACTGTATGTAGTCATAATGCCGTCTCAGGAATAACCAGACACTCACTGTATGTAATCATAATGCGGTCTCAGGAATAACCAGGTACCCACTGTATGTACTTATAATGCGGTCTCAGGAATAACCAGATATCCATTGTATGTAGTCATAATGCGGTCTCGGGAATAACCAGACACCTACTGTATGTAATCACAATGCGGTCACAGGAATAACCAGACACCCACTGTATGTAGTCATAATGCGGTCTAAGGACTAACCAGACACCCACTGTATGTAATCATAATGCGGTCTCAGGAACAACCAGGTACCCACTGTATGTACTTATAATGCGGTCTCAGGAATAACCAGGTACCCACTGTATGTAGTCATAATGCGGTCTCAGGAATAACCAGACACCCACTGTATGTATTCATAATGCGGTCTCAGGAATAACCAGGTACCCACTGTATGTACTTATAATGCGGTCTCAGGAATAACCAGATATCCATTGTATGTAGTCATAATGCGGTCTCGGGAATAACCAGACACCTACTGTATGTAATCACAATGCGGTCACAGGAATAACCAGACACCCACTGTATGTAGTCATAATGCGGTCTAAGGACTAACCAGACACCCACTGTATGTAATCATAATGCGGTCTCAGGAACAACCAGGTACCCACTGTATGTACTTATAATGCGGTCTCAGGAATAACCAGGTACCCACTGTATGTAGTCATAATGCGGTCTCAGGAATAACCAGACACCCACTGTATGTATTCATAATGCGGTCTCAGGAATAACCAGGTACCCACTGTATGTACTTATAATGCGGTCTCAGGAATAACCAGATACCCATTGTATGTAGTCATAATGCGGTCTCGGGAATAACCAGACACCTACTGTATGTAGTCATAATGCGGTCTCAGGAATAACCAGGTACCCACTGTATGTACTTATAATGCGGTCTCAGGAATAACCAGGTACCCACTGTATGTAGTCATAATGCGGTCTCAGGAATAACCAGACACCCACTGTATGTATTCATAATGCGGTCTCAGGAATAACCAGATACCCATTGTATATAGTCATAATGCGGTCTCGGGAATAACCAGACACCTACTGTATGTAATCATAATGCAGTCACAGGAATAACCAGACACCCACTGTATGTAATCATAATGCGGTCTCAGGAATAACCAGGTACCCACTGTATGTACTTATAATGCAGTCGCAGGAATAACCAGACACCCACTGTATGTAGTCATAATGCGGTATCAGGAATAACCAGACACCCACTGTATGTAATCATAATGTGGTCTCAGAAATAACCAGGTACCCACTGTATGTACTTATAATGCGGTCGCAGGAATAACCAGACACCCAATGTATGTAATCATAATGCGGTCTCAGGAATAACCTGGTACACACTGTATGTAGTCATAATGCGGTCTCAGGAATAACCAGACACCCACTGTATATAATCATAATGCGGTCACAGGAATAACCAGACACCCACTGTATGTAGTCATAATGCGGTCTCAGGAATAACCAAACACCCACTGTATGTAATCATAATGCGGTCTCAGGAATAACCAGGTACCCACTGTATGTACTTATAATGCGGTCTCAGGAATAACCAGATACCCATTGTATGTAGTCATAATGCGGTCTCGGGAATAACCAGACACCTACTGTATGTAATCATAATGCGTCGCAGGAATAACCAGACACCCACTGTATGTAGTCATAATGCGGTATCAGGAATAACCAGACACCCACTGTATGTAATCATAATGCGGTCTCAGAAATAACCAGATACCCATTGTATGTAGTCATAATGCGGTCTCGGGAATAACCAGACACCTACTGTATGTAATCATAATGCGGTCACAGGAATAACCAGACACCCACTGTATGTAATCATAATGCGGTCTCAGGAATAACCAGGTACCCACTGTATGTACTTATAATGCAGTCGCAGGAATAACCAGACACCCACTGTATGTAGTCATAATGCGGTATCAGGAATAACCAGACACCCACTGTATGTAATCATAATGTGGTCTCAGAAATAACCAGGTACCCACTGTATGTACTTATAATGCGGTCGCAGGAATAACCAGACACCCAATGTATGTAATCATAATGCGGTCTCAGGAATAACCTGGTACACACTGTATGTAGTCATAATGCGGTCTCAGGAATAACCAGACACCCACTGTATATAATCATAATGCGGTCACAGGAATAACCAGACACCCACTGTATGTAGTCATAATGCGGTCTCAGGAATAACCAAACACCCACTGTATGTAATCATAATGCGGTCTCAGGAATAACCAGGTACCCACTGTATGTACTTATAATGCGGTCTCAGGAATAACCAGATACCCATTGTATGTAGTCATAATGCGGTCTCGGGAATAACCAGACACCTACTGTATGTAATCATAATGCGGTCGCAGGAATAACCAGACACCCACTGTATGTAGTCATAATGCAGTATCAGGAATAACCAGACACCCACTGTATGTAATCATAATACGGTCTCAGAAATAACCAGGTACCCACTGTATGTACTTATAATGCGGTCTCAGGAATAACCAGGTACCCACTGTATGTACTTATAATGCGGTCTCAGGAATAACCAGATACCCATTGTATGTAGTCATAATGCGGTCTCGGGAATAACCAGACACCTACAGTATGTAATCACAATGCGGTCACAGGAATAACCAGACACCCACTGTATGTAGTCATAATGCGGTCTCAGGAATAACCAGGTACCCACTGTATGTACTTATAATGCGGTCTCAGGAATAACCAGGTACCCACTGTATGTAGTCATAATGCGGTCTCAGGAATAACCAGACACCCACTGTATGTGTTCATGATGCGGTCTCAAGAATAACCAGGTACCCACTGTATGTACTTATAATGCGGTCTCAGGAATAACCAGATACCCTTTATATGTAGTCATAGTGCGGTCTCGGGAATAACCAGACACCTACTGTATGTAATCATAATGCGGTCGCAGGAATAACCAGACACCCACTGTATGTAGTCATAATGCGGTATCAGGAATAACCAGACACCCACTGTATGTAATCATAATGCGGTCTCAGAAATAACCAGGTACCCACTGTATGTACTTATAATGCAGACTCAGGAATAACCAGACACCCACTGTATGTAATCATAATGCGGTCTCAGAAATAACCAGGTTCCCACTGTATGTACTTATAATGCGGTCTCAGGAATAACCAGATACCCATTGTATATAGTCATAATGCGGTCTCGGGAATAGCCAGACACCTACTGTATGTAATCGTAATGCGGTCTCAGGAATAACCTGGTACACACTGTATGTAGTCATAATGCGGTCTCAGGAATAACCAGACACCCACTGTATATAATCATAATGCGGTCACAGGAATAACCAGACACCCACTGTATGTAGTCATAATGCGGTCTCAGGAATAACCAAACACCCACTGTATGTAATCATAATGCGGTCTCAGGAATAACCAGATACCCACTGTATGTACTTATGATGCGGTCTCAGGAATAACCAGATACCCATTGTATGTAGTCATAATGCGGTCTCGGGAATAACCAGACACCTACTGTATGTAATCATAATGCGGTTGCATACAATTTGTTGTACCATGTGTGGTAAGATTTAGCGTCATTACACGCGCTGTGCCTATATAACCCTAGGGGGAGATTTAGCGAAAAGCATGGGCGGTGCTTTGCTAAAAATGGGCGGTGCATAGCTTGAAATGGATCCTTCTCTTGAATCGCTATGTAGTTAGAATCGATGTGCAGTAAGTTACTCATATGTTGATTAACCCTCTCGTTACGACACCGACCGAATTCCGCCCCTGCAGTTGCCTTGGGGAATGTCCATTTGCAGGCCAAGAGAAGATTGTTTTTGATAATTTCTCACTGGAATTACTAGCTCGGTTATCGAGCCAGTCCTTCCAGTGGTAATTTTTCAAAAGATTCTCCTCTTGGCCTGCAAATTGACTTTCTATAGGCAAGGATTTTGTCATTAAATTGTTAAAATCAGATGGTTTCCGTCTAATCTATGCACTTGAATACTACCGGGTCTCTAGCCGAGAAAAGTGCCACGTCAGCGCGGTCAACAGTGTTGGAGTTCCAAGAACTATTGCTTGACAGCTTGATATCAAAGGGGCTAGACCTGATAGAGCTAAAAATTTAATATACGGAACAATGTCCATAAAACTCTTCCAGTGGGTCACCTCTCTGATTTTAACACCAATTCTTATATATATATATATATATATATATATATATATATATATATATATATATATATATATATATATATATATATATATATATATATATATATATATATATATATATATATATATATATATATACGACGTCTCAATATCCAAGAAGATGCAAATTATGAATTTCACAAATATAAAAAATGTAAACACAAATCTGGCGGTCGCCTGCCATTCGTATCTCGAGAGATATCCTTAAAAGCTATTCTTGAAGAAGCCACGCCTCTATTTTAGATTGGGTCACCTGCATCTCCATTTCCCGGAGAAAGCAGAGTATTCGCTACTTAGCGGTGGCTTGTGATTCATCGCTGGTCTTGCATAAACCAAAAATATCTGTTTCATGTCCCTATAGAATTGTTTGCGGTTTCAGTCCTCCTGGTGTGTAGCTCTTTGATGTTTCCGATTGCAGCGGCGCTAATATTTTGTCTGTCGCTAGCGAACTGTCTCGGCATATTTAAGATTTTCTCAGTTCTTACCAATTGGATTGTTTCGTAAATATAATGCTTCTCTAAATTGAAAACGCATATGCGCACACGAGTTTCCAGAAAAACAACACATAATAACAAATATGTGTGACGGGGCCGGAATTTATGTATAAAAATTAGTATGTAATAATACACCGGGACAATTGTATTACAGCAAAAATCCTAAATATTCAAATTTTATTTATATCTCTGAGGTAATGCATCTTTAAACTGCATACCTACTGTACCTGTGTAACTATCGTTAATCAATACCTTCCTAAATAACACACTTATATACATCATTTATAGATTGATTGATTTATTCCACGATAAGCCATAGGCCCTTGAGTGTACATTTAAACATTATTTATATTTATTTATATATATTGACAATTAAATTAGTAAGATATACAAGTATCTAAATGCCTAATCTTATATTTAATACATATTACCTATGGGGTGAATAATACCATACCATACACTACAATTCGTAGATCTAAACATGCTAAAGATTTCTAGACATGTCTACCATATATAGAAACTATGACCGTGCTAGATCTAGATTTAGATTTTAATGTATAAGCATGCACGTTATGCGAGATCTGAACTGATTACAAGTAGTAGCATTGGAATACCCCATAGGTAATATGTATTAAATATAAGATTAGGCATTTAGATACTTGTATATCTTACTAATTTAATTGTCAATATATATATATATATATATATATATATATATATATATATATATATATATATAATATATATATATATATATATATATATATATATATATATATATATATATATATATATATATATATATAATGTTTAAATGTACACTCAAGGGCCTATGGCTTATCGTGGAATAAATCAATCAATCTATAAATGATGTATATAAGTGTGTCAGCAAACCGACGTGCTAAGACTGACCTATGTGACATCACAGCTGGAAATAGTCAAATAAAGCTGTCAACTGTCGTAAAGGATCTTGGTGTATACTTAGACAATGAACTGACTATGGATAAACATGTTAGTTACATCTGCAAAGTCTGCTATTTTCAATTGCGCAATATCGGCAGCATCAGGCGCTATATCACAAAAGAGGCCGCGATCATGCTAGTACGAGCATTGATAACGTCGCGCCTGGATTATTGTAATAGCCTCCTGATTGGCGCCTCAAAAGAACTTATTCAGCGACTTCAGGTGGTCCAGAACACTGCAGCGAGAATCATATCCCTGTGTGCCAAGCGAGAACACATTACTCCGGTCCTACATGATTTGCACTGGCTCCCCATTGTGCAAAGAATAACTTTTAAGACACTATGTCTGACATACCAATGTGTATCTGGCACAGCACCAGCCTATCTCTCTGACCTTGTACAACCTTACATTCCTGGTCGCTCTCTCAGATCTGCAAATCTAAATCTACTAAAAGTACCTAAGGTCAACTCTAAAACATATGGCCATAAAACTTTCTCTTTCACTGCAGCTACCGAATGGAATAACTTACCAAATGAAATTAGAAACTCATCAACTTTAGAAATCTTTAAATCCAATCTTAAATTCTATTTATTTCAAATAGCATATCCATAGAATACTTACGCGCGTTAGCGCTTAGAGCATGCAGTTGCATGGATTAAGCGCTCTAAAAATGTACTATTATTATTATTATTATAATACCACGCCGGCTTGACACGGTAGCTGCATAATTATTGTTTCCACTACAATTTATTGGTTGACATGTCTAAATGTGTGTGTATCTTGACCATCTTCCAAGGAGCCGCTCAGCAGGTTCCCGGTTATATGTGTAACATTTAACACGCTATGTGGGACAACACGCGTGACGATAAATAACTATGAGTATGTATTAATGAAATAATTGCAGTAGAAGTATTAATGGAGGGAGACGATCTGTCACTCAAGTATCTAACGTCATGATCAAATATGTCAGCTGACGTAATAATAAAAATAGCGTAGCTCTGTCGCGATGATCGAAAAATCCGCCGCTAATTGTGCGGGTTTTTAAAAAATTTTCAATTTAATAAACATTCGGTTGAATATTTGGAAACTAATTTGACTGGGAGCTGTTGGTGCCATAGTCAAGAGTCAATGCTTCAAAGTCAAATTAGTTTCAAAATAGTTAGCCACTTAGCTGTATATTTACCTTGATATTGGAATTCTGGAAATATCAGCGTTAAAATTATAATTATAAATCGATTACAACGCGCGTAAACGGTGCGCGGAGCTTAACTAGAAATGGGCGTGGCATAGCAAAAAATGTATCTAGCCTATATTGCTGTCACGAGCATCAACAGTTTTGAATTAAACTATATATATAAAATCACTAACGACATTCGTGTACGACTGTTGTACAATGGGCCTTTCCAGTTTATCCATCAACCATATGATGTCATAATCAACTACGTAATGAGTGACGTAGCTAGGTTCGTCGCGAACACTTACTTGATGACGGACTATGCATTGTTGTACGAATTGTATGTATTAATCTTTAATAAACATTACGTTGAATATTTCTAAACTAATTTGCATGGGCGCTGTTGCTGCCATAGGCAGCAATAGCACCCAGTCAAATTAGTTTCAAAATATTCAACAGCTTACCTGTATAGTTTTCTCGAAATTGATAGTCATGGAATTCAGACATCGATCGATCCCATTACGGGCGAAGTGTGGGTGGAGCTTAGCTAGAGCTGGGTGGGGTATAGCTAAAACTGGATTCGTCCATCAATACCACCCGCAATAGGGTTCGGTGGCAAAACGTGCCATATTTGAGAAGAGTTTATGACGGTATCACTGTTTATAAAGGGAGAGATAATCACAAGCATTCGTTATTAGTAATGTGATACCGCTACATTGTTCTTATCAAAATCCACAGCACTACTGGATCGTGAAATTAAAAAATATTTTTGCAAATAAAAACGAGTAAACTTTACTATGATTGTATCTGTTCTGCTAGTTTTGACCATAGCGTCTCTAGCGTGCGTTACTACAGCCACTCCCTTATACCCAGTTCCGCAGAAAGAAGGTAAGCTAGTGCTATATTTTAACTCTGAAAGGCCGAAACACCTAAGTCCTTGACGATTTATCAAATATTCTGCTACTAATTTGAGGGGAAGATGTTGCTGCCTATGTCAGTAAGGGGTTTATATCACATTAATTTACAAATATTGAACAGCTTATCTGTATGGTGAGGGTTTTTTAAATTGCGATTTGGGGATGTCACAGTTCAATGGGTTAAAGCTGACTTGCCATCCCATAACGGTAGCGTATAATCATGTTTATTCTGGACACGCACCAGAAGATCTGTCGGGCAGTCCGTCTGTCCGTCTATCCGTCTACAATATCTCGTAAACAGTATATTATACAGAACCGCTTCAGACATTGTAATGCAACTTGGTATATGCCTCAGTTATTTTCTCGTAAACAGGCGTGAGGCGTGATTCCACAGAATCGCTTAGAATAACACAATTTAATGAAACTTGACAGATGGCTTCTTTATGATAGATAGATGTGTCGTTTGAAGGCTTCACCTCTATAGGTCCAACATTTTGGGTGAAAATTAGTTTTTTAATGCAAAAACTCACGATTTTTGTCAATGTTCCCTTAAACAGCATATCATACAGAATTGCTTAAATATGTTAATGAAACTTGGCGTGTGGCTTCTTTTTGATGGGTAGATGTGCCTTTTGAAAGATTCACCTATATACGTCCAAGATTTTGGTTGAAAATGCGCAAACGTAATACAGAATCACTTAAAATAATTTAATGAAACTTGGGTTGATTGGTCAAAGCTGACTTGCCATCCCATGCCGGTAACATAATTTTAATCACGTTTACTAAGGCCCGAATTGGAAAGTGCGGAAGCCCTATAGTAATCACCGCGTCCATGCTTCTGTCTGTCAGTCCCCCTGTCCGTCTGCATGTGCGTCTGCCAGTCCACAATATCTCGTAAACCCCATACCATACAAAATCGCTTAAAACAATTTAATGAACTTGGCAGGTGGCTTCTTTATGATGGGTAGATGTGCCTTTTGAAGGATTCACCTATATAGGTCCAAGATTCTGGGCGAAAACCGGCTTTGTAATGCAAAGACTGCTTTGAATGCTTTGAATAGAATTGCGACCTGCTACATAGAAAAACGTACTTTCAGTGATTGCGGGCCCCTCTGTGTCAAATAACGTTTTCAAGCTTGCTTAAATTTTTAAAATCTAATTTGTAGGTAGGCACTACTAGGCTGGCTGGTCTACTCCCATATCGCTTATTTGGGTGTGTATATGTCCGTTGATAACGTAGTAAATGTATGACAATGTTGACCTTTGCCCTCTAATGTCACCGTTAACTCATTATATCCTATTCAGTATTCAGAAATGTTGTTTGCTAGTTGCTACAGGATTCAATTGACAGCCGCAACCAACCTTGATAACGCGGCTTACTGGGCCGATGTTAGGCCGATATCGTGCCGATACTGCGGCACGATATCGGCCCAACTTTGGAACAGTAAACTGTGTTATCTGGGACGTGCATTGCTACTGAAGATACTGAACGTTCATCACCGTAAGAAGTTGTTATGCGGTCCAGCATTCATATCTAGTAATGGCTAAAATATTGGAAGCACCCAGATTACATGTATTAGTATCCAGTCAAAATCAACAAATTGCAATCTTGTTTCGCTGGCTTGCCACAAGAAAACCCTCAAAATGAAGGCATTTACTCTGACTCAATTCCTAATATAGTGATTTCATTTACCTATATTGTTTTTAGATGCCGCGTATTGGAGATCTGGAGCAGAAGATACACTTAAAAAGGCAACACACAGACAACTCAACACCAATGTGGCAAAAAATATCATCCTCTTCATCGCAGATGGTTGGGATATTCCCACAGTAACCGCTGCTAGGATACTCAAAGGTCAAATCCAGGGAAATGCAGGAGAAGAGACTGTTATGGAATATGAGAAGTTTCCACACATGGGTCTCATTAAGGTGATTCGTTCGTTCGTTTATTCCTCTCTCCAACTGTCCACATGCTTGCGCAGCCGTACACCAGCCCACCCATGCGCTCGCCTATTCCCCGGCTCTCCCACCCGCCGCCTATTCCCCACCCACCCGCACATTCATCCTTCCGTACATCTGTCCATCCATCTGTCCATCCATCTGTCTGATTGCTTTAAAAGTTTGAAAACATGGGTCTCATGAAGGTGGTTTGTCCGTTCGCTAATTCGTTCGCCCGCCTGCTCAGCCAGCCCCATAGGCCCATCATACACCTCTCATTTTCCCCTACCCCACCCGCTCGCTCATCATGTCCCAGCCCGCACCACTACCCTTTGCCAGCCTGCCGTCCGCCAGTCTGTGCATCCCGCAGTCCATTTGTCCATCCATCTGTTTGCTGCCTGATGTTGCCACTGCGACTACTACTACTACTACTACTACTACTACTACTACTACTACTACTACTACTACTACTACTACTACTACTACTACTACTACTACCCATCTCACAACTACTGCTAGTAGTAGTAGTAGTAGTAGTAGCAGTAGTAGCAGTAGTAGCAGTAGTAGTAGTAGTAGTAGTAGTAGTGGTGGTAGTAGTAGTAGTAGTAGTAGTAGTAGTAGTAGTAGTAGTAGTAGTAGTAGTAGTAGTAGTAGTAGTAGTGGTAGTAGTAGTAGTAGTAGTAGTAGTAGTAGCAGTAGTAGTAGTAGTAGCAGTAGTAGCAGTAGTAGTAGCAGTAGTAGTAGTAGTAGTAGTAGTAGTAGTAGTAGTAGTAGTAGTAGTAGTAGTAGTAGTAGTAGTAGTAGTAGTAGTAGTAGTAGTAGCGGTAGTAGTAGTAGTAGTAGTAGTAGTAGTAGTAGTAGTAGTAGTAGTAGTAGTAGTAGTAGTAGTAGTAGTAGCGGTAGTAGCGGTAGTAGCGGTAGTAGCGGTAGTAGTAGTAGTAGTAGTAGTAGTAGTAGTAGTAGTAGTAGTAGTAGTAGTAGTAGCAGCGGCAGCAGCGGCAGCAGCAGCAGCAGCAGCAGCAGCAGCAGCAGCAGCAGCAGCAGCAGCAGCAGCAGCAGCAGCAGCAGCAGCAGCAGCAGTAGTCGAAGTGAACGCCCGCGTTTATTTAGCTCTGCAATTGCTGCCCGAATTTGCTACTTTCTAGCGCGATTTTGTAGATAAATTTTATACATATATTTCGTATTAGTATTTCCTTTCAAACTTTATGTTTAATTTGTAAATTCTTGTCTTGGTTGGAGCGCATTTTGTGTCTCCATTTTCTAAAGGCATTCCTATTAGCTGGCGCTTTCCGCCATTTAATAGGGCTCCTCTTACTGTGGTCAATGTGGACAAAGTAGAACACGAGACCTATCCATTTGATCGAACCTTAGAAAATGGCATCAGAAGAATTTGGTTCGAAAAGGTAGAACAACCTCTCCCAAGTAAGGTCACGATAGAGGGTCGATTTATCTTGCTATTATGGTACAGGGGGCAAATCAAAGAGTGTAGAATCTGCTTAAGCACAGAACATCTTGCAACAGATTGCCCTAACAAAAACAAATGTCTAGTTTGTGGATCATCTGATCATTTTAAGTGGCGATGCCCGCAGAACAAATATGTCAAAAAGGGTGCTGATAAAAGTGCAGAGCAAGTTGTCTCTAAAGAGAATGTCATAGAACCGGTAGCTGCTGAGATTGTAGCTGAAATCCATACTAATGGGAAGCACGTTGCTAAGGAAAATGTCATCGAACTAGTAGTTGCTGAGATTGTAGCTGAAGTCCATGTTAATGAGAAGCATGGGGAAAAAACTAAGAATCCAATCGCTGTAGTTGCAGGCGATGAAATAGAGGTTCTATATGAGGGGCTACGTCTTACTCCAGTAACAAGTCAATCCAAGTCTGATGTCAGAAAGGCTAATTCCACACAAGTTGAAGATGATGATCAATACCCTCTGGAAGAGAGTTTTAATTTAGGACAAGTAAAATTCAGGTCGCAAGATACTGAAACTAACTTTGATTTTCCACTGAGTACACTCAATCTAGACGATTTAAATAATATAGAGAAAGTAATTGGTGTCTCGGATCGATTGAGTGGAACAAAGAGACAGAAAGATGGAGAGAGATCTGAATCAGAAATAGAGGAAAGTGATATAGAAGACGATAATATGTCAGTCGCTGAATCTGATATATCCATTCAAACACAGAGTTCTAAATCACCTGATGAAATGGTCATGTACAGGTCAGAGGCAGGAGAGGTGTTAGTTCCATATGTGATGGCAAATGGTGTTAAATATAGGCATCTGCGTCATGATTCAGATATATTAAAACATAATCATTTGGAAAAGGTTGAGCTAAGTAATGCAGCATTTGTGAGTAAAATAGGTAAATGGTCTAAGAGAGGGTCGAAAAAAACAAAATCTAGTTAGCTTAATAATGGCGGTTTTACACAGCATTTTTTACCTTTTATGCTAATTTGCACACTCAATTGTAGAGGCTTAAATAGTGACATAAAGCAACGTCACTTACTAAAGACTCTGAAAAATGAGCAGATTGACATTGCTTTGATACAGGAAACAAAAATTCAGAAGTCAGAATAATACGATAATTTAGAAAAGATTTCTGGATCCAGAATATTTTATTCGTTATCTCAAGATAATAGTGCAGGCGTAGCAATCGTTATACTCCCTCGTTGTTCAGCCTATGTAAATATAATCTCTTCAGTATCAGGTGCAAATGGTCGCTGGGTGAGAGTCACGCTAGATATACAACAAACACGTATCACGTTGCTGTGTATATATGCACCTGCATCTCATCAACTACGTCGTAATTTTTTTAAGGAGATGTCTAAAACAGCACTAGATAACATCACTGAAAACTTAGTAATGGGTGGTGACTTTAATTGTGTCATAGACAAAGAAAATGACAGGAATGCAACTTCAACTTATACTGATACATCACATAGACTCTTAAAAGAAATATGTGATAATGAAAATTTAGTTGACACCTATAGAATATCAAAACCTCATGGTAAAGATCTTACATGTTTTTCGGTAGATGGTAAAGTTGGTTCAAGGATCTACAGAATTTATGTGAATAGTTTGGTAACAGGGTACTGGAGAGATGTTAATATTAAGCCAGCTGGATTCTCCGATCATAACATGGTTTGTGTAACCTTTGCCAATGCTGACTGGGTAACAAAAGGGGTCGGGTTTTGGAAATTAAACACAACACTGTTGGGAGAAGAATTTTATAAGAATAATATAGAGGGTTGGCAACATTGGATTAATGGGAAAGCATCATATAAGAGCACATTGCAATGGTGGGAGGATGTAAAACTGGATTTAAAGTATGTTTCCCGAAAGTATGCTATTAGAAAAGCACAGGAAATACGCAAACGCAAGAAAACACTTCATCGATCACTGATGAAAATTAATGCTAAAGTAAATAATGGTGAAGATAATTATTATGAATTACTGGTTAAAATTAAAAGTAAAATAAGACATATAGAACAATATGAGTTTGAGGGTGCAAAAATTAGAGCAAGAGCCCAGATGCACGCAGAATGGGAAAAGCCAACCCGATATTTTTGCACATTAGAAAAAGCACGGCCAATAGATAAGGTGATGTGCTCATTAAACATGCCGGATGGTTCAACCATCTTTACCAACAATGAAATGAGTACTATTGTATGAAATTACTATGAGTCATTGTACAAGTCAGAGGGAATTGATGCAGATGCAAAATTGGATTTGTTAGCAAATATAGACAAAAAGGTGTCAGACACAGGCAGTGAATTTTGTGATCAACCCTTAACACTAGAAGATTTAACTAAATCCCTTAAAGGTATGAAACTAGAAAATTCACTGGGGTGTGATGGCCTTCCATTTGAATTTTACCAAACGTTTTGGCACCTTGTAGGTCCAATAATGGAAGAATTAGGCACTGAAATTTTTTAGAAAGGCCATTTACCACCAACTATTTACCACTATATTACCTGCTAGGGCATACGTAAGGCTAATATATAAAGGAAATGACAGACGTCTAATTCAGAACTACAGACCAATTTCTCTACTATGTGTAGACTACAAAATAATATCCAGAGCACTAACATTGAAACTAGGTAGTGTTTTAGGAGAAATCATTGGAACAGAGCAGACAAGTGCTGTACCCAGGAGGACAATTCTAACCAATACCATGGTAATAAGAGACCTTATACAATTGGTTGAGAAGGATAGCATCCCTTCAGCTGTGATTGCCTTGGACAATGAAAAGGCATTTGACTATGTGGAATGGGATTTTCTTTTTAATTCTTTGCAATCGTTTGGGTTAGGCTCAAACTTTATTAAATGGGTTAATATTTTATATACGGATATCAAGAGTAGCTATTTAGTGAACAATCAATTATCCAGAGAAATTGTCTTAGAACGTGGGGTTAGACAGGGGTGTTCCCTATCGCCATTATTATTTGTTATTGTGATGGAATCACTTGGCATAGCATTGAGGCAAAATAATAACTTTCAAGGCATATGTATTCGTGGCATAGAAAGACCACTTAAGCTGTCACAATATGCTGATGACACAACTGTGTTTACCAGTTCAAACAATGATTTTGCAATTTTAAACCACGTACTAGAAAAGTTCCAAAATGCATCTGGTTTGAAAATCAATATAGTAAAGTCCAAAGGATTATTTTTGGGGCCGTGGAAAGAGCGGAATGACCAGCCACTTGAAATCAATTGGTCTAATGATACCATTCAGATTTTAGGCATCTATTTTGGCAGGAAACCGAATACAATACAAAATTGGAATGAACGAGTATCTAAGCTTAAGAGAATATTAGCAAATTGGAAGCGTCGTCGTCTTTCAATCTTTGGTAGAGTGTTTGTTGTCAACAACTTGGCATTATCTGGGCTATGGTATACAGCATCTGTTGTACCCATGCCAAAACATGTAGAAAAGGAGGTTAATGAGTTGATATTGTCATTCATATGGGAAGAAAAGAATCATTTAGTTTCCCATCGTATTCTCAATAATGCTAAGTTAGAAGGAGGACTTGATTTAATTGATATTAAAGTGAAATGTGTTTCTTTAAGGTTAAAATTTTTGGATGATCTAATTACATCAGATGAGACGTGGGCATGTATTTCACGAGCTCTCGTGGAGAGAATTGTGTAACGGCGGTAAAATAAGGGCTGCTTAGGACATTTGTTAAGCGCATCTTCTTCCCACTCAGCTACATAGATGTTGGCAAAACTAGGACTAAAACGTTTACCCATAGCGCATCCACAGATTTGTTGGTAGATTTCGCCAGCGAATTCGAAATCATTGCCCTTTAAACTCAGCTCCAGGAGAGCTAATATTTCGCTAGTGGGCCTATTGTTATCAGGATATTTATCAAATGCTCTGCGAACAGAAGTCAAACCCCTTTCGATGTCAATGTTTGTGTACATAGCATCGATGTCGAGGGTTATCAAGAGTGAGTTTGGAGGAACAGAAATTTTGGAGACCTCGGATAGGAAATCCTCAGTGTTGTTCAAAAAGCTGAAATGTCTATTCGCAATTGGTTGTAGGTGGTAATCAATAATTTCACTAATTCGATAAGATTCAGAGCCGCAATCAGAGATAATAGGTCGACCCGGTGGTATCATAGGGTCGGACCATGACTCAATAGGTTTATGAATTTTTGGCAAAAGGTAAAACGTACGTGGATTTGAATCTCGTTTAGCAGTAAGGTATTTAAACTGCTTTTTCGTTATGGCCTTGTTGTCAGCCATTTCTTTAAGGATTCCATTAAATTTATCACAATTATTTTGCCAGAGTGGTTCGTCTAATTTGCGGTAGTGTTTCAGATTACTGAGTTGCCGATGCGCTTCACGAATATAATTATCCTTACGCATTATTACAGTAGCAGATCCCTTGTCAGCAGGCTTTATAATGATGTCATTGTTTTTACGCAAACCTGTTAAGGCTAAACGTTCTTGATATGACAAATTTTGATGATTTTTAGGAAATTCTAAATTTTCAACACGCTCCTTGATAGCTTTTATACTATCAGGGATCGCAGGGTCAACCAACTTCGAGTTAGGTGCCCATCCAGTTTTTTCAACAAAAGGTAGAAAGTTGTTTTTCTTGGAATTTCGAAAAAAGTCTGCTAATTTTACACGGTGAGAAAATTCTTCAATTTCCCATAAGCCATTATCTAAAAGGGCATCTATGTCGACTTTGGGCCGTGGTGTTGGTACATATGTTAGACCAAGATTTAGCAACGATCTTTCTGCTTCAGACAATGTAGAACCAGTTAGGTTAATGATATTACAACCTAGGCCAATTTCTGGGTGGTTAGTACCCTGACCCATAGTTAGTTTAAATTAAGGTGCGATAACCAACTATTATACATCCTATTTGCAGTGCACTCAGTCCAGTGGATGTTGTCCTCAACCACCTGAAATTCAGACACGGGGAGGCTGGGCAGGATAGGGACCTTGGCCCTTAAGGCCTCGACACGGCTATTAACGAATTGTATGTTTCGTTTCTGGGTTGTAGTCAGGTGCTTCGAATAATTTAGTTTGGCAAAGTGAACTTTAGCCTTTGGAAATTTAGAACGCATGGTACTAAACAGATTCTCAATTCTTTGGGAGGTGTCATGCTGAAGTTCGTCCTTATCATTAATTCCGATGTTAAGGATGATGCGCTGAGGTTGGAAGACCTCATTGTGTTTTCTAACCATATTCCTAATGTGGTTTATCTTAGCACCTGGATAGATTGCTACCTGCATATCTGGATGAGGTGTCTGATTGATACGAGCTAAATTTGAAGACCCAATCAGCAGAATCTTCTTGTTCAGAGTAGGAAGGCGCCATTCATTCTTGTTATCCACCACGAACCGAAACTTGTAGAAAGACCTATGCTCTTTGGGTGTATCCCTAGGCGTAGGTTTGGGCTTAGGTGTGGGCGTAAATTTAGGTTGTGGTGGCATGGACCTTGGCGTCGACGATCTGGTCTTTTGACCAGGTCGGTCAGTAGCTGCTCTCTGTGGAAGGGGAGGAAACTCGACTGGGGACAGTGGCGAGACCGGAAGTGGGATCTGACTAGGATCCACATAAGCGGGCACTGACGGTGACCATGCTGGCAGTGGAATCAGGAGCGGATCCACCACAGGAGACTGCAGGGGGAACACTGGTGAGCTCTGGTTATTCACCCGCTTAACTACTGGGGGACTCTCAGTGGGTGACCTATTCCGTTTCCGATTTGATTGTGGGATGACTGGTACGGTCAAGGCTGACCTTGCAGTCGGTGTGCCTGGTAGGGCCACAGAGGGCCCTGCAGTTGATGTTCCTGGTAAGGTCACAGTTGACCCTACAGGGGGTGTTGTACTATGGCAGGTTCTAAAATGTGGATCAAAAGGTCTGATGAAATCATAAAACTGATCAATTGATGAAGAATGAAACTTCCTGCCATAGTTATTTCGGGCCCAATTTATTGCTGTGGTCTTCGCTCTACCTAATTCTAAATTTGGTTTGGACTGAGCTTCGATGAGGAGCGACATAAGACGACCAAGCTGGAAATTATAGTGACTAATGTTAACCTGGACTAAAGATATGGCCCATTTCAAATTTGCTGCTAAGATGTCCTTACGGACCTCGGCGTTTGGCATCGCTGGTTTACAGAAGAAATTCTGTCTCTCTAACTCTGACACTTTCCAGCTCAATCCAGGAGGCAAACTGCCCCTACGTACATGAGCATTCAAGATGCCAAGGTGGTGAAAACATTGTATAATCATGTAGTAACACTTGGTTAGTGCAGCCTGGGCAGATGGCGGGCGACTGTCGTTAGACCTCCTGTCATCCCGTCTTCTACTCTTGCTAACTCCAGCCATAATGTTACTAGTTAGATAATTCAATGTTTCTGCCACTAAAATCTACAAGAATACCAAAAAATTGAGGGGACCTAATGGAATCGTGAACCAAGGGAAGTCTATCGAATTACAAGCCTAACAAAATCTACAAGCGCATCAAAAATCTACCGCTGAAAAAAAGAAGGTTATGATTAAGCATGTTAATATTTAAATAATTCATATAAACTATTAAAGGATAATTGTGTATATTACCAATAATCCTATGCACCGTCGTGAAGTGGGCGACCGGTTTCGACAAGGTTTGTCAGCTTCAGGCCACAGAACAAATCTGCCTGTCCACCAAAAATCTGTCTATTTATTAGAATTGATGGCCTTATGGATGTGGCTTAGATTAGTGTTCAATTGTACTTTGAAAATTTTAAATTTTATTCACATTAAAGAGTTGGACTGCCACAGATGTTTAAAAACTATTGTCTAAATCCATTGACGTTGATTGAGTTCTCTAAGGTTTCTGAGTGGGCTTCCAGTAATACTCTCATGAATGAGTGGCGGTTGATCAAAGAGATCAAGCCATGCATATTAACCCAGTGAGCTCGATTCTGTTTGTTCAGAACGAGGTTCTATTATCGGTCTGTTGATTGATCAAAGGGATCCTACAACGGTCATTAATCATTTGAACAGTGAACTCTATTTCAAAAGGTGTTGTTGGACTTTGTTTTCAAGTCTTTTGAAGTCGAATTTAGGAAAGAACATTTTTTAATTTCCAACAATAAAATAATTGTCTATAGAATTTAGACTAGTAGGATTCACGTGTATTTGATAGATTTAATGAGCAATATGAATTTCGAGTTCCTTCCATCCATCCATCCACCCACCCACCCACCAACCCATCCACCCACCCATCCATCGACCCACCCATCCATCGACCCACCCATCCATCCATCCATCCAACCATCCATCAATCCATCCATCCATTCAGTTAATGAAGGAAGGAGTGACAGAAGGAAGACAAATGAAGAAAGGATGGATGAAGTAAGGAAGGAAGAAAGGAAGAATGGAGGGAGGGAGGGATGGCGGGAGGGAATGAGGGTGGGACGGGGGGGGGGGTCGAGGATCGATGAAGGAGGGAGGGAGGGAGGAAGGAAGGCAGGAAGAAAGGAAGAATGGAGGGAGGGAGGGATGGCGGGAGGGAATGAGGGTGGGACGGGGGGGGAGGATCGATGAAGGAGGGAGGGAGGGAGGAAGGAAGGAAGGCAGGCAGGAAGGAAGGAAGGGATGGTGGAAGGGAGTGAGGGTGGGACAGAGGGTGCGAGGATCGAGGGAGGAGGGAGGGAGGAAGGAAGGAATGAAGAAGAATGGAGGGAGGGACGGAGGGAGGGAGGGAGAGGGAAGGGAGGAAGGAAGGACAGAATGAAGGAAGGACAGACGGATGGACGGACGGGCGGGAATGAGGGAGGGAGGAAGGATGGATGGATTGAGGAGGGAAGGAAGGAAGGAGGAAGGGAGAATGGAGGGAGGCAGGGAGGGATGGAGGGCGTGAGGGAGGGAGGGAGGGAGGGAGAGGGGAGGGAGGGAGGAAGGAGGGAGAAGGAAGGAAGGAATGGAGGAAGGAATTGAGGGAGGGGGAGGGAGGGAAAGAGCGAGGAAGGAAGGAAGGAGGAAGGAAGGAAGGAAGGAAGGAAGGAAGGACGGGAGGGAGGGAGGGATGAAAGAAGGAAGGAATGAAGGAAGGAAGGAAGGAAGGAAGGAAGGAAGGAAGGAAGGAAGGAAGGAAGGAAGGAAGGAAGGAAGGAAGGAAGGAAGGAAGGAAGGAAGGAAGGAAGGAAGGACGGACGGACGGACGGACGGGTGGGAGGGAGGGAGGGAGGGATGAAAGAAGGAAGGAAGGAAGGAAGGAAGGAAGGAAGGAAGGAAGGAAGGAAGGAAGGGTGCGAATGGGGTGGGAATGAGGGAGGGAGTGAGGGAGGGAAGGAAGGAAGGAAGGTGGGAAGGAAGGAAGGAAGGAAGGAGGGAGGGAGGGAGGGAGGGAGGAGGGAGGAGGGGAGAGAGGGAGGAGGGAAGGAAGGAAGGAAGGGAGGGAGGGAGGGAGGGAGGGAGGGAGGGAGGGAGGGAGGGAGGGAGTGAAGGAAGGAAGGCAGGAAGGGACGGAGGAGGGAGGGAAGGAGGGAGGGAAGGAGGGAGGGAATGGCGGGAATGAAGGAGGGATGGAGGGAGGGAGGGAGGACGGAAGGAGGGAGGGAAGGAAGGAAGGAAATGATGAACGGATCAAAACTATTGTTAAGAAGACAGACTAAATTGATGGAATGATGGTATGCCAGACAGATTTGCCACGACGGTATGGTGCAATAACTAGTGTGTTAGTAAGACAATAAAACAATAGAACTGGCACTCGCTTGTAGGTGGTTATATAATTAAACGCACTGGCTCAGGATCTCCCAAGGTTGGGAGATATTTTTTATTTATTTTATTGTCTGAGATTTGTTATGTTTGTTTGATAGAGGCGGTATGGCCTATAAAATATGAATAATATATATCATTCATTCTGAAGGTTTTTGAAGAGTTAATTTCGAATTAACCAAGATGTCACGTAGATTGGAGTTTTTCTTAAAGGCTATCACTGGACGCAAATTGAGAGGTTTTTTCATTTTATCCTGCAATTTATGATATTCATCTTTCAAAATTTCAGAAATTTCAACATTTTTTCGATTGTATGTTAAAGTGAATGGAATAATTTCACGTTGATCAGCAAGACCAGGGTCCACGTTTATGCCACTCGGCCATTTTGTTTTCAGTTGCTTAATCCAAAATGATTCTCGAAGTTTTCTTTGTTTATCAGTCTCTTCGGCCGTAGCAGAAAGAGGCAGTTGCTCAATAGGCATAATTTCAAAGTGTCTATCGACAGAATGACCAGGAAGATTGAAATGTTGAGCTACGTTGGTGTCCTCGTCGTGTCTAATATCGCAAAGGTGTCTAGTTGCTCGCCATCTGAAAGGGCATTTTGTTTCACCGACATACTGCTTTTGGCATAATTTGCAAGATATTAAATAGATAACATTTTTAGAATCGCAATCTAAATTAGACTGAAGTTGGAATTTGCTTTTGTTCTGATAACTGACAAATGTTGACTGATTAGGTAGATAGAGGTCTAATTTACACCTCTTCTTTCCACATTTCTGAGATTGTCCTACGCCTATAATCGGACGATTGTGACGAATTTTGGTAGGCTTTTGATCGGCAGCCTTATCAGTAATAGTTTCCAAATCATGTAAAGTTTCGGATTTTATTTTGCGCAAAAATCGTGTTGAATATCCCCTCGGTTTGAGGGCTTTAAATAAGGTGGAACACGCAGATTCAAAATTCTTTCTATCACTAGAATTTCGGTGAAATCGGATAATCTGTGATTTGATAATACCTTTAAAAGTATGAGGTGGATGGAAAGATTTCTTATGCAGTAGTTGATGGGAATCGGTGGGCTTAAAGAATACTTTGTAATCAAGAAGCCCACTCGTGTTATAATTTACACCTTTGTAGAGAGTAACGTCCAAAAAGTCTACCGACGACTGGTCGATGTTGGCTTTAAGTTTGATGTTAGGATCGTGATTGTTCAAAATAGTGAAAAATTCATCAAACTCTTCCCTCGAATGATTCCAGATCATAAAAATATCATCGAGGTAACGGCGGTAAAATAAGGGCTGCTTAGGACATTTGTTAAGCGCATCTTCTTCCCACTCAGCTACATAGATGTTGGCAAAACTAGGACTAAAACGTTTACCCATAGCGCATCCACAGATTTGTTGGTAGATTTCGCCAGCGAATTCGAAATCATTGCCCTTTAAACTCAGCTCCAGGAGAGCTAATATTTCGCTAGTGGGCCTATTGTTATCAGGATATTTATCAAATGCTCTGCGAACAGAAGTCAAACCCCTTTCGATGTCAATGTTTGTGTACATAGCATCGATGTCGAGGGTTATCAAGAGTGAGTTTGGAGGAACAGAAATTTTGGAGACCTCGGATAGGAAATCCTCAGTGTTGTTCAAAAAGCTGAAATGTCTATTCGCAATTGGTTGTAGGTGGTAATCAATAATTTCACTAATTCGATAAGATTCAGAGCCGCAATCAGAGATAATAGGTCGACCCGGTGGTATCATAGGGTCGGACCATGACTCAATAGGTTTATGAATTTTTGGCAAAAGGTAAAACGTACGTGGATTTGAATCTCGTTTAGCAGTAAGGTATTTAAACTGCTTTTTCGTTATGGCCTTGTTGTCAGCCATTTCTTTAAGGATTCCATTAAATTTATCACAATTATTTTGCCAGAGTGGTTCGTCTAATTTGCGGTAGTGTTTCAGATTACTGAGTTGCCGATGCGCTTCACGAATATAATTATCCTTACGCATTATTACAGTAGCAGATCCCTTGTCAGCAGGCTTTATAATGATGTCATTGTTTTTACGCAAACCTGTTAAGGCTAAACGTTCTTGATATGACAAATTTTGATGATTTTTAGGAAATTCTAAATTTTCAACACGCTCCTTGATAGCTTTTATACTATCAGGGATCGCAGGGTCAACCAACTTCGAGTTAGGTGCCCATCCAGTTTTTTCAACAAAAGGTAGAAAGTTGTTTTTCTTGGAATTTCGAAAAAAGTCTGCTAATTTTACACGGTGAGAAAATTCTTCAATTTCCCATAAGCCATTATCTAAAAGGGCATCTATGTCGACTTTGGGCCGTGGTGTTGGTACATATGTTAGACCCAGATTTAGCAACGATCTTTCTGCTTCAGACAATGTAGAACCAGTTAGGTTAATGATATTACAACCTAGGCCAATTTCTGGGTGGTTAGTACCCTGACCCATAGTTAGTTTAAATTAAGGTGCGATAACCAACTATTATACATCCTATTTGCAGTGCACTCAGTCCAGTGGATGTTGTCCTCAACCACCTGAAATTCAGACACGGGGAGGCTGGGCAGGATAGGGACCTTGGCCCTTAAGGCCTCGACACGGCTATTAACGAATTGTATGTTTCGTTTCTGGGTTGTAGTCAGGTGCTTCGAATAATTTAGTTTGGCAAAGTGAACTTTAGCCTTTGGAAATTTAGAACGCATGGTACTAAACAGATTCTCAATTCTTTGGGAGGTGTCATGCTGAAGTTCGTCCTTATCATTAATTCCGATGTTAAGGATGATGCGCTGAGGTTGGAAGACCTCATTGTGTTTTCTAACCATATTCCTAATGTGGTTTATCTTAGCACCTGGATAGATTGCTACCTGCATATCTGGATGAGGTGTCTGATTGATACGAGCTAAATTTGAAGACCCAATCAGCAGAATCTTCTTGTTCAGAGTAGGAAGGCGCCATTCATTCTTGTTATCCACCACGAACCGAAACTTGTAGAAAGACCTATGCTCTTTGGGTGTATCCCTAGGCGTAGGTTTGGGCTTAGGTGTGGGCGTAAATTTAGGTTGTGGTGGCATGGACCTTGGCGTCGACGATCTGGTCTTTTGACCAGGTCGGTCAGTAGCTGCTCTCTGTGGAAGGGGAGGAAACTCGACTGGGGACAGTGGCGAGACCGGAAGTGGGATCTGACTAGGATCCACATAAGCGGGCACTGACGGTGACCATGCTGGCAGTGGAATCAGGAGCGGATCCACCACAGGAGACTGCAGGGGGAACACTGGTGAGCTCTGGTTATTCACCCGCTTAACTACTGGGGGACTCTCAGTGGGTGACCTATTCCGTTTCCGATTTGATTGTGGGATGACTGGTACGGTCAAGGCTGACCTTGCAGTCGGTGTGCCTGGTAGGGCCACAGAGGGCCCTGCAGTTGATGTTCCTGGTAAGGTCACAGGTGACCCTACAGGGGGTGTTGTACTATGGCAGGTTCTAAAATGTGGATCAAAAGGTCTGATGAAATCATAAAACTGATCAATTGATGAAGAATGAAACTTCCTGCCATAGTTATTTCGGGCCCAATTTATTGCTGTGGTCTTCGCTCTACCTAATTCTAAATTTGGTTTGGACTGAGCTTCGATGAGGAGCGACATAAGACGACCAAGCTGGAAATTATAGTGACTAATGTTAACCTGGACTAAAGATATGGCCCATTTCAAATTTGCTGCTAAGATGTCCTTACGGACCTCGGCGTTTGGCATCGCTGGTTTACAGAAGAAATTCTGTCTCTCTAACTCTGACACTTTCCAGCTCAATCCAGGAGGCAAACTGCCCCTACGTACATGAGCATTCAAGATGCCAAGGTGGTGAAAACATTGTATAATCATGTAGTAACACTTGGTTAGTGCAGCCTGGGCAGATGGCGGGCGACTGTCGTTAGACCTCCTGTCATCCCGTCTTCTACTCTTGCTAACTCCAGCCATAATGTTACTAGTTAGATAATTCAATGTTTCTGCCACTAAAATCTACAAGAATACCAAAAAATTGAGGGGACCTAATGGAATCGTGAACCAAGGGAAGTCTATCGAATTACAAGCCTAACAAAATCTACAAGCGCATCAAAAATCTACCGCTGAAAAAAAGAAGGTTATGATTAAGCATGTTAATATTTAAATAATTCATATAAACTATTAAAGGATAATTGTGTATATTACCAATAATCCTATGCACCGTCGTGAAGTGGGCGACCGGTTTCGACAAGGTTTGTCAGCTTCAGGCCACAGAACAAATCTGCCTGTCCACCAAAAATCTGTCTATTTATTAGAATTGATGGCCTTATGGATGTGGCTTAGATTAGTGTTCAATTGTACTTTGAAAATTTTAAATTTTATTCACATTAAAGAGTTGGACTGCCACAGATGTTTAAAAACTATTGTCTAAATCCATTGACGTTGATTGAGTTCTCTAAGGTTTCTGAGTGGGCTTCCAGTAATACTCTCATGAATGAGTGGCGGTTGATCAAAGAGATCAAGCCATGCATATTAACCCAGTGAGCTCGATTCTGTTTGTTCAGAACGAGGTTCTATTATCGGTCTGTTGATTGATCAAAGGGATCCCACAACGGTCATTAATCATTTGAACAGTGAACTCTATTTCAAAAGGTGTTGTTGGACTTTGTTTTCAAGTCTTTTGAAGTCGAATTTAGGAAAGAACATTTTTTAATTTCCAACAATAAAATAATTGTCTATAGAATTTAGACTAGTAGGATTCACGTGTATTTGATAGATTTAATGAGCAATATGAATTTCGAGTTCCTTCCATCCATCCATCCATCCACCCACCCACCAACCCATCCACCCACCCATCCATCGACCCACCCATCCATCGACCCACCCATCCATCCATCCATCCAACCATCCATCAATCCATCCATCCATTCAGTTAATGAAGGAAGGAGTGACAGAAGGAAGACAAATGAAGAAAGGATGGATGAAGTAAGGAAGGAAGAAAGGAAGAATGGAGGGAGGGAGGGATGGCGGGAGGGAATGAGGGTGGGACGGGGGGGGGGGGTCGAGGATCGATGAAGGAGGGAGGGAGGGAGGAAGGAAGGCAGGAAGAAAGGAAGAATGGAGGGAGGGGGGGATGGCGGGAGGGAATGAGGGTGGGACGGGGGGGGGGAGGATCGATGAAGGAGGGAGGGAGGGAGGAAGGAAGGAAGGCAGGCAGGAAGGAAGGAAGGGATGGTGGAAGGGAGTGAGGGTGGGACAGAGGGTGCGAGGATCGAGGGAGGAGGGAGGGAGGAAGGAAGGAATGAAGAAGAATGGAGGGAGGGACGGAGGGAGGGAGGGAGAGGGAAGGGAGGAAGGAAGGACAGAATGAAGGAAGGACAGACGGATGGACGGACGGGCGGGAATGAGGGAGGGAGGAAGGATGGATGGATTGAGGAGGGAAGGAAGGAAGGAGGAAGGGAGAATGGAGGGAGGCAGGGAGGGATGGAGGGCGTGAGGGAGGGAGGGAGGGAGGGAGAGGGGAGGGAGGGAGGAAGGAGGGAGAAGGAAGGAAGGAATGGAGGAAGGAATTGAGGGAGGGGGAGGGAGGGAAAGAGCGAGGAAGGAAGGAAGGAGGAAGGAAGGAAGGACGGAAGGAAGGAAGGACGGGAGGGAGGGAGGGATGAAAGAAGGAAGGAATGAAGGAAGGAAGGAAGGAAGGAAGGAAGGAAGGAAGGAAGGAAGGAAGGAAGGAAGGAAGGAAGGAAGGAAGGAAGGAAGGAAGGAAGGAAGGAAGGAAGGAAGGAAGGACGGACGGACGGACGGACGGGTGGGAGGGAGGGAGGGAGGGATGAAAGAAGGAAGGAAGGAAGGAAGGAAGGAAAGAAGGAAGGAAGGAAGGAAGGAAGGGTGCGAATGGGGTGGGAATGAGGGAGGGAGTGAGGGAGGGAAGGAAGGAAGGAAGGTGGGAAGGAAGGAAGGAAGGAAGGAGGGAGGGAGGGAGGGAGGGAGGAGGGAGGAGGGGAGAGAGGGAGGAGGGAAGGAAGGAAGGAAGGGAGGGAGGGAGGGAGGGAGGGAGGGAGGGAGTGAAGGAAGTGAAGGAAGGAAGGCAGGAAGGGACGGAGGAGGGAGGGAAGGAGGGAGGGAAGGAGGGAGGGAATGGCGGGAATGAAGGAGGGAGGGAGGGAGGACGGAAGGAGGGAGGGAAGGAAGGAAGGAAATGATGAACGGATCAAAACTATTGTTAAGAAGACAGACTAAATTGATGGAATGATGGTATGCCAGACAGATTTGCCACGACGGTATGGTGCAATAACTAGTGTGTTAGTAAGACAATAAAACAATAGAACTGGCACTCGCTTGTAGGTGGTTATATAATTAAACGCACTGGCTCAGGATCTCCCAAGGTTGGGAGATATTTTTTATTTATTTTATTGTCTGAGATTTGTTATGTTTGTTTGATGGAGGCGGTATGGCCTATAAAATATGAATAATATATATCATTCATTCTGAAGGTTTTTGAAGAGTTAATTTCGAATTAACCAAGATGTCACGTAGATTGGAGTTTTTCTTAAAGGCTATCACTGGACGCAAATTGAGAGGTTTTTTCATTTTATCCTGCAATTTATGATATTCATCTTTCAAAATTTCAGAAATTTCAATATTTTTTCGATTGTATGTTAAAGTGAATGGAATAATTTCACGTTGATCAGCAAGACCAGGGTCCACGTTTATGCCACTCGGCCATTTTGTTTTCAGTTGCTTAATCCAAAATGATTCTCGAAGTTTTCTTTGTTTATCAGTCTCTTCGGCCGTAGCAGAAAGAGGCAGTTGCTCAATAGGCATAATTTCAAAGTGTCTATCGACAGAATGACCAGGAAGATTGAAATGTTGAGCTACGTTGGTGTCCTCGTCGTGTCTAATATCGCAAAGGTGTCTAGTTGCTCGCCATCTGAAAGGGCATTTTGTTTCACCGACATACTGCTTTTGGCATAATTTGCAAGATATTAAATAGATAACATTTTTAGAATCGCAATCTAAATTAGACTGAAGTTGGAATTTGCTTTTGTTCTGATAACTGACAAATGTTTTCTGATTAGGTAGATAGAGGTCTAATTTACACCTCTTCTTTCCACATTTCTGAGATTGTCCTACGCCTATAATCGGACGATTGTGACGAATTTTGGTAGGCTTTTGATCGGCAGCCTTATCAGTAATAGTTTCCAAATCATGTAAAGTTTCGGATTTTATTTTGCGCAAAAATCGTGTTGAATATCCCCTCGGTTTGAGGGCTTTAGAATAAAAAAATCTTTCTCAATTTTTATTTACATCGCGCGAATCTCGTATCTCTTATGATTAGACATAATTATGATATTAAGTTTGGTCCACAAATATCTAATTTAATTGGCTATGATAAAAAAAATACATTCAGGACTGGAAGAAGTATTAAAATCATTTCGAAAGAGTCACCAGGGTGGACCAACGACAGCATATATATACTGCAACATTGTCTCTCACAGTGTAGTATGTGACACGTCAACACCACTGCTCAGAGTGATTTCACTGTCTAGTACTGATGGCTGGAAAGATGTATGCCAGTGGACATTTCCCGATATTCAGTATCACTACACGTCAAAGAACTACATCGATACAATAGGAATACTTATAACTGATATGTCAGGCTCAAATATACCATTCGAGGATGGAGCGTCACCGAGTGTACTCTGTCTACATTTCAGATGATGATGACGATGAGAAGATTGAGGAATGATAGTGCCTTGGGATGGTATTATGCCAGTCAGGTAGGTTATGGACGTATTCCAGTATTTGTAGGTGCGTGATACCCGGCAGGCCATGGGTTAGATAACATCCTAGGCGGGATACTATGCTCGGCAATACCTTTCGTGAAAAATGTTGCCAAGTCAGTAGGTAAACAAGCTCTTGGTGTGGGAGTTGGGCTAGCAGAGGATGTAATGGCGGGAAAGAATGTTAAATCCTCATTGAAATCAAGAGCGTGTGGTGTAGCCAGGGATCTGATACCAGAGACTGTAACAGCAGTACGTGGAAGATTGACCTAACCTAAACCAAAACATAAAAAGAGGAGTACTGTACATAATACACAGTCAGTGCGCGCGACACCAAAGAGGAAGTGATGTAATAAACATCAGAGAAAATACGCAGATACCTTCGATTGACTAAAACATGGAAATTAGTCATGCATGTGAGTGTTCAAAGAGCGAGTTGGACATTTTTCAGTCATGTCCCATAGTAACGACATTGGAGTCGGCAAAATGGGAACAGTTTCAATCTGTATTGAGCTTATCAGATTCTGGTCCGATCAAGTTTTACATCAGTGGATCTTCGGATAGATATGTAGATCTTACCCAGTCTTACATCTCGATTAAAGTTAAGTTAGTAAAGCTAGATGCGGCGGGTACTGAGACATGGCTCATAGTTGATGAAAAGATGGGTCCTGTGAATAATCGCCTTCATACGATGTTCTCACAAGTGGATGCTTTTTTGAATGGAAAACGTGTCAGTGACTTGAACAAAAATTATGCTTACCACGCATATTTTGAAACATTGCTTAATTATGGGAGCGATGCCGCATCCTCGCATCTCCAAATTGCCAGATGGCGAATGGACGATGCTGGCAAATTTGATAATGTTACCGATACTAACTTAGGATTTCAAGCACGCAGAAAAACGATGGCTGAAAGTAAGACGGTGCAATTAATTGGTCGCATACACATTGATATGTTTCTGTAGGATCGATTTCTGATCGGATCTGTTGATTTGAGAGTACGCCTGCAGGGGAGTAAAGATGCTTTCACTATTATGTCTACAGACGATCTCAAACCTACGCTGAAGTTATTAATGGCTAACTTATTTGTACATAAAGTTATACCATCTTCCGATCTGTTAGCATCACACGTGATTACTCTGAGAAAGACGAGTGCTAAATACCCTATTCGTCATGTTGTATGTAAAACTTTTACGGTACCTGAATGGAGTTATGAGCGTGGATAGAGATAATATATTTATCGGGCAGCTCCCTACAAGAGTATTATTCAGTTGTGTACAAAATGACGCTTATAATGGTGTTGTTACTTAACACCCATTCAGGTTTTATAATAATAATACCACCTACGCTACATGCTATATTAATGGGGAAGAGGTGACAACATTGCCAATACGTCCATCATTTAGTGACGACATTTACTCTGATGCCTACTTTTCGCTGTTCAGTGTACTGGAGCACTATTTGAAGACCGTGGATACCCGATTGATAAAGCGCACTTCAGATATGGCATGACACTATTCGCATGGGATTTTACTCCTGATTTAGCTGATTTGGAGCACCGATACCCTATACGTACTGGATCGTTAAGAGTCGTCTTCCATTTTAGCGAAGTACTACCTGATACAACAAACGTGATTTGCTATGCTGAATTTGATAATACGATAGAAATCGGATCAGACTTTAATGTATTAACAGAGTATTAAGAAATTCTGAATACGTTTGAAATAGAGCATCTATTATTCGGTGACGACAAAATGTGCAAACATGTCCTCTGAGTTTTTCCAATTGACAATGTACCCGTTCATATTACATATCATCCATCTTCATTAGTGATAAACAGGCATCCCAGTAATAAAGGCGGCCAGCACTGGGTCATGGTTTAGTACACATTGAGTGGAAAAGCAGAATATTTTGACCCTTATGGAGGACGCCCTTCAGACAGAAGAATGATATCAAATGTACGCAATGGGCGTCATGTGTGTATTTATTCCTATAACGCGGAACGTGTTCAACCGGCACTGACAACAACATGCGGATATTATTGTGTATATTTCTTTTATTATCGTTCGAGAGGTGTAGACATGATGCATATACTATGGACGCTAAGAAAACGTGACAGAAATGATGTAAAAGTGAAACGTTTAACTCTAAGAATGAGAGAAAAGATGCAAAAAAATGATAGATAATTAATAATAATAATTATTGTTTCTCACGTATTTATAGAATAATTGATGTCATTAAATGTTGTCGCTAATTTAGTTTATCATTGTATTTACTTATTTGCTTTGATGTGTCAATAATATAAAATAAAATAAAAAAGTGTGTTATTTCATCCCCGTATACTGTTGCCCCAATATCGGATTGCAATATGCACGCATACTAATGGAATGATGTCATGTTTATACACACGCACACATTGCACATGGGGCATGTACGCACCACAGGGGCACATGTGCATGCACCACAGGGCATACATAGGGGCATGCACATATGCACAAGGGTGCATACAGGGGCACGCACGCACATGGGGCACGCATTCATGCACACACATGCAATGATACCACCTATGTTTAAAGACATATATCTCCTTAAATACGCTAGATACATGATTATTATCTACATAATATTATACATACAACATCGATAAGTTTACCTATACATTGGACGAGTAACGCTGTACTTCACTCTGGACGATGATTTGAAAATCACGTGCGGGCATACACACATGCACGTATACATCGTATGTACGGATAGGGTGCTCACACGGTGCATACACACACGTACATTATCCTCTATGCCATTTTACCACACATCACTCTCTCACACATTATGACCACAATGTCTAGACAAATGGATAGCCGTCAGAGTCAGTCATTCCAACGATACATTTTCAAAAATAGTCTTCTATAGGTCTGCAAATATTAATATGAAGAAATTCGATAGGGTTGGTGGGTGGGTGTTGGTGGTGGGGTGGGGTTAATGCATGGTGTTGGGTGTAGGTGGTAGTCGTGGTTGTGGTGCTTAGTGGATGGTGGTGTATGACGGTACTAGCGGTAATGGTAGTAGTGGTTCTGGTGGTGGTGCTAGTAGCTGTTGTGGTGAAGGTGGTGGGTGGTGGTGGGTAGTGCTGTTGGTGGTGGTGCTTAGTGGCTGGTGGCGTATGTCGGTACTCGTGGTAGTGGTGGTAGTGGTGGTAGTGGTTCAGGTGGTGGTGCTAATGGTGGTGGTGGTGAAGGTGGTGGAGTTGATGGTGGTGGTGGTGGTGGTGGTGGTGGTGGTGGTGGTGGTGGTGGTGGTGGTGGTGGTGGTGGTTGTGGCTAGTCTTCGATAGTCTTCTCTCGGTCTGCAAATGGACGTTTTCTATGAGAAAATTTAAATTCTCTTGAAGAAATTCGAGGGTTAAAGGTTTTAAGGGTTAAGAAAATCTATAGCGTCCATGTAATGGGGTAACATGAGGTGGTCGCTTACGCAGGTTTGACGGAATTATATAGTAAAATACATGTTTATAACGTATCACTGCCAGCCCAAAAGGATATATACTGAACCACAATAGTTTAACAACACTGAGAATATTACTGTATAAATGTTATTTAACAAAAACAATAAATTGATTCAAATATATTATTTAATTGATAGGTCATTTTTCAATTTTAACAACAGTCTCTTGTTACTGTAATGCTAGCATCGTGCCTTTAACACGGCATCATTCAAAGGAAGGGTCCAATTTAAATAATGACACTGAGCTGTTAATACCGGTTGTGACCTCCACGCGCATTAACCACCGCCGTACATCGCTTTCTCATGCTTCGAATTAAGCACCTAATGTCACGAAGAGGAATCGCATCCCATTCCTGGAGCAGTGCAGCTTCCAGCTCCCGCACATTGTGAAGATGTGGATGGTTCTCACGCGCACCATACGGCCAAGAATGTCCCACACATGTTCGATAGGAGACAGGTCCGGTGATCGCACTGGCCAGTCCAACACCGGAATGTTGTTAGCCTCAAGGAAATCACTGGTGACCCTAGCTGAATGAGGACGGGCGTTGTCTTGCTGAAACATAAAGTCTGCATGATGCTGCAAAAAAGGGATGACAACAGGGGCGAAAACTTCTTCACAGTAACGTTGAGCCGTTAAATTACCGCGAATCACAATAAGATCTGTTTTGCCATTTTCATGGATTCCAGCCCACGCTATGACACTGCCGCCACCGAATGTGTCATGCTGAATGATGTTGGCTGCATCATACCATTCTTCTAAACTTTGCCAAACCCATTGCCTACCATCCGCCACATCCACGCAAAACCTTGACTCATCACTGAACAAAACGCGGCTCCATTGTTGAGCACACCATCGCTGATAAGTTCTTGCCCATGCAAACTGATTCTCGATGTGACGCTCTGTAAGTGGAACAGCAACAAGTGGACGACGGGCATGCAGTCCAGCATCATGGAGTCTGTTTCGCACAGTTTGTGGATGCACTGTAGTGCTGGTAGCGGTGTGCAAATTACGAGACAGCCGCGGCGCAGTCTCAAAGCTGTCTTCTCGTGGTGGTGTTGCTCTTGGTCTGCCAGATCGTGGTCGGTCATTAACATGTCCAGTTTCCTGCTCACGTTGGCGGAGATGGAAAATGGTTGAGGCATGAACATTAAAATATCGAGCAACAGCGTGAACGCTCTGCCCAGCAGCGAGTCTTCCCATTGCTTCATGGCGCTGATCTTCGGGTAGCCCTGGGCAGTGGCCCATGTTCGGTGGGTAAGCTTTTAAGTGTTTTCTGTTAACGTTCATTATCTGCTTTTGCAATATGGTGAATTTTTGCCTTCGCTACCCGCCATGTGGGCCAGTGCACGAAAAATGCAAGAAATGATTTGCATCTCTTCATGATCAGCAAGACATTACATTGACGAAACATGCTTGCAAATTTGGTTATAAACGCATAGTTTTAATACAACAAACCAAACTTCACTGTTGCTAAACTTTTTTGGCTCAGTATATTGATATTTGTAGTAAACGACCATCTATGATAATGCTTACTATACCCGTAATATGGCTCTTAATTGTTGAAATGTGACATCGTGAATGATACGATCTCCAACCAACTCACCACAATGACTACTGTTAACGTATCAACGCAGTGAATTAAAAATGTGTTAATCTTTAGTGGTAAACAACAATAACCAGTGAGCGGGTTCACGTGTTATTATCGATTTTTAAAAACTCCCAGCGAGGACATTGTAATATCTTGCTAAATATCAATCTCACGTCATTTGTTCACCAGAACATTATGGAATGCGAGTCAAATAAGCAAGTGCTAACACATGTTCATAAGTGTCGGCTGGACGCTATTGTTCATAAGTGGCCGCTGGACGCTATTGTTCTAAATGAACGGCTGTACGCTGTTGTTCGTGAAGGTGGCCGATGCTCTCACGCAGTATAGTTAATGTATTTTATAGTCTATGATATGAAAGCCATATTTTATTAAAAACATTCAACAGCGATCAGCGGAGTGGTTGCCATAAAAAGGTAATAAAACAAGGAAAAATTACTGTGTCCGGGTACATACACATGTTGCCGCCTGTATAAATGTGTAGCCAAGTGTATAGCACAACATTTTTTGAAAATTTAATAATTAAATGACTTGCACTTTAAAGAATCTCCTTAAATACGATAGATAAAACTATCTATATAATATTATACAACATCGATAAGTTTACCTATTACATGTGTAACGCTATGATTTTTTGAAAATTAAACGACTAGGAACACATTTTGTTCAATTTTTTTGAAAATTTAATAATTAAATGACTGCCACTTTAAAGAATCTAAAACTCTCTATATAATATTATACAACATCGATAAGTGTACCTATTAGCTGCGTAACGCTACGATTTTTTGAAAATTAAATGAGTGGGAACATGTTCATGCAGGTGGCCGCTGGATGGTATTGTTCTAAATGCGCGTCTGGACACTATTGTTCATAGGTGGGCGCTGGATGCTATTGTTCTAAATGGGCGGCTGTACGCTATTGTTCGTGCAGGTGACTGATTAACCCATTGAAGCACATCATTTTGAAAATTTAATAATTAAATGACTGCCATGACCACACCTCAAATACGATAGATAAAACCATCTATATAATATTATACAACATCGATACCTATTACCCGTGTAACGCTCTGATTTTTTTGAAAATTAAATGACAGGGGCCACATTTTGTTCAAGTTTTTGAAAATTCAATAATTAAATGACTGCCTTCTTTTTTAAAATGACTGACTTAACCACGAAGGGGGCCGCCGCCACCAACCACGCACGCGTCACCTATTTAAAAAAAAAACGTTGGTCCATGTAGAACAATAGTGTACACCCGCTCATTTATAACGAATTGCACTTGACCTCATGTACACATCATTGATTTTTTTACTGGAGGGGTCCGGCTGGACGCCATTGTTCTCCAACAATTGCACTTGGCCTCATGACCTATACCCATCAATCATTTTTGACAGCAGAGCAATAGCCGCTGGCGGGTCACTGTACTACTATTGTGTATGCGTGCGTGTGTATGCATGCGTGCACGTGCGCGTGTGCGCGTGTGCATGCGCGTGCGTGTGTGCGTGTGTATGATGAGGGATGGCGGTTAGGTGGTATAGTTGCTTATTAGTCCTCTGTCACCAAAGCACAATATTTTTATTTCTAAAATCACGCATATAAATGAAAATGGTTACACATTGCCCTATGCTCCCATATTATATTAGGAATTCAAGTCCATGCGATTTTATAAAATCTCGGTGCGGATTACAAAGGCGCTCAGCAGACTAGACTTTACTATTTGCCTAGCATGAGTATCTTTGACATCGAAATAAACTAATTGACTTGATCTACACACAGATCGATGACATCAGCGTTGTTGGCATTTTCAAAATATCCTGGAGTTCGTGCAAGGTGGAAACGCTTGCCTGAGAAAAGATAATAACTACACATTTATATCCAATTTTGTGTGGATATTATCCTGGATGGGATAGAACGTAATTATAAACATATTTATATCATTTTTGTGTCCTCAGTTCGTGATTTCTCTGTATATTATGTGACGAAACTTTGATATTGGTGTTCTCGCTAGATGTCTTACACACGAGGCATCAAAAAGTGAATGACCTTTTATTAGGCTGGAGGTGTGAGGAAAAGAAAATTGCTGCCGCAAAACAAAATAGCAGACCATTAGTTGATGGAAATTGCAAACATGAATAATTAATTCACTTAGACTTTTTTTACTAAAAAAATTCTTAATTTCATAATGACCCTTCAGTTTTAAGTAATGCTATTATAATGGGAAGGAAATACGGAAATTCAAACAATAGACAAACGGACAGACAGACTAAAACAGCAATTTTTTTAGTATAGCCGAAGTAATGGAGATAGTTAAAATGGAGGTGAAGGACTGTTTGAAGTTTTACCCGACATCTGGAGAAAAGGATGGAAGTATACTTCACATGCAGGATGCAGTGAACGAAGTTAATGATAGGAAAGCTAGGGAAAATAACATTATAATATATAATGTACCCGAATCTGGATCCTAGGATATTAAAGAGAGAGTGCAGTATGATCTGGAAAAGCTGAAATATATATTTGAAGACGTGTGCAAAGTCGGAGTTGATACATCAAAGGCGGTCGCTAAAATTGTAAGACTAGGGAAGAAGAAAGAGGTTGGTGTAAGACAAATCCTAGTGGCATTCAAGAGTACTGAGCCTAAAATCAGGATATTGAAAAGTACAGCATGTCTAAAAAATGCACCAGAGCCATACAACAGATTAGGCATATCAAGGGATATGACCCAAACAGAGAGAATGGAGAACAGAAAATCAATGGAAGAGGCCAAACTAAAAGAGGATAAAGCTTGGGAAGATGGATTTTATGGTACCGGTGTTGTATTACACGGGTGGTCCGGTTGGTTGTTCTTATGGGGATTTAGCTCGCCACCGTCTCAACCCACGTACCGACCAGGATCTTCCTTCTAGCAGAGGTAGATGAAATGGATGACACAATGCTGTATTCTATTAATGATGACTCGTTTACAGAACTTTACCTAATTCTATAGTTTACACATATAATTCCAAATTCTAGTCACGTGTCGCGTAGCTATTCTAAACATATTCTACTTAACTACAATGGATTCCTAACAGAGAAATATTCCAATAAAGCATAACAAAGTTAACTTCACGTTCTTCTCTATCTAACTGACCAGCCAGCTAGCTACATGGCTGACAATCTCACTACTCACTAACTGTCAATAGCGGTCAGAGACCCCTCTCCAAGTCTGTCTGAGTCCGTAACGGTAACTCTCCCTAACTGACTGTCTAACTGTAACTGTCTAACTCCCTGTCTAACTGACTGCCGTCGTCAACATTCGTCCACTCTTAAATATGATGCTGTCGTTATGTCAACAAATGTGTGTGTATTAAGTGACGGCATGCATGTATGCGCGCGAATGTGGCCTAAGAGTATAATTAACTAATTTAACTAATACTAATTAACGTATGTAATACAATCTTATAACAGCATATTATAACATGGGTACATTGAATTACAGGAGTTATACGCTGCACCCGTCCATTCCGACTAATAACTGATTGTTCCATTGTGGGCGTGTCCATTAATAGCCTATGCATATATTTGTCCATTTATTGCTGTAAGGCTCGTGGCGTGTCCGTTCTAGTTCGTCACGTGTCACTGGGCGTGTCCATCATTCAGCGTATTCCGTAGTCGTGTCGTCGTGTGTGCATGTCTGGGCGTGGCTATTGTCAAGCGTATGCGTGCGTTCATGTGTGCGTTCTTGATGCAGATGCGTCCGTGTGTGCGTGTGTCTCTATGCCCATCCATATGTGTTGGTGTGTCAATGTGGCTATGTCCATGTACCATATTTTACAGAGTGAGGGGCCCTCCATGGGACAAGAAACTAGTTCGGCTGAAACCCATGGTGAGCACATCCGAGAAAGAGGACGAGCCAAGAGTCTATAGTGCAAGAAGCCAGGAAATTTTGTAAATAAATGTACCTCTGTAAATAAATATGCTGTGTATAGCCTATTGCATGTGCATATACGAATGCGGATAATCTCATCAACAAATTAGAGGAATTTAAATTGTTGGTAAAACTGAAGCAGCTCAATATAATTGCCATAACGGAGATAAAGCCAAAAATTTAAGATACAACATTACCCCAGCAGAAATTGCAATGGAAGATTACGAGCTATTTCAGACAAATGTAAATAATGATATTGGCCAGGGAATTGCACTATATGTTCACAACTCACTTGCAGCAGCCCCATACATACCGTCATCAACTTTTACCGAATCTGTATTTGTCGAAATTAAATTGATAAAGCGTGACGAATTTCTAGTAGGATTTATATATCGTAGTCGCACTAGAACCGAGGAGAACAATGCCAAGCTACTCGAACTGATAAAGAAAACTAATGCAGTAGTAATGTCCCCTTAATGCGTGACCTCAATTATCCAGGCATAGATTGGGAATACTGGCTATCAAGATCGTGTCAAGAAATGGTGTCCCTGGAAGGTGTTCAGGATGCCTACCTATTTCAACATGTAAAGGAAGCGACTCGTGGGAGGATTGGTACAGAGCCAAGTCAGCTGGACCTAGTGTTCACAAATGAGGAAGGAATGGTTGGTGAAAGTGAGCATCTGAGTCCCATTTGGAAGAGTGACCATGTGCTACTATCATTCAACGTAATGTCCTATATAGACACGAACAGTAGGCCTAAGGAAAAAGTGTATTACGAGAAGGCAGATTACTCGGGTATGAAGATAAGACTGAACCAAGTAAACTGGGAAGAGAACTTTAAGGAATGTGAGGACGATGTAGAGGAGAAATTAAAGATATGCATGAACACATTGCAGAAGCTAGAAGATGAATTAATACCCAGAAAGATGATAACCCATTCGGACAAATATACGGAGAAACAAATCTTGGATCGGATTGCAATAAAAATTATAAAGAAAAAGCACACAGCTTGGAAATGTTACATGGAAACGAGGAGTGAAGAGAAATATCAAGAATTCTGCAGACTGAGGAACAAAGTGAGAAAATTAACAAGAAAAATGAGGAAGACATTTGAAGAAAACTTTGCCAAACAGGCGAAACAAAATTCTAAATCCATCTGGAAATGCATTAAATCCAGGTGTAATACTACAGAGAGGGTATCAGACCTGTATACCAACCCAGATGACAAGAAGTCATCCTTGACGGTAAATGATACGGAAAAAGCAGATATTTTGCAGGTGTTTTTAGCTCCTCCATATCAACCCGCCGGCTGCAGCCTTTGAGGTATTGCTGTCGCACTTTAGGTTTCTCTGTGCGGTACAGGGCTTGGACCTTCAATATATGGTGGTACTCTTCATCGGTGACCTTGCCATCCTCGAGAGCTTTGCTGACAGACTCGTCGATAGTCCGTAGCATACTCTGTGCCAGTGTCACGTACCTAGCATGCTTCTCCAGCCTCCTTGTGATCTGCCGCTGCCCCACCCCCAAGCCTGTGGCCAAGACAGCGGCGGCTAGTCTCACGCCACCCAGCGGGATGGCGACGAGGGCACCCAACCCTGTAGCGAGAGTGGCCACAGCTGCCACACCTGCACTGGCTCCAATCACACCCGCAGCAGTGGTTGTACGCGCGAGGACGTTGTATGCAGTCTTATATCGCCTGCCCATTCTGCTGTACTTTTCTGCCTCATGGACGAGATTCTGCCTGATGGTATCTATCTGCTGGAGTCGCCAGCTGTGGATGGTACCACCCTCGTCAGGAGTCAGGGAGGGGTATTGCCTCCGCCACTCTGATTTTGCCATAGTATATCTAGAGGCTTAAACCGGCATCACCTGCAGAATCTGCTCATGAGTCAATGAAGGGTTCATTTTGGAGAGCCCAGCAAACCGTACCAGCTTGCGGGTGTTGAGACAGACGTCTCTTAGACAGTGGTCATCCAGCACTATGTCGGGTGCCAGTAGCTTTCTGAGACGTGACATCTGGAACTTCACCATATCACCAAGAGAGTAGGTCCGCCCCTGGAGGGCTTTCTTGATCTTACACCTCTGCGCCATCTCCTCTTCCCACTGTATGACCTCTGGCTCATCCTCGTCTGAGACGACACCTGGCTCATCCTCGTCTGTGAAGACATATGGCTCATCGTCGTATGTGAAGACATCTGGCTCATTGCCGTCTGTCAAGACTCCTGCATCCCGTTTACTCTTCTTCAGGAGGTCCTGCCAGTATTTGGAAGCTTCACTGTCCCTTTGCCTCCTTGCAATGCTCGCTTTCTGTTGATACCAGCTCTCCCGCTGTAGTCGCTCTCCTTCTTGTTGCAGTGTGAGCATCTGTTCGTTTTGTGCAGGGGTCATGAAGGGGCAACCCTCTTTCATCATCTCGGCAAAGGTTAGATATTCCTGGTATGATATCATGTTGTCATCAGGTCAAGGAGTAATAAGAGTGTAAACTCTAAATGGGCGTCCAATATCCCATCCATGCTGGCATATATGTTAATGGAGGGGCTGTCAAACAGGTGATTTACAGGTGTGAACAGGCTAGGACTGATAGCTTTCCATAGGTTGCTGTTGGCACCTGGGAGATACTCTATCACGTCCCAGCCAACTTCTACCAGTGAGCTGCTGTGTGCACTGCCCGGAGGTTGATGTAGCACATCGGCGTGTATGTATGCTGTGCCCTGCTGGGGAACCTCGAAGAGGACCCATTCTACATGGTACTGTACCACCCGTCGCCCCTCTAGAGAGGGCGAGATTACGTTCTCACCACCAGAGAGCTGCAGTCGGACAATCGGCATGGTTATATGTCTCGTTTAAACCCCTCCTATAGCGTGCTATGGAACCCATATTTGCTCACTCGACTGGTCTTGCTGACCTCACAGATGTGTACGCAGTTGATGCTGCCAAAGTAGGAGAGAGCGATGGCAAGCTCAAAGGCATTCTCCCTCCACCCCATTGGTGGTGATGGGGTGGAGCTGCTCACAAACCTCACGGATGTGACGAAGGCGCGCCTGGGTCGCAACATAGATGGCTACAAGATCGTGTTTCGGTACGATTTCCCGAAGAGGAAGTACATCCTCGAGCCGTTGATTGAGCTCTCGGATACAGAGATGGCAGACATCAACACCCTAAATAGCGACCTCAGCTTTCATCTGGTCAAACCTTCTTTGAGCGGTGCCCCGCCGATGGCCCATGATCGCCTGCTGTTGACTGTGGCAAAAAACCTGTAGTTCTTATTTGAGAAGAATGAAGTGTGGTACCGCGCTGGACATGGGGGGGGGGAACTGGTAAACATGGCTGCCCCCATATAGGCCTCCCACATTCATTGACATAGAGGTTACTCCCCTCTCCACTGTTGTGACAAAGGATGGGACAGTACGAAAGCTCTACATTCGGGGATCATCCTTCCTCACCTACTTAGGCGAAGGTGTCTCCCTGACGAGGGTGGGTCACCGGATTGGGGTTACAGGTGGAAATCTCCTGCTGTGTCGTCCATTCGATGGACCAGAAGAAGCTGTTAACCTCCACGAGGGCATCCTATGGGTAGATGGGGTGTTACATGTCTCCAAACTCAAGGGTGCTGTTAAACTGCTTCAGCGAGTCGGACTCACTAGCCCGCAAACGACTCATATAGTCCTAGAGCCACGTTTCTTAGCCGGTGGCAGAGTGAAACAGCTAGTCCCTGCCCCTGAGGGGATGAAGATCACTATCGATCCGGATGGAACAGGGCTCGATCTGGCACAGATATTTCTCGAGGGGTTCACTCTGTTCAGTTTAACTCTTCATATATAGCCATGATTCTCATTATGCTGCTCGTGGTGGCGTCTACAGCAGTGGCACAGGGCGCTGAGACTGCCATGATATTGGATGCTAAGTGGGCCCAATTCCGGGATGACCCCCAGTACAATCCTTGGGTCGACCCCTTGCGGAGAAATATTTATGACCACTTTCACCCACGTAAAGAGATCGAGTCTGTCTGCCACTTCTATGGTGTGGAGAGGGCAGGCCGTGGTTGCCTGCTGGAGACCCCTGCTCAGCACCAGATTCTCTGCATAACATGTGAACCTGCCAGAGTCTGTCGTGGTTCACATGCTAATCACTTTAGCCTCCTCCCAGGTGAGCATTGTCAAGGTAGATGGAAGCCCCTATGAGTGGTCCCATCATGCTGATGCGACTCTGGCAGAGACTACGTGTTTGTCTGAGCCTATACAGAATAGAGAGAGGCCCGCCACTGGCCGGTATCCTGAGGAGGTTCTCCCGGACAGTGGGGTCCGCATGGGAGTTTTATTTTCCATGTCAGCAGCTCCCATCTCGACCACGAACATCACATGTCTCAAATTCCTATGCCCCAGGGATTGAGAGGGCGGTGTGCGCCACAGATCGCCGAATGGCGGCCAGTTGAGGGAGGTGGTATCATTTTACTACCGACACTACTACTCATATCATTCAGTTACAGATCAAACCCAGCCATTATCATAGAAAATGACTGTTGAATAAATAGCAAAGACATACAATTCGAACAGCGTATAGTCAAATTAGTTTCAAAATATTCAACAGCATGTTGATTAAATAGTAAAGACGTGCAATTCGCTTACTTGACTGGCTATTCAATGTTCCTGGTGGAGCTAGATACGTCATTCATTACACATTTTGATTGTGATGTCTAACTACATCTGACCTAAATAATTATGACGTCATATACTGCAGAAACAGATCAGAAAAATCCATTATCATAGAAAATGTCCTATGTCTAATTGACGTCCAAGAGACCAATGTGATTTTTCTGGAATTATAGGATCGTTTATCCAACCAGTCATTCCAGTGGTAAACTTTCAAAACAAGTTCTCCGGCGAGTAGCTAATGCAAATGGCCATTCTCACGATCACCGCAAGAAGCCATTTGTGGTCAGTTTGATAGAGTGTTAAAGTGGACATATAAGAGACGCCGCGAGTGGGCGTGTGCTTGAGTACTTTCATCTGCAGAAGGAATGATAAACATTTGTATGCAGTCCTCCAGCAAAAGAAGAGTACTTATTTAGAGTGTTTATTTGGAGTTCCATTGGCTATTTATTAAAATAATTAAGCGGTCATCGCCGCGCAAACTCTATTACAATCGGACCAGAACAAATAAGACATCTCGCCATGAATCACGCACATGAAGATAATAATTATGAGATATCCAGCAATCTAAAAATAGAGCCGTGTCTTCGCGCCGAGAATTATTAGATCTCGTATCGATGGAGACTTCGCGAGACACATCCCCACAATCCCCTGCGCAAAATGGCCGTGCCTATAGGTAATTCTAGACAGCAATAAATAGAAGCGTGCCCGTGGAGCGGGCACGCAATAAGCCAACAAGAAATATCCTGCCGACTGGGTTTTTTTATACTTACAAGCTCGTAACCTTTATATCTAAACGGCGTAGTGGCTGTTCTTCGTTAGGACAACTTAAAACTTCCTTTTGGGAGTAATCATCGCATCGGTGCGAAAGGCCACTTCAAACTATTTTCTTAAATTAGCAAGCCCTAGACTCGCTGAGCTCTAAAGCCTTATTTTACAAGGTATTGATAAATTAACTGATTATGAAATGAAATGAAATGAAATGGTTTATTTACACCCCAGACCACGTTCCATGGTGTATGGGGGATATATACGTAGTAATTGTTGTTGTTGTTGTTGTTGTTGTTGTTGTTGTTGTTGTTGTTGTTGTTGTTGTTGTTGTTGTTGTTGTTATGCAACGACGACATACGAATAACTGGGTGGTCTTCAATTATGACGGGAATGCTCGCCCGGCCCCACTGGAACGTGATCGTTCCACCGGTCCTATAGGCCGGTCTCTGTATCCCCAACTCCACCCCCCATCCCAGCACACGCACGCACGCACGCACGCACGCACGCACGCACGCACGCACGCACGCACGCACGCACGCACGCACACACCCGTATCCCTGAATCCGTCTAACCAGCAACGTCGTCGTCGTCGTTGTCGTCGTCGTAGTAGTAGTAGTAGTAGTAGTAGTAGTAGTAGTAGTAGTAGTAGTAGTAGTAGTAGTAGTAGTAGTAGTATTAGTAGTAGTAGTAGTAGTAGTAGTAGTAGTAGTAGTAGTAGTAGTAGTAGTAGTAGTAGTAGTAGTAGTAGTAGTAGTAGTAGTAGTAGTAGTAGTAGTAGTAGTAGTAGTAGTAGTAGTAATAGTAGTAGTAGTAGTAGTAGTAGTAGTAGTAGTAGTAGTAGTAGTAGTAGTAGTAGTAGTAGTAGTAGTAGTAGTAGCAGTAGCAGCAGCAGCAGCAGCAGCAGTAGTAGTAGTAGCCACAGATGCAGCAGCAGCGGCAACAACCGCAGCAGCAGCAGCAGTTATCATATTGATAACGCGATTGAATGCATGAATAAAGAATGTATGGACATAGCAATATATATTTGCGTATCGGTGATACATTAAAATGTAATTAGATTCTTTACTCCTAACCACTTGCCCGGCAACCCACCCACCCGATCTCCACTGATGTTGATGTTGATGAATTTTCTCACAGATCCATCTCTCAATATTTTCATGCCTCTCTCAATATTCTTATTCATCGAATAATTTTAATTGCGATTCCGCAACTAGTATACATCTATATGTCTGTCTGTCTGTCTGACTGTCACGGTCCATCAAATTTGTGACATTTTGCAGACTGCCTATGTCGCATCTATAGCGCTCTCACATGTGAAAGCCGGTAACTTAATAAATAATCATTATATCCTTTTTTATTTAAATTTAAGGGGCCTATGGATGAATTTCCCGTCGTCCCCCACTAAAACACAACAAACAACAACAACAGTAGCCAGGGGTCGTGCTTGCAAGCCTACATATAAATAAACGTATTGCTATATTACGTCAATATTGCCATTATTGAACACACACATACACACCCCACCCCACGTCAATAAACAATTCCATTGTCGTAACATACGAATGACTGCACACCGAAACTGTCCTATTTTTAATGCTGACAACAAACGAGTATATAGCGGTTTCTAGTTACTATTAACTAGAGCTCGTTTCGATAGCAGGTCATTTCATTTATCTATCCTGTTGAACTTGACCTGTGCGCGCCATTACACTAGCTGATAGTACACAATCTTCCAATAAAGCTATTATTTAATGGCATGCCTGAACAGAGATGATATGTGCATGTGCCTGCGCACAACTCCTATTAGGCCTACTGTGAACACTCATTTCTCAGAATACCATTTACAAGATAACTATACAGGTAAACTGTTGACTGTTTTGAAACTAATCTATGACAACAACAGCCCCCAGTCAAATTACCTCACCTGGACCATAGGCATTTCAACTAGAATGGTCATTAACAATAATCAGAACTCTAATGAGTTGAACGGACTTGTAACAAGAAAACAGAGGCCATCTTTCTTTATGTAGCAACTTCTTTTGAACAACCTTTAATGCCCCTTAGTCATCAATATCATATCTCCCAAATTTCGGCCCAATCTGTTCAGTGGCTCTGGAGACGAAGTTGTTTTCATGAAAACCAGGCCATCCAAGATGATCGCCCAACCATTTGACAAATCAAGTTCCCTTGAACAAACCTGGTTCAGCTCGTGCCCTAAATGATATTTTATGAGTTTTGAATCAATCGCTCAAACAGTTTTGGCGAAGATTGTTAAAGACATTTTTTTTTTTAATCGACAAAATCCATGATGGCCGCCGGCCAAATTGGCCGATTGGCATCGTTTGAGCAAGCTTAAATCTCCATGCACTAAGGATGTTTACTGCCAAATATAATTGAAATTGGCCCAGAAGTTCGAGAGAGACATTTTTAATTTTCCATTGCTTTAGTATGGGAGCATTTTTGCGGGGAAATTATCCAAGACGGCCGCCAAACCGTTTATCCGACAGTTTCAGAAATGTCGAATTTGATCTCAGAATACCCAAAAACATATATAAAACCAATTTCGACCTCAAAATCCATCAAATAAAAAAATCCAATATCATATATGGCCACCAAACACCCTATAATTTGATTGGCCCACGGCAGCCATGGTTTTTACGGATCAACTTCCCTTGAACAAACTTTAATGACCCTTAGTCCCTACTCATATCTACCAAATTTTGGCCTGATCCCTTCAGCAGTTCTGGAGAAGAAGATGGCCGCCGAACCATTTGGTTAATCAAGTCCTCTTGAACAAACTTGGCTTACCTCTTCCCTAGATGATGTTTAATGAGTATTGAATCTATTCCCCAAGCGGTTTCGGAGAATAAGATTTTTAAAGATGTTTCCTAAAATTGGCCAAATATAATTGAAACTGGCCTAGTGGTTCTTGAGAAGAAGTCGTTTAAAGGAAAGGTTGCTGGATGACGGACGGACGGACGACAGAGGTCGCCATGGCATAAGCTCACTTGGCCTTTCAGGCCAGGTGAGCTAAAAACCATCCAACTCATACACTAAGTGAAGATGGACTTTTCTAGCTTCATGACAAAGGCTTTTATTATGCCAATATTATGTGTTTATGACGTCATCATTTGTTGTTGCTCAGCAACATTCTTATTTTATTTAACCCATACAGACAAGAAATAACAAATTGTGCCTGTATCATGTAAGGAATACTATCTTTAATATTTTGAAACTAATTTGACTGGGAGCTGTTGCTGCCTAGCAACAGGTTTCAGACAAATTAGTTTCAAAATATTCAAACGCTTTTCTGCATAGGATTTTCGAAACGAAACCACTGAAATTCTAATGGTTAAAGGGTAACAAACATGTGGCCCCAGCAATATATTATCAATCAACAAGCGTATAAATGTGGACACAGGTCATTTGCAACTGGTGTGTACGCGCGCGTGCGTGCGTGTGTGTCAATGTAGGCCTATGCTGGAATGGCACCAGTCTTCTATCATTTCTGATGAACGTAACACATAATTTATATATAGACACTTTTATTATGTAGAAATGGTTTTATATAGAAAGCATGCATTTATCATCCTTAATGAAATATTAATTAAGGCTATATGTGCGACCATTACAATGTAAATACACCTTTCTCTATGCGCAGTGTATACTTGCCATTTAGATACAATGAACTTAGGCCTACTAATAAGCAATTTGTAAACACGTTATTATATCTCATCAAATGCTCAATCACTACCATTCCTTATTAACCACGCCGTTATCGCAGTAAGGATATATGTAACATCAAGTTTAAAAATACCAATTTGATCGAATGTTTTGTCTCCACGATAAAACCGTAATATTGAATCAAACCTCTTTCTACATATAAGCAGACGGTATAGGTAATGAGCGCATGGTAGATCAAGTGTAGGGAGTACACAGTGGATCGCAGACTATAGTTTGGTCCGCACAGAGGGTAGGGTCGGACACAGTGGATCACAGACTATAGTTTGGTCTGTACAGATGGTAGGGGCAGATACAGTGGATCACAGACTATAGTTTGGTCTGTACAGAGGGTAGGGGTGGACACAACGGATCACAGACTATAGTTTGGTCTGCACAGAGGGTAGGGGCGGACACAGTGGATCACAGACTATAGTTTGGTCTGTACAGATGGTAGGGCTAGACACAGTGGATCACAGACTATAGTTTGGTCTGCACAGAGGGTAGTGGCGGACATAGTGGATCACAGACTATAGTTTGGTCTGTACAGAGGGTAGGGGCGGACACAGTGGATCGCAGACTATAGTTTGGTCTGGACATATGGTATGGGTGGACACAGTGGATCACAGACTATAGTTTGGTCTATACAGAGGGTAGGGGCAGACACAGTGGATGACAGACTATAATTTGGTCTGTACATAGGGTAGGGGTGGACACAGTGGATCACAGACTATAGTTTTGACTGCATAGAGGGTAGGGGTGGATACAGTGGATCACAGACTATAGTTTGGACTGCATAGAGGGTAGGGGAGGACACAGTGAATCACAGACCATAGTTTGGTCTGCACAGAGGGTAGGGGTGGACACAGTGGATCACAGACTATAGTTTGGTCTGTACAGAGGGTAGCGGTGGACACAGTGGATCACAGACTATACTTTGGTCTGTACAGAGGGTAGGGGTGGACACAGTGGGTCACAGCTATGGTTTGGTCTGTACAGAGTGTAGGGGTGGATCACAGACCATAGTTTGGTCTGTACAGAGGGTAGGGGTGGACACAGTGGATCGCAGACCATAGTTTGGTCTGTACAGAGGGTAGGGGTGGACACAGTGAATCACAGACTATAGTTTGGTATGTACAGAGGATAGGGGTAGACACAGTGGATCGCAGACTATTGTTTGGTCTGTACAGAGGGTAGGGGTGGATACAGCGGATCACAGACTATAGTTTGGTCTGTACAGATGGTAGGGGTAGACACAGTGGATCACAGACTATAGTTTGGTATGTACAGAGGGTAGGGGTGGATCACATACTATAGTTTGGTCTGTACAGAGGATAGGGGTGGACACAGTGGATCGCAGACTATAGTTTGGTCTGTACAGAGGGTGGCGGTGGACACAGTAGATCGCAGACTATAATTTGGTCAGTACAGAGGGTAGGGGTGGATCACAGCCCATAGTTTGGTCTGTACAGAGGGTAGGGGTGGATCACATACTATAGTTTGGTCTGTACAGAGGGTAGGCGTGAATCACAGACCAGTGTTTGGTCTGTACAGATGGTAGGGGTGGATCACAGACTATAGTTTGGTCTGTATAGATGGTAGGGGTGGATCACACACTATAGTTTGGTCTGTACAGAGGGTAGGGGTGGACACAGTGGATCACAGACTATGGTTTGGTCTGCACAGAAGGTAGCGGTGGACACAGTGGATCACAGACCATGGTTTGGTCTGCACAGAGGGTAGGGGTGGACACAGTGGATCGCAGACTATAGTTTGGTCTGTACATAGGGTAGGGGTGGACACAGTGGATCACATACTATGGTCTGGTCTGCACAGAGGCTAGGGGTGGATCACAGACTATACTTTGGTCTGTACAGAGGGTAGGGGTGGATCACAGACTATAGTTTGGTCTGTACAGAGGGTAGGGTGGACACAGTGGATCGCAGACTATAGTTTGGTCTCTACAGAGGGTAGGGGTGGATCACAGACTATAGTTTGGTCTGTAAAGAGGCTAGGGGTGGACACAGTGGATCGCAGACTATAGTTTGGTCTGTACAGAGGGTTGGGGTAGATCAGAGACTATTGTTTGGACTGTACAGATAGTAGGGGTAGATTACAGACTATAGTTTGGTCTGTACAGAGGGTAGGGGTGGACACAGTGGATCAGAGACCATGTACACAGTGGATCGCAGACTATAGTTTGGTCTGTACAGAGGGTAGGGGTGGACACAGTGGATCGCAGACTATAGTTTGGTCTATACAGAGGGTAGGGGTGGATCACAGACTATAGTTTGGTCTTTACAGAGGGTTGGGGTGGATTACAGACTATTGTTTGGTCTGTACAGATGGTAGGGGTGGATCACAGACTATAGTTTGGTATTTACAGATAGTAGGGGTGGATCACAGACTATAGTTTGGTCTGTACAGAGGGTAGGGTGGACACAGTGGATCACAGACCATGGTTTGGTCTGCACAGAGGGTAGGGGTGGACACAGTGGATCGCAGACTATAGTTTGGTCAGTACAGAGGGTAAGGTGGACACAGTGGGTCGCAGACTATAGTTTGGTCTGTACAGAGGGTAGGGGTAGATCACAGACTATAGTTTGGTCTGTACAGAGGGTAGGGGTGGATCACAGACTATAGTTTGGTCTGTACAGAGGGTAGGGGTGGACACAGTGGATCGCAGACTATAGTTTGGTATGTACAGAGGGTAGGGGTGGATCGCAGACCATAGTTTGGTCTGTACAGAGGGTAGGGGTAGATCGCAGACTATAGTTTGGTCTGTACAGAGGGTAGGGGTGGATCACAGACTATAGTTTGGTCTTTACAGAGGGTTGGGGTGGATTACAGACTATTGTTTGGTCTGTACAGATGGTAGGGGTGGATCACAGACTATAGTTTGGTATTTACAGATAGTAGGGGTGGATCACAGACTATAGTTTGGTCTGTACAGAGGGTAGGGTGGACACAGTGGATCACAGACCATGGTTTGGTCTGCACAGAGGGTAGGGGTGGACACAGTGGATCGCAGACTATAGTTTGGTCAGTACAGAGGGTAAGGTGGACACAGTGGGTCGCAGACTATAGTTTGGTCTGTACAGAGGGTAGGGGTAGATCACAGACTATAGTTTGGTCTGTACAGAGGGTAGGGGTGGATCACAGACTATAGTTTGGTCTGTACAGAGGGTAGGGGTGGACACAGTGGATCGCAGACTATAGTTTGGTATGTACAGAGGGTAGGGTGGACACAGTGGATCGCAGACTATAGTTTGGTCTGTACAGAGGGTAGGGGTGGATCGCAGACTATAGTTTGGTCTGTACAGAGGGTAGGGGTGGATCGCAGACTATAGTTTGGTCTGTACAGAGGGTAGGGGTGGATCGCAGACTATAGTTTGGTCTGTACAGAGGGTAGGGGTGGATCGCAGACTATAGTTTGGTCTGTACAGAGGGTAGGGGTGGATCGCAGACTATAGTTTGGTCTGTACAGAGGGTAGGGATGGATCGCAGACTATAGTTTGGTCTGTACAGAGGGTAGGGGTGGATCGCAGACTATAGTTTGGTCTGTACAGAGGGTAGGGGTGGATCGCAGACTATAGTTTGGTCTGTACAGAGATTAATTCCTTATTAACCCGTTATCACTCATATCAGCCAAAAACAGCTTCTGCAGCAACCTTGAGAAATGTCCATTTGGGATCAAGAGAAGTCTATATATTTTTTTTTTACTTTACTGTGTCTGCCTCTAAAAATGGCATCAATTTCAGCAATACAGACTTCTTTTCAGGAAATTGATTTCAATATTTGTTCCAAAGATCAAATATAGTATGTGTTTCACTATCAAAAGTAATTTTTTATACATGACATTTGTCAAATTCTAGGCCCACACCTATTGAAGGGCACAATGGATTAAGCTGATTTTAATCAAAATAAGTAATGTTTTTCATCATGACTGTTAAATGTAGCAACAAAGTATACCGTATAGCAATCATGGAATAAAGTATTCATACAATGACGTAGGGACAAAATATATGCGACAGTACTATATCACCGGTACAAAGGCAGAAAAAACAAAGGAACTTCTAAGAATATGCAATGGACCTAAGAATATGCAATGGACCTATCCTCAGAAATTTATGTACATTGCTTAAATTTGCTAAGAAACCCATCGCACAATAAAATAAATACAACCTGCGATATAAAAATACAATAGAATAAATATAACATAAAACTTGAATAAGATAATGAACGCAACTAATGGTCTAAATTTTAAAATAACTGAATGATTTGTATTTAAAACGTAATGTATTCACTACCGCCACCATTATTTAGTAAATATCTATCCTCATATGCCCTTGCGGGGCCTGAGTGTAATGAAGTGAACTTGAGCTTGAACATAGCTGAAAAAATTCGATGGGTTTCTGATCACCACTTCCCCTGTTAGTGATCCACTCTGTCCGATGGGGTTGAGCACTTTCATTTACAAAATCCATGCGATACAGTCTTTACTATCAGAGTTAATAAAAACTAACTCACCTATTTGGAGTATTTAAACGTAATAGTAGATGGTCAAATGAAACAGATCCTATCTACTGTGTATCACACAACACACACGTACGCACGCTCGAACGAACGAACGAACGAGTGCACGCACATCCCCCCCCCCACACACCCCCACCCCACTGCCTCTCTTCGTGAAGTGTCTGGCGAACATTTTGACATTAAGACAACAACATCAACAGCGGGGTTGATTAGTCCTAGATAGAGAGGATTCACACCAGCTTCTCTTTAAACATTTCATCCTCCCCACGTCTTTAGAGGACTAATAACATCACAAATCATTAGATTTGATAGGAATCCACCTTTCCAGAGTATCCATCTATCACCTGATGTTATATGACGTCATAATCAGCGTGTATGACGATGTCATAATCATTACGTCATAAATGATTCTATTTGGCCGTCTTTAACTTTTAATAGTCTGACACGTTGTACAAATTATATGTCGCTACTATTTAATAAACATGCTGTTGAATAATTTGAAACTAATTTGACTGGACGCAGTTGCTGCCATAGGCAGCAACAGCGCCCAGTTAAATTAGTTCCAAAATATTCAATAGCTTACCTGTATAGTTTGCGAGGTGTGGGTGGAGCTTAGCTAGAGATGGGCGGGGCATAGCTAAAAATGGAAAGGTCCATTCTAATAAGACAAAATGTATCAACTCTACCTGTTCTATCTTATAATTAACTGTCCAACCAACTAGTTCCTAGAATGGGCAGGAATTTAGATGTAAATTATACAGATTTTTCACGAACAAAAATAATGTTACTAACTTTCACACTAAAGAGAAGTTTCAAATTCAATCACATCTTGCTCGGGACACTCAAAATACAATATATCATGAAATTTGTGTAAAAACAATAATGAGAACAAATATAAGATTGATTCAGATAGCGTGCTTTTACACATATCTCAGATATACACCTGAATGAATGCACCAGCGTGGCTGAACGTTTCTCTGTTTTAAGGCATTTAATCAGGCGTGATTTGGAAATCTTACATATTACCAATTGAGCAAACCGCCGATTTTAGATAAGATGAAGAAACAGAAAATTGAGGACTTCTCAAAGAGACATTCTGGATGAAATTCTTGCGGACAAAATGGACTTCTGGTCTAAATACCGATTAGGGAATGGGCGATACCAAAGAGAGTATCCTGTTTGTTCTAAGATATAATAGGAAAAACGTCAAGGTCTCAAAAATCCTCAAAGAAGAAACAGAATATACGCGTTGGAAATTAAATTGCGGAAACCATTCAGGTTCCCACTTGTTATAGCTGATACACGTGTGAAAACAATTGTGGCAGTATAAACATAGGAAACAAGTCAATAGCATGAAGCTAAGTAGAGGTGGCGTAGACTAAGCCAACAATATTATACTGCTGCTGCTGCTGCCGCCGCTGTCATTCGTTGTCACTAACGCCGCCGCTACCGCTATCGTTACTACTACTACTACTACTACTACTACTACTACTACTACTACTACTACTACTACTACTACTACTACTACTACTACTACTACTACTACTACTACTACTACTACTACTACTACTACTACTACTACTACTACTACTACTGTTACTACCACTGTTATTACTACTACTACCACCACTACTACTACTACTACTACTACTACCACTACTACTACCACTACTACTACTACTACTACTACTACTACTACTACTACTGCTGCTGCTGCTGCTGCTGCTGCTGCTGCTGCTGCTGCTGCTGCTGCTGCTGCTGCTGCAACTGTTACTGCTACTGATACTGCCACCACCACCACCACCAGCAGCAGCAGCAGCAGCAGCAGCACCACCACCACCACCACCACCACCACCACTACCACCACCACTACTACCACCACCACCACCACCACCACCACCACCACCACCACCACGACGACGACGACGACGGTTCACTCAGTTTAATTTTACAACTATACATATCAATACATATCTGCAATCAATTGAGAAACAGCTAAACCTATTTCTAACTATCACCTACATTTGAGCCGCAGGATGATCGTTCGTTAGGTTCAATAAATATGACTTTGTGCCTAAACACCACCAGTCTTATAGAACCACCATTCTATTGATTGCTAAAGGTATTGTCTATACCATTCGCTCTCTATTAATAGACCCCCTCGCTTCAGTCACCAGCACCTAGACATGTATGACAACAAAAGATAATAATAATGGTGAGGCGCATTGTTTAAGTATGCGGTGACCCGATTCAGCTACTGCCCATTAGGATACCGAGTATGCTGGGTATTTAATGGATGGATCCCCAAATGTCAAACAACAATGCCCCGTCAAATTAGTTTCAAAATATTCAGCAGATCACCTACGTGAATATTTATTTGCTATTAAGTTTCTGGGGATTCAGAATTCAAACAGTAAAATCGGTTCAAGCATGCGTAGATCGTGGGCGGGAATAGCTAGAGATGGGCGGGCTTAGCTAGAAATGGGCGGGCATAGCTAGGAATCGATTCCAATGTTTATACGTTGAATGTATTTACAAAAGTCAAATTTATTAATGGTTCGTATCCGCATCTGGATAGGAGCACACGCCACTGCATCACTTGTATGGTGTAGTGGTGCGGATGGAAACACGGCCAATAAGCTGTAACGTGTTACGTGGATCCTGTTATCATTATTATGAGACTGCTATAGTGAATACAAACTTTAATGAGAGTATCAATACCCATGTCATATACGGGAGAGGTTTTCGCTGCTGGCAATGATAGACGGATATAACGCGTATATGAGTAGCGACCACTTGGCACACTTATAGGTGCAGAAGGTGACAATAATTGCCATAAGCATGACACCAGCAGTACAGTATTAATGTATGGCCCAGGGTATATCTCTCAATCTGTATCACTATCGGAAGACTCTTTACTATCTGGCACGAACTGGCCAATACTATACCCTGATTCTCGCAATGTACGCTCTAATTCCATCGGTATTGTTTGATCCTGCTGTAAAGCAAATGGCGTTTTTCTTACAGACGACTCTATTACGTTTTCCTCAATTGACCCCAAACCGGAGGTTTGAGAAGATCCACCTGAAAATGAACTTTTCACATCTGACAGATGAGCTAGGTGTTCTACTAATGGAATGCGTGGTTGGGTGATATCCTCAGAAATGTGCGAAGTATGAATACGTTCCGGATAAGAGATCGCTGTCTTCGCCAGCTCTGTAGGGGAGGCGGTGGTGTCTAAATGGCCCAAAGATGAGTTATTGGTGTCAGACATGATTGAACTTGAAGGTACGCTATCCGACAGTTCCGATTGGTGTAGTGATGTTATTATAGCCCCTTTATAAAAGTGGTTGTGTTCGGTAGCGTATTCAGGATCATAGCTTGCGTGTGCTTCGTGTGCAGAGGTATGGTAGAAATAGACTGGATTTTCAGAACTTGTACTAGGCCTAGGTATGTTGTTTTGAACAAGTGAACAATTATTTTCTTCTTTCTCCTTATCAGACTGTTCTTCAGTTGTCGTACACGTGATGCTAGCGAATTGTGGTGTTATGAGCTCTGGATCACTTAAATAGACAATTGAATTTGTTTTATGTGAGCATTCTTTCTTGCCGTTATTACAAAGCGTCTGCTTAGTAGAATCCGTTGTTTCCAGGGCTGGTGTGCAGTTTATTTCCCGAGGAGGTTTAGGCACATCTTGTGTGGTCACCTTCACATCTTTGTCATACAATTCTTCTGCATCTTCGTTTTGATTTTTATTAATTTTATTATCTCTTTTCGAGTTTGACGCTGAGCAGTCATTATCAGAAATAGGGAAATGAGGACGGAGACGACTAGGACGTTCAGAATGCGCATAAAGGGGAGGAGGATGGCTAGGCAGAGTGGGGGGAGGAAGTGAAGGATGAGGATGGGTGGGTGTAGAAGAGGAGGGATAAGCACGAGTACTGTGACGCAGAGTCTGATAAGGAATGGAAGGAGAAGCGTGATGAGGATGGCCAGGAGGAAGGGGAGGAGATTGAGATGGATGAGGAGGAGGACAAGGAGGACGAGGAGAATTTTCACGTTCATATACAAAATCAATTTGAGCATTATTTGGTTCATTGTCATGTACATCGAGATTACGTTGAGTTAAACTACTAGACCTTAGTGTCGTATGTATTCTTTGTGGAATTGGAGCGCCAATAGTGCTAATTTCTCCACGAGTGTGGCTGTGCCTCCGTCTCCGCCTGCGTATTATTATTATTATGGCAGATACTATTAGCAGTGCCAATAAACTGACCGCAACGACAGAACCTACAATTACCGCGATTACAACTGATTCACTTTTCTGCGTGGCAGTTTCACTAATCCATGTAGTAATCTCTTTTGCGTCAGGTATAGAAAACTGTGGTATTGGCACTGTAACATTACTGCATTCTCCTACAACAGGTACAGTGGAGTCTGTATAAAGCATTACCCACACGCATATACGATAGTCCATGACTTCAGCGATAATGTGTATTGTAGATGTTCTCTTGCTACCATGTATCAGCTCACTTCTGTTAAAATCCAGAACGTGAGCACTAGTAACTGTTACCCTAAACCCAGAAATAATATTCTTACCTACTCCTGGTCCATATACATTCCAACCTATATTTATGTCACTGGTTTTCAAGCCAGGTGTACTGTGCTGAAGTGTGATTCCAATAAAGGGATCTGTCTCACATTCATCTTGCATCATGGTAGAATTGAATATGCCAGCAGTAATCAGTTTATCAGCGTTATCTTCTGGTAGACAGTTTTCAGTTTGGAAACATGTGTACAGAGACCCTTTACTAGACAGTGGGCGCTCACAGCGAGCATTGCTCAGAACCATGAACTGAGTAATCGTGTGATCTGAACACTGACACTCTATCGGGTTGTCAGACAACAGCACAGACTCAATATGCATGCCTGAGAGTGAGAACAGAATGGCGTCTATGTGAACTATGCGGTTTCTTCTCAAATCTAGCCAGAGCAAGTTTGAAATTCTATCAAACGCCCCCCTTGTAATATGACGTACCTTATTATTACTGAAGTTTAAAAGTCTCAACTTGCTTTGGCTAATAAAGAATAAAATGGGAATCCTTTTTAGGTAATTGTTGGCAAGGTTAATGTTTTCTAGTGACATCATCCCACACATGCCTGCAGGAATCTCAGTTAGATTGTTAGTTGATAAATCTAGATCGTAAATGTTGAATCTATTGATGTCACTACAAAACGGGAAGCTTGATATTAAGTTGTGGCTGACATTGAAAGCCATACCTACTTGGAACGCCCTTGCTCTAACGCTGTTATTGTTATATTTATTGTTGTTTGCTTTATACATACTGAAGGACATGTTTGTTAGATTGAGACTATGCAATAAGTTTTTTGACATGTCCAAATCAAACATAATCCTGTCCACAATTTCCTCATAGTAGACTAATATTATTGGTATGTTTGTAAGTTTGTTTCCACGAAAATGGACCTTAAAGTTCACGTTACTGCGTTCCTCAGCTACCGTCGACATTTTGTTTTCTGCATGGTCCGGGTCCCGTGTTTGTACAGTGTATAGTCTGATTAGGGGCAGTGTCTCCAAATAATTACCTGACAAATCCAAAGATCTGAGCTTCTCAAACTTAAGACAACCATTCGGAATGTCTTCAATATCATTATTCGATAAATCCAGTTCTTTGATTAATAATGAATTGCACAATCTAGTTGGGAAAGTCACGAGCATATTATCTCCAAGATTGAGCCTCTCTAAATAAGGAGGGATTCCAGCAATGCGAGTAATCCGGTTATCTGACAGATCAATGTCTTGTACTTTGCGAAAATTATGATAATCCAGATTAATAGAACCACTCAATAAATTCCTAGCCAGATCTAGCGAGACTAACTCATGCACATCGCTGAAGCTAGAATGTGTGAATGTACTTATCCGATTTTGCCTGAGACTAATTTCTCTCAAAGACCGATGAAATACAGGAGGAAGCTCGCGAACTTTACAATTCTCGATGTAGACCGTATGCAGGCTTAACATGTGTTCGACAGCACATGATGGGAATGACGCAAGTTCACATCCAATGACATGAATTGTGAGCAATTCGGTTCCTGGTAGAGAATCACAGGGAAGATATTTGATGGCCGTATCACGAATGTAAAGATGCGAGAGATTCAGAGCAGCGAATGTCTCTGAGGTTAGGCTGTCACCTCCATGGATGAGAAGTATATCTATTGGATACATACTCATTAGTTTTGGAAGTTCTTTAACTTGATTGAAATCACATTCCATTAGGTCGATATTACTACCGTCACTGCTAAAGGTGCACAGGCAGTAGCTTTCCATTGGGCAGTTTGTGTTGGATGCAGACACAAAACAAATTAGCGAACACAAGACCATATAAACATTTCTGGTGCTCTTGCAAAATCCTCTGATGCTGAAGATACTACCCCTGCAAACATAAAGACCTTTGCAATTATATGATTAAACTACCAATTGAGCTATCTAAATTCAATCCCCTTTCCTAAGTGCCTGCCTGCCTGCTTGCCTTCCTGGCTACCTGCATGCATGCCCACCAGCCTGCCCATCATCCAGATCATCTGTCTAAGCACACGTCCATCCATACATCCGCATGGCCGTCCATCCGTCATTTCATCCATCCATACAACCATCCATCAATTCATCCATCCATCCATCCATCCATCCATTCACCCACCCACCCACCCACCCACCCACCCACCCACCCACCCACCCACCCACCCACCCATCCATATACCCACCCACCCACCCACCCATCCACCCATCCACCCATTTATCCACCCAACCATCCATCCATTAACACACCAACCCACTCACCCAGCCACACATCCAACCAGCCAGCTACTTGGTCTACCACTCCGTCTATTAGTCCCTCGACCTGTATTGCCGCCTGTCCATCCGTCATTTCATCCATCCATACAACCATCCATCAATCCATCCATCCATCCATCCATCCATCCATCCATTCACCCACCCACCCACCCACCCACCCACCCACCCATCCACCCATCCACCCATCTATCCACCCACCCATCCATCCATTAACACACCAACCCACTCACCCAGCCACACATCCAACCAGCCAGCTACTTGGTCTACCACTCCGTCTATTAGTCCCTCGACCTGTATTGCCGCCTGTCCATCCGACTATCTGTATATCTGATTGATCAATCGATCGGTCTTACACTGGTGATAAAACTGGACCCGGACACACTATTCATATGTACGGCTTTACGTGTGATGTGGGAGCAATTCACCTTTCCAGTTTATCCATCCATCACATGATGTCATAGTCAACTAAGTGACGTGTATGCTGACGTTATAATCGTGACGTCATGAATGATTCGGAATAGTCCGTCTTTAACGCTTAATAGTCCGACACGTTGTACGGGAATTGTGTCTTTACTATTTAATAAATATGCTGTTGAATATTTTGAAACTAATTTGACTGGGCGGTTTGGTGTCATAGGCAGCAATAGCACCCCGCCGAACTAGTTTCAAAATATTCAACAGCTTACCTGCATAATTTTCTGGAAATTGATACACAGGGAGTTCAGAGATCGATCGATTCCAACACGAGCGTGGCGTTGGTGGAGCTTAGATAGAGATGGGTGGGCAATAGCTAAAACTGGGAAGGTCCATACTAAGGCTGGGTCTGGAAGAAGTCCTCTCCGACGAGACGGTGGTTCGGGGGGGGGGGGGGGGGGCCTCCAGCGAGAAAGCGGTAACAATTAGACACTGAAATGCATTTCCTGCATCCAAAGAAGCTAACCATAAGTGTAAGACATAAGACAATATATGATGGCTGAATATTTTACTATAGGTTCCAATGGAAAAATTTTCATTTGACTATTCTCCAGAAAGTAGGTCAGATTGACCTAGTTTTATGGCGTTGGAAGGGGATGCGCCAAGATACATACCTGCCAAATCTAGGGTCAAATGCTCTAAATATGACAAACCAGTCCACCAAAGTATCATTTATCCCCATTGGTTACAACACTTCGAAGATTTTCAAGGACCGTAACTCTGGCATTTGTCATCCAATAAACTTCATTTTCACAAGGCTGATATTAAATGCCATTACAAATATCTTGACCACGTTTGGCTTCAATTGGTCAAGAAATAACGAAATAGCAGTGGAATTAAGTAAAATAGCAATATGACATAAGTTACGAGACGAAAGTACGGGCGCCGCCCTTATGCCGATAACCCCAAGTGAGTGAGCGCTTGACGCAAGTGAAACGATACCATACCGGGGATCCTTGTAATTCAATCTCTATTATGAGGACACGGCGTAAATCAATCTCCACTGTGAGGGCACAGTTGTGTTAGTTCATAATTCATGTCTGTGTCGCAGTAAGTTACATCTGGGTGCCAATAATATACATATATTATATTGATTTGAAAACGTCGTTGCCAGCTTGCTTTAAGATTGTGTCATAGTAATAAACAGCAAAATTTCAACGTTCCTTGCCCGATCAGATTATTAAACAAGCAAACTCGTGTCCTCTTACTTGCTGTAGCTATATTACTTCCCCTTTCTCTGGCCAATACAATAGGTAAGCGAGCACTCACTTTTAGTCAAATTAGCATCAAAATATCCAGCCTGGGTCTACCGTTGCATTGTAAATAAGATACTGGCATTTCACTGATTTCGGGTTGAAAAGTTTGACTTGAGTATTTACTATTGTTACAAAAACTTACCAAGAATGTCGATATCCCTCCATTGCTATCTGTGAGGTGTTTATAAGTAATGTAAGGATATATTTGTGGGAAGTCAGCAACAGATTTTCTGTATATTTTGGGGAAATCCCCGTAAGGGCGTTGACGCGTTTACCGATTATTTCAGATAATAGGTATATAGCAGTCTTCCATGGTTACAATTATTTATATATATATATTTATTTATTGAAACAAGACTGGATTTGTTATTAGAAATTCTCTAATCTGGTTGACAAGTGTGCTATCCATGGTGCTGAAAGTCGTTGATGTTTAGGGCAGCAACGGCTTCCAGTCTTTATGGTTTCAAATATTTTAGCGTAATTGCCACTTGTACAAATTTAAAGAGTGCATTTTGGCTGTTGTGAATTGAATAATTATCGATTAAATTTGCCTAAATTTTACGCTGAATTGTAGATCATAATAATAGAGCTAATCAGGTACAGTCAACGTTATGCCGTGTTCAAAGTTATTCAACTTTAAGCCATATTCTGAAGCCACTCTATTTGCGTTAAAGCAGGCCATTTTGCCGTTTCAATGATAATACGATGTTGCTAGTAATAATTTAGCAACATATGGCCATCATGTAATTGTGATCATTCAGCAACATGGGGTATTTGGCTGTGTGGTTAAATCTTCTACACTTGAATAATTCCTCGCGCGATCACGGTGGCAGATTCGGGGCCTAACGCTTTTATGCCCAATTCACAGCGAATTGAAATTTGGTCATCAAATCCGTGAAGTAAGCGGTAGTTTGTAAGAATTTGGTTGCTGAATTACGTTGCTGAAAGTGTATGCGCTTATGACATTTAAAGATCATTTTTCCCGTTTATAGATTTTTGAAATCATCTGGGCTGGTGATCTTGGATTTTGGGCATGAGCGGGTCTGTCTTTAAAATACGAGCCGGGTCTCGCGGTATTCTGCTTTACATAAGATGTACGCTAATTCACTATTCCAATCAAGACACCGTTTTTAGTTATTCTTCAATATGTCACGTTCCCGTGTTTCTTTTGATAGTCAATGTTTCAGAATATGGTTGCTTTTTCCCATAGCAACATTGTATAGAGGAAATTATGGCCATTTCGTTTGGGCGATGTGACAAATTATGCATTTTGTAAATGTTGCAATGTATTAGAATCTGCATTCCTGTCAATTTAGCGTTGTCAGATTTTCCACATACATAACCCTATTGGCATGTTACAGTCCGGTGCATTTGCACTCCGTACCAATGCATAATCTATTGTTATGTTAATGTATAAACGAGTGGGCCATCACAATGGTGATGTTTAAACCAGCAATCTTTTGATATGGTAATCTGGCAATCTACTCACCTATTGTTATGTTAAAAATGAGCACTTTTTGCCAAGGGTTTTCTAAATGGGTGTCTGGATTTTTGGTGCATGCAACACTTTTTGGGTATAAATTCCAGGTAAAAGTTGGACTCTGGGTCCGACCTTGAATTGCCCAAGCTGGTGTAGGTTGCTGAATTCAGCGTAGTCTCTTAGTTGTTGTGCTAGTCCGAATTTCTGTCAGTTTGCTTAACACTTAGGTTTCTAATACGCGAGTACGTTGTTCAGATAAAGTGTACATTGAGATAAAATGTAGCTGTGATTTGAGTAGTGTAGTATTCCGTGTTGAGCTTTGGGCTCCACGAGGGATCTTTAATTTTGCTGTTTAGCATGTAATGCTTCTTAATTCGAGTGCTCGCATACTATATCATTTTTGGTTTATGGTTAGAAACTGGCAGCAATGAGGACCGGCATTTCAACCGATTGACGACTTCATAAGCCACCGTGGCTTACTTCTAAAGAACAGGAGCTGATGTAAGTGTATAGTGTAAGTCTTAGGGCTTAGTTAATAATATTCACACTATCTAATTAACCACTTAATTAAATTCTAGTTCCTGTTTTTCTTAAAAACTAAGGACATGTCCTCCAGTAGTTGATATTATTGACTTTTGGATTTCTGAAACTACCCATTTGAGTCTGTAGCCATTTATATACCCGATTCCCCAAATTGTCTGTACAGGTGACCATGATATTAGGTAAATCCAGTGCACTCCATGTTTGAGATCTCATAGTGGTAATAGTTGCTATTTCATATCACATATCATTCCTCTTGGCTACCTCTAGCAATCACTGTCGATACTTGTACAATTTCTGATTTACTGTCTTGACAAAGTGTAAAACTTGTTTCAAAGCCAGAAAATTATGAAATTGTAAACATAGCTTCGCCAGAACCAAATAAAACTTCTAGTTCTTTTTACAGACGAGAGTAAATTTTCATTAAAATTGGTATCTGCCAATTTCTATTTCATATAAGTCGACATTTGACCAGTTATCATTTAATTGAATATTTGTAACCTTAATTCAGTATAAATGATCAGTTAACATTCAGTTCACTTAGCAGTTAATAACTTGGGAACCTATTGACATTACAACTCTTTCATGGCTTATATCATTTAATTGTATCGTTGTAACCTTAATTCAGTATAAATGATCAGTTAACATTCAGTTCCCTTAGCAGTTAATAACTTGGGAACCTATTGACATTACAACTGTTTCACGGCTTATATCATTTAATTGAATCATTGTAAGTTTAATTAGACACAAATGATTGGATAATTGTCTTAGCAGTTATAATACTTGGGAACTATTCATACTTACAACTGTTTACCAACATAATGGCATCCATTTAATTTTAAGTTATTAAGTTCTGAAATAGGGCTTTTGTCAAACGCATTTCTTCCGTAGCAACAGAGCATACATTATAGCAGTTATTGAATTTCATTCACACTTACATTAGGAGTTAATCTTATGACCTGTCCTTAAGCCGTAGGTGTTAAACACTGAGATATGCTAGGGTCCGGTCTTTATTAATTGCATTTCTACCTTGTCAGTGAATAATCCAAACTTGTATTTAATTATTCTTTGTGAAAGGAAATTATTACGCCCCCACTAATGTGAATTGACACTTCACTTTAGTTTTAATTTCCTGAAGCAATTTATGGCCTGTTCTTAATATTAGTGTGTTACTATCGCTGATCGTACCTTAAGTTCAGATCATTAACGAGTTAGCAACTCGTTAAATAGTAGTTTTTCTACACTGTTTGGATTCCTAGGATCCATAATACAACTGTGGTAATCCAAGGTAAAATCACTTAATGATTAATTATCTGGCGTTAAGATAGAATCTTGTATTCCATACAGTCTAGAATTGGCATTTGTTAATAGGTAAGTTATCACACATAGGCATTCTAAAATAGACATTGTAGAGTAGATCCAAAATGGCGGAATATTCGCTAACGAACACTGTCCCCAGTACATTAGAGCACCTAAGTGATGATGCATTTGTGCATCCTAGTACACACACCCCATTAGGAATTGAGATGCGACCTCAACACAGCATCTCAGAATCACATGTGACATTTCAAGATGGAGTCACTATATATGCTAAGGATCACTTTGAAGATGGGTATGACACTGATTACAGCAATGCCGGCTGGAGTACTAATGAGGAAGATGCAAATTCAAATATTAGTTCTTTGGAAGGTTTCCAGGATAGTCACACTAGTGGAGCTATTTTTCCTTCCAGTGATTTTTCTGTTCCAGCAAGTGATCTTTCTGTTCCTTGTGGAAATATGTCTACCCCTTTGGTTGACACTCTTTCTCAGGTTGCTTCAGGACAGCAGCCGGCCCTCTCTTTTATGGACACTGCGGTGCCGAACCACTGTGAGTCTTCTGGTTATCCAGAGCCTTGCGGTGGTTCCTCTCCCCAGTCTCCTGTAGTGAGCGTGAGTGAGTTATACAAGATGAGGGAACGTGTGGATGAGTTAATTAACCAACTATGTGATAGTCACTCGGAAAATACGGTTCTCCTTCGATCAATACTCACCATTCTATTACTTCTGATACAGCTAGCCCTGATAGCTGGGCCCTAGGACTATACTTAGTAAGCTTTACAGACTCCTGGAACCGGGTACTCGGCTCCCAACTGCCGAGTACCCGTTTGCCATGAAGCTCATTCTTGTTTGCATAGCAACAAGAGACACATGCTTTTTTGCAGTTGGAAGTCTTGAGATTATACTAAGTCTTTTTTCTGTGTAGATTGTGATAGCTTTGTGCACTCTCTAAAGGATATTTGGATTACCATGGATGCTGCCGATGATAACCAGGTTGTATATTTCCATGTTATTCCATAGTTAAAAGAATTAGGTCTTCAAAATTTCGTCTGTGTCGCATGTTCCAATTTCTAACCCCAAAGAATCTGGGACGTGTGTTAACAACGAAATATGCCAGATGATCGCCTTCCTTTAACCCTAACAGGCGATTGGCAGATATGAAATAAGGTGTTGGCTTGACGGTGTTTTAAACACGAAAATCGGCTGACGTCGTTCTCCATAAGATCCGAGTGGGTGACGTCACACCGTGTTACTCGGATGTTTATGTGAAGAAAATGTTTCATTAATTCGCGCATCTGATTCTGGGTGCTGCGTACTTTTTGGTACCAGAAAAACTTTAGAATTTTCAAGTTTTGCGTGTTATCACGATCTGTTTGCAATGATCAGTGGTTTCAAAATTCTTGATTTAAGATGTGTGGTCTGCGGTTTTACCGTGTTCTACAGCAGTTTGTTTACATTTTGTTGTTTCTTCACATCGTTTTGGCCTTCGTTAGGAGTATAATTTATATTTATTAGTAAATATACCCCGAAAGCTATGCAATATGATTCCTGGTTCCGTTATACATCCTTGAGAATCAGTGTATGGGTGTATTATTGCCCGCTTCGTTCTTGTCGTCATAATCAATGCGATCTTTGCTGTAACGTTGCGGGGTGGCGTGCGGGAGGGTTTACAGTTAATTTATGGTCAAAACAATTTGAAAATTAATTATCTTCCTTCAGTTTCTGTTTCGTTCCGCTTGCTTATTGTAGTTTTGTGCTTATTTATAAGCCAAGCCAGCCCCGCCATCATGTGACGAGTGCCACAAATTCGTTCGGGTTCTGTTCAAGGACCATGTCTGTTTCCGCTGTACTAAGTGTAATCTTGACAGTAGGTGTAACGTTTGCGCAATGTGGTCGGTCGATATGATGCTGAAGTTCCTTGCCCAGAAGGACTTGGCATGGTCTGACGGGGGTCCAACGGTCCGAAAGTAAATTGTGGAGCGTCCGTTCTGGCCCTTGGGGGCATTCCACATCTGCAACCGGAGGTGGCGGAGATGGCACCGCGGCGTGGTTTGGTCCTGCTATGCAAGGCTTTTTGCATAGCGTTCTGCCCACCGCTGGTATCGTCCCTGCTGCCAAAAGTTGTAGGGCAGTCTCTCCCCATGTTTGATTCGGACCTGTCCTTGACGGGTTCTGTCTCTCTGCGGCCACTTCTGGGTGGTCCAGTAGCGGTGGCCGGTCCGTCAGGCATGGGAACCGTCCACCAGGATGGCTCCACGGTTTCCTCGTCTAGTGACGACTCTTCGGGGTCTGAAGATGAGGAGGCCGAGGAGGAGAGGTTGCTGCGGGCCATGAACATGTCAATGGGTGACGTGTTCACGGGAGTGTCCTCCTCGGAGATGGATTGGTCTGAGGCTCTGGCTTGGCTAGCCAGGGTAGACCCATCTGTGGACTCGACCACGGCCGAGGAGGATGCACCCCATCCATCGGTGGCATCGATTAGGACGGGGATCTTGCCCGCATCCCAGATCCAGTCTATTGGACTGGATCCAAGGTTTGAGTTACTTGATGCTATTTATAGCAAACAACTCATGACCAAGAGCCAGCTTCCAGCGGCCTCCAGGGAGGTGCGTGCGAGGTGTCATATTCCACAGGGGGAATATGACGGGTATGGTGTTGTTCCTTCAGTCACCGAGGATGACCGATGGGTACTGGGTGTCCAGAGTGCTGGAGCAGGCGGCCCCGCCCCGGCACTGGTGGACAAAGCTCAGGTACACCATGATGAACTCCTATCACTATGTGATGAGGGTGTGAGGGCAGCAATGAGTGCTGTCAACCATTATTATCGTCTTCTTCAGTCGGTGTGGACTGAAGCGGGGGCAGGCCACCCTTTGCCACGTGTGGTGCTTTCGTGCGTTAATGACGGCCTGGTGCTGTCTATGGACGCATTGGCAAGGGTGCAGGCGCGTGTGACCAAGTCCAGGAGGCAGATGGTTCTTGACCATACTGCCATCAGGGAGCATCTTCTTGGGACGCCCCTGACAGGCCCTAGCATCTTTGGTGGTCAGGCGCGGGCCATCTTAGAGGATACGGCCAGCATTGCACAGAATCGGTTGGCGGTTAATCTGCAGCTAGAGCTGGGGGGTGGGGGGGCGGATCGCGAGCCATACACCCCCATTAGGCATCGAGGTGTCTATAGTGGGTGGAAAGCTCATGCGTTTCATCGTGGCTTGGCGAGGTGTGATGTCAGACAGTCTGGTCGCGGGATGGTTATCCCAGGGGTACATGCCCGAGTGGTGGGACTTTCCACCACAGAATCTGTCTTTGGCACCTGTCTGGACACCCGTTCCCAGGGAACCAGACAAGTTAGAAACCATTCAAAATGAAGTGTCGGGTTTGCTTCTGAAGGGAGCAATAAAACCAGCAAAGTGGAACACTCCAGGCTTCTATTCAAATATGTTCCTTGTCCCCAAGAGCACAGGGGGATGGAGACCCGTACTCAGTCTCAGGACATTAAATTGGTTTATCCATACGCTTCGGTTTCAGATGGAAACTCCGAGGTCGGTAATGGCTGGATTGAGGAAGGGAATGTGGTGTGTATCGATCAATCTGAAAGATGCATATTTCCACATTCCAATGAACAGGAGTTGTCACAGGTTTCTGAGATTTGCATTTCAGAATCAAGTATGGGAGTTTATAGTCCTCCCATTCGACCTGTCGACAGCTCCAAGGGTTTTCACAAGAGTGGTCCTTGCAGTGACAGCGTTTCTCAGAAAAGATACCGTGGCGCTTCACACCTACATAGACGATTGGCTGATCAAAGCAGACACATCAGCCAGGTTAAAGGTGGATACTGCTCTGACTCTGAAGTTGCTTTCAGATCTAGGCTGGCTAGTCAACGAGGAGAAATCCGAGTTGACACCCACTCGACATTTCGTTTATTTAGGGATGCGATTCGATCTCGAGGAGGGCAGGGTTTACCCATCAGAGCCCAGAGTGGTGTCTCTGTTAGCCATCCTCAACAGTTATCGATTGGGAAACCACATTCAGGCGAGGCGCTTTCTTCAGATGCTGGGCATGATGGTCTCCATGGAGCAGGTAATCCCGTACGCTGCTCTGATACGAAGACCTATCCAGTTGTATCTGATGTCTCGGTGGAAACAGAACAGAACCCCTGTCAAAACTGGTGTCAGTTTTGCAGCCAATAATGTCGCATCCTGTATGGTGGAAAAAGCGTCAGAATCTCCTAGTAGGAGTTTCGCTGCACCTACACCCCCCCCCAGCTGTCCGTGTACACGGATGCATCGCTGGAGGGATGGGGGCCTGCCTGGAAGAACACCAGGTCTCGGGCACATGGACTCTCCAAGAGAGCCAGCTGCATATCAATCTAGTGGAAATGATGGCAGTGGAACTGGCATTGGAAAAATTTCTTCCAAAAGTCAGGGGCAAGGCGATATTGATATGGTCGGACAACTCGACAGTAGTATCATACATAAATCGCCAAGGCTGGACCAAGTCACCCACACTATGTATCAAAGTGTGGCACTTGATTCAATGGTGCAGGAATTACACGGTTGTTTTGAAAGCAGCTCATATTCCTGGGCGATTGAACATTCTGGCGGATGCTTTGTCTCGCAGACAGAGAATTCTGCCAACAGAATGGTCTCTCAACCCTCCAGTTCTTCACAGGATCTTTGAGCATTGGGGCAAACCCAACGTGGACTTGTTCGCCACAAGGGAAAATGCTCAAATCATGACTTATGTCTCGCCGATTCCAGATCCAAATGCCGTCGATACAGACGCTCTGGCGATAAGCTGGAGAGGGATGCACGCTTACGCGTACCCACCCACCATTCTTCTGCTGAAGATATTGGTGAAGATCAGGGAGGAACCGTGCCTGGTCCTGCTAATAGCGCCATTTTGGGCCAGCAGGGCGTGGGTCACGCATCTTCTAGATCTGCTGGTTGAAAATCCAGTACAGTTACCCGAGATTCCGAACATAATCTCCCAGGCCAAGGGATGCTTCCTACAGGAACGTCCCGAAATGTTCAAATTGACTGCGTGGATGTTATCAAACAACGTTCCACGTCGGAAGGCTTTTCTCGACAAGTTGCAGATTTCATCGCAGCTGCGAGAAAGAGGTCAACCTTCAAGTCATATAACAACAAGGTTAACAGATTTGCAGACTGGTGTGAAGGAAAGGGTATTGATACCTTTCAATCCACTATTCAGCAAATGGCAGACTTTCTCTGTGAGCTGTTCTTTTCAGGACTAGCTCCTGTCACTATTGCTGGATACAAGTCAGCTTTGGCATCAGTTATCCCTTGTCTAGCCAACAGGGATAGTCCAGAAGTGGCCCAGTTGAATGTGATGGTGAAGGGAATGAGCAATCGCCGTCTGAGACAACCGGTAGTCATTCCAGCCTGGAGTCTATCTTTAGTGCTTAATGTACTGGCCAAGTACCCTTTCAAACCGTTGCGTTCGCCTAGTCTAAAGCATTTGACTCTAAAGGCGGTCTTTCTATTGGCAGCTTCCTCAGCTAGAAGGCGCAGTGAGATCAATGCACTTTCAGCAGAGAGGGACCGATTTATTGTCTCCGGAGAGGGTCTGCGTCTACTGCCAAGAGCAGAGTTTATGTCAAAGAATCAATCTTTGCGATATCCCGGCAAACCGATCATTATACCGAAACTAACTAGGTTTGATCGTGATGCCAATGTCTGGTACCCAGTCCGTGCTTTGACTAAGTACAAAAAACGGACAGACTCATTACGGTCGAATGATAGTCATCTGTGGATCTGCCATAAGAAGCCATATGAGTTCGCTCCCTTTTCTTAGGATAAAAAAGGGGAGGGGGGGGGGCAGTGATGCGAATGTGATTCTGTTCCGTTAACTTGATGGTCCTTTTAGGTCTCCTTTAATCAAGTTAAGTCTAGCTCTTTCTCCAAGGGGCAAAAGTAGCAATTGATGGCTTGCCCCTTCCCACCAGGTTACTGACTAAATCTGGTGTATATTAGAAATAATAGAATGGTGAGTATTGATAGAAGGAGAATGAAGGAAATTCCAATTTCCCTTTCTCCGAGATGTAACAATACTCACCATTTTATTACCGACCCAGCCTCCCAGACCCACGGAGGCAAGCCATGGGTATCTCTTGTTTGGTGGCTATGCAAACAATATGAGCTTCATGGCAAATGGGTACTCGGCAGTTGGGAGCCGAGTACCCGGTTCCAGGAGTCGGTAAAGCTTACTAAGTCTATAGTCCTAGGGCCCAGCTATCAGGGCTAGCTGTATCAGAAGTAATAGAATGGTGAGTATTGTTAGATCTTGGAGAAAGGGAAATTGAAATTTCCTTCATTCCGAAGCCAAATCCGGGCTTGAATACAAATTTCCGTTTTCATTTACAGGATCGCCCTGTACCGCGCCTTCAAACAGCTTTTACGCGAGAGAAGCCGTCTTTGAATCTGCATTCAGAGAATGTAGAACCAAAGAATGCTTCTCATATAACGGCTATATGACCACCACCCGGTTTCTTTTTTTTTTGCTACAGATGACATAATTAGTCTCCCCCAAATGCCGCAATGACTAAAAGCAGACCCCAAAGGTCTAAGAACAGTTGAGATCATTGCTATATATACCAATGAAGATGTGTTATTGTGACTTTACACATTTACGGGTCATATGAAATAAACCCACAATTTCAATATACAGAGCTTGATTTATGAGTCATATAAAATAACCCAGAAATTGTGATATAAACCCCGTAAACCGATATTTGGATATATACTTTATATGCCTCGTACACGGGTATGAATACCTCGCCTCGTATACAGGTTTAAACAAAATGTCCCGTATACCCTATGAAGTGTATATATATATATATATATATATATATATATATATATATATATATATATATATCTATATCTATCTATCTATCTATCTATCTATCTATCTATCTATATATATATATATATCTATATCTATATCTATATCTATATCTATCTATCTATCTATCTATATATATATATATATATATATATATATATATATATATATATATATATATATATATATATATATATATATATATATATATATATATACACCTGTGCAAAGGTTAAGCACCACCCTATTTGTACGCACATGCGAGGGTATATTCATGTGCTATGAAGAAAGCAATAGCATAAACATTTGTGTACCCATCCATCTTAGTGCAAGAGGTAATAATGCAACTAGAGGAATGCTGATTATGATGGTGGGGAAACACTGTATGTTTTTGTTTGAACTTGAAAACGAGCCCTGAATATGGTTACGTTGACACAACTGACAACTATTGCCCTACACGTGGCTAGATTGTCATTAATGGTGTCTGAAAACGAAGTTTAACATCTGTGCACGAGTTTGAGACTGTCATTATTAATACCGGGTATATCCACCTTGTGCCTTGATGACGGCCTGGACACGACGTCTCATGCTGGTCACCAACAGACTGATACGCCATTGTGGTATTCATTGCCATTCAAGATGGAGTGCGTCTGTAAATTCCTGTAGGTTCTGCACAGGAGGATCCCTCCTTCTCACCATGTTTCCCAGAATGTCCCAGATATGCTCAATAGGGTTCATGTCAGGGCTCCTTGCTGGCCATGGTAAGGTTTCGATGCCATTCTGGCGGAGGTATTCATGCACAGCTCTAGCACGATGTGGTCGGGCGTTGTCATCCATGAATATAGGGTGGGTTCCAGGTGCATGATTTACAAAATGAGGGACCACAACTCTATCCAGTATGGAATCTTGATATCTTTGTCCATTTAGTGTTCCAGGTACAGTCAACAGATCCAGCTTACAATCAAATGAGATGCACCCCCATATCATAACGGAACCTCCACCAAATGGAACTTCTTCCATGATGTTACGTTGGTCGTACGCCGTGCGTCTGGACCTCCATACACGAGTTCGACCATCTGTGGCATGAAGCAGGAACCGACTTTCATCGGACCAGTGTACCCGTCTCCAGGATCTCATGTTCCAGTGTCTTCTTTCGTTGCACCACCTCAGACGCTCCTCTTTGTGGTGTGCAGTGAGGAGAGGACGTCTGACAGGTCTCCTAGCTTTCATGCCAGCAGCATACAGTCTCGTTTTGACGGTAGACATTGACACTCTATTGCGCGTTTCCCATTGCTGGCTGAGCACTCTGCTGTTGGTGAATGGAGATCTCCTAACAAGGCATACTAGGGCTCGATCATCACGGGCAGTAGTCTTCTTTGGTCTTCCAGATCTAGGCCTGTCCTTCACCTCGTTAGTTTGCCCATGTTTTGCAATCAAACGACTGATTACAGTATGGTTAATGTTCAGCTGTCTGCCAATCTCTCTGCATGACATACCAGTGGTATGCATGCCTATGATTTGCCATTTCACACGATCACTTAACCTTCGTCTTGCCATAGCGGTTCACAATCAAGAGCTAATTCTCTCTGTACAAATAAACCACGGTCATGAACACAAAATTCCTAATCTTGTCGCCTAAATCTGTATGTAATGTTCTACACCTCAAACTGGACTTTTACATAACTGAACACGTGTGCTGTTTCCCACCACGCACGGACATCAAGCGGCGTGAAGTCATGCATGCATGTGCATTTCGTACTTGGAATTATGTCAGCTAACGCGAGGACAAAAAGTATGGCAGCCTAGTTGTACCATCATGTTTCTACGTTCTATTGTTTTTGCTGGTGCTTAACTTTTGCACAGGTGTATATATATATATATATATATATATATATATATATATATATATATATATATATATATATATGAGCAAAAAAGGTTTAGCAACAGTGAAGTTTCGTTTGTTGTATTAAAACTATGCGTCCATTTATAACCAAATTTGCAGGCATGTTTCGTCAATGTAATGTCTCGCTGATCATAAAAAATCCAAATCATTTCTTGCATTTCTCGGCCGCACGCTTACTGCATGTGAATATGAATTTTTCATGCACTGGCCCACATTGGCGGGTAGCGAAGGCAAACATTCACCATATTGCAAAAGCAGATAACGAACGTTAACAGAAAACGCTTAAAAGTTTACCCTACCGAACATGGGCCGCCGCCCAGTGCTACCCGAAAATCAGCGCCATGAAGGAATGGAAAAACTCGCTGCTGGGCAGAGCGTTCGCGCTGCTGCTCGACATTTTAATGTTCACGCCTCAACCATTTCCCGTCTCCGCCAACGTGAGCAGGAAACTGGACATGTTAATGACCGACCACGATCTGGCAGACCGAGAGCAACAACACCACGAGAAGACCGCTACTTAGTGACGTCATCACGACGTCACAGGTTTGAGACTGCGCCGCGCCTGTCCCGTAATTTGCACACCGCTACCGGCACTACAGTGCATGCGCAAACTGTGCGAAACAGACTCCATTATGCTGGACTGCATGCCCGTCGTCCACTTGTTGCTGTTCCGCTTACAGAGCGTCACATCGAGAATCGGTTTCCATGGGCAAGAGCTCATCAGCGATGGCGTGCTCAACAATGGAGCCACGTTTTGTTCAGTGATGAGTCGAGGTTTTGTGTGGATGTGGCGGATGGTAGGCAACGGGTTTGGCGACGTTTAGGAGAACGGTATGATGCAGCCAACATTATTCAGCACGACAGATTCGGTGGCGGCAGTGTCATGGTGTGGGCTGGAATCCATGAAAATGGCAAAACAGATCTTATTATGATCCACGGAAATTTGACGGCTCAACGTTACTGTGAAGAAGTTGTCGCCCCTGTTGTCATCCCTTTTATGCAGCATCATGCAGACTTTATGTTCCAGCAAGACAACGCCCGTCCTCATTCAGCTAGGGTCACCAGTGTTTTTCTCGAGGCTAACAACGTTCCTGTGTTGGACTGGCCAGCGCGATCACCGGACCCGTCTCCTATCTAACACGTGTGGGACATTCTTGGCCGTATAGTGCGTGAGAACCATCCACATCTTCGCAACGTGCGGGAGCTGGAAGCTGCACTGCTCCAGGAAAGGGATGCGATTCCTCTTCGTGACATCATGTGCTTAATTCGAAGCATGAGAAAGCGATGCACGCGGTGGTTAATGCGCGCGGAGGTCACAACCGGTATTGACAGCTCAGTGTCATTATTTAAATTGGACCCTTCCGTTGAATGATGCCGTGTTAAAGGCGCAATGCTAGCATTACAGTAACAAGAGACTGTTGTTAAAATTGGCATATTAAATAGTATATTTGAATCAATTTATTGTTTTTGTTAAATAACATTTATACAGTAATATTCTCAGTGTTGCTAAACTTTTTTGGTCCAGTATATGTGTGTATATATATGTGTGTATATATATGTGTGTATATATATATGTGTGTATATATATGTGTGTATATATATATATATATCTCTTGGCCAAACTTGTGTTGTCGGTTACCCATGAGGGCCCGAAAACATTAGACTTTAGTTCAAAGGTCAGTCATGATCATCAAAACCGTGTATATTGCGGATCTTGCCCACTCTTGTAGCGACAGGTCAAGGTGTCGGAAACAATGAAACAGATGAGACTTATATTCTTTGGAATGCTTGTTTTTTCATGTTTCCCTGGTTTCCTCCTTTTTAGCTTACAGGGTAAGATTCTTGCTAGCAGCTATTGATTATAATGAGCACCTAAACAGACAGCCATTGTTAACTGCAAGTGGAGATGTAAGGTGAGTTTATTCTCCATATGTATTAGTTCCCTTGAACAAACTTTGCTCAGCTACACACTTAGATGATATTTCATGAGTTTTGAATCGATCCCCCAAGCGGTTTCGGAGATTTTTAGACATTTCTCAAAATCGGCAGATTTGGCCGGCGGCAATCTTGGACTTTGGCCGGTCGGCTTCGTTTGAACAAACTTGGATCCCTATGCCCAAAGATGCCTCCTGCCAAATATAATTGAAATCGGCCCAGTAGTTCTCAATAAGACATTTTAATTTTCCCATTGCTTTAGTATTGGGGATTTTGGCTGGAAAATGATCCAAGATGGCCACGAAACCGTTGGCACGACAGTTTCAAAAATGGCAAATTTTAGATCTTTATCCCTTAAGCGGTTCTGGAGAAGTCGTTTTCGGGAAAATTAGGTCATCCAACATGGCCGCCAAACTATTTGGCCAAGCAAGTTCTCTGGAACAAACTTGATTCAGCTCCTGACCTAGATGATATTTCATGAGTTTTAAATCGATCCTCCAGGCAGTTTCGGAAATTTTTAGTGTATCTAAAAATCGACCATTTTGGCCGCCGATCTTGCCAAATATAATTGAAATCGGCCCAGTGGTTCTTGAGAAGTCGTTTAATGAAAAAGTTGACGGACGACGGACGGTCGCCACGGCATAAGCTCACTTAGCCATTCTGGCCAGGTGAGATCATAACAATAAGAAAGATCCTGACGTAAAACGACAATCTTCGATAGATCGCAGATTAATTACACTTGAATTTTTATTATCTCAGTTTTAATGATTAAGCCCTCGAATTTGTTCACAAAAAGTTTAATTTCCTGATAGAAAATGCCTACATATATTTGTGGACAAAGAGAATCGAGCCAGTCATTCCAGTGGTAAATTTTCAAAAAACACACTTTTCTTGCCAATTTTGGTCCGCAAATGGACATTTATCAAGACCACTAAAGAAGGATTTTTTGGCTGATTTCGGATTTCGACTTTTTTGTGCCAAATTTCGGTTTTATCCCTTCAGCGGATCCGGAGAAGTTGTTTTCGGGAAAACTAGGTCATCCAACATAGCCGCCAAACTATTTGGCCAATCATGTTCTCTTGAACAAACTTGGTTCAGCTCCTGCCCTAGATGCTATTTCATGAGTTTTGAATCGATCCCTCATGTGGTTTCGGAGATTTTTTTTAATCTTTCTAAAAATCTGCCCTTTTGGCTGCCGGCTATCTTTGATTTTGGCTGATCGGCTTTGTTTGAACGAGCTTGAATCAATGTGCCATAGGGATGCTTCCTGCCAAATATAATTGAAATCGGCCTCAAAATCCCTCAAATAAAAAAGTCCAATATGGCTGCCAAACACGCTATATTTTGATTGGCCAACGGCGGACATGGTTTTTTTTACGGATCATCTCTTGAATAGATCTTAATGACCCTTAGGTCCTAATCACATCTGCCGAATTTCTGCCCGATCCCTTCAGGGGTTCTGGAGAAGTCATTTTCGCTATAACTAGGTCAACCAAGATGGCCACCGAATCATTTGACCAATCAAGTTCCCTTGAACAATGTTGGTTCAGCTCTTGCCCTAGATCATATTTCATGAGATTTCCTTCAGAGAAGAAGATTTTTAAAGCCTTTTTTAAATCGGCCAAAATCCAAGATTGCCGCTGGCCTAATTTGCCGATCGGCCTCATTTGAAGACACTTGGATCCCTATGCCCTAAGGATGCTTCCCGCCAAATATAATTGAAATTGTCCTAGCGGATCTTGAGAAGTCGTTTAAAGGAAAAGTTGACGGACGGACGACGGACACATGACGGATGGTCGCCACGACATAAGCTCACTTGGCCTTTCAGGCCAGGTGAGCTAACAAGAGGGCCAAGGACCTGTGGCGCTCACCTGGACCATTGACATTTAAACCATTTGCGTTTAAATAGACATGATGGATGATTTTCGGAAAGTCCAAGATTGCCACCAAAAAATTGATCGATCAAGACTCATTTAATATGTTGAAGCCCCCTGTCCTAGGATCATTCCACCCAAGTTTTGTTGAAATCGGGCTATTGATTGAAGGAGTACCATTTTTAAATGGTTTTGGAAAACCTTCAGAAAATCAGAGATTGCTGCCAAAACATTGACCTATCAAAATTATGAATACAATTTGTTGAGGCTACGACAATAGGATCCTTCCAGCCAAATTTGGTTGAAATTGCCCAAGCGATTAATGAGGAGTAGCATTGTATATGAATTCTCATTTTTCAGAAAATCCAAGATGGTCACCATCAAAATCAAGCCATCAAGATTCTGCATACAAGTTCTGAAGTGTACCGGCCTAGGTTTCTTCCAGTTGTTACTGGCTGAAATCGGCCAAGCAGTTAATGACGAGTTGCATTTTAACCAATTTCCCAAAATATTCAGAAAATCCAAAATGGCCGCCGGAAAAATTGACCAATCAAAATTCTATATGCAAGTTCTAAAGCCTACCGCGCTAGGCTCGTTCCAGCCAGTCGGGTTGAAATTGCCCAAGTAGTTAATGAGGCTTAATGAATAGACGATTTTCAGCCATTTTTCGGAAAGTGAGGCCACTGAACAAATTGACCAATCAAAATTCTGTATACACGCTCTGAAGCATACCACTTTAGGGTCCTTCCAGCCGAGTTTGCTCGGTTAATGAGTAGCCTTTTAACTGATTTCCCAAAATGTTCAGAAAATCCAAGATGGCCGCCGGAAAAATGAACCAATCAAAATACACACCTAGCTACCCTATATAGTCTTTAAGGTGGTCCAATAAGACAGGTTTTACGTAGATATATTTATATAGTGAATAAGCGGTCTAATACGACAGGTATTACTGTCTATGGAGAGTAAGTGTATGTGATCTATGACGTGGTCTAACAAGACGGGTTTTACAGTCTATAGTGACTGGTTTAAGGAGGTCCAATAAGACATGTTTTACTGCCTATATTGACAAAGTGTAAATGATCCATAAGGTGGTCTGATAAGCCAGGTTTTACTGCCTATAGGGTGACTAAGTGTATGTGATCTATGAGGTCTAATAAAACAGGTTTTACTGTCTAGGTCGACTATGTGTATGTGCATGATCCATAAGGTGGTCTAATAAGACAGGTTTTATAGCATTTAGTGTCTGGTCTAAGGTGGTTCAATAAGACAGGAGTTACTGTATATGGTGACTAAGTGCATGCATGTGCAGGTCTATAAGGTGGTCCAATAAGACAGGTTTTATAGTTTATGGGGTCTGGTCTAAGGTGGTACAATAAGATTAATCTAGGCCTTAGATTAGATTATGCAAGCTATGCCTAAGCTAGCTTATGCTAGGCTAATCCTAAGGCTATGCTATGTTAGACATACTAGTCTAAGGCTCTAAGCCATACTAGTCTAAGCTATACGTACTGGTCTAAGATGTATACCATACTAGTCTAAGATATACTAGTCTAAACTATATACTAGGTTGGTCTAGTCTAGTCTAAGCTGTAGTAGTCTAGGCTAAGCTATACTAATCTACTCTAAGCTACACTAGTCTAGGCTAAGCTATGTTATACTACGCTAAGCTATGCTATACTAGTCTAGTCCAAACCATGCTATACTAGTCTAAGCCTCACTATAATAGTCCACGCTAAGCTATGCTATACTAGTCCAAGGCTAAGCTATACTATGCTATACCAGTCTAGACACTAGACTATGCAATACTAGTCTAGGCTAAGCTATGCTGTATTAATCGAAGCTAAGTTATACTTTATTAGTCTAGGCCAAGCTATGCTAAACTAGTCTAAGTTAAGCTATGTTATACTAGTCCAAGCTAAGCTATGCTCTACTAATCTAGGCTTAGTTGTGCTATACTAGTATAAGCTAAGCTGTACTGGACTAAGTTTAGCTTCACCTAGTACAGCCTAGCTAAGCTATACTAGTATAAGATAGGCTATACCTGGCTGGGCTAAGTTAAGTTATGATGGGCTAAGCTATATTGGGATAAGCTAAGCTATACTGGGATAAACTAAGCTAAGATCCACTTGGCTAAGTTGGGCTATACTAGGCTAAGCTAAGAGACACTAGGCTACGGTATGTTATACTCGGCTAAACGAAGCTATCCTCGGCTAAGCTGTGCTGGGATAAGCTATACTGGGCTAGGATAAGTTAAGCTATGATGGACTGAGCTGTACTGGGATAAGCTAAGCTATAATGGGATGAACTAAGCTATACTAGGCTAAGCTAAGATAAACTAGTCTAAGATATGTTATCCTCGACTAATCTAAGCTATCCTTGGCTAAACTAAGCTACGATATACTCGACCAAGCTATGCTATAATAAGGTACGCTAACATGTGCTATTCTACGCTAAGCTAAGTTTTGCTAGTCTAAGCCAATCGCTCCTACTCCACACTTAGATTTGCTAGTCTAAGATATGCTAGTCTATGCTATGCAGGTCTAAGCTAACCTATGCTAGTCTAAGCTAAGCTATGCTATGTTACAATAAGTCTAATCATGCAATGATATGCTTGGCCAAGCCAAGCTATGTTAAGTAAGGCTAAGCTATTCTACTCTAAGCCAAGTTATGCTAGTCTAAACTATGCTAAGATAGTGTAAGCTAACATTACACTATCTTAGCAAAGATAATCTATGCTGGCCTAAGCTAAGCTATGCTAGTATAAGCTATGCTAGTATAAGCTAAGCTTAAGTAATCTGTTACTCTAAGCTAAGCTATGCTATTCTAAGTTAAGCTAGACATGAGTAGGCCATATCCAGGCTTGACTAGGCGTTACCTAGACCTTAGTGAGGCTTATTAGACCTTATCCAGGCTTGCTAGGCCTTACCTAGGCATTAGCCAGACTTGTCCTATCTCAGCTAGGCCTTAGTGCGGTTACCTAGGCATTATGTAAACTTAGCTAGACCTTAGTTTGGCATTTGCTAGGCCATAGCTAGGCTTGGATAGGCGTATCTAGGCCTTAGCTATGGTTATATAGGCCTTATGCAGACATTAGCTAGGCATTAGCCAGGCTTTGCTGGGCCATACCTAGACCTTTGGCAGGCTTACCTAGGGCTTAGCTTGGATTTAGCTATGTCTTAGGTAGGCCTTATCCAGGTTTAACTAGGCCATAACTTGGTCATATCTAGGCGTGGCTAGGCCTTAATTCGGCTTGGCTAGACAATGTCTACGCCTTAGCCAGGCTTAGTTAGGCCTTACCAGGCCGTAGCCAGACAGACCTAGCCAATCCTAGCTTAGTTCAAAGTACGGCCTAGTCAATCCTAGCTAAGGCCTATCTAAGCCTGACTAAGGCCTACAGAATGCCTAGTCAAGCCTGGAGAAGACTTAGGTAAGGCATAGCAAATCCTGTTTGAGGCATAGCTATAAATAGCTTAGCTTAGCATAGACTAGCATAGCTTAGCTTTAACTAGCATATATTACCATAACTTACTTTAGATTAGTTTAACCAAGCATAGCTTGGCTTAGACTAGCTAGCATAGCTTAGATTAGAGTAACATAACTTAGCATACCTTAGACTAGACTATTTTAGCTTAGCATAGCTTAGATTAGACAAACATACCATAGCTTAGCTCAGGTTAGACTAGCATAGCTTATCATAACTTTGCTAGCTTAGCATAGTGTAGACCGGTATAGCATAACATCGATTAGAGTAGATTAGATTTGCTCAAACTAATATAGCATAAGATAGCTTAGCTTAGACTAGCATAGCTTTTAATAGCTTAACATAGCATAGCTTAGACTAGCATAGGTTAGTCTAGAATAGCTCAGCGGCGTATCTCGTAGGTCAGCCCAGTATAGAGTAGTTAAGCTCAGTATAGCCCAGCTTAGTCCAGTCTAGCATAACTTAGCTTAGCCTAGTGTGGACTAGTATAACATAGCTTAGCGTGTACTACTATAGCATAGCCTAGACTAGACTAGTATAGCATGGCATAGCTTAGTGTGGACTAGTATAGCATAGCTTAGACTAGACTAGTATAGCATAACTTAGTCTAGTATAGCATAGATTGGCCTAGGCATGTTTAACCTAGACTAGCATAGCTTAGACTAGACTTGTATAGCATGGGTTATCGTGGACTAGCATAGCTTAAACTAGACTAGTATAGCATAGCTTAAACTAGACTAGTATAGCACAGCATAGCTTGGACTAGTACAGCATAGCTTAGACTAATATAACATACCTTAGCGTGGACTAGTAGCATGGCTTAGACTAGACTAGTAGAGCATAGATTGGCCTAGGTTAGCTTGACATGGACTAGATTGACATGGATTAGACTAGATTGGACTAGATTAGACTAGACTAGGCTAGATTGGGCTGGCCTCGGCTGGGCTAGGCTGGCCTCGGCTGGGCTAGGCTGGGCTAGGCTGGGCTAGGCTGGCCCCGGCTGGCCCCGGCTGGGCTAGGCTGGCCTCGGCTAGGCGGGATCGGTCTGGGCTGGGCTGGACTGGGCTGGCCTCGGCGGGATCGGCCTGGGCTGGACTGGGCTGGCCTCGGCTGGATCAGCCTGGGCTGGGCTGGGCTGGCCTCGGCGGGATCGGCCTGGGCTGGGCTGGGCTGGGCTGGCCTCGGCGGGAGCGGCCTGGGCTGGGCTAGGCCAGGCGGGCTAGGCGAGGCGGGATCGGCCTGGCTGGGCTAGGTGAGGCGGGATCGGCCTGGGCTGGGCTGGCCTCGGCGGGATTGGCCTGGGCTGGGCTAGGCGAGGCGGCCTAGGCGAGGCGGGATCGGCCTGGGCTGGGCTAGGCGAGGCGGGATCGGCCTGGGCTGGGCTGGGCTGGCCTCGGCGGGATTGGCCTGGGCTGGGCTGGGCTAGGCGAGGCGGGCTAGGCGAGGCGGGATCGGACTGGGCTGGGCTAGGCGAGGCGGGATCAGCCTGGGCTGGGCTAGGCGAGGCGGGCTAGGCGAGGCGGGATCGGCCTGGGCTGGGCTGGGCTGGGCTAGGCGAGGCGGGATCGGCCTGGGCTGGGCTGGGCTAGGCGAGGCGGGATCGGCCTGGGCTGGGCTGGGCTAGGCGAGGCGGGCTAGGCGAGGCGGGATCGGCCTGGGCTGGGCTGGGCTGGGCTAGGCGAGGCGGGATCGGCCTGGGCTGGGCTAGGCGAGGCGGGATCGGCCTGGGCTGGGCTAGGCGAGGCAGGATCGGCCTGGGCTGGGCTGGGCTGGGCTGGGCTAGGCGAGGCGGGCTAGGCGAGGCGGGATCGGCTTGTGCTGGGCTGGGCTAGGCGAGGCGGGATCGGCCTGGGCTGGGCTGGGCTAGGCGGGATCGGCCTGGGCTGGACTGGGCTGGGCTGGGCTGGGCTGGGCTGGGCTGGGCTGGGCTGGGCTGGGCTAGCCTAGGCGGGCTAGGCGAGGCGGGCTAGGCGAGGCGGGATCGGCCTGGGCTGGGCTAGGCGAGGCGGGCTAGGCGAGGCGGGATCGGCCTGGGCTGGGCTGGGCTAGGCGAGGCGGGATCGGCCTGGGCTCGGCTGGGCTAGGCGAGGCGAGGCGGGCTAGGCGAGGCGGGATCGGCCTGGGCTGGGCTGGTCTAGGCGAGGCGGGCTAGGCGAGGCGGGATCGGTCTGGGCTGGGCTGGGCTGGGCTGGGCTAGGCGAGGCGGGCTAGGCGAGGCGGGATCGGCCTGGGCTGGGCTGGGCTAGGAGAGGCGGGCTGGGCTGGGCTAGGCGAGGCAGGCTAGGCGAGGCGGGATCGGCCTCGGCTGGGCTGGCTGGGCTGGGCTAGGCGAGGCGAGATCGGCCTGGGCTGGGCTGGGCTAGGCGAGGCGGGATCGGCCTGGGCTGGGCTGGGCTAGGCGAGGCGGGCTAGACGAGGCGGGATCGGTCTGGGCTGGGCTGGGCTGGGCTGGGCTGGGCTAGGCGAGGCGGGCTAGGCGAGGCGGGATCGGCCTGGGCTGAGCTGGGCTAGGCGAGGCGGGCTGGGCTGGACTGGGCTGGGCTGGGCTGGGCTGGGCTGGGCTGGGCTGGGCTGGGCTGGGCTGGGCTGGGCTAGCCTAGGCGGGCTAGGCGAGGCGGGCTAGGCGAGGCGGGATCGGCCTGGGCTGGGCTAGGCGAGGCGGGCTAGGCGAGGCGGGATCGGCCTGGGCTGGGCTGGGCTAGGCGAGGCGGGATCGGCCTGGGCTCGGCTGGGCTAGGCGAGGCGAGGCGGGCTAGGCGAGGCGGGATCGGCCTGGGCTGGGCTGGTCTATGCGAGGCGGGCTAGGCGAGGCGGGATCGGTCTGGGCTGGGCTGGGCTGGGCTGGGCTAGGCAAGGCGGGCTAGGCGAGGCGGGATCGGCCTGGGCTGGGCTGGGCTAGGCGAGGCGGGCTGGGCTGGGCTAGGCGAGGCAGGCTAGGCGAGGCGGGATCGGCCTCGGCTGGGCTGGCTGGGCTGGGCTAGGCGAGGCGAGATCGGCCTGGGCTGGGCTGGGCTAGGCGAGGCGGGATCGGCCTGGGCTGGGCTGGGCTAGGCGAGGCGGGCTAGACGAGGCGGGATCGGTCTGGGCTGGGCTGGGCTGGGCTGGGCTGGGCTGGGCTAGGCGAGGCGGGCTAGGCGAGGCGGGATCGGCCTGGGCTGAGCTGGGCTAGGCGAGGCGGGCTGGGCTGGGCTGGGCTGGGCTAGGCGAGGCGGGCTGGGCTGGGCTAGACGAGGCAGGCTAGGCGAGGCGGGATCGGGCTGGGCTGGGCTGGGCTAGGCGAAGTGGGTAGGCGAGACGGGATCGGCCTGGGCTGGGCTGGGCTGGGCCAGGCTGGGGTGGGCTAGGCGAGGCGGGCTAGGCGAGGCGGGATCGGCCTGGGCTGGGCTAGGCGAGGCGGGATCAGCCTGGGCTGGGCTGGGCTAGGCGAGGCGGGATCGGCCTGGGCTGGGCTGGGCTGGGCTGGGCTAGGCGAGGCGGGATCAGCCTGGGCTGGGCTGGGCTGGGCTAGGCGAGGCGGGCTAGGCGAGGCTGGATCGGCCTGGGCTGGGCTGGGCTGGGCTAGGCGAGGCGGGATCAGCCTGGGCTGGCCTGGGCTGGGCTAGGCGAGGCGGGCTAGGCGAGGCTGGATCGGCCTGGGCTGGGCTGGGCTGGGCTGGGCTAGGCGAGGCGGGATCGGCCTGTGCTGGGCTGGACTGGGCTGGGCTAGGCGAGGCGGGCTAGGCGAGGCGGGATCGGCCTGGGCTGGGCTGGGCTAGGCGAGGCGAGGCGGGCTAGGCGGGGTGGGATCGGCCTGGGCTGGGCTAGGCGAGGCGGGCTAGGCAGGGCGGGATCGGCCTGGCTGGGCTAGGCGAGGCGGGATCGGCCTAGGCTGGGCCTGCATGCACGGAAATTAGGCAAAGTGAAAGCTGTGCTCAGCAAAAAAGATTCGAATTCAAGAGTAGGGGGCCTTTTTGCAAAAAACAGCAATGCGCAAAACTGATATATTTTCCGCAATCTTATAACACGTTAATAGAATTGTATTTCAGTAGTTTGAAGTCGTCAATATTCCATGGATCTGTACAAAAACATACCAAACAGTTGTTGCATTTCATAAGATGGACTAAGATGGTTGTAATTGCCGTTTTAAGGGCTGTACTGCCATACAATAACCACCAAGTATATTAATTAATACTGGTACTGGTACTTAATACTGCTATCTGGAGGGATGTGTCATCAGGCCACCAAGTCTATTAATACTGTAGTATATGGAATGTGTCCTCAGGCCACCAAAACTATTAATACTGGTTCATGTATCTGGAGGCAATGTGCCCTTAGGCCACCATTTCTCTTAATACTGCAGTATCTGGAGAGAATGTGTCCTCAGGCCACCAAAAACTATTAATACTGTAGTATGAGAGAATGTGTCCTCAGGCCTCCAAGTCTATTAATACTGTAGTATCTGGAGAGAATGTGTCCTCTGGCATGTCAGGACACCAAGTCTATTAATTAATACTGTAGTATCTGGAGGGGATGTGTCCTCAGGCCACCAAGTCCTAATACTGTAGTATCTGGAGAGAGTTGGTGGCCGGACATGGCTGAGGGCACATTCTCTCCAGATACTGTAGTATTAATAGAAATGGCGGCCTACTATAGTATTAATTAATAGACTTGGTGGCCTGAGGACACATTCTCTCCAGATACTACAGTATTAATACTCAGTGGCCTGAGGACACATTCTCTCCAGATATTACAGTATTAATAGTTTTCTTGGCCTGAGGGCGCATGCTCTCCAGAGATTACAGTATTAATAGTATTGGTGGCCTGAGGACACATTCTCTTACACTACAGTAATAGCTTATAGAAAATTTGTTTGCAGACTGAACAGCAGCTACTGTAAGAGGGGGAAGGCAATGCATCACCTGAATGCTCACTAGGTTTGAGCTTTTTCTGAGACTCTCTTCATTATCATCAGATTGACAAATAACCATGCTTCATGAGTTGATGGATGACTGCTGATGTAATAATCATGGTAATAAGTAGAAGCTTTATCAACTTTGGGAACCATGGGCATAGTCACGATGCTATAATTGTGGTCAGTGCTTCAGAAAATCATATCGCCATCACAGGGACACTTCCCATGGCTCATTTCAAAATAATATAACTCGCATTCATTGTGCTAGTTTTGAGACAATCTGGAATCTGATAAACTTCATAATTGTTTTTTAATGTGCTGCACTTTCAGCCTTCACAGTGGCTTCCAGTCAAACTAATTTCAAAATGTTCAACAAAATAATTAACAATGTTGAGGGGGTGGGCATTTACCACATGCTTTGTGTAACATTCAAGTTGATCATCCCTAACCATGTCCTGAAACAATTTCAAATCATGTGCTATATAATACAACTAACCTAAGACTTTCTACCCATCAATAAATTAAGGTTCCATCCTCCTTTGCTAAAGCATAGGACAGTTGGAAATTTATGATAAATCTGTCCCCTCTGCAACAAAGACAAGAGCCATCAGAAGACGGCATATTCCCCCCCCCCCCTACCCCCACCCCCGCCCCCTACAAACAATTCAGATAAACATCCATCAAAAGTGGACATACATGTAGCGTTAATTGTAAAGAGCAATATTTTAGAAAACTAATTAATGAAAAATTAAATCCTGAAGCTACATCTCGCCTTAAAGAAAGATAGATCTGTAAGCGCAGGTTCAATTCCGTTCAACTCTTATGCCCGGACAAGAGAATTTTGGTGAATTTTAAGTTTTTCAAGTGAGATAATTCAGGAAAATATGGATGAATTTCTTCAAAATGGAATCATAGCACTGCTTCTTCAAGTAATATATTCAGTGACAAAAGAGCATAGGTTCAAAATTCTTTGAGATCTGGTACGAACAAGACAATTTTAATGAATTTTAAGTATTTCATGGGCGCACACACACACACGCACGCACGCACGCACGCACGCACGCACGCACGCACGCACGCACGCACGCACACACACACACACACACACACACACGGTTTGTCTGTCGTTTTATTAACCACATAAACATACTTACATTTACCGCCACAAAAACATTTCTAATCTTGCATTTAATGCCTTCTAATGCAAGAACCACAGATCTCTACTCTAGTCCAGGTTTCTGGATGGAGTAGGCGCCCTTGTCAATCAAAACAGAGACTTCTGGAATCGTAGCTAAACTGTAGGAATTGTGTTGACGTCTTGAAATGATTGTCAGAGATGGACCGACAGACTGACATACATTCTATACAGGCACGTGGATGTACAGGCATATGGATAGCACATGCACATTTTGAAGTGGTAATGAGAACCCTTACCAAGTTTCAAAAGAATCCGAGCTAAACTGTACGACGAGTTGCGTTGACAAGAAATGATTGGCAATGCAGTTTATGTATCTGCATTAAGATATATATATATATATATATATATATATATATATATATATATATATATATATATATATATATATATATATATATATATATATATATATATGGGGATAACTCTGTAATGAACAATTTTTTGGCTGCGAAGAAATCATATGCACGTGATACTGATGTGGACAAAATTTTAAACTCATCCATTGAGACCTCTAGGAGTTGCGTTGACAAGACGGGAACAGACGGGCATGCTGATCGCTATATCGGGGGGGGGGGGGGGGGGTGGGGTGGGGGGGGGGGGTGAACAGCAATACAAGTAAACGCATTTTCAACAGGTAACGGGTGAAATACTTTGAAAATACTTACAGATATGGAAAATATAGACATTCTGCTATATAAAAACAAAGAAGTTTTTTCTAAAATGGAATTTTGAAAAATGTGTGTTGGTGGACTTTACTGTGGAATTGTCCAGCTGTATTATGGCGTCTTAGGTTACATCACACGCCAAGGGTTTTCTCTTCGTTTTTTGACCAGCTGGCATGGGATGGCCGACGAAAAGATAAAATGGAACAAGTGGCCAAACGGGCCTGTATCGCTCACCTGGAACATAGGGATTTAAACTCGAAAGGTGATTGGCTATAAGTAGAGGTTCTGGGGTTGTTTTTGCGAAAACTAGATCATCCAAGATGGCTATTAAACATTTAGATTGCTTCACAAGTCTTGAATTGATTCTAGGCCAGGTGGTTTCTAAAGATCGGCCAAAATCCAAGATGGCCGTTGGCTAAATTGGCCGATCGGCTTCGTTTGAACAAACTTGAATCTCTACACCCTAACGATGCTTCCTGCAAAATATAATTGAAATCGGCCAGTAGTTCTCGAGAAGACATTTTAAATTTCCCATTGCTTTAGTATTGGAGCTTTTGGCAGGGAAATGATCCAAGATGGCCACCAAACTGTTTATCTGACAGTTTCGAAAATTGTAAATTTGAGATCAGAACACCCAAAAACATATAAAACCAATTTCAGCCTTAAAATCTATCAAATAAAAAAAATCCAATATGGCCGCCAAACACACTATATTTTGATTGGCTAGGTGAGCCTATGTTTTCTGATGGATCAACTTCCCTTGAACAAACTTTAATGGGCTTTAGTCCACAATCATATCTGTTAAATTTCGGCCCGATACCTTCAGCGGTTCTGGAGATGTTTTCACTAAAACTAGGTCAACCAAGATGGCCGCCGAACCATTTGACCAATCAAGTTCCCTTGAACAAACTTGCTTCAGCTCTTGCCCTAGATCATATTTCATGAGGTTTGCATCAATCCCCCAAGCGGTTTCGGAGAAGATTTTTAAAGACATTTCCTAAAATCGGCCAAAATCCAAGATGGCTGCCGGCCAAATTGGCCGATTGGCTTCGTTTGAACCAACTTGGATCCCTATGCCCTAAGGATGCTTCCTGCCAAATATAATTGAAATCGGCACGTGGTTCTTGAGAAGAAGTCTTTTAAAGTAAAAGGTGACTGATGGACACATGACGGCCGGTCGCCATGGCATAAGCTCACTTGGTCTTTCAGGCCAGGTGAGCTAATAATATCTACTAATAATACATTTTCTTTCATTCTTTAGCACCCAATGCTGAATATGAAAGCCACTTTCAATGCCATATACTTGGACTTTAACTTAGGTTGAACACATCTACATAGGTGGCGAAACAACCTAGGTGAGCGCGATTAGGGTGCCTAAACAACCTCAGACCTGGCATGCCTGGACTGAACAGGACAGTTATGGCACGGAACAACCTCAGACCTGGCATGCCTGGACTGAACAGGACAGCTAGGGCACGGAACAACCTCAGACCTGGCATGCCTGGACTGAAGAGGACAGCTAGGGCACGGAACAACCTCAGACCTGGCATGCCTGGACTGAAGAGGACAGCTGGGGCACGGAACGGTACAGGTGCAAAACGACTCAGATTCCACTAAAGTAATGAATGACCTTTAACAGACAAATAAAAGTCAAATTTTTAACCCTTGGCCTTTCCATGGGCCTAAGAACAGTTTATTTTACATTTTCATTTGATCACCAGGTATGAATTGATCAATCTAATCAGTCACTCAAGTATATGACACCATAATGAATTACATCACATGTAGGCCGACTTCTCAACCAAAATTGTTAACAAATAACATAGCTGTCATGAACTTTAAATAATAGTCTGTCATGTGTACGAGTTGTATTTACTACTTAACTGTCTCGCTGCTGCAAGCCACCAGACAATAATTTCAATGTGCAAAAACTTCTGACCTTGCTAAATATTTTGAAAACAATTTGACTGAAAGTTTTTGGTGGCTTAGCCACCAACAACTTCAGTCAAACTGTTTTCATAATATTTGGCAGGTCCAGAGATATAACCCTTAGAATGTCGGCTGCAAAAACTCAAGTCAGACAGTTAATGACCATTCTGTCTTGAATATTTTGAAACTAATTTGACTGGGTCCTGCTATTATTTGTATGATTTTAGGGAAATTTTTATTCACGGAGTTCAACGGTCGATCGATCCCAACACAGGCAAAGTGTGGGCAGAGCTTAGCTAGAGATGAGCAGGGGAATACCGTTAGCTGAAAGTAGATTCATTAATCTTTCCTCCACTAGGCTGAACACTCTCATGCATATCAATTTCATAGTAAGCAAGCAGGAAAGCTGTTGAATATTTTGAAATTAATATGACTGGAAACAGTCAGTGGCTTCCAGTCATATTAATCCGAAATATTCAACATAACATATACTATCATGCTATATAATCATACATAATTTACTTGTTCAGCGATGTGTCGGTGAAAGCGTTAACATGGTTAATGATAAACTTAACCATGGTAACCCCTAAGTTTCACCAACAAATCCCTGTAAAAGTATATTCTTTCCGATATAATCATAACATGTTCAGCTTATTTGTATCCTATTATCAGCTAATTTAATAAACACTGATATAGGCCTATATCTTATGAATGTTACACCGGGGAGACTTTCAGATTCCGACGACTTCCGAAATGCCTCTGTATGCAAATGAGCCTGGTTAACTAACGTCGCTGATTGGCCTAGCTAATAAGATGCATCCACAGAAAGCAGGAATATTTCTACTGGTTGTTTATTTTTAGACCTGGGAACCCTCAAAACAAACGCCTGAATGTAAAAAAGCTAATTCCTAGTATGGCAGTACAGCGCTTAAAACGGCAATTACATCCATCTTAGTCCATCTTATGAAATGCAACAACTTTTGTTTGGTATGTTTTTGTACCGATCCATGGAATATTGACCACTTCAAACTACTGAAATACAATTCTATTAACGTGTTATGAAAATATATGTATTGCGTGTTGCTGTTTTTTGCAAAAAGGCCCACTACTCGTGAATTAAAAATTTTTTTGCTGAGCATAGCTTTCACTTTACCTAATTTCCGTACATGCCTACTAGCCAACGTACCTAGACTAATAGCATACAGACCTAGTACCTTCTTACATAAGCATAGGCTAGCATGCAGGCCTAGCTTAGCCTACATGCATTGTCTAGCCTGATTAACATGATGTCTAGTCTAGGCCAATTACTGCAATCTAGTCTAATCTAGGCCAACCTAGTCTAGTCTTGGCCAATCTAGTCTAGTATAGCCTAGGCCAATCTAGTCTAGTATAGACAAATCTATTCTAGTCTAGGCCAATCAAGTCTAGTCTAGGCCGATCTAGTCTAGAGATCTAGGCCAATCTAGTCTACTCCAATCTAGTCTAGTCCAACCTAGTCTAGACCAATCTAGTCTATGTCAATCTAGTCTAGTCTTGCTCGATCTAGTCTAGTCTAAGCCAATCTATTTTAAGAACAATCTTTTGAATTGAACTGAGCTAGCCATACGATAATTAAAAAAACACCGGCCAATGGCGTATGCCTCGTAAAATGATGATGATGATGTTGTTGCATAAGGCAGAAACAGCTTCCAGTCAAATTAATTTCAAAATATTCAAGTTTTCCTGCACAGCTGCCTCGAAAGTACAGTGGGGATTTCATTGCTTAAAGGGTTAATTAAATACTACGCCCAAATAGTAATTCGAAAACAGGTAACGAGAATTATATTACACACTTACACGCCAAAAGATTTGTCGCATAGAAAGATTTGACGGCCTGAATTTAACCATAGTGTAATCTATTAGCCAATCAATGATTTGTTTGTTAGTTACAATAACATATCTTATCCAATCTACCTGTGTGCTGCGATCTCTGTTTCGATATCTTGCGAGAACGATTTGACAAATTTTCTATGTAAGTACGGATAGTAATAGTTAGTTCTAGAATGACAAAGCAATTTATAAAAATTATGATGCCTGTAGTGTAAAAATAATTTAGTTTATGGTGATAAAGAAGAAAGAAGAATGGCGGAAATTAAGTTTACATTTGTAACCGCTAGTGATTTTTGCCAGCAAAATGACAATTTAAAGGACAGAAACTTAATCCTATATAGTCCAGGAGCTAAAGCTAGGTCAGAATCGTGACGTAGCACACCCAGTATTCGGAAGGTCTGACACTTGCTGTGGCTTGGGGGACATGTCCCACACATTTTAAGCCCTGTTGTACAAACAAATTGTGGTAGCACTAATTAGTTATCCTGATTTCTTTGCATAGGGGGTCTAGGCTTTGGCTGTATCCACAGTGCACAACGATATAAGCATGATCGTGTCATAACTCAAAGTAATATCGTATTAGATTCACCATATATGATATTTAGACGGATATCGACCTAACATATATCCAACATACATTTTGCATGCATATACCAAAGGCGAGGGTGAAATGTGAAGGTTATATTTTATGTATGTATACTAACTCCATCATAGAATCTGTATATCCAGCTGTACCACTGTTGACAAAGCACCCAGGTAATGGTGGTTGGAATGAGACAGATGGATGTGGTGGTAATCGGTGCGGAAAAACAATTTAAAATGAATACTACACCTCACATCGCTCTCATTGTCATTGTCCACATATAATTCAAATTATGCCTGTAACACTTGTTCCGGGGTAATTTTGTAATTTGACATCACAAGTAAACTGAAAGTTTAATTCACTCATTTTCTCAAATACTAATCTTTTTTTGAAAAGCAAATACGAATGCAAGTGGCATTTTATGAATTTGTATTCATGAGAAAGGGTGTTAATACATGCCTTGATTAATAAAGCCTAGTATTGATTTAATATATATGCACACACACACACTAATTACATTTGCGAAATAATTACAAGCGCTATATAACTAGCAATTAAGCAAATATGGACAGTGATAGTTGTGACGAGGAAGTAGCGTTTCATCTTCTCCCAGCAAAGCGTATCAAAACGACACAATGGACTCGCTGTATTATTTGTCAAGCACATAGTAGCGAAACTGTTAGCAATGCCACTGAAGTCGGCATCTCAAAGTTCATAGACGCTTTCCAACACCGGGAGGATGCCGTTTATGAAAGACTTAACTCAAATATTGATCAATTAAAACAACTGGATATCGTGTGGCATAGAAACTGTTATGCTAAATACACAAGCAAGCACAATATTAACTTTGCGAAAAGACGATCCATGACACCACCAACTCCTATGCCTCTTGATAAACAAAGTCCAGAACAATCGACAAGTTTGGCTAGAGCAGCAAGATCGAGATCATCCCCGATAAACTGGGCAATGTGTATGTTTTGCCAAAAGAAAACTCACAAGAAAGTCAAGAAATTATTCTCAGTTTCTACATTTTCCGCATGCCAAAACATACAAATTGCAGCAGAGAAAATGGCGGATACAGAAATGCTTACCAATATAAGAGGCGTAGATTTAATCGCTTCAGAAGCCAAATATCATGAAATATGCCGTGCACAGTATGTATCAATGCGCAATGTGATGTATAAATCAGACCAAGAAACTGTGAATGAGGATTCGTTCTCCCAATCATTCTCGGAGCTGGTAGCTGAGATAGAGTCTGGACTTGTATCAGGAAAAGCTTACAGCATGACATATTTGTTGAGTCGATTCAAGTTTTATCTAAAGAATAATGGTGTGACTGCTGACAACTACCGCTCCCAAAGACTGAAAAGCCGATTACAAAACTACTTTCAGGATTCAATCGTTTTTCACCAGCAGCTAAACCCTTCCAAACCCGAGCTTGTTTATTCCGGTGATATATCTTTAGAAGGTGTTATTAATGCAGCTGCCAATGCAGCTGGTGGTAGATCAGCGTATACTGATAGGCCACATGGCTCAACTGATACTACTAGCAATGATGTTCACACGTTGTTCCACGCAGCGCAGATTTTGAAGGGAGATTTGGAGGCTTGTGAGGGGATCACCATTAAACCAGTTGATGTTGACAATCTGACACTCGCAAAAGCAAAGGAAATTATTCCCCAAAGCCTCTACTGGCTGCTGCGGTGGGTTACCACGAATGCAGATTTAGCACCAGAGCAGTTTGGTAATGTTAGATCAGAATGTGCTAATGAAGGTGATGAGAGGCATGTAATGATGATATGCCAAGACATAGCGCATTGTGTATCACACGGGAGAAAGAAAATGCAAAAACACATAAGCCTCGCTATGACAATGACGCATCTTACAGGTTCCAAACAAGTTGTCACCATTCTGAATCGTATGGGTCATAGCGTTTCCTATGATGATATTGAGGTAGTTGACACTAGTATGGCGCTTGAAGTATTAGCTCAATCAACACGGTATGGAGTTGTAATACCAACAAACATTGTTCCAAACTCGTTCGTTCAAGTAGCAGCTGATAACAATGATATACTTGAAGAAACCTTAGACGGTAAACAGACAACTCACTCAACGACAATGGTGATGTTCCAACGAATGCAATTTGGCCCAAGACCAGAGCGTGTCATACATGCTGAACACTCAGTCAGGAGAAGGGCTTTGACAGCACCAGGTACTGAAAACAGGATTTGTATCATGTGCTAACGCACCTTTTACACAAATCGGTTACTGTCCAATGATTTCCGGATCACCAACTGAATTCAATACGGTGTATACGGTCATGAAACAAGTTCAAAGAATGATGACAACACTAGGACAGAATGACCCGGTCATTACATTCGACTTGGCCATATATGTCAAGGCAAAGGAGATACAGTGGTGATATAAAGAAGAGTTTAGTGACACTGTGATCAGACTGGGGCGATTCCACATTGCGCTAAACTACTTAGCTGTTATTGGAAAGATGTTTGATGACTCTGGCTTAGAAGATCTCCTCATAGAGGCCAACACATATGGTAGCAGCACGCTGCTGCTCTACTTAAAGGGAAGTCATATAATCGAGGAGTGAGGGCTCACAAATTGGTTCTGGAAGCGCTACTGCGATTACAATGGCAGTCTTTTTCCAAATGGGTTCAACAAAATGGACAACATGAAGACCACATTACTCCAACAGATTTGGAGTGTCTGGATGAGAAAATTAAGATGTGCCGAAGCAGCATTGACGACTTAGACGCACTGCAAGAAAATGCAATGCAAGGCTAACAATCTACTCTGCACTGAAGCATGCCTTTGTATGGGAGGTGAAATGTGTGACAATGTTCAGCATACAATTGTCGAAGATGACTCTGACACGGATGAGTAACATTCTCTCATTTGCTCACGTGATAAATTTGTCCTGCCAGCTTGTGTAGACATGCACTGCATGTCAGTTAAAAGTTTAATTATGAAAAATGTAGAAAACATGGGCATTGTTGTAGCTAAGGTATTGCTAGTCACAAGAAGACCTAAGTGCCCCAATATGTACAAAGCAACATATGGGTGTCTTAAACGAGGTTGATTATGTATAAATCTGCGATATGCGATCATCACTCCTTTCCATTTTGGTTAAGATTGTATTGATATAACATGTGCTTAAGTTTGTGAAAAATTTACCATTGTGAAAATTGTCTGAAAACTACATTCAACACCTATTGTAAATGGGCTTCTCACGGGTTAGTGATACCACCATTTTCTTGTACAACACGGCTCAGAATATACCCAAGACATCGGTCTAGCATAATATCGAGACAAACCTTCTGAATACTGGGTGTGCTACGAAACCATTCTTCTAGACCCCTTTTGAAAATTGGCTCCCGGACTAATAGTACATATTTAAACTAACTACAACTCTGTTATCATAAAAATCAGAAAGAAAACTATTCTGCAATAATTCCGTGATAGTATTGAGCTTAATGTGTTTCCATGAATATTGTACGGTGTTTCCGGGAACAATGAAAAATGCAGTCTTTTCAATGATCGGTTTTATGCAGTTAAATAGGTAGCCGTAGATCTCTAACTGAACACTGGTATTTATTTAAATACCAATTGAACACTAGTATTTAACAATCAGCTCGATTAACTCATCATGCCTGAAGATATACTATCAAATAACATTAAATATTGTGCAGTGTCACAAGGAAATGTATGTGGTATTTTTTATCACTGGGACATATGTAAAGAAGGTGTTAGTAAATTTTCCGGAGCTAACCACCGTTCTTTCAATACATTAGGCGGTGCAGTTGAATTCATGAACTCGACTAACTTTGATCATGATGCAATTCATATTCACAGCAAGGACACTCCAACTAACCATATGATCCTTCATGACTACTGCTAGAAGTATCAACTTCCAGTGCCACCTTATAAACCACCGACACATCGTTCTCGCAACTCAGGTCAGCTCAGTGCGTACACTCATACAGTGAATGTGGATGGTGCCTGCCACAACAATGGGTATTCTGATGCCACAGGAGAATATGGTATTTTCTGTGGAGTAGATGATCCAAGAAATCGCAGTAATCCACTTCCACTCGATGGACACGTGCCAACGAATAATCGCGCAGAACTGTACGCAGCGCTCATAGCACTAGAACAGGCAATTGATGAGAACATTACCAATATCTGTATTCGGTCAGACAGTGATTACCTGGTGCAGGGTATTAGCTGCCATCTAGCTGAATGGATGAAAAGCGCAGATTTCAACACACGTAAAAGCCATGACTTGTGGATACGTCTCCACGAACAATGTGATAAAATCGATGTACATTGGGTGCATGTCAGTTGTCACTCTTGTGATGTGGACAATGATGCGGCTGATGACTTAGCAAATTAAGGTGCGTCATTTTATCCTCTAGATACATCAAATACGTACAGTACTGACATTTCAAATAATGCAACGTCTGACTTGAGCAACAATTATGCACCGTTTTGTGCCGTAGGTCCAGAAAAGAACAATACTAGTACTAGTGTCCTTAACAAGACAACACCATCTAACTCAAGCTGCTCCAAGTGCAAACTTGCAGACTCTGACGAAATGGTTGCTTGTGATAGATGCAACAGGTGGATGCATTATACATGCTCTGGCCTGCCACCAGATCAGCTGTTCTTGCTCTGTACCATCTCTCGCACATTTCAATGTATCGATTGCACAACAGTTACAACAACTTTTATGAACAGTATAAGGAAGTGTCATAGGGCATGCAATTATAGTGAACCTGCCCTGTGTAAAGACGCACACTCGCAAACTGATACAGTAGGCAGTGATCATTAATTTATGAATATGAACAGTATTGATGGCCAAACATGCTTGACATCCGTTAAACCCACAGCAATTGGTCGCCTACATAGCAAGGTCCTGACATCTTCCTCAGTTACTCAGGCAACACCAGATCTTGAACCAATAAACAATGCTCTCATAAACACCCTCAATGAGACAGTCCAACAATTGAAATCAGTAATCGATTTCCAATCAACTATTCGAGATAGTGAAAGCAAGCTAGTTGAGAAACTTCTGCTATCTTCACACGAGAACAATGTTCTAAGAAATGAATTATCGACAGCCGAGAGGAATACCACCAAAAAAGACAAGACCTTAGGAACCAACTACAATAAAAAAAACAAGTGCATCGAGGATTTAGAATCTGTCATCTCATCCATCACTGCGGAACTTGTTATTCTCCTTAGGGATGGACAAGTGTAAGTCGTATTCAGAACTGAAAATGCCACTATCCAAACGAGAAGCAGACTGCCAAACGTTGCAGTGTGAACACTGAAACTCATAAGTGAGATACATTCACTCCAGGACATCCACAAAGCATTGGAGTGGGAGCTACAGAAAGGAGAACGTGTCAGTAGTTCACTTAAGAAAGCAACACACCAACAGCTTGATGTAGTGACCATCCAAATAGCCGACTTACGCGACAGTATAAGCAGTGCCCATGCTAAAGTTGATTCTCTTGTGAAGGACATGACACTCTGCAACACACACCGTGAGCCTATTGACGGAAATTCCATATGTACTAACCCCACTTTTGAACACAACTGGGAGCCTCTTTCATCCGAATCGCTTCGACGCACTACAGATTGAGGACATTCCCAGTGAAACAGACACCAGCAGTAGTCAAAGGACGAGTTCTGCCTTCAGCAAGCACTCATCCACCGTGAACAGTTCCAGGAAGTATTGCAATGCTGGAGTGAACTCTGATCGTAAACATCACCGACCTGCGACTGTTCGCGGAGAGCAGAGCTCTAGTACAAATACATCCAAACTAGTCGATGTGCTCATCATAGGAAACTCACATTAAACAAATAGATCCAAATAAGATGTACAAATTCAAAAGATGTCACGTGGCTAGTTTACAGGAGAAAATCTAAAGAGTGCTCTGAATTATGTAAAGTCTAATAGTGTGAATGCTAAGTGTATATTGTTTCACGTGGCTGATAATAGTCTAAGCAGTGATTCCCTGAATGTGTGTAAAACAGCAACAATCGATCTCATCGAGATGTGCAAGCATCAGCATCCTGATGCTGAAATTTGTTTCTCTCATGTCTTGCCACGTCATCTCGTTTCACATGCCAAATCAACTGAGTACAATGACAAAGCCATACACTATAACACTTTCCTGCACACGCTGGATGTTCATGTCATCTCGCAGGAGTCAATCCGATATTCAAACAATTCCCTCTACACGAGCGATTGTGTCAACCTTACAAACCTTGGCCTCTCCAAGCTTGTGAGGAATTATAAGGTCACGCTTAACCCCATTCTCGGCTTAAAGGACTATGCCGAATATCATCTCCGTGAAGACCGTAGCATGCATCAGCAACCTGAGCATGGCAATTACCATCATACTGACACATATGCAAATAATAAATATCATGAACGCACACACCACCGTGCTAGGCAACCCAACTCAGATGATAGGCACAGAAAAACCTATCAGGCCAACACTGTGCACAATCAATCCACAACTATGAACAGTCGTGAACTCGGGTTAACCTCATTGTTCAAAGGTCTGATCCACGCTTACAATTCCCGTAGAAAATAATTATATTATTCTACTTTAACCCTTAGTGCACCAAATCTTCAGATACTTGAAATAAATTTGTCATAGAATAGTGGGTGTTTATTTTGGAAGTGATGTTGCTGAGACAGGTTGCTGTCTACGACCGCAACATGTTTCTGTAACAATTGTTTCCAAGGTGTACACCAATATTTCTTCTGACGCTTTAACAATTTACATTTTGACATCTGTGTGCTATGGGATAAGCAGGGATCGTCTGGATCAAGAAACTCCTGAATGCTCATGCACTCTTCTTCTTCTTCTTCTTCTTCCTTTTGATCGCTAGTATCACACTTGGAGAGCCGTTCTCAAGATGAAATCTGTGGTTTAATGCAGTTCTTCCACAGGCCCATACAGCTTTTCAAAACAAAAATGTTGACACTCATGCACTCTGAATAATTAAATTCCTGAATCATCAGTCTGAAAATTTAAAACTGCGTCCTTTCCTCTTAACCCTTGGATGATTGGAACACTGGCATCTCATTTCCAAAACAGCTGTACAGGTGGACTGTTGGGTATTTTGGGGCTAGTTTGGCTGGAAACAGTTGCCGCCATAGGCAGCAACTGCTCCCAGCCGGATTGGTTTAAAAATATTCAACAGACCAATCCCTGTATCATTATGAATGGGTCGGTATTGTTCTATAAGGGTTATGGTCTGAGCCATCGAAGGGGAATCTCATTTTCATGAAACCTGTTGGATTTTGTGAAGCTAGCTTGACTGGAACCAGCCGCTGTCATTGGCAGCAGCAGATCTCGGTTGAATTGGTTTCATAACATGCAGCAGAATAATCTGGGCATATCATAATGTATTTACCATTACTGGCCTACGGGGGTTGGGGTCTGAGCCATGGAAAGCCATGGACTATTAACATTTGATTCTCTGAATGTGTTTTAACCCCCTAACGACCAGAGATAACAACCCGTTGAAGTGTAATACACTTTCGATTGAGGATCTTGGAATTAATTTGTCCAAAGGCTATTTTGCTGCCTTAGTCATCACTGCCTACAGAGTAGATTTGGTCCAGGATATTCAACAGCCTACCTGTACGGGTACACTAAAGTAGAGATAAAGTATTTGTTGTTTGTACATGTACTACTCTAGTCTCTACAGCTAATCATGTACTGTAATTGTCTATACTATATATTTTAATCTCTAGTCAGATTTCCATATAATTTACTATATTGTACATAATTATATATAATAAGACATCTGGTACTACTATACAGATGGTAACCTACAACCTAAACGTGGAAATATGCTACGTCATAGGAGGATACCTCAGTATGTGTATCTAAGTTCTTTTTATTCCTAATTTTGCTGGTATTAATCTCTCATAAAGTTACTAAATGTCTAAGTATCAATTAAATAAGCTTACATTCGCCTTCTGGAACATTGATGGGGCACACAAACGTGTTGATGGCCAGAGGATCTCTAAGCCAACCAAGATTCAAAACAAGCCATGGATGCATTTATTGCTACAAATAAGCATACAGTCTTTAATGATCTAAACTTTTCAATTAATCCTTCTGAGATCTCTGAAGCTATCTCCAAGCTTAAAAATGGGAAGGCTGGTGGTCAGGTCAGAATGAAATGATTACGGCAGGACACTGTCATTTTTTACCAATCCTGCACAAATTGTTCAACACCCTTCTGATGTCTGGGCATTTTCCAGATAAGTAGTGCTGCAACCTATTGACACCGATACACAAGAGGGGTGGCATTTCCAACCTCGAGAATTACAGGGGCATTTCTGTAGGAAGTAACTTGTGCAAACTTTTCCCTAGCGTTCTTTAGATGCGATTAACAAAATTTGTAGATGAACATAAATTAATACCACAATGCCAAATTGGATACAAAAATGATGCTCGTACCTCGGATCATACACTAACATTAAAAACTACAATCGACAAATATATGAACAGTGTCAGCAATAAAAAATCTCTTTTGTTGCTTTGTGGATTTCAAATCTGCATTTGACACAGTATCTCGCAGAAAATTAATATATAAACTGTTGCAAGCCAACATTGGTGGAAACTTTCTTAATATCATTCAGAATATGTACAGTGATGTTAAATATACAGTTAAAGTCAGTGATGGCTACAGCAACAGTTTCTCTTCTTGTGTCGGTGCCAAACAGGGCTGTGTTCTTAGCCCAATACTATTTAATTTGTTCCTGCGTGACATGCCAGAGATTTTTGGTGAAAATTGTGACCCTGTCCCCATCCATAATATCAAAATTAGCTGTCTTATGTTCGCTGATGACTTAGCAATATTATCTGAAACTCCAACCAGCTTGCAGAATCCATTAAATAACCTGAGCAATTATTGTACCACATGGGACCTCACTCATAACTTGAGCAAAACAAAAGTTATTGTCTTTAATAAAGGTGGTCACTTGGTAAAAAGGCACAATTTTATATTTAGAAACTCTAATGTTGAAATTGTACAATCGTATCGCTATCTAGGCCTTGTATTTACACCATCAGGTAGCCTTAAACTGGCATGTGAGAGACTCGTCCTTTTCAAACTGAAAGCTCTAAATGTAAGAAATAACATCCTGACAGCATTTAGACTTTTCAACTCATTGATCCTTCCAATAACATCATATTGTAGTGAGGTTTGGAGTCCATTCTATCTTAAAGGCATCAATGAGCATAATTTCATGCATATTGCTGACAGTCCCTTCTGAAAAAGTCTCGATCAACTTTTGCAAATACTTGCTAGGGGTGAACAGGCGAACTACGCATGCTGCAGTTCGGGGAGAATTCGGTCAGTATTCGCTACTCACCACATTGCTCTCTCACTCAGCAAAATACTGGATGAGGTTATGTGCACTTGACTCCGAAACACTAGTCTTTCAATCCTATATGGATTCATACTTATCTTCAGACAAAACTAACTGGGCCTCCTGGATGAAAGTCTTATGGACTAATTTCGAACTTGTAAATATATGGTCCAGTCAAGGTGCACATTGTAAAGCTGATGCACACAAACTTCTCAGAGATGCCATGGAGGTTTGATATCGCTCAAATGGGCATTCCCATATTAATAGGGATGTTCTACAACTACCCACCCACTCTGGACAAGGTTTCAAATTGAGATGTTATCGAACCTTCAAGCATACCTTCTTTATGAAGAATTACCTATTAGCCGAGCAAAACATTATCAGACGAAGCCAATTTTCGAAACTCAGAGTCAGTGCACATAACCTCCAAATTGAATTGGGCAGGCATACAACTCCAGAAACTCCTGTCGAAAAAAGACTGTACCCTTTACGGCATGCAAGCAGTTGAAGACGAAAAACATTTTATCCTCTACTGTGCATACTACAATACTGAGTGAGCATCGTTAATCAACTCGCTCAGCTCATTCCTAGATCTGAGTAATCTCAATGATGATGATGAATTTAAGGTAATTATGTCCTATGGTAATGGTGACACTGAGGTATGCAAACTTGTCCTTAGTTCTGTGAACAACTGCATCACAAAAAGGCAAGACCTCAGTGCCTCTGTTAGTACAGGTATTTAGGCCCCGGAAACCTTGGTTTAAATTACAAAGTTCCAGCCCATGCACAGCCAGGACAATGAACTGATAAGGCCACTGCTACATGTCTACATCCCTTGTAGACAAATAATAAATGCCTGCTATGCTGTGCAGTGTTTGAAATCATGTAGTCATGTAAGCGCTGAGTGTCTGCTGGCATGTGGCGCATGATTTCGATCACTGCCCAGTTGTAGAGCAGATCGATATGCAAACACAAATTTTATGCTCAAACCTTAGTTATGATTATATTGATTATTATTGTCAACATTCAAATAAATAGTGGTGTGTGTATATATGTATATGTATGTGTGTATATGTATATGTGTATATGTATATGTAAATATATGTACTTAATTGTATAAATCAATCACATTATTTTAGTTATATGTTATATTATTTACTATTTACTATATCTGTTTCAATTATAATGGTTTCGTTTTGTTTTGTACTGTTTTGGCTACATCTCTATGTGTGAGATTTTATGCTAATAAATTATTCTGATTCTGGTGATACTGGCGGTGAGGATAGAGATGGCGATGATGATAACGATGATGGAAATAATGACAGTTATGATAATGATAATGTATATAATGTCCGTCATGTATATTATGGCAATCCTCCATCTAAACGCACACCACATCTAAACAACAATAATTATAGTTACAGCAGTAACCAAAAAGCACGACCAAATGCCATGAACTATAGTACATAATACACCTGAAGTGCCCCTATAGCCCTGGAAGAATTTATGAGTAAAAACGACAAAGTACGTAAAAACGTACTCTATGCATGTGCGTGGTAGAGCTTGCCTCAGTGAGTCAGGAAGGAAAATGCTCGGCGAACGTTCACCTATTTATGTTCGCTGTTCGTCTTGAACTATATTCGCCTTCCTGAACAAGTTGTCACGCGTAACTTCGACAAGCATACTTTTACGACGTCACGTGATAGTTATGAGGGTTAACTTTTTGTCAGATCTGACGCATTATGATGTCATATTTATTACGTCATAATGAATGTCAGGGTCTCGGAAACAATCTACAAGCATACACATATTTCTTGAAGACTAACATAACACTATGATCGCTACGAACGCATTGGTATGCGTTATTTATGGCTACATAGACAATCAATGTGTCTCAATTGACGTGGCTGTGTATTTTGCCGCCATCTTTGTTTTCACGGCAAATCATGGCGAGTCACCTATAAAGTTGTTCGCCTAGCCACAAAACATTCGCCGCAAACGTTCGGCGAACAGCCCGTTCAGGAGGGCGAACGTACCATGTGACCTAACAATTGTTCAGCGAACGGAAAATATTCGCTCTCCTGAACGGACCCCAGGATTATGCTGGTAAGGCCATAGATATCCATAGATTGGACACTGCACATGTCAGCAGCTGTTGGAATTAATGTGACAGGGGCCGTATTCACGAAAGGGCGTAACTTACGCCTGCCATAACTACCTTGGAGTTATTATGACATCATATATATTTTCCAAGGTAGTTATGCCCTGCGCAAGTTACGCCCATTTGCAGTCTAATAGACGACTACTTATTGAAAATTTGCCACTTGAATGACTGGCTCTAGCCAGTTGTTCATGTGTACATTTTCAAGAATGGCATCTTAGCCTGCAAATGGACACTCCTCAAGATAACAGGAGAGTTAAATTTTACTTGCTTGCTCATTAAAGGGTTAAGATGTGCAAACCCATGCCCCAGAAACCTATGATGTAATATTAACTTTAGCTTTATTTAGGCTGTCTATCTGGATGATAATGTTTTGTGAACGTGAGAGGTGGTGGGGGGGGGGTGATAGAGCATTAAATGCTTTGGCAATATGTAGCTCAGATTGTTCTCCGCCTATTGCTCAAGATAGCTTTTCACTGCGTACCGTACCTCAAGACAGGCAGTCGGGAGCCTGTCGACTATTATCTCCCTTGTGACAATGAAAAAAGCTATCTTGCACGTCGTTCTTATATGTGTAACCTTTATTCTTACATTTTTGTAAAAGACTATTTGAGGAATCCTAACGTCCATAGTACCAGCTAATCAGCAGCTATTTCCGCATCTCGCCTACTGTAACGCTATCTGGACGAATACACACAAAAGCAACCTAGCAAAACTACAAAGCCTACAGAAGAAGGCACTAAAACTCTTTTCTAAACCAGGAAAGGGCCAGAATATATTCAAGTCAGAAAAGCTGTTAAAACTAAAGGACATAGACAAACTACAGATGTATACCATTGGAAAGGAGTTTCACCACAATACATTACCACAATATATATACTGAACCAAAAATGTTTAGCAACACTGAGAATATTACTGTATAAATGTTATTTAACAAAAACAATAAATTGATTCAAATATATTATTTAATTGATAGGTCATTTTCCAATTTGAACAACAGTATCTTGTTACTGTAATGCTAGCATCGCGCCTTTAACACAGCATCATTCAATGGAAGGGTCCAATTTAAATAATGACACTGAGCTGTCAATACCGGTTGTGACCTCCGCGCGCATTAACCACCGCCATACATCGCTTTCTCATGCTTCGAATTAAGCACCTGATGTCATGAAGGGGAATCACGTCCCATTCCTGGAGCAGTGCAGCTTCCAGCTCTCACACGTTGTGAAGATGTGGATGGTTCTCATGCACCATACGGCCAAGAATTTCCCACGCATGTTCGATAGGAGACAGGTCCGGTGATCGCGCTGAGCAGTCCAACACAGGAACGTTGTTAGCCTCAAGGATATCACTGGTGACCCTAGCTGAATGAGGGCGGGCGTTGTCTTGCTGGAACATAAAGTCTGCATGATGCTGCATAAAAGGGATGACAACAGGGGGCGACAACTTCTTCACAGTAACGTTGAGCTGTTAAATTTCCGCGAATCATAATAAGATCTGTTTTGGCATTTTTATGGATTCCAGCCCACACCATGACACTGTCGCCACCGAATCTGTCATGCTGAATGATGTTGGCTGCATCATACCATTCTCCTAAACGTCGCCAAACCCGTTGCCTACCATCCGCCACATCCACACAAAACCTCGACTCACAACTGAACAAAACGTGGCTCCATTGTTGAGCACGCCATCGCTGATGAGCTCTTGCCCATGCAAACCGATTCTCGATGTGATGCTCTGTAAGCGGAACAGCGACAAGTGGACGACGGGCATGCAGTCCAGCATCATGGAGTCTGTTTCGCACAGTTTGTGGATGCAATGTAGTGATGGTAGTGGTGTGCAAATTACAGGACATCCACGGCGCAGTCTCAAACCTGTGACGTTGTGATGACGTCACTAAGTAGCGGTCTTCTCGTGGTGTTGTTGCTCTCGGTCTGCCAGATCGTGGTCGGTCATTAACATGTCCAGTTTCCTGCTCACATTGGCGGAGACGGGAACTGGTTGAGGCGTGAACATTAAAATGTCGAGCAACAGCGCGAACGCTCTACCCAGCAGCGAGTCTTCCCATTGCTTCATTAGGTTAGCCCTGGGCGGCGGCCCATTGTCGGTAGGGTAAACGTTTAAGCGTTTTCTGTTACCGTTCGTTATCTGCTTTTGCAATATGGTGAATTTTTGCCTTCACTACCCGCCAATGTGGGCCAGTGCATGAAAAATGCATTTTCACATGCAGTAAGCGTGCTGCCGAGAAATGCAAGAAATGATTTGCATTTCTTCATGATCAGCGAGACAGTAGGCCTACATTGACGAAACATGCCTGCAAATTTGGTTATAAATGGACGCATAGTTTTGATACAACAAACCAAACTTCACTGTTGCTAAACTTGTTTGGCTCAGTATATATATATATATATATATATATATATATATATATATATATATATATATATATATATATATATATATATATATATATACACACACTTATGGTACTTTGTGGGACATTGTGTGTTTTGGTACTTTGTGGGATCTTTGCTTTCTCATAGGAATTTTGGCTTAAAATTCAGAATTAAGGTAGTTTTGATATCCGTAATAATAAATATAAAAAGAAGTATTGATTATACTTAAGTTTGTATAAAACCTTGTGGGTCACCGATTTTATGACTTTGTGGGATACTGACGCAAATGACCCACAAAGCACCCAAAGTAATATACAGTATATGACTTTGTGGGACACTACATAAAATGACCCATAAAGCACCGGGATGATCTGTTAATATAATACATGTAATATATATTAGCAGCAGCAGTAGCTGCCACTGCTGCTGCTGCTGCCACGGTTGATGATGACTGCCACTGTTGGCGCTGCCGACACCGACCTTGCCAACAAGACACCCTACTGACATTGCCAAGCCTGATGCAGCCATTGATAACAATCTCAATTAAGCTAGCAAATAAAAAAAGTATTTGAAAGGTAAAAAATAAATAAATTATCTGATGCCTATAATGACGAATGTCATAAGTTAACTCGGGGTGTTGAAATTTGCAGACAGTTCAGAAAACGCGCAAGATATGTCATTGCGGTAACATAATGAATACACTAGCAGAGAAAGACAAATCAACATCATTACATTTCACTTTTCGCATTCAAATATTGTATACCTTAGCCCGTGGCAGAGTCCATTCAGTTGTTACAAAATTATACCTTAAGATAGAATCATAGAAAAGATAGCTATAAAAGGTAATTAATGTTCAAAAGGATACTGACAGCAATAAACTTATCTGAAACCATTCCAAGTAAAAGATGTGTTTAAGAAAGAAATATTATAAAATGCATAAAAGAAACAGTGTGAATATATTTCTGTGTAATGCTTTATGAAGAATTATCATGGAAAAGAAAATAGATAGTCATATTATGTATTACTAGTCAATACATTGTCATAACGTATATGTGAACAAACCATAAACAATCGTGGACACTATCGTGGCTATAAGATCGAGCGACCAATTAACCGACTTATACTAGTTGCAAGTTGCAACCAAAATGTAAATGAAATAAGCCATACTAAAAATAAAAATAGGTTAATCGCCTAGTATACTAGAATATCAGCAGCATCATCATCATCATCGGCAGAAGCAACAGAAGCAGTAATTGATAGGAAGCTCAATTAAGATAGCAAATGAAAAAGAATTTGAAAGATAAAAATAAATACATTACCTAATATCTATTGTGAAGAATGTTTTACAAGTTAACTCAGGATGTTGACACTTGTTGAAAGCACAGAAAACATAATGAGCTATATCATTGCTGTATCATAATGAATACAATATCAGACAAAGACATATCAACATCATTACATTTCAGTTTTAACATTCAGATCGTTTGTACCTCAGAAGCTGGCAGAGTCCACCCAGCTGTCATTAAATGCATGCCTTGAGATAGGAAAGACAACTATGGATCGAAATTAATATTTAAAATAATACTGGCAGCAACAAACATAGCATGAACCATTCCGTTATTAAAATATGTATATAAATAATGCATACAGGAAATAGCAATATGAATATGTCATTGCAATGCTTTATGAAGAATGATTATGGAAAAAAGAAAACAGATAGCCTTATTATATACACGTAGTTGGTCACGTTAAAACAGGTGGGGCCTCTGTAGTGCAGATTACATGCATTGACATATATAACAAAAAGTGCAATCAAATAAAGAGGTAAATATGATTAGAAACATAATACGAAAAAAATTTAAAATGATTTAAAATCAAAAAAATAATATTTAATGTTTAAAAGCAATTTATTTTTATAATAACACTAGTTCTCTCCTGCTCGAATACTATCTGTTGTGATGGGTTGAAAACCTTGTATGCGAGATCAAAATCTACTCAGTATCCTTGATCTGTAATCGCTTGATGGGCTTATCCCTCCCAGCCATGTACGAAGCACTACTCCTAGTTAAATAACTAGTAGAACTCACTGATTTTTAAAGTCAAGCCACTGAATAGTAAATAATGTTCTATCCTCTAGGCATTGATACTGTTTGTTGTCGGAAACAGTTGGATAGTAGGCTAGTCCAGTAGGCAGGCTAGTAGGGCGTGCCGGTTACTAGGATATTAGGCTAGGCCAGTAGGCAGGATAGTAGGCTAGGCAAGTCGGCATGCTACTAGGTTAGGATCAGTCGGCAGGCTAGTAGAATAAACTAGCAGTCTGGACTAGAAGTCTAGGCTAGTGGATTAAGGTAGAAGTTTAGGCTAGTGCACTAGGCTAGAAGACTATGCTAGTAGCCTAGATAGATTATGTTAGTAGGCTAGTAGACTTGGCAAGACATCTAGACAAGAAATATAGGCTAGTTGGCTAGTATACGAGGGTAGAAGTGCGTGGTAGAAGGCTAGGCTATGAGGCTAGTAGACTAGGTAGACGTTGCTAGAAATCTAGGGTAGTAGACTATGCTGGAAGTCTAGTCCAGAAATCTAGGCTAAAAGTCTAGATTATTAGGCTTGGAGACTAGGCTAGGAAAATAGGCTAAACGTCTAGGCTATTAGGCTAGAAGACTATCTTAGAAGTCTAGGCTAGAAGTCTTAGCTAGGAAGCTAGTAGACTTGGTAACAATTCTAGTCTAGACGTCTAGGTTAGTAGGCTGATAGACCAGGCAAGAAGTATAGGCTAATGGGCTCGTAGACGAGGCTAGAAAACCAGGCTAGAAGTCTTGGCAAGTACATTAGATTGGACGTCTATGCTCGAAGTCTAGACTAAAAGTCTAGGCTATTAGGCCAGTAGACTATTCTAGAAATCTACAGCAGCAGACATCTCCCGGCAATTTATAGCAAGGTCAATTAAGATAGCAATACGAAGGAATCTGAAAGATTTTAAAAAATAGGTACATTACTTAATATCCATGATGAAGAATGTCATAAGCTAATTCAGAATGTTTACACTAACTAAGTCTTGTTGACGACACAGAACATAAATGAGTTTGAACCGTAACACCTGCTAGAGTCCATCCAGTTGTTATGAAAATTATACCTTGAGATAGGGAAGATAGCTATAAAAGGAAACTAATATTCAAAAGGAGACTGGCAGCAATAAACCTATCTGAAACCATTCCAAGTAC
>CM067359.1:189362935-189469302 GCA_034401795.1 Chaetoderma sp. LZ-2023a
ACACACGTTACTACGAGACAAGAACCGTTAAGTTGATGTCGCGTATATAGCCGCCCATATTGAACATAAAAGGCCTATTGCTTAATTGTCTCGCAGTAGAATATCTATCTATATATATATATATATATATATATATATATATATATATATATATATATATATATATATATATATATATATATATGTTCAATTAGCATGCACCATCATGCATTTCTGATATAATACAAAAAAATCATTTGAATCCTTGTTAATATAATTTAATAAATTATGATTGCAGATTTACAAAGAGTAGCAGTGGCATAGCTAACCGGGAAGGGGAGGGGGAGGGGGGGGTGTTCATCCAAATCTGCAAAGAAAAAGTGTGTGGTGTGTGCGCGCGCGCGCGCGCGTGCATGCGTTTGCATGTGTGCGTTGTACACTATTTAAGTTTAATGTCATGATCAAAATGTAAAGTAAGTAACGGCCTTCCACAGAGTCAAATTTTCATAAATATCTCAGGGAAAACCACCGACACCCCCATTAACATCTCGTGTGATGACCTTTTCGAGACCAATCACCTATCTTACCCATACACAAATATCGAGATCCTGGTTCCATCACTGAGTAAGCCTTAAAGCAGCAGCTATACAAATATATATATATATATATATATATATAACTACAACAAAATTACACTAGAATTCGACAAATACGAAGATATACCTAATAGTTGCGACATGGGGCAGCTTTGCTAGAAATTCAAGACAGGCAAGCAGGGAGGGAGGCAGGCAGGCAGACAGACATACAGACAGACAGACAGACAGACAGACAGACAGACAGCAGGCAGGATGAATGATGACCATAGAATGATGGATGGCAATTTCTTTTTAATAATTAGCTTCATTATGATTGCCATAATACATATAATAATGCTATATCTGATTTTCACCATTGAACAACCATTAAAACCATTATTGATGTTAATTCTCTCCAGGTAAATAACTATTATCTACACATGAACCACTGATCTTGTGATCATGTAGGCATTTGGATCAGTAACAGATACGGTAACTCATTTATTAATGCTAAATCCAGATTGATCCATTTGGATCACTTGTCTTTCACAAGTGGCAAATCCAAATATATTTAAAAAAGGACATACATTTACTGCTTACTTTATCAAATACCTGTAATCCGTAGCTGGTGTAATCTGTGAAAGGTTATTGTTGAAATTAAAGTTGTTGTTAATTATGCCAACATTTACATGTAAGTCATATGATCCAGAAATTTAGTTTGAAATTACAAATATTTGGACCTAAAATGTGCAAATTTATGATTAATAGCAAAGTTACACAGAAATGTAAACATTTTGACAGTTAAATGAAAATCTGGTTTTTAAATAATCCAGGCTAGTATTATGAAAATAGAAGGTTTCAGCCTGAAACAAGGGCATTTTGGTTTAAATCAGATTAATTTCAGGTCACACTTAAATTATTGTTTATTTGGGGTAACCAAATGATACCTAGACAACCAGAGATCAAGTAGACTTTGGAACCAAGAGGCACAATGATCATGGTGGGCCTGTATCACTCACCTAGGATAATATCAGTATCTGTATAAGAAACATTTAAAATTGGGTTTCAAACACATATTATGGCTGGAATCATGGAAATTTGTACTTAAATGCAGAAATTGGTGCTGAATTACAAACATTTATGGCTGAAATTTGTAAATTCTGTGTTAAAAGCAAAAGTTTAGAGAAATATATAAATTTTGACAGTTAATATGTGTATCTGGGCTCAAAATGTTAAATCTGTAATGGACCATTTCATCAATTATCAGCCAGTGTTTAAAATTTAACAACAAATTAGAAAATTTGGACCTAAAATGAAAGAATGTGTGAAAATGCAAAAATTTGGTACTGAAATCTGTGAATTTAGGATTATAAGCAAGTGTTTACCCAAAAATATATAGATTTTCACAGTTAATAAGAATATCTGGGTTCAAAATGCTGAAAAAAAATTTCAAATGACCAGTAATCTGAAAATTTAAGCTGGAAATGTGAAGATTCTGGTCAGAAATGTGCAAAGTCTTTGACAGGAAACAAGACAATTTGGACTAAAAAGCAACTGCTTTGTTTAGAAACAAAACATATGGGTGCAAAATGCAAATGTAAGACAATTTAGGCTGAAGATACACACATTTCTGTATGAAGAATTGATATCTATGTTCCAAATATGAACATTTTAACAGGAAACAAGAATATTTTAAGTAAATAATTTAAGAATTTAGGCCCAAAATGGTAAAACTTGGATATGAGATGGTGGCCACTGACCAATAATGTCAAATTCCTATTCAACAGGCCACAAACCTATATTATTGCCATGTTCACTGTGAAGTTCATCAACTAAAAGCCGAGTCCTACCCTTTAATGGTAATTAAGCGAAAACCAGCCTTTGCAGTGGTATTGAGAATATTTCCAAGAATTTATCACTGTAATGCCTGCGTCAGTCATTCATTCCAGTGTTAAAATTTCAAAAAATTACTTTTCTTGGTCTGCAAGTGGACATGTATTAAGTAAAATGGCATTTTTATAACCAATCTTAACCATTAACAGCAACAATTTTGATAGGAAATATGAAGATTTTGGACTGAAATGCATAATCTTTATTCAGAAACATGAAAATCTTGGTACAAATGCAGAAATGTGACCATTTTGGCTGAAAATACAAACATTTCTGTACAAAGCATGGATATCTAAGTTCCAGTTGTGACAATTTTGACCAAAGAAATGACCATTTAAGTCAGAAATGAAAGAATTTGTATCCAAAAAAGATAATTTCCATGCAAGAGAAAGGAATTGATGATGGACACTGGATCAAAGATCAAAATATATATATCACTGTTTTCACTGTCAAACCCATCAAGTAGGCAAACACATGTAACAAAAGCTCAAATCTGATTGGTCGCTAACGTCAAGTTTCCTTTAGCTTAGCTGACTTTTCACACATCTGGGAACAACATCGACCAGTTGATCAATCTGGCTTAGTTTCTTAAAAATATTGTAAACGGTAAATTTTCCTAAATTTGAATGGTCATCAATAATAACACATTCAGCTAGTAAGCTCTGTATGAAGTGGATGATGGTGTGACTTAGTGATCCAAATAGTCAAGTAAGTGCCTGTCTTCCAAACTCAGAATTTTCTACGGGTAGAATGGTAAAGGTTTTTCAAAAAATTTAACGACACGCAAACAAATATTGCCTATTGTTTTATCTATTGAGCTATTTAGACCAAATACATTGCCATGGAATAAGCTCATTTGGCCTCTCAGGCTTTACAGACCAGGTGAGCTAGAACTGAGATCTGGCGAAAACTAAATATTTTGAAAATAATCTGTCTGAAAGTGATTTGAGCAGCTATATCCTTAAATCAAATAATCTGACTGAATTAATAAAGAAACAAGGAGTGTTTTGGTCTTGCTCACTCTGATTACAAATAAATCTGTTTTTAAGACAGATGATACGAAGGTTGTAGAATATCTTGAAAATAACCTGATTGACAGCTGTTTGCCCCTCTCAATGGAACAGCAGGTTTCAGTGAAATTGTTTTTAAAATAGTTTGCCTATTGAAATATCATGCACGTACACTGTCATTGTCATACAGAGTGAAATTGAATATTGTTTCCACTGGTTTTATTAATTTGATATATATTTTTTCAGATGAGAGTTCTCACCTCAGAGGGATGTGTTACTAAATGTCAAACATGACCATGTCACCGAAAAGTCATTATTGTTTTGTGTTACAGCATTTTCTCATTGAGTACATGGGTACAGCATGAAATAGATTGCTCAGATTTCCTGATTTTCCAGCTGATCATTGAAATCTTATATAAGATTTTTCATTCCAGTGAAATAAGTTGTGATTTACTTCTTGGACAGCAGATTTTCTATCCCCACACTTTTTGAAAAAATGCTGGAATAATGAAATCGCACCTGTTTGTTCTTTTACAGATCATGAGGAGACTTTTTCAAGTTTACACCTGTAATGACTAATTCTGCGGTCGCACCAGCCACTAAGTGTTAAACTTTCAAAAATAGTCTCTTGGAGTAGAGAGCTATTTTTTAAGACGTCCACTGCAGAAGCTATTTTGGCCGGTTCGGTGATTAATTGGTTATATTCAAGTCATTAACTCATTCAAAACCCAAAAACCATACAACATATTCCTCATGGTAACACGAGGTTGTTGGTTGCACAAGGTACATGACCATTTTGGGCTGATAGATAGTAATACCAGTTTAACCCTCAATGTCTCAATTTCAAGACACCTATACAGGAAACCTGTTAACTATTTTGAATCTATGGCAGGAGCAGCTCAGTCAAATTAGTTTCAAAATACTCAATAGAATATTCATTACTGTACATCATAAAGAATTTGTAATTTTTGGGCTATGAGGGTTAAATGGTTAACACTTTGAACTCTGAATATCAGGCTATGAACTCTGAATATCAGGCTAAAAAAATTATTCTGGATGAAAGAAATATTATGTTGAATATTGTGTTTTAACTAGATTCAAGATTCTTTATTTTCATATAGATAAATAATTTAACAGTTCAAAACAGGCATCCACCAAAGGCTAAGGCATGCGGTGGTGGGCCCTTGACAAACTAGGTAAATGCACAGATGAAAAAAAATCAACAACCTACAACAGTGGAAGACTGATATCTCTCCTCCCCCCCCCCCCCCCCCCACCTCCAACCTCCCTCCAGAATAACAACAGCCTACAATACAGTAGCACTACAGTCCAGTTCATAAATAGATTAATATATTTCCAAAACAGAAAAATGTTATCTAATTTTGTTGAATAATTTCAACCTACGGCAGCACTGGCTTCCAATCAAATTAAGTCCAAAATATTCAACTGTACATTTTGTCTTGTTTTGGAAACAAAATAAGTTATTTATGACCCGTATTGTACGTCCAACAGCGGGAAGTTGACATTTCCCGGAATCTTAGAACACGTTTACAGACATGCATTTCAGCAGCTTGAATCTGACAATGTGCTACATATTAGTACAAAATTGTGCCAAACAATGTTTGTTTGCATTTCATAAGATGGACTAGACACTGAATAATTGGCGTTTTACGCGATGTAAGGTCTATTGCCGTATTTATAATCAGCTGATTAAAATGTAAACATAGGTATTTTACACTTCACTCATTTGTTTTTGGGTTTGTTTCCCCGGGCTAAAGATTGACAACCAATAGAAATATTCGGTCTTACGTGTATGCGGCTTATCAAAATTAGCCAATCAGCGCCGTGGACTCTGTAGCCCCTACCGGCTCCACTATTGTGATTATGAGCAATTGGAGTCGGGTACCAGCTTAGTCACTAGCTAGTCATTCTCACTTGTTGCGAGGTGATGACGCGGCGCTCAATCTAAATGTAACCAACTGTTTTATGCTTTTTATGGCGTGGCTTCAGGGTGTATGACGAAAATGACCGCCAGCTAAAATGACCGCGCCCGGGACAAGAATGACCGCTATTATGGCGATAATGACCGCCACTGCGAATTTATATTTTGACTTCTATTACCCGGGGGGGGGGGGGGGGGGGGGGGGTTGGTGGTGGTGTGTGTGTGGTGGTGGTTCCGGGTTTTGCTGCTCCTATAGTGTATCCCCCATAGCGCCCCACTGAGGTTTTTCACCCTTCAGCACCCCCACCCCACACCCACCCACCCCCACCCTGTCCAAATACCTTCATACGCCACTGAAATGGGAGTTTGTAACCAACGGTAATAATATGATAAACCCATCTGATGTCGACGCAAGAGCCATTTAAAGGTGCATATTCACAGCAAATGCCTGACAATTAAATTGTTACAATTGTAGACTTTTAAAGGCCCAAATCGTGTGCCTAGATGCCTAAACGAAACAAATCTTAACATATGATAGTTTTACTCCGTGTAAATTATGATACTTTTTAGCTGTGAATTTGAAATAGGGACTCGTGTCTCTAATTAAATTTGTGCACCTTAAAAAAATTATATTAATTTATACTTGACGAAATCATATGTTAAGATTTTTTCGTTTCTTTACGTCTAAGCCCACAGTTTAAGCCTCCAAAACTACATAATTTTATTTTCAAGCATTCTGCTGTGAATATACACCTTTAAAAATTATACAAAGCCAAGTACAGAGTGTGTGCGTGATATAGACATAAGCGGTCAGCGTTGCAGATCATCACTAGGGGGAGGGATGTTTATAATACTATTACATGAAAGCACCGAGTTATAAATTTTGATATAAATATATTTTGAATTGTAAGCTCAACGAAACAGCTGAATGATAATTAACCCTTCACATGTCACATGACCAACGGAGGTATCTTAAGGCAATAGAAAAATCTTTTACAAGTGAGGAAAAATTTATTTTAGAACAATCCCCCTGTTAAAGTTGCATATTCACACTAAACTGCTTTAAAATAAATTTATAAAAATTGTAGACTTTTAGAGGATTAAATTGTGTGCCTATATGAATGAAACAAGATAAATCTTAACATTAACATTTGTACGGTGATTTCATATAATCTTTTTAATTTGCGAAATTGAATTAGAGAGACGCGTACATATTTCGAGACACGAGAGTTGCCAGCAGTAACAAATACCACCACATTGCATTATACTCTTAATAGCAGTAATGTGATATAACCGCCATTGAAGCGAAGAGAATTATCATCCGGGTTACCCGTGATTGTTCAAATTGATTTAATAATGGTAACAATCATGATAACAACAAAGACGTCTGAACATGTCTCTGGATAAGGTGACATGAAGAAATCCCGCGAAAACATGCTTGCAATAAACACCTGTAATCTAGATATCTATCCAGGTGAGACGCCGAATAATAGAGATACACAATATAGCTTGCGTGTCTGCGGAAGACATTGTTTGCCATCTAAGTTTAATTCCACCGAGGCGTGTTTGCAGCTAGTGTTATGTAACTCTATGATCAAAGCCAATGTTAAAGATCTCCCATTAAATCAGGGTTGGAAAAAAATCGATTTTTTTCAAAAAAATCAAATCAATCGATTTTTTTGATTTAAATCGATTTCAATGATTTAAATCGATTTTTATTCGCGACATCCCAGGAAATTACGTAAAACTTATACAGTGAAACCTGTATTAAGACACTGGCTGTGGGAGTCGCAGAAGGTGGTCTCTTAAGACAGGTGGTCTCTTAATACAGGTCCAGATGCATTGCTAAACTGTATTTTGGAACTGAATAAAGTGGTATTTTTATGACTTATTTTTAACTGAATTTTAAGCTTGCTGGTTTCTTAATACAAAAAAACTTTGTTCGCTTAAGCAGTTTTAACAGTATTATTATTGCATCATTTTTTATTGCATCATTTTTTTATTGCATCATTTTTCTATTGCATCATTTTTTTATTGCATCATTTTTTTTAAATGATGCAATAGAAAAGCATTTTTTCATTCTTGAAAAATACAGTCAAAACTGCTTAAGTGACAAAGGCTATGAAATATTTTCAATTCCATAATTAGCAAAATGTCTAACTCCGGCCGAAAACAAGATCCAATATGGATTCATTATGAGAAAGTGAAGACCCCAGATAAGGCCGGTGTCCGGGCTGTCTGCAAGGTCTGCCGACACGAACTCCAAGGTATCCCAGAGCGGTTAAAAAAACATGCAGCCAATTGCACAGGTCCACCAACACCAGCACTTCAAGGTCTAGCTGTAGCCGCAACAGAAACGGGGACTTCATCTCAATCTGAGCAGCAGCAGCGCGTTGAAACTGTTGTTGATCAAAACGATGTGGTGGTGATGGAAGTTGAACCTCTGTCAACTTCAAGTTCTGCTTCAGCGGCAGTGAAGCGCCCAGTGCACGGTCAATTAGCTGCTGGTACATTGGCCGCTAAGATACCCAAGCTGAATTATGGTCTACAGAATTATGTCATCAGAACTTCAGCAGAAAAACGTGGTGAATTAGATCGTGATGTAGCTAGGATGGTGTATGCTACGAACTCCCCATTTCGCTTAGTAGAAAATAGACATTTTATAAACCTTGTAAAAGATTTACGACCAGGCTATCAACCACCATCCAGAAAGGACATAGGGGGGAAATATTTGGATGTTATCTACACAGAAGAGCGGGAGAAGGCGAGAAAAAATTTGGAAGGTGAACTTGTCTGTCTAGCATTAGACGGTTGGAGCAATATTCATAACGAGCCTATCGTATGTGCTACAGTGACGACCTGCTTAGGTGATATTTACTTAGTGGATACTACGGACACCTCTGGACATCCTCACACAGCGGAATATCTTTATGACATTGCGAAGCAGACAATTGAAAACACGCACAATGATTTTGGGTGCATTATATGTAGTATCGTCACAGACAATGCTGCTAATGTAGCAAAGATGCGAGAGTTCTTGAAAGAACGACTGGGTTTCAACATGATTGCGTATGGATGCACGCCTCATCTTCTAAATCTGACTTCAAAGGACTTAGAAATGGGTAATGTTAAGGAGCATGTCACACAAGTTGTGAAGTATTTCCGAAATAACCACTTTGCTAGTGCCCAAATACGCCAATCATCGTGCAGAAAGTTAGTGATGCCAGCAGATACAAGGTGGAACACAATGTACGATTGTTTAAACTCGTATTGTGAGGCATGGCCGACACTTGTGACAATCTGTGATGGACATACTGACCGCATAGATGTTGCCATTGCCAATAAAGTTCGTAATGTAGTAATCAAACGTTCTGCAGATGAATACCGACTTTGTTTGAAACCAGTAGCTTGCGCTCTCGATAAAGCTCAATCGGACAATTGCACAATAGCAGAAGCAGTTGAATTATGGAAAGATGTAAAAACGGCCCTGCATAATGACACTAATAATTCAACAAAGCGTGCGGCCGATAAGCGTTATCAACAAGCTGTGACACCTCACCACATGCTGGCCAATCTACTCCACCCTAAATACTGTGGTCGAAACTTGACTCAGCAAGAACGTGAAACTGCACTCACCGTAGCATCCGAAATCCCTGGTTTGATGACTTTGGTAATCAAATTCGAGGCCATGGCACCACCATTTCACATTCTTAAATTTAACGACGAAGTTGTTAATGGAGTAACCTCTCTTCATTGGTGGAAGTCGCACAGACGTGACTTCGAGGATGATCTGCTGGAAGCATTTGAATTCACTCAGCGTCTGATGTCAGCTGTGGCGGCGTCAGCTGGTGTCGAGCGCGTGTTCTCCAGCTATGGGCTCGTGCAGAGTAAGTTGAGAAACAAACTTGGAACTTTAAAAGCGGCTAAACTAGTATTTCTTTTTCGGTCCCTAAACTGTGACAAAGAAAATGACTTCCGGTTTCAGTTGAATGATGATTGTTGACTAGACTAGTGAAGTACAATTGCAGCATTATTGAAAACTGAAAGTGAAAAGTGATGACAGACACATCTATCTGTGACTCAGTTAGGTTTGCGCGATATTGCTTGAGAGAATATCGATATCGTTATTATAAAAAAATTGCGGTATCTCAATAGTCAATATATCGAGTGTTCTGGTTAATCACTTAATTGTGAATAATTAAAGAATATGCATCCCATCATTCATAACATATTGAATATTTTGAAAGCAATTTCACTGGAAGCCGTTGCTGCCTAAGTCAGCAACGGTTTTCAGTGAAATTGCTTTCAAAATATTCAATATGTTTATTATGTTACGAATGATGGGATGTCTATTCTTTAATTATCACTGTTTGAACTAATAATATATAGAGTTCAAAATTTATATATTACGTCATATTAGCAACGATTTTTCAATTTTGTTCACAATTGCATCACAGATACAGTGAGTAGCAATAGGACAGAAATGATGCAATGCATAAATCTAACGAATTAGCCCTAATTAGATGCACAAAATCTATGAAGGTATGCAAAAGTCATCATTGTCTAAGTCTATCAACCTTGTTAACTTCTGTCTTTAAAAATATGCTCAAATTAAAATTGATAAACTGGTGTACATTTTTCAACAATTTTGGTGGACGATGTTGCTGTCTGCGACAGCTCTATCATCCACCAAATTTGTTGAAAAATGTACACCAGTTTATCTTTAACCCTTAGCACACTGATGTCGAAATTTTTAAATTTCAAATTAAATTTAAAGATAAACTGGTGTACGTTTTTCAACAAATTTTGTGGAAGATGGTGCTGTCACAGACAGCAGCATCGTCCACAAAAATTGTTGCAAATTGTACACCAGTTTATCTTTAAATTTAATTTGAAAATTTAAATTATCATGCTCCAGAGTGCTAGGGGTTATGTTTATTTTGAAAAATTAAAACTCCTACATCAGTGTGCTAAGGGTTAATGTAATGTAATGATGTGTTTACGTGTTACAATGTATATAGTTTCTTGCCAGTTTCAGCAATTACTGATTTTGATTTTTGAAGTTGTAGTAAACTACTTAATTTAATAACATTTCAATCTTTATTGTTTTAGTGTTAAATAAAATGGAGCCCAAAAGTCCAACTTGATAAGCACTAGCCAATAGTAATCGAGACACTCAATGACACTCCAGAGTGACTCCAGACGCATGTCATAGCTGAAAAAAGAGACAGTGTCTTGCTTTAAAAGAGTGTGCTTTTGGAATTAGACTAATAGTAATAGCCATACTGGCCCATACATGACTTTTCATGTACACTATTGCTTTAATGGTCATGTAGTGACATGTACGCACATGGAATTCTCTTCTTTACAGCTTACACATACTTAATGATCATACTTTGTACACATGTGTGATGTACTGTGTACATGAACCTCAAGTATGTAGATTGTAGATGTGGACTCGTGCACTGGGTCTAGTCTTGCTGATGACAAATATGAGCAATTAAGTGTATAATTCTATTTTGTGTTGATGTTCAAGTGCCATGGAAGCAGTAAAATAATTATGTTACTTTAATTTAACAAAATTACTGTTAATTGTATTAATTACTTGAAAATTCCTCTATTTTTGCAAAACTGATTTAAATCACGATTTTTTCGATAAAAATCGAGTGATTTAAATCATGATTTAAATCATGATATAAATCAATTGATTTAAATCAAGCCAACCCTGCATTAAATAGAAACATGTTTGCACGAGATATGAGATGGTTGTTGATTTTTGTTCAATTTACCTATCATGCAATACTAACCAGCGTGTATGAATCGTTGCAGTAATTGGACGCCATATTCTTTGCATCTATTGTCTGTAAAAGTCGGGAATTTTCAAAGAAGTAGGCCTATATCTGTCTTGCTATATAGTGTTCTTGCTGTATGACGGCGCAACGAGCCGTGTAACATGTTTTCGATGATCAGAAATGTAATCTTATTTATGATTCATATTGATGTATTAAATATTGTTGATTATTTTAAAACTAATCTGACTGTCATCGGCAGCCGGGACAGCAGTAGGTTCCAGCGAAATGGATTTCAAATTTTTATCTGTCTATATATATATATGGGCAATATTATTTCAATAAACTCATGCATAAGAAATATATGGTGTAGGTGTAACGTGTTTTCACGTGTCAAAATTTAGGATAAAAAAACAACCATTTATTTAACAGGTAATATGTGGCGAATATTTTGAACAAAATTTGACTAGGACTGGCAGACTGACAGCAATATGATCCAGTGAAATATGTTTCAAAATATTCAGCATTGTGTATTTCAATCCTTCGCGGAAAGTACTGCATACTTATGCATACATGTTAGCTCCAATCTCACGCTGAAAGTAGTTGCTGTCAGCATTAATTGGTTTAGGGATTTTTTTATATGAAGAAATTGTACAACTTTAGCCATTTTGGCGTTAAAATCACAGCGGCATTTGTAGGAGTGTATGCATTGTTATCTCGCCCACCCAGTCCCCCTGCTTGCATAACATGTACGCTAATTGCAGGAAGCCATTAAAATGGTAGCGTATGTCCGCCTGAATACACATCTAAGACTAGACATATAATAAAACACAATGATGATCCTCTGTCCAATGAACTATCAGTAACGATTGCAACGAATCAGAATGCACATGTATTTGCGCGTCGTCTATCAGATTCAAGTAGCAGATCAGTCTGTAATAAACTTTTGACCCTTACAGACGCAAACTTACTAGACTCAAAATTATCTCAAAATTTTCACAAATTTCTTTGCGTGTATCAGATTCAGGTAGCAGATCAGTCTGTAATACACTTTTGACCCTTACAGACTCAAAATTTTTCACAAATTTCTTTGCGTATTAGACATTCTTGTTTCAAAGATTTCCGTACCTCTTGAGAAACTCATTTGTAGTGAAAATAATCAAACTTGCGAAATTTTTCAATTTTATTTATTTGCTAATTGATAATTTCAAAATTCAGCGTATCATACGCAAATATAAATTGTTAAAATCTTATACTTAGGCTTCAATTGTAGCACTAAACTTCTTCTAAATATCTTTGAGCACTCTAGCGTTATCTAGCAGACGTACAGTGTTCACTTTTTAAATTGCTACTTCCGGAATTTTCGTTCCCTTCTTTAGGCACAGTCTACGCGACAGTACCTGAAAAAAAACCACACAAATTTTATATAAGTTAAATTAGATCGGACCTCGTAGTAGGCACCATATTATTTTATTTTGTAACTTATATACGCATATAGAATATTCATTCGTAGCGGATAGTAGTTATTGTTAGGCTTATTAGGAATACCATAGGAATACTATAGCGGTCATTTTCGTCCCTACCGCGGTCATTTTAGCTCGCGGTCATTATGGACTGAGATCGGCTTCAGTGGCCTAGCTATGGGAGTGTCTAGAGCGGGTGGAACATAATTCCATGTTATCTGCAGCAGTTACTTGTGGGTCATCTACAACCGTTTCGGAATCTTGCATTTGGCGCAAAAAGTTGAAATATGGCTGAAGACGGCTTTCAAAAGTGGGCTTTGTGGGTCACTGGTCAATTAGGTCTTGTGGGTCACTAATTGCAAGAGTGTGGGGAAATGCGTATTTCGACGAGTTCTAACATTTAGAACACATTTTGAGATGGTGCTTTGTGGGTCATTATACAGTGACCCATAAAATACCATGATTTTTGGTAGTGACCCACAAGACGACTATGAGACACACTATATATCCCGCAAGGTACCATTCATAAAACTATATATATATATATATATATATATATATATATATATATATATATATATATATATATATATATATATATATATATATATATATATATATATATATATATATATATATATATATGCTCAGTATATATTATATGTGTATGTGTGTGCGTGAGTATATATATATGGGCCTATTTAAATATGATCTATTGTACATTATAAGTCTGAGGCGAGATTCATATCCTTTCTCACCGAAAATCTGCATGGCTAATAAAATCCCCAAATAGGTTAAATTGCTGGATAGTAATTCGAGTAGGGTAGTCAGGTTCCTGTATAAGTATTCATATCTAGGTAGCTTGTTAGCATTCTGTCACTGTGCCACTGTTTTGTGTGTCATATATCTGTTAATGTACTAATGTTTTGTAATGTGTGTAGGGAGTCCATCGCTCCATAGGCCATGCCTTTGATGGACTGCCTGTTTAGCGTATTTATATGTATAAAAAAACATGAAATAAAGCAACTTTGAACTTGAACTTGATACCTGAGTCATTAAAATCGGCACATGGACACTGACGATATCAGCACCTATAGATTTACACCAGGAAAGTGTCTATCAGCTATACCGCCCCTTTAACAATTACGACGTCATTCACCACCAGTTATACGGGAAAATACCACACAGATCTATGGGGAATGCCCAAAATATTGCGAGATGGTATATTGTGACGTAAACGATGACGCCATTAGGTCAATGACGTCATGTGACATCACAAAGGCGCTATTGGTTAGCTGTTGGACGATGTTGTCACGCGATTTGTGCTTGCATGGCCAATCCAGTTAGTATATAGATCAATGGGTGAGGAGGTAGGGAGAATGGCTACGTATTATGTATATATTTTCCGGTATTCTTAAATCACCAATACGGGGCCGATTCCGTTCATCCTTGTAACGATCATAACCATGATTCTGGGAGAATCACGAATCTTTTTACAGAACTAATAGCAGTTAGGTATTGGCTGAGATATCATTAAATATAAATTTCCACATAATTTGCACACACGGTACATTTAGACAAAATAGCGCATGCTCACCTTTGAAGTAAGATAAAGGTCATCGTGACGTCATAGCCACGTGCTTCCTTCCTGATATCCACTTAGCGTGGTAGTCCTCTCATTGGCTGAAATGGCCTAAACGGGCCCTGGCTGGCCACTGAGGAGTATATAAGGACTCAATTGGCTACTGTTGGGACGGGTATGTAGTCAGATGCGGTAGTCATACCACTAAAGCTATCTTCAACATACATGCTAGAACGTGACTCGTAGTATGCCTAGAACATCTGATGCCGTGATCGGATGCTCACCCGTCATAACGGCACCGATACAGTTTTTTTATAAAGACCCATGTATAAGGGCCTATAAGCCAAAATGTTATAAGGTTTGTGTCGGCTCAAACCAGCTCTCACCCCTCATTCACAAAAAGCAATGAGTGACTGAACTGCAAACCGGATGCGCCGTTTTTGAGCGTACAATCCTAAATTTGACCCGTGGGTCGTTTCTATGCCGTTTGACAATATCTCGCCAATACTTGTTCGATCCACACAGAAACGCGGTACCTCTCAGCACACATCTAGTGCGACACACAGACTAAAAGCTTATGAATATATGACACTACGCCAAATTTCACTGTGAACATTGCATTCGACGACGCCTCTGAGCAGCGACACCATTCGTCTTGTGACATGTTCTATTAACTTTCACAACTAGACACATTTATCTGTAATATGTGTGTGTCTTCATCTTCTTCTGTTTCATTATCGTTATCCCCGCAAAGGATGCTCCTGCATACGAGATCACTAATTAACTTAATATAAGTTGTTATACCTCTAAGCTGAGAAGGAAAGAAAGTTATCTTCTTATAGTGGCGAAAAGCTATGTGCTTCTGAATTACTTCTGATGCTATTTTCGGGTGAGAAGTAGTAGCCTTGCGTGGGCCATCGTCACTGAATCCTTGTGAGAGGCAAGTGCCTCGCGTGGGCCTCCGTCACGGGAAAATGCTGCCACCGCTTAAAGCGGGAGAAGAGTATTGGCCAGAAAGGGGGCCACTCTTATATTCACCCAAAATGCTATAAAGAAACGGCCATGCTAGTGAATTTATGACTATAATGTTGCGTGCTGTTTTACGTGAAGGCGGGACAAGCGATTCCCGAGGGATTCCAACGTCACCGTCTTATGTAGTTTCAAATATGCTGAATTAGTAGGTGCCGCTCCAGTTAGCTCTTAAGACGCACCGGGCAAAGTTTACTTGCTGCGGTCAAACAGTTTAAATAAACCTACACGACATCAGTGCGGGGGACGGTTGAATAACCACCTTTTGGCGTGGCCGGCAGATCCGGCGAGTTATCCACCAAAGGACATTGCTGCCTCTACATCTGTAGAATCACATTTTCAGGCAGGGGAAGGCCTCACCGCAAGATTCTGTTCCGAGTCAATTCTTGATTTAAACGTGATCAATATTGTCGAAAGTTTTTAAAAATGCCCCCGAACAAATGTTCAGGAGTTCACAAAATTCTTTTAAGATGCGGTGGGTTGGGTGGCTGCCGCAGTGCTACGGGAGTGAAACTTTCCGAGACAGAGGTGATTTGCTTAATAACTGTCCCGGCTGGTCATAGCTGCTTACAGATCCAACCTGTTCGGCCCCTGGCTGAGGATGCTCTCGATTTCTGGGTTCTATCTCTTTATACTTCTTGTGACGTCAAAGGCGCAGGCCTCAACCAATCATCGGGTGAGCAATAGCCAATCAGTGCGCAGCTAATAATGACACAGACGAATGTTCTACAACATTCTAGAACTTCTGCGTGCACGTGGTTATGACGTCACGGCAATATTTTGAACAGATTTTGAAATGGTTTACAGATTTGGAAAGCCCGTCGAATTCTGGTTTTGATTGACACCAGACTCGGCGGGAACAAGCAATTATAAAGAATTACAATGTACCTACTCAGTACACTAAAGGTGCTACCCGCTCTTGGACGTGATATACGTGTTCTGTCAATGCAGTGGTAAGCGTGCGCATGGACGCTACGCGTTTTAACGAACGTAGTCATTTTTACGACAAAATCTCTCATAGGCTCATATACGCTTATAGCTCTACCCAGGGGGGCATGTTCATGGAACGAATCCAGGACGGGTGGCGCGTACCCAGCTTAGCTGGTATGGCCGGCACCTGACCGGTCGATCCGAACTACACTATACAAGTGTGTGTTCTCAATGTACATGATATTTAAGTGGGTTGCCAAGGAATAAAGCATTGCATTGAATTGGTAAACTTGGTCGTTTTCGTGTGTATCTTGCAAGGATGGACGGGGTAGCATGGATGACACTAGGATCTGTGTGTCAGGTGTATCAGTTCTGGTGCTAGTCAAAATCGTACATCATTTTGTCTAGAGTTTTTATCTATTCTCTGTTTGAAAACCTCAGTCTTTTGCTTCAATGGTATGGGTGGAAAGAGAATTCCAGAGATTCACTATCCGTTTGGGAAAAAAGCTCCTTACTTGTTCTGTAAATCCCTCCTCTCTGTTCTAGGAGAACCACCAGCCGGCACTAAGTTCCTAGCTGATGTAAAATGTTGATTTTGTCGCGTTGTGTTATCATGCCTTCTTGGACGAAAAATAGTGTACTGAGACATTCCAGTTAGTATGCAAGATCTCTTGTCGTGCAGCTTGAAACAGAGGTCACGGGTGGCCTCCTCTAGCATGATCGCGAGCGGATTGAATTTAGTGAATGTATGGGAGGTGTCGAGAATTAGTCTAATGATGTTGTCCTGCTGACATTCTTTCAAGGTTTGGAGGTTACCGGCTAACATGATGTGTTCAATCTTGTTGATGAGTGGTTTGCAGGTTTCTTCCAGACATGGACAATTAAGAAGGAAATGTTCAGTGGTCTCTGGTTCAGATTCGCAGAGTGGACAATCAGTGTTAGAGGCACGGTTTCGAGTAGAGCCGGCATACAAGTTGTAGCGCTGAGTGAGCAACTTTGCTTTGACTGTTGCTTTGATGACCGTAAGGGTATCAGTGTTTGCCATATTCCAGACTGAGTGGCAACTTCCTATTTTGCAGGACGATAAGTTGATGTATCCCAATGTTACTTTCACTGCAGCTTCTTCGAGTAGGATTTCTAGCCAGTAGTTATTCACATTAGCATGCAACAGCTTCTTCCAGGAACATTTTGTAGGTTGGGATTTTACAACGTTGAACGCTAATGGAAGCTTATACTGAATCAGGAGCTTTCTAACAACAATCACCCAGCTATGGGAGTTGTAGCTTTTGACTGCCAACTGTCGTCTAATAACTAATGCTTCAATTGAGTCAGGTCGTTGCAGCATATTGAGAAACAGTGTCAGTATTCTCTTATGGATTTGACCTTCAATTGTGATAACGCCAAGGAGCAGGTAAACAGCAGCATTAGTGGTTGAGGCAGGTAGATGCTGCAGTCGTTTTAAGGTCCCTCTGTAGTAGTCCTCCAGCATTTGGACTTCGCTGTTTGAGAGCACAACTGCTTCTAAGCCATGTAGAAGGATTGGTGTGATATAGATCTCCCATAGCTTGATGGATGTCATTGGGTTGATACCATTAAGACTGTGCATTCCGGCGCCCATCAGCGAGTATGTTGCTCGGCGTGCTGAGTCAATACGTGCAATGATTGTTGACTTGTTTTTTACATTATTTGATCTGTGAATTCCCAAATGTGTTTCCTCTGGGGAAAGTTCCAATTCACCTCCATTAAGATGAAGAAATGCATCTGAAGATTTACCAGGTGCTGTTTTTGGGACCATAGCTTTGGTCTTTGCTGTGCTAAACAGGTATCGCTCGTTTGATGCATCGAGCTCTGCAATATTCAATAGTTGCTGCATTTGAAAGGCACTCCTGGAAATAATGGCCAGGTCGTCTGCACACATGATGGCGCCAGTAGGGATAGAACCAATGCGAAATGCACCTGGTTGAGCTGTCAGTTTATTCAGTAATGGGTTGCTACGTTGTTTGAAGAGATCAGGAGATGTGTATGCGCCTTGTCTGATGCCGAGTTCTTCATTGAAGGTTCTAGATACATTCCCCTGCCACTTGATTACTGATGTGATGCTGGTATACATGCTGTTAAATAGCTCCCATAGTCTGCCGTCTAGTCCTTGAGAAGAGGCTGCATTCAGCATGCTTTTGTGACCGACTATGTCAAACGCTTTTGAAGCATCCATGAATGTAATAAGCAGTGGCAACACACTATCTTTTGATGATCTTGTTGCACTGGTCTACTCTTTAAGCCTCGTCCTATTGCACGATCCTCGCGCTCCCACTACGTTCCCGTATCGAGTACCGTCCTTGCATGCCTTTGATGTTTGTGCTAAGTTCATGAAGCTTAATACATATTAATGAGCTGGGGTCAGTCAGCTTGCGCCAATGAGATTGCTCGATAAGAAATCAGGAAGTAGACAAATTTACACATGTGCATAAACCAAACTAGCGGTTTGTGTTACCGAAAACCAATCTACACATTTTCAGTTCCTCAGTATCGTCAGATAACTTGTTTAGAGCAAAACTATAGCAAACCTTTGCAAATATCTCTTTCCAGTTCAATAGCGTCGCGATCGCCGTTGTTTTTGTAATTGTAAATTAGGTCACCAGACGAAGCATCGCCTGTCGCGTGAAGTAGGCAGAAATCTGATTGGCTACCTTCCAGTCCACTAGCGTAATGTTACTTCACATAATGAGAGATCAAAGGTCTGCAAGTACGGCCTCGAACAGCGTAGCTATGTGAGTGGTTGTATGTTAGTACGATGCTCTTTAAGTAGTACTGACTGGTGGTTCTCCTGACTCCTAAACCAGAGAGGCGGGATATATAGAACAAGTAAGAAGAAGAAAAATTGTTTTAAACAAAAATTCGGCAAAATTATCATTATTCAGAGTACATTGTATTATTTTAATGTATTTAGTGTATTAAATGGGTGATGTAAAGGTTGTTCCTCTCGGTGAGTTATATCTAAAGTGTGACACAGAATCGCAGAATTTAAACAATACCAGTTTTTGTTACCAGTTTTCGTAATATGTTTTTCATGACGTCATTACCTCATTATTTTTAGAACGTGGGAAGCCTGCCAATAGCGGGGCAGCGTCGTGATAAAGGCTATATATATTGATTCTAACTCTCCCATAAATTTACTATGGGCTTTCGGTTTGCCACGAAATCAGATTAAACCAATATAATGTGGTGCTGGTGGTGTCCACAAATCACAGATTCCCCATTTCATGGCTGCCGGGCTTGCAACTTCCCACCATTTCTAAGGATGCCCGACAGTCGTACCTCTCCTGGGTGGGGTGTTGGGGGGGGGGGGGGGTTGTGTGTGTGGGGAGGGGTGGTCTCTTGACCCGCGAATTGACATATTTCCTTTTTGAAATTTAAACTGTTTATGTGGATCAAAGAGTTAATAAGGAAGTAGTAAATGTAATGTCTGAATTTATAATTGTTTGTGTAAGTTCTGTCTTGTCTAATTTATATATACGTGTATATATGTGTGTAAGGTGTCCGCCATAACAATAGGCACTGCCTTAGGCAGACAACCTGGTATGATTCGTGAATACGTTTTGCTTGGAATTATTGAATAAATAATCTTGACTCCTTGGAATCTGTAAAGTGCACATCTGCCGCCAGTTCCACGGGCCGATCTGAGACCCCTGTTGGGTGAGTAACCAATTATATGTTGCTATGTTACTGCAAATGGTGTCGTGAGTACTTTGGGCTTTAAATTAAAATTATTGTTATTTATTTCTAAATTCTACTCACGATTTTGCTGTTTAAAAAAAAGATAGAATTCTCGGAAATATAAGGACTACTTTGGTCCTGCCCGAACGTCAATATGACAGACTCTAGCCCCCATTTTAATTTTATCATTTTTAGCTCACCTGGCCTGAAAGGCCAAGTGAGCTTATGCCATGGCGACCATCTGTCATCCGTCCGTCGTCCGTCAACTTGCTTTAAAACGCTACTCCTTAACCAATAGCCGAATCTTAACTAAATTATGGTCAAAGGATGCTATTGTGCTCGGATCCAGAACTTCCATTTGGAATTTTATTGCATACGTTTTTTGGGTCAAAATCTTAAATTTTATTAAAAATTTACCGGAAATTTGTCAAATTGCTTCTCCTTAGAATTTTGACCGATTTCAACCAAATTGGACTGAAAGAATCCTATGGTCATAGGCTCTAGAACTTCCATTCAGAATTTTGTTGCGTAAATATTTTGAGTGAAAATCCTAGATTTTATTAAAAATTACCTGAAATTGTCAAATTGCTTCTTCTCCTTACCCGTTTGACCGATTTCAATCAAATTTGGCTGAAAGGATCCTATGGTCATAGGTTATAGAACTTGCATTCATAATTTTGATTGATAAATATTTTGTGTGAAAAACTTAGATTTTATTAAAAATTTACCGGAAATTGTCAAATTGCTTCTTCTCCTTACCAAATTGAATTGAAAGAATCCTATGGTCATAGGCTCTAGGACTTCCATTCAGAATTTTGTTGCGTAAATATTTTGGGTGAAAATCCTAGATTTTATTAAAAATTTACTGGAAATTGTCAAATATCTACTTCTCCTTACCATTTTGACGGATTTCAACCAAATTTGACTGAACGGATTCTATTGTGATAGGCTCTTTTACATCTATTCAGAATTTTGATTCATGAATTTTTTGTGTGAAAATCTTAGATTTTATGAAAGTTTTTCCGGAAATTGTCAACACACTGCTTCTCCTTAGTTGCTTGACATATTTCAAACAAATTTGGCTAGAGTGACCCTATCAAGGTAGACTAGAATTTCTATTCAGAATTTTAATTGGTAAATCTTTTGGGTGGCCATCTTGGATTTTCCAAAAATTATCCATCATCTATTTAAATGCAAATGGTTCACATGCTAATGTAATGGTCCAGGTGAGCGCTACAGGCCCTTGGGCCTCTTGTTTCTTTAAGATAATCACGGATGATCTAATGATCATGGATGATAGGTGAGTTATAGTTAAATATATATTATTTTTTTATACTATAGCATGCCAATGTCGGGTATATAGATTAAAATACCTTACATACATATACGTCATAGATTCAAGATTCAATGTTATTTATTTGAACTGTAACGAATCAAGGTATATTTTTGTGGTGTTTCTATGTCAGTATTCCATGGAATGACAACCCTATAGTTTCTGGATTGTTATTGTTAGTTGTCTTCAGTGTCATATGTAGGAAGCTGCGATTCTAAGCTGTAGTTTAACCGTCAGATTTTTTACATTTCTTTATACTTTACAGTTCAATTTCGTTGTTTATTTCAGAATTATTTGAAATAAAGAAGTGATATAAATCACTGTTGTTGTTATTATTATTATCATTATTAATAACTTTTTGAACATTAGAGGATAATCTCCCTTCTAATCAACAAATATGTTTCAATTGTAATATTAGGTTTACTAATTACGCTGAACATTATTTGTTTCTACTTGTTATTATTAATTTAAAAAGTTCATTATCACATTGCTAGCTACTCAGTTAAAACACTACTCAGCATATGCCTTCTTTTCAAGTTAAATCTGAGGAGTTTTTGGCTAGCACCCAGTTTTCTATGGATCAGTTACCCACAAGGCAATTTTGTTGGGTACAAGTAAAGGTTTCATTTTGAAAAGGGCTGATCAAACTGGGTTTGTTGAGTATTGGTGTAAAAGCGGTGGTACTACACAAGGCCTGGTTAATATAGGCTTGCACGATTTTTGCTTTGAAACATCGCGATCGATTTTATAAAAAAAGATCGCGATTTTCGATTAAATCGTAGGTCCAAATTCCCAAAGGTATACACCGAAGTTGAAATGATAAAAAAATAGCACGAAACTAGTACATATTTCCATGCGACGTATTCTTACCATCCTAGGTCTATGCTTAATGTTTACCTTATCCATCATCGCGGGAGGGAAATTATTAATTGGGACCACCTAAATATTGCGTAGTTTAATAAACGTTATTTATTTCATCAAAATTTGAGATAAAATGTCGCCGAGGAAAAAATATAAATTACATGATGTATCAACTTCCGCTTATAGCCTCCCTTTGTAGGACGACTTTAGGTCATTACCGGAGCAACGCGACGATGCTAATATTAGTACCCGGAGAGATACTGCGCAATCCACATACATAGGACGGTAGCTTTGAGTAGGTACGTGTGTAACGGCGTAAACTCGTCCTATAGTGCAGTTTATAGTTGCTTTCAGAATGTACGATTTACATTTAAGAGTAATCAACAGAACGCACAGTTCAAAATCAAGCAATTTTGAATGCTGTTGCGTTATTTTCTTTAATTTGACATGACAACCGAATCAAAAAAGAAAAATTATTACACCGCCTGAAATTGCTAACTCTAGAATTAAGAAGAATTATGTTCACTGATTGCCTAACACTGCAACTAAGTATATACTTGGCATTTCACGACAGACTCAGGGTCTGCAGTGAAAGAAAGAAAATTATATGGCGATTCAACGGAGTAGCTAGCTGGCTTTCTCAATGACAAAGGTGTTACCTCGCTGCTGTTAGCTTGTTTATTGTAGCGCTTTGCGTTGTGATTAGTAATTATTTGGCACGTGCATGGCATGGCGGGATACAAACACAATCTATTATATTGTACTCGTGTACTGATAAAATGCGACGGAAAAGTACACACTTGAGATTTACCAAAAACATGAAATTTTTTCCGATTTGTCCTCGATTACATCGTAAAAATCGCGATTTTAAAAATAAATCGAACTTCACGATTAAATCGAAAAATCGTGCAAGCCTAGGTTAATACTTTGCAGTCGCGAATAGCCAATGGCATTCAGAAATTTCACCGTATCGTTTTCTATATCTGAGCCGGAACCTGCGATCTTATCGAGAAACGAGGTGAAGGTTTTGTCTATTTAAGGACAGCCGATGATGAACTCGCGGTGGACCGCATTTGCCAACACTATCGCTGTGCCATAGACATAGTAAGGCGTTACGGCCAAACGGTGAAGTTTATCGATATCCCGGCGTATTCTCTGGTCCTGTATAATCAGCAACTGCATGACCAACTCTCTCTCCTCAATGATAGGATTGAGAAAATCAATGCAGACATTGGTGTACACACCATCAAATGCAGTGTGGAGTTAATACTCTGTAAAAAATCTAGTGCATGTAAACGCCTCCGTTATCATTATACTTTCGAGTTTCTGAAGGACGGCTTGCATGCAGGTACGTTACTGAATCTGGTCTGGCTTCAGAAAATTCATTTAGATGTTCTCCAGAGTTGCACCACCGTCACTACTCAGTGAGTTATATTTTTCAGTAAGCATACGCTCACAACTTACTATTTCAGTAAGCGATATTACTTTTTTAGCGAATGTTAATTTCGCTTCCTTGGTATAAATCAACAGGTGACCCATAATGCCGAAACCTTTGTGTATTAACACTGCAACCGTGGAGGAACTTACTGCACTCCATAATATTGGTAAAATTTGAGCTGCTGTCATAGTGAGTTTCCGTGAGTCCAGAATAGGTTCCATATCTCTGGCCGACATTAAGGCAGATTCCGATCTGCCTGCCGCAGCTACTGTCCTTGAACGATTGCTCCATGCTGGGGACGTCGCATTTGACATCGATGATGAAGGTGCTGTTGGTGGGGTGGTCTCGCACCCAAGGGAAGAATCCTTTGGAGAGCTAGTAGCTAGACTGAACATGGAATTGTTAGCTCAAGGTATCAAGTATAAGGCACTCCTTAACTCAACTAGTCGACAAAGGGGTGATCAGAACCTGGTTGATAACCTGGCTCCTAGGGGGATATATACCCCTAGAGAACCTAAGAGGGAGTCAAGATCAGTTTCTCACCATGACACTAGGATGTCATCACCAGGTCGTAGAAGCTACTCGGATAGCTCCTCGTACAATGACTCTAGGATATCATCGCCAGGTCATAGAAGCTACTCGGATGGCTCCTCGTACAATGACTAGAATGTCATCACCAGGTTGTAGAAGCTACTCTAACAGTCCTCCTCCACCTAATATTAACTTTTGATGCAAAATGTGAGTGGAAACCATTTTTCATACAATTTGAGCATACTGCTTCAAGATGCCGTTGGTCTGATACATATAAATTAGACATGCTCATCTCAGCTTTAAGGGACAAGGCCTTAAAGTTTTACTGCATCTTTTCTGTGCAAGTCCAGAATGATTACGTCAGTTTATGCGACAAATTAACATTGTGATTCGGGAAGAAAGATCTGCCCCACATCGTCAGGAAAAAAATGCAAGACATTCGACAAGAGGGTAACTCTTTAGAAGAATTTGCAGATACCATTCAGGAGCTCACTTTAGATGGCTACCCTGATGCCTCCAAGAGTATGCGTGAGACAATTGCCATTGATGCATCCCTACGTTGTGTTGTGCATAAACGAGTCGCTCTCATAGTTATGGATAAAGATCCAAGCACTCTGGAAGGAGGCTGTGCAAATGTTCAATGTGGCTATCCATAATCAAAGATTGATCATGGGTTCCAGAAGAATGGTCCGTTTTTTGGACGATGCTTCTGGGTTGATGGAGGCAGATGATGGAGCTGTTGAGAGGTACGCTTCTAGCAGGATAGATAAATTATAGAAGGATGTCGAAGGACTTGGGAAGGATATGGCGGGGATGATGGTGGATGTTGCTAGGATTTTGAATCTTATATCTGGTCAGTTCGGTCGAGGTCGTTCTCCTCCAAGCGGGAAGGTCATTGTATCGCATTCCCCTTCTCCTCTCAGATCAGGAAAGTGCTTTAATTGCAATGCAGAGGACCATTTTTCCCGTGACTGTCCAGAGCCGAGGCGTACACGGTCATCATCACCTTCTGCTTCACTGAGATCTTCACCTGTGTGATCATATGATGTTCGCATGTATGAGTTTAATCGTGACTCAATGACACTAGTCATTCCCATTAAAGTAAATGATGTTTCCATTAATGCAGTAGTAGACACTGCGGCACAAGTGACTGTAATTGGCAAGAACTTTGCAAAGAAATTACTTTGCCCTTTAAAATAGGTGGACTCTATTTCATTGAAAGGTGCAGGTAGGGACAATATTATCCCTGCAGAAACTGTTGAGACAGTCACAATTGCATTAGGTTCTATGATGTTTAACTGGCCAGTCGTTCTTGCCAATATTAATGATCCAATTATATTAGGCCTGGATTTCTTGAAGGCACACAAGGCCACCATTGATCTGACTAGACTGTGTCTGACAATTAATGGAGAACCGGTTCAAGCATCAATGTTGAGAGCTCATGGGAAGGAAGCCCAAGTATTTCGGGTAACATTGTAGCAGAAAGGGGTCGTTGGTCCTTTTGAGGCCGTGCAGACCACAGGTGTTCTGGATCAGGAGGTACAGAATGATGTGCTCCAGCCCTCGTCTAAACTGGGAGGGTCTGGTAACGCCTCCTACAATGGCCACTGCCAAAGATTCTCAGATTCCTGTTTTGTTAAGGAACCTGTCGACCACAACCTTGGTATTGTTACAGAAATTGAGGTGGTTTTAGACCCTGGAACAGAATTTCAACTTCCTGGTAACCCCATAAACAAGGACGGTTTACAGACATCTACAGCCACTGAGGTGGACATCCGTGTGTTCTTACAGGATCTGTATTAGAGACCAACATCAGGTTTATCGGAGACACAGTCTTTGCAAGTTAAATCCATGTTAATCGAGTATCAGGATGCAAGTCTTCATGGACCCTACTTGTCCACCTGCATATATGTTCCTCTGGTTTCGTCTTATTTCAAATTCATTTGGTCATGGTATACTGTTGCGGACTGCAGTTAGCTTTTCGGTCGTAGTACAGTACTGCAATAGTAGTGTGATAATGTACAATGGTAACAGTAATTCAACTGTAAAGAATTACTGTAATCAAGATGATATGAAATTATTACTTCAAATTTTAACATTCTGCATGACACTGAAGACATTCAACTTGTCCGGAAAACACTTTTAATCATTGCCTTATTTTCCGCTTCCATCTTAGCTTTGGTTTCAGCAAGAGCAAAATTATGATGTTCTATTCTTTGTAAAGTTTTGGGAAACTCTAAATTAGTTGGACACATAGGCACATAGTGGCTTTTTCCAGCAATAATACGCCTTGAGATGCTAAAAACCAACGGGTCCATCGCTGTATGACTCACAGAACATGTTATTATAATTACATGTTTTGCGCGTAATAATGCGTGGTTGTACTTACGCATTTCTTGAACAGCGTGTGGATAATCATGCGTTACAAATATGCGTTGTCAAATGATGCATAAATTGTTACGCATTAATCATACGCATTGTATTGTTAATTGTATTTATTGTCCGTCATGACGCGTTGTCATTATAATTAATAATGTTTTCTGTTTATGTGTATATCGATTAAATCCATGTACACGCTTTGTATAATAAGTATATGTATCATATTGAAGATTTTCGATCTTCGGGTCTAATTTAGAAATATATCTACTACACTTCTGATAAGAATATGACGCCATGACGTGCGACATACTCGTTGAAGAACTTTTCTTCCACGTTTTGAGATGTCTTCGCTGCAATCGGATATGCTTCTGCCCAAGCAGAGCAGTGATCGATCACCGTCATGATATACACGTTACCATTATTCGATTCTAATAATGGACCGATCTTCTGTAGACCTTGGTGACCAGCTCGTTCATGAGCCATCCGGAGCACTTTCTCACGGAACAGGGTAGGTAAGACAATTCTGGGGTACTCAGCGTCCAAGGCTGAAGGCGTAATTAAAGAATACAAAATGCCATTCTTGACCATATACTCCTCCGGGGTGTTTTTGAACAACTCTGGGTATTCCTTGGCCTGCTCGGCACACAATTCGTCATATGGTATGTCGAATGCTTCCAGAGGGACGTGAGGTAACACTCCCTCGTCGACGTCTGGTATTACAAAGTCGCCCGTGTCTAACGTCGCGACTTCCACCGGACGACGTAACCTGGATAACATGTCCGCTCGAATATTCTTCGAGCCTTGGATGTATTCAATCTTACATCCGTACTCGGCAATCAGTACCGCCCAGCGCTGCACCTTCGTGTTTTTAACTTCGCCCACAAACAAACTCTTTAGGGGTCTGTGGTCGGTATACACGGTAAACGGCGCGCCAAATAGTACCAGTATCGCACCTATCGCATAGCTAGACGCATCAGTATACAATCTATACGGAGCATTCAAATTCGGATATGTGAGAACCGTCTCACTACACAGCAAGTTTTGTAATTTCTTAAACGCTTGCTGTTCTTCCTGACCCCACTCAAAACGTTTATATTTCTTAGTCAATTCTATCAAAGGCTTAGCAATTTCGGCATAGCCTTGCACACAAGAGCGGTAATACCCTGTAGCGCCCAGGAAACTTCTCACCTCACCCACGTCGCGTGGCGGTGACATTTCTCTTATGACCTTGACCTTCTGGACCTGAGGAGCCGCTCCCTGTGCTGAAACACGATATCCTAACAAATCAACTGATGGTTGGGCGAAATCGCATTTCGATTTTTTAACTTGCAAATTATATTCTTGAATTCTATGCATAACTGTACGCAAATGCTGTGCATGTTCAGCCGGGTTTCTTGAATATATGACTATATCGTCGACAAAAACATGCAGACATTTTCCCACGAATTCTCGGAAAATATCGTTCATTGCCCTCTGAAATACGGCACCTGAGTTCGCAAAACCGAACGGCATCCGAAGAAATTCGAACAAACCTTGACTGCAAACGAACGCTGTTTTCGCTATGTCTTGGCTGTCCATTGGTATCTGCCAATAGCCAGACTTCAAGTCCATAGTCGAAAAGATCGTAGCGCCGCCCATAGAATCAAAAATGTCCGATATATTCGGCAAAGGATAGCTATCCTTACGACAAACTAAGTTCAATTTCCTATAGTCAATACAAAATCTCGTCCCCCCATCCTTCTTAGGAACCAACGTAATGGGTGACGCCCATGGGGACGACGACGGTCTTATGACGCCCGCTGCCAGCATTTCAGCCACTTGATTCTTGACTATATATTGCTTGGCTAGCGGTAGACGGTACGCTTTCTGCCTAATAGGATAGGCATCCCCTGTCGGTACCGTACACTTGACTTTGGGAACCAATCCTAAAGTGTTTGGACGAGCCGTATCAAAAATATCTGCAAAGTCCGCCATGACTTTGTCGATATCTTTATATCCGGTCGTTTCCTTACAGCTTGCATAGACATAATTTGTCTGTTCTCTATGCGGATATTCAAAGGGATATATCTGGCCAAACCATACTACAATTTTGGCCTGATAGTCAATCTTTGCATTTCCCAGGTGCAAAGCGTCCGCTCCAAGTAAACATTCATGCCTCATTCTGGCCACAATCGTACTAGGGATGGGTCGGGCGTTCTTGAATTTTACTTGTGTTTCCCCCAAAAGTTTTATCGGGGAACCATTTACAGCTAAGAGCGTTTTTGCTCTTTTCAATGGCCTAGCATCCAACATGCTACGCCATATATCTTTACGAATCAAGGATGTGCTAGCACCAGTATCCACTAAGGCATGCAGGTACTCACCCTGATCCGTTGGACCGTTTTTATCTATACGAAGACGGATTAAGAACCGCTCGGTCGGTGATCTCACCAACGGCTCTCTCCGTCGTCGTTTCCCGGGCTCCTTCGTCCCTCGACGACTTCGGCGTAGCTGTTCCGGCGGGAGGATGAATTGTATCCGACACCGTATGAACGACGGCCCATTTCATCATCCCCTCCCCAGTCAACACAAAACCATCGCGATCTGTGTAGTCGTCACGGTTGCGTCTAGCATTGTTAAGATCCATTCGAATATTACGTGAACAGTCACTGGGTGTCGTGCGTCGTCGATGATCGTTCACCTCGTCGATCTCCATTTCGTCAGTGCGGGGACACTTGATCGCCCTGCGGTTAGCCGGACCCTTTTGTTGGGTCCCGGCAGGACCATTCCGCAGCGAACAGTCTCTTATGTAGTGGCCGTCTTTGCCACACCCAAAACATTTTATTGTTACGGCAGGAGTCGCCTGCCGGCTCATATACGTCCCAAAACAATTCTGGGCCGTATGTCCTTCTCGGCCACATGTGAAACATGTCATGGGTGGTCGTTGCGGTCGCGGTTGTAGTCGTCGTGCGGTTGGTTGCACTGCCTGACGGCAGTCACTTTTATAGTGACCGATTTGTCCACAATTGTAGCAGGTAATGCTTGCGGCGCTTCTCGGCGATCTGCGTCCCGCTCCCGGATTAAGTTGCTTGGGTGGCGGGGTTGCTGTTTTTCGCGTGGGTGCAGCGCGTTGGGCTGCCGGTTTAGGTCGTTTTTGCGCTGCTTGCAAATCCTGCACCAACCTGCACAGCTGCTCGATCATTTTAGCCTGCTGCGTCATTTGGCTTTTTAACCCCCTCACTACTTTCCACACCTCTTTTTCCTCCGCTGGCTCCAACATATCTATCTCCATCCGCTCTTCACGCCTGCCGCCGTCAATTTTCATTGCCCGTAGCAGGTCGTTGCAGGTCTCCTCCTCCTCGGCAATTTCGATGGCCCGCGCCAATGTCGTCGTCCTTTTCCGGACGATGCGTTTGCTTAAGTTTTTATCGTTCAGGGCACGTAAATAAATGCCCAGGATGGTGCGGCGATTATCTGCGTTCGCCTCAGGGTAGGCGCGCACGCTTGCCTCCAAATACCGTCTGTTAAACGTGACCACTGTCTCGTTTCGGCGTTGATGTGTCCCCTCCAAATCGAATTTGATCCGCTCTCCTTCATTTGCGGATATAAAATTCAGTGTGACGTATTGCCGCAACTCTTCGAAGGTGACGTCCTCCCTCGCCTTCCCCGCAAGGAATCCGTCCAGCGCCCGTGCTAATGGTCCCCGGGCTGCTCGGGTAACGACGTAGACAGGTACGCCTTCAAGTCGCCCCTCGTTGGCCGCCCACGCCCTCCTTGTGGCGTCCAAAAACTCTCGTACCTCTTCCGGTACCACTCCGTCACAGGGTTGGATGCGTTCTATAGCGTCCCGAATTTCTCGCCTGTATATTCTCTCGGTCTCGCGTCGGTCCCCGCCTTGTACTATGGCTCCCGCCATTGCCGTCCCCATTTCCCGCATGGCTGCCACTGTTTCGGGTCTCAATTGTCGGTCGGTTGGCGGTAGTCCCGGGTTGGTAGGGTTTTGTGGTTGGGCCATTCTGGGCAGTCTATCTGAGTCGTTACTTTGATATATTGTACTCACGGTTCACACAGTGTCCAATCCTGGAATATATAAATCCTGGCACGGCGAAGCCACTGAAGATTTTCGATCTTCGCGTCTAATTTAGAAATATATCTACTACACTTCTGATAAGAATATGATGTACCGGTTGCTGCGACAACCTCTTATCAAAGATGCAGTAGTACGATTATCTGCTCGCCTCGTCTAAGGTAATGGTGACGATATTTATATTCGATAATCTGGGCCTGATCTGACTCGGGTAAAAGATGGTGGCTCGGGACGGTGGTCTTCCGTCGCTTCCAGACTGGACAATACACAACCCAAACTCTTGCTTCGAGAATATCGAAGTGATAATTTATTCTCTTAAGTTTGACTGTCTAATATGGCTACGGATATGTGTGACTTATGCTGTCACGATAGAAAACAAACTGTTAAATAAAACTCTAAGTAAATATGAGTGGCTTATACTACCACCAATCTCTATCAATTATGGGTGGCTTATACTACCACCAGATACTTTGAGTAACTTTTACTGTCACTCGCGTCTATAGAAATAACTGATTTTCATACAATACGAATACTGGTTATTCTATCATTGCAAAGTTGCGTTTCACGATTCTCCAAATCATTTTCGTCAAAAACCGTTCTTGGCTACTTAAAACCATTCGCTAAGAACTTGTTTGAATTTCGACAAATTCAGTTCCACAGAACTATACGGACTCGAGGCTAGGTTTACCTAAGCGCAATAATTTTCGGAACCCCTTTTTTCTAAAAAGTTAAAGTCCACTTTTTATACTTCTCTGGAGCTCTTTACCATGTTCGTTTGGGTTCTTCTTTCCAGAGTTTGATTCGATGCTCATTGATTGTGACGTCATCCTGACTAATCAAACTCCGAGTTTCTCTCTTAGGAAAAGAACATCGAACAAGTTAAGTGATGGAATCCTATCCGATAACCTCCCACAAACTTGACAGTGATGGACATTGCTTCGACAATCATTGCTAATCGTTTCTTAATATCTTATTCTGACTAACGTCCTCTGTCAACATTTCGTCTGGTTTTCTAATCTACTTGGCGCCAGACGCTATCATGCCCACGTCCAGCCCCTTGCTTATTAGGCCTACGCCTGCATTTCAGAAGGGTGCCATGACGTAGTGACCATGTGGTACATCTGATTCACCAACATCTGGTGTCGTATCTGGTGTCGTGGGTCGCCTCTATAGAAATATAGAAACCCGGTCACCTTATTACGGTCCTTATGGTAAGTCGGTCGTCGCCACGTTTACTACGTCATTCTATGAGTCATTCAGTCTGTGCTACGTACACTCTGTGCGTAGCATTCTACCGACGCTCTTGCTTGAATATTTAGAAAACTATTGGTCATAACTTCTGCTGAATACTATAAAAGGTTATGCCGCGCCTGCAGCAACAGCTTTCATCTTTCAACCACCGATAGATTCCATCAGCTCACTGCCCTAAGTCTTAGTCTATTCTATTCCAATTTCATATTCCAATTTCACTTATTGTATCAGCTATATTTTCGTGTCAGTTTTGCATCGACTTGATGCACACACTAGAGCGCGCTAATACATTTTCGCTCATTGTGTTATCCGTTCCCTAGCTCGTCTGGTATTCAAAAATATAGTCATATTCTTTGCTGGGGGTCTTGTCATATTCTTCGCTGCGGGTCTTGGACTGCAAATATAAGATGTCCCCGGGGTCATGACCCCCCAGAAGACAATCCCATACTTACAATATGTTATGATGCAAACTCATCTACGTATAGTGAAAATCAGTTTAGGTTAGCTACGCTATGTCAGTTCTGAATTTGTCTGCTCAGATATTTTATATGGTAGTTCAAATACATATATTATATATAATTTTATTCGGTCAGCACAGATATTCTATAGGATAGCCCAGATATATTAATTTTACATTAGGTCAGTTCAGATATTTTATATTAGGTCAACATATTATATATATTTATGCCATATCTATGTATTTTCTCTATTAAACGTGTAACAATTACATGTTAATTTGATGCAATGATGCATTATTACTCTATAATGCATGACTCATGCATATTTATAATGTGCATTACTCTATAATGCCGAAGTCTTGATATGACAGCATATTTATAATATGCATTCAACAAATACGGCATAAATTTTGCAGATATATTTCTTGCACTTACCATTTCATAATGCGCAAAGTGCTTGACGCATTAGTCATAGCACAAATTCATATGTTTCTTTCTTCTGCTGTATTATCCGTTTTAGCTTCATTCAGATGTCTTTATTGTGATAGGGATAGTGGTTAAATTCCGGAATTTGTAAATTCCGATCCGTTCAATTATATAAGAGGTATATATCTAACATCATATATGTTACGGTTAAAGATATTCACTAGGCATTCATAGGTTTTCCTCGAATCTGATATATTTTAATTTCAGATAACACTGCCATTAAATGTATGTGAGGTTATTTTTATTACTTCTTTATCAATTCAGCAATTCCGGCAATTATGTCAGTTTTCTGCTGTTGTGGAAAACCACTGTCCTTAATTTTAGTTAGGGATACTATGCTATTTTAGAATCTGTAACGATGGCCCTCGTCCGGCAGCTGTTGATCTATGCATCTGTTTTATCATTAGCAGCTCATTCTCTCTGGATGGATCGACACCTACTATGGTCAAATCTTTTTTTAATTATGGTTGATTCTAATTCTACCTTTAGCAGTTGAGCGTCAATGCCTGCGTGTTTCTTGTTAAAACAATATTGGGCCATAGTCTAATTTCAGTTTAAAAAAATAGATACATTTTTACTAGCAGCCAAGGTACTGATCAGTGCCTCTTATTACAAATCAAGACAAAACCATTTATGATACCATGATTTCCCGACTAAAGGCCACCCTCGAATATAGAACCTATTATATGTAGCTATGTTACTACAATAAATAAAATTATCAATACTGTTTTCAATGTTTACAGCATTTTAATACATGTACGTACGGCAATACTTCTATGATGGTTTTTTCACCATACAAAGAAAGTGGCAAAATTAAATAACACAAATAAACATGAGTTACCACTTTTCGTGAGGGGTAAGAATACGGTTATAGCCAAACTCTTTAACAGATGTAGTCGTAACTTCACCATCACTAAATTGTTTTAATAGCTGTCTTGACAGACTATGGTGCGAACACACATACTCTCTGCCGTAGGATACGGTAGGTAACCACCTAACAAGCAAACAAACAAATAACTGAATATTACCTGAGTACAAATTCTCAGACAGCCATCACAAATTAATGAGGTAATATATATATATAGTGACTAATCATGGATCAGGCGGCATACCACAGCTGACACCCTGATTAGTCAGGTTTTAAGTCTGTAGGTGGCATACCGCAGCTGACACCATGATTAGTCAGGTGTTACGGCTGTAGGCAGCATACCACAATGGCACCATGATTGGTCAGGTGTTATGTCTGTAGGCAGCATACCATAGCTGACACCCTGATTAGTCAGGTGTTATGGCTGTAGGAGGCATACCACGGCTGACACCCTGATTAGTCAGGTGTTAAAGCTGTAGGCGGCATACCGCAGCTGACACCCTGATTAGTCAGGTGTTAAGGCTGTAGACAGCATACAGCAGCTGACGACCTTACACCACCACCCTTATAGTTCAGGTTTCTTGAAATCAAATACACACTAGTACACACAAATTCACCAAATATTGAAATTAATGTACATATATACATATTAATATTATGTACACTCACTACGTCATTAGGATTTTGAAGAATTTACTAGAAAAATCAATGGCGGGTGAAAATTCTGAGCTTCAAATTAAGTAATCTAGGAATTTGTTGATTATTTTGAAAGTAGTATGTTTGGAAACTGTTCTATCCTTAGAAAGCCAAAGCTAACATGGCTAACGGTAAGTCAGATTATATTTTATACCGATATCAGAATTTGTGAATTTTGCGCAGTAAGTCAGTAGTCTCTATGGCGGGGTCAGTGTACATGTATTGCTTGAATTATCAATGCCCCGGTGATGATGACATCAGAAAGGATTCCCACCACGCAAACTCAATGCCGGATTATTTTTATGCTGTTTTCCTAGCATTGTTTATGCTTTATGTCTGACATATATGTGTTATTATGCACATGTATGACTACCATCATATACAGGATGAGACGGTATGAACCGTACTGGGATATGATCACTGACTTTCACGGTACCGGTACTACCGCCAGACCGCCCAGCTCTAGTCAACAAGGAGAAATCTGAGTTGACACCACCAACTCAGCATTTCATCTATTTGGAGATGAGATTCGATCTCGAGAAGGGCATGGTACATGTACATATATCCATCGGAGTCCAGGCTGGATTCTCTGAAAGCCGTTCTCAAGAGCGAGTGGGAAACCACATTCAGGCGAGGAGGTTTCTTCAGATACTGGGCATGATGGTCTCCATGGAGCAGGTAATCCTGTACGCTGCTCTAATGCGAAGACCTATCCAGTTGTATCTGATGTCTCTCTGGAAACAGAAGACAGACCTAACCAAGCTGATGCCGATCTTGGAGCTGATCATGTCACATCTAGCATGGTAGAAGGAGCGTCAGAATCTACTAGGAGTTTCGCTTAACCTACCCCACCCCCAGCTGTCTGTGTACATGGATGCATCGCTGGAGGGGTGGGGCCTATCTGGGAGAACACCAGGTCTTGGGCACATGAACTGGCGCTGGAGAAATTTCTTCCAGAAGTCAGGGGCAAGGTGATATTGATACGGTCGGACAATTCGACAGTAGTATCGTACATAAATCGCCAAGGCAGGACCAAGTCTCCAACACTGTGTCAAAGTTTGGAACTTGATTCAATGGTGCAGGAATTACTCGGTTGTGGGGGTGGGGGCTTGTCTGGGAGAACACCAGGTCTTGGGCACATGAACTGGCACAGGAGAAATTTCTTCCAGAAGTCAGGGGCAAGGTGATATTGATACGGTCGGACAATTCGACAGTAGTCTCATACGTAAATCGCCAAGGCAGAACCAAGTTTCCAACACTGTCAAAGTTTGGAACTTGATTCAATGATGCAGGAATTACCCGGTTGTTTTAAAAGCAGCTCATATTCCTGGCCATTTGAACATTCTGGCGGACGCTTTGTCTCACAGACAGAATACTGCCAAGAGAGTCGTCTCTCAACCCTCCGGTTTTACAAAGGATCTTCGAGCATTGGGGAAAACCCAACATGGACGTATTCGCCACAAAGGAAAATGCTCAAATCAAGTATTTAAGCAATGGGAAATTTAAAATGTCTTCTCGAGAACCACTGGCCCGATTTCAATTATATATGACAGGAAGCATCCTTAGGGCATCAAGATCCAAGTTTCTTCAAAGAAAACTGATCGGCCAATTTGCGGGTGGCCATCTTGGATTTTGGCCAACTTTTAGAAACGTCTTTAAAAATCTCTGATACTGCTTCAGGGATCAATTCAATACGCCTGAAATATCATCTAGGACAAAAGCTGAACCAAGTTTGTTCACGGAATCTTGATCATGTTGATTGGCCAAATGATTCAGCGGCCTTCTGGGATGATGTGGTTTTCGTGAATACAACTTCTCTAAAACCGCTGAACGGACAGGCCAAAATTTTGGAGATATGATTAGGGACTAAAGGACATTAAAATTTGTTGAAGGGAAGATGATGAGTAAAAAAATGGTCGCCGTAGACCAATCAAAATTATTGTGTTTGGTGGCCATAATGGACTTTTTTATCTGAGAGGTTTCTGGCAAAAATTGCTTTATATAGCATGTATGGGTTTACAACATATAGGTATGACGATTTCAAAGTTGTAGCTTTTAACATGTGTAAGTTGAATGCATTGGTGACCATCTTGTAGTTTTATAACCTCCGAAAACCCTATAGTAAATAAATGGGAGTAGGCCTACTTAAACAAAGTCATCTGAAGAACCGCTACTGGCAGTGTTCAACCACATTTGCTAGGAAGCTTCCAGAAGTTGAACTTCTTGCAAAAAATGTATTTCGCCGGTGGTGGGTGCAAGTAATTTCATATTTTGAACAGTACAATGTATGTACATGTGTAGCACACACATGATACAGCATCTTACAGAATGATAGTGAAATACATGTAATAATGCCAGATAAACCAAAGTCCTACAGACATGCAAGAGCTTATCAGTTGATACCATTTTCATTGCTTAAAAGGTGTGAATGTTATTGCTCAGTAATTATTCTTCTAGACATGTATATTTCCATGAGGGAATGTTACTATGGCAGCTGTAGTACTAAAAAGCGCATTTACCTGATCGGATTGATTGTATGCCTCTACAACTACTTGTACATTCTACCTGATCATGCAACCGCCGCCTAACCATTTAACCCTTAGAATCCCAGTATCTCAGTTTCAAGACACCCGCCAAATACAGGAAAATGCTATTTTGAACGTAATTTGACTGGAAACATGAACTGTGACCTCAGGATACAATTGTCTCCCTGAATTATCTGTTGGCGTTGTTTTTGATAAGTACATGTACATGGTGACGATGAACAGTTAATCGTCTTTATGAGCTTATATACAGAAAGCTGATTGGTTGGGGTTTTTCGGTAGCCATCTTGGATTTTCTGAAAATTTCCAGGAAGTCAGTTAAAGGAAGTCAGTTAACCCTTTTGCCGATAAATCCCTGAAAAAGTAAATTCTTTACGATATTAAACATACATTTATTCTGTTGATTACGGCAGCAATGGCTTCCAGTCAAATTAATTATAAAATATTCAACGGCTTTCGTGTACATAGTCATGATAGTAGCATTGAAAACGGGATACATGTATGGGGAATTCATCGGTGGAAGGATTAAGACTACTTATTAACTGCTTATGTGATTACAGCCAAACTTCAGAATATGTATGCATACAATCCATATAGATGTTGATATACCTCACAAGTTGTATACATAATTTTGATTGGTCAATTTTTTTCCGAGCTCCATCTTGGACGTTCTGAACATTTCTGGATAATCATTTACATGTACATTTAACATGTTTTTAAAAGTCATTTATATATAGTCCCTCTTCTATTGCAATTCCGTGGCCACTTACTGGTGATTTTTTTTCCTTGGTGCCTACAAAGTCTAAAAACCAATGTCATCTTGGCAAATCAGATTATGACATCAGACAGATGTCATTTTTAACCCAGATTTACCATGTTTATAGAGGAATGCGTAAACAGCATTTGAGTGAATCTTTAACATTTTTATGAGAATATCAACTAGTTTCAGGAATGTAAAGACAATAGTACAGATGAGCACAGTTTTGGAACAACATAATAGAGCTGGGCGGTATTGATATTTACATGACGGTACCGGTACCTTGAAAAAATACCGCGGTACCACGGTATACCGTCATCTGAGCTTGAGGCATGCCACGAAATTAGAACAATTCTTTCCATTTCCTTTTCACTTCCGTCTCCAATCAACGGTAAATATAGGTAAAATAAATAAATCGGCTTCCTGATTTAGAGAAGAAAAACATGGCTTTTGCGACTGTTTAGTTTCACGATTTTATTAGGTCACTATTTTTATTGACGTAATATCATTCACGGTAATATCGGTCAAAGGGCGTGGTCGACTCGCTAACTATAACCCGCTGTTTGAGACATTGGGGTGCACTATTTTCAATCTGGATTGTTCTTGCTATTAATGCGTGCGACCTGCAAACGGTAAATTTTATTTTGGCAGTCGAGCGCTTTGATAAACAGAGTCCAGACATGCGAGTATTTAAACGGGGCGAGTGTTGTACGCTTTTATTTCTGTTGGGAGTCGTATATTCTGTTACTCGCGAAAACAGGCCTATACACATACATATAACACGACATTGAATATAGCCGATTCTAAAGCTTCTGATAATTACCGAGTACCCGATGTGCAGACTCGTTACTCGCCATGCTTCACGTGAACAATGCGTGTAAAAAGCTATTTCCGCGAACTTCCGACGTGTAGCCAGTTGAAAAATGAATTACAAAAACTAAAACACTATACTTTTTAGGTGTCGTTACTTAAACTGGATTTAATCCGTAAAGAAATTTCTTAAAACACGCCAGAAAAATAAAAAATAATGACTTCAACGCTGCTCGTTGTTAATAAATTAGCACGTGATCAAAACGGCGCGAGCAAATACTACGTTTTAGTAAATTTTCATTGATAAATTCAGCATAGTAATGTATTTTCCCACGGTCTAGTTCATGAACAACCAATCAGATACGTCTTTGTTTGAATAGCACGCAGTTTGTATGTTATTTTGTTATTCTAGCGTGTTTGCTCGGTGACAAAATGCTTGGAGTAATAAATTACAAATAATAGAAACGGGAATAGGGAATATTATAGTGTAATTACTACCGGCGGACGGCCAGAGAATGAGTTTAGATGTTTTAAATAAAGCAATTTTACCGTGAGACTTTCAAGACGTACGTTTGACATACAATTCTGCCTGTCATTATTTTGTAATTGACGTCTTGACGTTTGTTTTTACAACAACCCTTTCACCTGAACTCGGCTAATAGTTAGGGATGCCTGTATTTTTGGCACTATTAGCACTTATTTACCCTTGGTCAAGTCAGATTTTATGAATATATTTCTCAAATATTGCTCAAACATTATGGACGGTATTCACGGTATTTGGAAATGTCAACGGTCACGGTATCGGTTCACGGTATACCGCGGTCCTCACGGTACTACCGTCAGACCGCCCAGCTCTACAACATAGTATATGATTATGACGCCATTATGACATTAAAATGTCGGGAAAATGCAAAACCCCGTTTACTATTCATTTCTTTGCAAAATAGTTGTGAAATTTCCTGCATAAGATATCTAATGTCGTTGTCATATAAACCATGCACAAAACCACACAACACAATGATGATGACGATGATGTAATAATGATGTCAGACACCGCATATATATGCATAGCATAGTATACTACAATACAAAGAGAACGTCAACGCATGGGGTGCCTTCAACAACTACTCACAAAAGATGGATACTTGCTCAACGCAACTCATTGGCAGCATGGTAAACAGCTTTTGTAATAATATGACGGTGGTTCCTTAAGATACATGGTCATATGAGCACCTATGTGGTCAGACGACCACCTATCTTAAAGTACCACTATCTTTTGGCCCCCAAAAGCTTGCGATTGCTATAGGTTTGGCCAACTATTACGTTCTTAGAGAGCCAAAGAAATCAACTATGTTAAAGTGGCTATATAGGATTTTCCGACACGACTGTTGTGATCCGTGATGTCTGTCCGTCCATCAGTCTGTCTGCAGCATAACTTTGGAATGCAAGAAGATATTATCACCAAATTTGGCACATCTGTTCATACCCTAATGTAAAGATCATATATGTTACCATATATGACGTCACAATCAATTTTACCTTGCATGTCGACTGACATTACATTCAAAATGCATAATGAATGGCGTATCTATATTACCTGTATTGTTAGCTTCAAATTGAGATTCTGGGAATTCAGAATTCTATGAATATAAATCGATCCCCAACACGTGCAGAACATGGGCGATGCTAGGCTAGAAATCGATGGGGCTAACCTAGAGATGGATCCCTCTATTGGTCAGGACTGTATTGACTTTTGAGTTTAAATAGTCAAATATCTAGGGCATACGGTCATGAGGTGCATTCACAAAAACAGAACAAATGTGTGAGTCGGCACCTCCCGTGAGTGAAGTCCAGTTGATGCTGCAATACTACTAATTTTTTAATGTTTAATAATAACTCCTCGAACTAGGACTCAGGCATCTCCGCCCAAATTATCATCATCATCAGAGAGTATCGCATCACTTGCTGGTTCATCAGTCTCACAGTTTATACAGTTGCAGAGATCAGTACACACAAGATTATTTGAATGACACAAGCAGTTATTTGAGGAGCAGTTCATTTTACAAACTCAAGTATTGCGTCTGGACCCAGCTTTAGCTTGGGTGTGATACATGTAGGTTTTAGACACCTAGAGTATCTGCGTCCAGATACAGTGTAGTAGCCATTAATGATTGGATCAAGGAAGATTTGAGTCAGAGTTGTAGTTTGGTACCACACCACTGCTTGCAAATGAGCATGAGACACGTATTTTCACTTTCAGCTAAAAACTTGCAGGATACAAACATCCGTAGCTCTGGTATCTTGCTTATCTTAATCACTTGAGTCTCCAAGACTTCGAAATGCTTTGATGACATCGATATCTGATTCTGGAAAATGCTTGAACCATGTCTGGTTGCTTCGGCGACTGAAACGCCTAGTCGTGTTCGAACCCATAAATGCATGAAATGGTGGAAGCACTTCTTCGCGGTCAGGTCCTAATGCAATATAGATTCACTTGATTTGCACAACTTCCGATACCATAGATATCGATATTGCTTCTGGCATCTGCTCAAAGTTTGCAATTAAGAGGATGAGAACATCAGTAGCTGGTGAGAAGCGTTTCATTGCACAGATACATGTACCTAACCAAGCTATGAGCGTGTCTGCTGCTTCATTGATTTTTTCGATCATTTCATCAGTAAGTGTGTTTGGCTGGTTGGATGCAATTGTACTATTTGCTGAAACAATGACTACTTTATCTGAATCTTTATAATAATCTAGTGTTTTTGCAGCCAGATACCTAGTTACATCTGATTTCGTCCTTTCATGAGACGGAACATAGCGGTTGTCACATTCTGAATGTTTGTGTCGTCTTCTACATGATATTGAATATAGGATCTTTACCATGCTTCCTTCTTTCCATTGTTGCATCCTTCAATGAATCATTGCCGTATGTATCAAATTCTAAGATCAGTTCTTGGTAAACTGAGATCATTATGTCAAGCGATTCACAGAAAATGGTACTCAGCTTCCCAGCTGTGTTAACTCAAGTAGGCTTTCTGAGTTTTTGGACCACGACCATTACATCAATGATTGCAATTCTCCGAGCAGATGGATTAGGATATGCATTCTGAGAAATTTCTATTACAGGTTCAATATCACGAGCTACATATATTTCATCCACTGGTGTGGATTTCACATGTTTCCCTAAGGCATGAATTAGTTTTGACTTGTCATTGCAGGGAAGCCCGGTTCCACACACATCAAATAATGATCTCAGTGTTAGAGCTAATTCATATGTATCAATGCAATCACGCAGATCGATATCTCTGTTAGACGTGGCGAGAACAACTAACTTCCCAAACAAAGCCCTACTCTCTGTAATTTCTAGAACACGTCCTTTTACATTAACCGACAATTTCTTATATCCAGCTGTGTACATTTTGGCATTTGTTTTCTGAAATGGGTCACACAAACTTCTGTTTCCATGAAATCTTTCAGATACATATTCTTCATATAAGCATTTGTCCAGTAATGTCGATGTCCAGGATCTGCTGTACATGGCCATTTGGTACCATAGCTTTCGTAATAATATTGAAAAGGACACTATCGTCATCAACGTCAAATGGGTTGCAGTGACTCAGAATGGCAAATTTCATTCTCTGAACAAATGTGTGCACATGTGATCCGACTGTGATAATTCATGTTGTTGCTCTGCAGGGGTTGTTAGGTCAAACTGATTTTTGTACTTATGAAGCATTGCTGACAATTCTGGTGCGATTATATGAGCTTATGGCATGGCGACCATCCGTCAGTCCATCTGTCTGACCGGCGTCCGTCCGTCCATCAACTTTTGCTTTAAAATGCTACTCCTCCTTAATCGCTTGGTGGATTTCAAGCTATTTTGGCTGGAAGGACCCTATGGGGGTAGACTTCAGAACTTGTATACAGAATTTTGATTGGTCAATTTTTTCGGCGCCCATCTTGAATTTTCTGAAAAATTTTGCGAAATCGTTTAAAACGCTACTCCTCATTAACTGCTTGGACAATTTCAACCAGACTAAGCTGGGAGGATAGTACGCTGGTATGTTTCAGAACATGTATACAGAATTTTGATTGGTACATCTTTCTGGCCGCCATCTTGGATTTTCTAAAAATTGCTGAAAATCACTTAAAAGCCTACTCCATAACCGCTGGGCCAATTTCAATCAAGCTTGGATGAAAGAACCCTAGCATGGTATTCTTCAGAACTGTATACAGAATTTTGATTGGTCAGTTTTTCCGGCAACCATCTTGGATTTTCTGAAAAATGGCGGCAAGTCGTTTAAAATGCTACTCCTCATTAACTGCTTGAGCAATTTCAAGCAGACTTGACTGGATGGATAGTAGGCTGTTAGATTTCAGAACTTGTATGGAGAATTTTGATTGGTCCATTTTTCTAGCGGCCATCTTGGATATTCTTAAAATTTTGGGAAATCAGTTAAAAGGCTATTCCTCATTAACGGCTTGAACGAGTTCAAGCAAACTCGGCTGGAAGGACCCTAAAGTGCTATGCTTCAGAGCTTGTATATAGAATTTTCAGTTTATTCTGTACCTATCTTGAATTTTCCGAAAAATGGCTGAAAATTGTCTACTCATTAACTACTTGGACGATCTCAACCAGACTGGCTGGAACGAGCCTAGGGTGGTAGGCTTTAGAAGTTGCATATAGAATTTTGATATGTCAATTTCTCTGGCGGCCATTTCAGATTTTCTGAATATTTTGGGAAATCAGTTAAAAGGCTACTCCTCATTAAGCGCTTGGCCGATTTCAACCAAACTCAGCTGGAAGAACCCTAGGCCGGTACGTTTCAGAACTTGTATACAGAATTTTGACGGCTTGATTCTGATGGTGGCCATCTTGGGTGTTCCGATAAATGGGAATTCATATAAAATGCTACTCCTCATTAATCGCTTGGGCAATTTCAATCAATTTTGGCTGGAAGGATCCTATTGTCGTAGCCTTTGAAATTCTATTCAGAATTTTGATAGGTCAATGTTTTGGCAGCAATCTCTGATTTTCTGAAAGTTTTCCGGAACCATTTAAAAATGGTACTCCTTTAATCAATAACCCGATTTCAACAAAATGTGGGTGGAACGATCCTATGACGGTAGGCTTCAACATATTAAACGAGAGTCTTGATTGATCAATTTTTTGATTTCCGAAAATCATCCATCATGTTTATTTTATATGCAAATGGTTTAAATGCCAATTGTCTAGGTGAGCACCACAGGCCCTTGGGCCTCTTGTATCTGGACAAAATGCATTTCATGGTGAACAAATTTGGTACATGTGTTTATACAACAGTGTTTTAAAGCAATTGATAAAAATACAGAATATGATGTCAAAATGACATCATTATGACATCATAGCCTTGTTAGCTGGAGTGACAAGATTTGTTTTTGAAATCTACGGATACCAAACATTATTAAAAATCCACATGACAAAAAATCACCAGTAAGTTTCCACGGAACCATTATTTTCGACAATAGGAGAGGGACTAATATAACAATCTGACAGTTTTCAACTTTCCATGTGAGCAGGACAGGCTTTTGTGCCTGCAAGGATTTACTGTCCATGTGAGCAGGACAGGCTTTTGTGCCTGCAAGGATTTACTGTCCATGTGAGCAGGACAGGCTTTTGTGCCTGCAAGGATTTACTGTCCATGTGAGCAGGACAGGCTTTTGTGCCTGCAAGGATTTACTGTCCATGTGAGCAGGACAGGCTTTTGTGCCTGCAAGGATTTACTGTCCATGTGAGCAGGACAGGCTTTTGTGCCTGCAAGGATTTACTGTCCATGTGAGCAGGACAGGCTTTTGTGCCTGCAAGGATTTACTGTCCATGTGAGCAGGACAGGCTTTTGTGCCTGCAAGGATTTACTGTCCATGTGAGCAGGACAGGCTTTTGTGCCTGCAAGGATTTACTGTCCATGTGAGCAGGACAGGCTTTTGTGCCTGCAAGGATTTACTGTCCATGTGAGCAGGACAGGCTTTTGTGCCTGCAAGGATTTACTGTCCATGTGAGCAGGACAGGCTTTTGTGCCTGCAAGGATTTACTGTCCATGTGAGCAGGACAGGCTTTTGTGCCTGCAAGGATTTACTGTCCATGTGAGCAGGACAGGCTTTTGTGCCTGCAAGGATTTACTGTCCATGTGAGCAGGACAGGCTTTTGTGCCTGCAAGGATTTACTGTCCATGTGAGCAGGACAGGCTTTTGTGCCTGCAAGGATTTACTGTCCATGTGAGCAGGACAGGCTTTTGTGCCTGCAAGGATTTACTGTCCATGTGAGCAGGACAGGCTTTTGTGCCTGCAAGGATTTACTGTCCATGTGAGCAGGACAGGCTTTTGTGCCTGCAAGGATTTACTGTCCATGTGAGCAGGACAGGCTTTTGTGCCTGCAAGGATTTACTGTCCATGTGAGCAGGACAGGCTTTTGTGCCTGCAAGGATTTACTGTCCATGTGAGCAGGACAGGCTTTTGTGCCTGCAAGGATTTACTGTCCATGTGAGCAGGACAGGCTTTTGTGCCTGCAAGGATTTACTGTCCATGTGAGCAGGACAGGCTTTTGTGCCTGCAAGGATTTACTGTCCATGTGAGCAGGACAGGCTTTTGTGCCTGCAAGGATTTACTGTCCATGTGAGCAGGACAGGCTTTTGTGCCTGCAAGGATTTACTGTCCATGTGAGCAGGACAGGCTTTTGTGCCTGCAAGGATTTACTGTCCATGTGAGCAGGACAGGCTTTTGTGCCTGCAATGATTTACTGTCCATGTGAGCAGGACAGGCTTTTGTGCCTGCAAGGATTTACTGTCCATGTGAGCAGGACAGGCTTTTGTGCCTGCAAGGATTTACTGTCCATGTGAGCAGGACAGGCTTTTGTGCCTGCAAGGATTTACTGTCCATGTGAGCAGGACAGGCTTTTGTGCCTGCAAGGATTTACTGTCCATGTGAGCAGGACAGGCTTTTGTGCCTGCAAGGATTTACTGTCCATGTGAGCAGGACAGGCTTTTGTGCCTGCAAGGATTTACTGTCCATGTGAGCAGGACAGGCTTTTGTGCCTGCAAGGATTTACTGTCCATGTGAGCGCCACAGGCTTTTGTGCCTGCAAGGATTTACTGTCCATGTGAGCAGGACAGGCTTTTGTGCCTGCAAGGATTTACTGTCCATGTGAGCAGGACAGGCTTTTGTGCCTGCAAGGATTTACTGTCCATGTGAGCAGGACAGGCTTTTGTGCCTGCAAGGATTTACTGTCCATGTGAGCAGGACAGGCTTTTGTGCCTGCAAGGATTTACTGTCCATGTGAGCGCCACAGGCTTTTGTGCCTGCAAGGATTTACTGTCCATGTGAGCGCCACAGGCTTTTGTGCCTGCAAGGATTTACTGTCCATGTGGCTTACATTTAGCTGTCAGATTGTTCAAGAAAATCTCGATTGTCAATTTGTATTAATTGTGATACCCTGCCATGCCTGAACGTCATCCAATTTGCATTTCTGTTTATATCTCATGTTTGGTTAATCACACAAGACCAAGACTTGGACACATGCTTCCTTATAGTGACACTGCAACAAACAATGACCTTGGCCTCGAGCTGTCAAGTTCACTGACCTTGATAAAAACCTTTTTTTTTCAACCGTAACCTTTTCCATTTACATGTAGCTCAGCTTTTCTGTTTATATCTAATGTTTGCTTATGATTTGTTTGCTTATAATAATACTGGACCTAAACGTGGACACATGCTTCCTTAGGTTATAGCGACACTGCATCACACATTGACCTTGGAGTCCAAAGGTCATGGTCACTGACCTTGTTAAAAACCTTGGTTTTTTTCAACATTATTTTTTTCCGTTTAGCTCAACTTTTCTGTATTTATCTGATGTTTGGTTTGTGTCATGCAAGACACATGCTTCGCAACATCACACAATGACCTCGGATTAGAAGGTCAAAAGTCAAGGACTCAAGGTCACTGTGACCTTGGTAAAACTTAGTTTATTTCAACACTAACATTTTCTGTTTACATGTAGCTCAACTTAGCTGTTCATATATATCTCATCTTTTGTTGTAAATACATACATATATCATGATCCCAACAATAGACACATTCTTCCTTATAATTGGAGGGCATCACCCAATGATGTTGGGGTCAAAAGGGCAACGGTGAAGGTCACTGTGACGTTGGTACTAACTTTGCTTTTTAAACATTAACATTTTGTGTTTGGCTTAGCTTAGCAGTTCATATCTTATGGTTGCTTAATCTTCGTCGACCCAAACTTGGACACACACTTCCTTATTATGAGAGAGCATGATACAAGAACGTATGGCTAAAAGGTCAAAGGTCAATATTATTGTAATATTGGTAATTGAATGTTTTTTCTGCATTATCATTTTGCATTTAGCACAACTTAGTAATTCATATCATGTTTGGTTGATCATACTGGACTTAGCCATAAACACATGCTTCCGTATAATAAGAGAGTATGACACAATGTCCTAGGTCAAAAGGTCATTGTGGTCTTGGGAAAAACTTTTTCAACAGTACTGTTTTGCATTTTGCTCAACTTCACTGTTTATAGCTCATGTTTGCTGAATCACACTGGAGCCAAAGTTTGACACATGCTCCTTTATAACGAGTGTGAATGACACATGATACCTTGAAGTCAAAATGTCAAAGGTCAAGGTCACTGTAACCTTATTAAAGGCTAGTTTTTATCAAAACTCATTTTGTGTTTAGCTCAACTTACATGACTTAGCAGTTTATATCTCATATTTGGTTAAGAAAGCATACAGTGCCCACATTCGAACACATACTTTTACTGTAATGAAATGACATAACACAATCACCTTGGCAACAAAAGGTCATGGTCAGTGTGAATGATAATGACAAAACTTGAGCGTTTTCTCAACAATAACATTTTGCTTTTTTCTCAACTTAGCAGTTCATGTCTCATGTTGTGCTAATCATACTGCACCCAAACCTTGGACACTTGTGGTGATGAGGGAATTACTTTGGAGTCAAAGGTCATGGTCATTAATAAGTGTATTGATAAGACTTCTATATTTATTTTGTGTTTGATGTCAAGCTTTATCTAGTTCATTGCAAAGTCATAAAATTGTGCTTCATGATTATGTTGCAACCACATTTCTGGTTGAAAATCTACCATAGGAATGACTGGCTCAGTTATCAACCGAGTCATTCCAGTGAGAATTACACGTGTATGGTCGCTTGGCATGTAAATTCACATTAACCCTTTAAAGGTCAAGCCATCCAAAATTGGCCTCTGTTATGGTCTTGTGGAATGTCCATTTAGAGGCCAAGAGAATACTATTTTTGAAATTTTACCACTGTTCTGATAACCGAGCCAGTCATTCCAGTGATAAATTTTCAAAAATTGAATACTGTTTGCCTCTAAATCGACATTCAATAGGCAGTTGTTTAAATTTTCTTGACCAAATTTGACCATTAAACAATGTTAAAGGGTTAAACAAGATCACTACAGAAACTATATTAGCTAGCTTGACCATTACCCCTTTCATCCATGAGATCCCCAAACTATACAGGAAAACTTGAATATTTTGAAATTTATTTGAGTGGAAGGTGTTGCTTCCTGTCAAATTAATTTCAAAATATTCAACAGAATAAGTTTTATATCATAAAGAATATACTTTTTCAGGGATTTGTCGGTGAAAGGGTTAATTTATAAATCATTTTTAGCTGGCCTGTTCCGAAGGGCCAAGTGAGCTTATGGCATGGCAGCCATCCGCCCATCGTCCATCCGTCAAACCTGCATCAAAAATTCCACATGCAATATGTTTTAACCATACATACATCAGGGTTGGTGTACATTTGTAACTGTAACTTGTAACTAACTGACTGTTACACTTGGTTACATTTTTCATGTGACTTGTAACTGAAGCTCCAGTAACTGAAATGTAACCAGTTACATTGCTAAACTAACTGACAATTCAGTTATTTTTCAGTTCCTTTTCAGAACTTAGTTACAATGTACCCTCCCACAGATAGTGTGCTATCGTGTAATATATATATATATATATATATATATATATATACGGTTTATATATTCCGCACCCCTAAATTTGACCCAAATCGGCTTGAAAAATTCTTGTTTTCGTATATAAGCCAAAATATGCTGTTCATAGTTACGTAACAAGATGATAATATTAATACTATCATTGAAATTCTTAGCCCTTACCTCTATGATGTTAGCATTCTATCTATTACTGTGTTAATACCACAAAAACCGGTGTACATTCTTCAACAATTTTGGTGGAAGATGTTCCCACCAAATTTGTTGAAAAATGAACATCAGTTCATCTTTTAATTTAATTTGAAAATTTAAAGTTTTGACACCAGAGTGGTAAGGGTTAACTAGCACCGAGTAGTAGACACATATCTGACATGTTTGGCTAAATTTGTGAAATATTTGTGTTTGATCTGTAAATCTATCAAGAAAATGTATTATATATGACTGGTTATATTGCAATGTGAGCAACCAACATAAAATGATCCAAAACGAAATGAGTTGTACGAGAAAAATTGCTTGAATGGCTGAGAATTAAAATGAGGTAGACCCCCTTTACTATGTTGGAGAGCCAGCTGGTGGCGAAATAAACTTGTGATTGGAGGCGCTAATGGGAAGGGTAGATCGCATTGCCAAGTTCTGAGTCCAGGATATTTATTTGTCCGAGTCCTCGTTCTAAATAAACTTGTTTTGTGATTAGGGGCGGATACATGTACATCTACATGTACTTCTTGTTAAATTTGATTTAACTTAAGCGGATTCCTAATATCACAGGATTTATATATTTTTAAGACATTTTACATGTATGTCAAATTTAGGATTAATTTTGATGGAATAAATGATCTTTATTAAAGGGCACACGGTTCAATTTAATAATTTCACTTCCGCGACGATGTCTGAGGTATACATTAAAAACAGGCGCAATGTGGCAAGAATTTGTACCAGGAAATTGTGTTCAATTTCTGTGGTATCTTAGACGTTCAGAAATGTTTCAAAATTCGGTGGAAAAAACGTTTTATCCGTGTATATTATAGTGTGCACTAACTTTTTTTAACATGTAAATTGAGGAAACATGTGAGGACTATATATGGGAATATACGGTAATCCTAATTCTGTAAAGAGTTCTCTTGTCCAACTATAAACTTGTAGAAACTAGAACGTGTCCTTGATTACTGTACACCTGTCTCGCTCATTGTATTCCATTCCTGATGCTTGGGCAGATTGCTGGACAATATGTATGATAGGCATAATTATGGCACAAATACTCCGGCAGATACACAATGTAAGTCCAAGTTTTGGGCTGAACCTGGAATTGTGTTGTCTATAGTTTTGTATTTTGGTGTTTTAGGATGTACCTTCAGTGTCAGATTTATTCATCCTATAGCATCACTAATGTGTCATATGGATGGAGGTCATAGGTCATCTAATTGTTGACTAGGATGATTATTCTGAATATTTCTGTATTTTTCTCCCACAGACATTGGCTGAGAGTGGGGTATGTGAAAAAGTCAAAATTTAAAGAAACTTCTCAAGCCAGGTGACAGTTTGGCGATAGTTTTTGACTATGCCACAAATATCATAAACAGCAAAGAACAAAACTATAGACAACAATTCCATGTCCCACCCAACTTCCGCTGGACTAAAATCTAGCTGTTAGAGTGCATTAGACAGAATGGTCAATCTACAATATTCAATGTCTTATTTGTTGGCTAGCTGGTATTAATTTTAAAACTGTTGCATTAAGCTGTTGCTATTATGCAATTGTTCAGCAATGCCTTTAAAATTGACACCAGCAGCATATAAGACATACATACTACTTTTAATTGATAGATTGAATATAGAAATTTATGAATCTAAATTTCATAAATTTCAGCACAATAATTCAAGTACCATAATTGTTTACAGTGGTGGTAGGTTACGGAACTTGTTTACAGAATTTTGATTGGTAAATCTTTCTGGTGATCTTGGATTTTCAGAAAATTTCTGGAAATCACATAAAAGCCTACTACTCCTCATTAACCACTTCACCGTTTTCAAACAAACTTGGCTGTAAGACCCTTATAGTTCTCTGTTTCAGAACTTATATACAGAATTTTAATTGGTCAATCTTTTCGGTGGCCATCTTGAAATTTCCGTTAAAGGCCTACCCCTCATTAACCACTTGGCCGATTTCAAGCAAACTCAGCTGGAAGGACCCTAGAGTGACTGCGGAACATGTATACTGAATTTTGATTGGTCAGTTTTTTAGGCTGTCATCTTGAGCTTTCAGAGAAATGACGGGAAATCGTTTAAAATGTTACTCCTCATTAACAGCTTGGGCAATTTGAAATAGACTTGGCTCTAGGAAGGATACTAGGGCGGTAGGTTTCAGAACATGTTTACAGATTTTGATTAGTCAATCTTTCCGGCAACCATCTTAGATTTTCCGAAAATGGCTACTACTCATTAACTGCATGGCCGATTTAAACCCAGCTCAGCTGGAAGGACCCGGCTGGTACGCTTCAGAATCGATACATGTATACATAATTTTGACTGCTGGATTCTTTTTTGGTCGCTGTCTTGGATTTTCTCAAAAATGGCAGGAAATATTTTAAATGGTGCTCCTCATTAACCGCTTGGGTAATTTTGATTGGTCAATGTTTTGGTAGCACTCTGATTTTCTGGAACCATTTAAAAAATGGTACTCCTCATCAATCAATTGGCCCAATTTCAACAATGATTCTATGATGGTAAGGCTTCAATATATCAAATTGAAATTTTGATTGCTCATTTTTTTCGTGGCCATCTTAGTTTTTATTTGGAATTATCCATAATGTCGATTTACATGTAAATGCAAATGCTTCAAATGCTAATGGTCGAGGTGAGTGTCACAGGCCCTTGTGTTGGCCTCTTGTAAACTAGTCCACTGACTTCTTCAATCTAGATTCTGAGAAACCTCATATAGGCTTATTTTCAAAATATGGTGGAATGGCTGCTGGAATCCCTGGATTATTAGCTCATTGTGTTGTGTTATTATTTTATTGTTATTTCTTTCCACAGCCATATGCGCTTACCATGTCAGCGAATGAGCCTTCATCTTCAACACAAGACGCACACCGCACCTATCTTCACCAGCATTATCAACCGCATCGCCAGCATCCTCATCAGATCCGTCACCATCAATGATCTGTAAGACGTCCTCCTCAGTGTTTAAAAGAAACCTTAATCGCTAATAAGTGACAATGTCTGTTGATGAGTTTAAAGGTGTTTGCGATCAGTTTCATAAGGAAGACGTTATCAATGTACAGTTAGCAAAGAATATTGAAGAACCCATAGCAACATATGATGCTGATTTCCATGACAACAACCAAAACCCTAATGTGGATGGTGTAGGAATGAGTACTGAATGTCACAAAATACTCAAGATTCATATGAATGAAAAACCTAATGTGTCAAATAAATGCGCCATTTGTGATAAGTCGTTTAAAAGCAAACCATCCTTGGCAGCACATATGCGAGTGCATGCTGCTCAGCAACCCAAAACTAAGGAACCCATTTTATGCGATATATGTGGTAAATCATTTAACAAATATGCATTCCTTAAAATACATTTGCGAGTGCATACAGGGGAAAAACCATACAGGTGTGACATATGCGGTTGCACGTTTTCCCAGAGACCACATTTGAGAGCTCATATGACTCGGCACAGCAATGACCGGCCATACATGTGCGATACCTGCGGCAAGAGCTTCAAAACGTACAGTATTTTTCAGAAACATAAACGTACACATCAGAAGCGCCCTCATGCAAGACAACATTCATCTAACGCCTGTTCAGAACAGTTTGATGCAATCAAACAATTCAAAAAACATTTTAAGTTATTGCATGGCTATGTGAAGAAAGTAAGGCCTTATGAATGTAAAAACTGTGCCAAGTGTTATACTACGGAGGCAATGTTAAATAGTCATCTAATTACTTGTCTATCGGAGATGCTATTTTTGTGTGACATATGCCAAAGGAAGTTCCTATGGCAAAGTGAACTAGTGATCCATAAAATGATTCACCTTGACAAGCCTGATCGAAGGTGTGAGGTATGCGGGGAGACATTCGAAAATGAAAGACAATTTGAAAAGCATGTAAAATTACATCTGTCTTACAAACCGTTTAAATGCACAATGTGCGATAAAGTGTTTAAATTTAAATTTCTTCTCCTACTACACTACCGTGTACATTTTAATGAGAAGCCATATGCATGCACATTTTGTAGCAAATCATTCAAACAATCCCCTCACCTAATAACTCATTTGCGATTACATAATAATGAAAAGCCATTTACCTGCCATGTTTGTGGTAAAGCATTCCGTGATAAAGGAAACTTATCATGTCATGTAAAGCTTCATGATCCTGATAGGCAGTTTAAATGTAGCATTTGTCCAAAAGGATTTGTTGTGAAACGTGACCTTCAAAGGCATTATTCACAATGTCATCATGAGCAAGCTACAGACCAATCGTCATTAGCTTCTCTCAGACACATAAGTAAGCCAGATAAATCACTTGGTCGTGAAACATCACAGGCGACATCTACCATCTATTTTGATAATACTAGTAAAATACAAATGGGCTCCACACAGTTCTTGGCATCTGTAAATTACAATACAAAGCCTGTTAAATCTGAAGACGATAATAGCAATACATACCAGGTAGTGGAAATTTCCAATATTATGCCACATAGTTCAGCCGTACATGGAGATAGCAATGATTCTGATGCACAGTTGTCCAATGAATCCGGTGCTAGCACTGATGCTACTGATTCAGATATGGAACCTGGCTACAAGAATCTTCTGTCTTTAACAATTTCGAAAGCGGATTGTACTGCCTTTGCTGTTCAAGGGACAGAAAATCCTGAGTCATCATCTGATTTGCTTAAGATGTCCAATATCACTGGTTTGCAAAAATCACTGGATTGTGCTCATAAGACTGAAGACAAGAGCAATATAATTCAGTTGAAATCTGTTGATTATTCGATTAATGTTTCTTCTGGTAACTGTGATGCTTATATTGCCAATGTTGGAGAACATTTTCTAGACAATAGCACTGAAACTCAGCTGAATCCAGAATTATTGCAAGTTAGCAACATCTCTGTGATCGTAGTCAATCAACAACCTACACCAGCTTGTCCTGGCACTTCCAATTTGATAAATAAGACAATCACCTGCAATGCATCTTTTGCTGAGAAAGACTCAGAAAAAGAAGGACAGACAGCATTATTAGCGGTATTGGAGGGAATGGAGGATGTTGGTCAGGACAATGGAACAAGAATTACCTGTAATGATAATCCACCACGAGCTGAAGTTGGAAAATCTGGCGTGTTGGGGAACGTTGATTCTGGGTTTGATTTAATTATTGAAACATCTCAGCTTCTTGAACACGGTGCTGGTGATGCATGTCTAGATCCAGATTCCAAACTACAGTCTGGTACTTCTGCAAATTCTACTCAAGACTGTATGAACAACATAGCTTTGAACGCAAATAACTGCGCACAAAATACTGGCCATAATCCATCTTCATTTATCTCTAGGTTAGATGCAAATATTGAATTCTTTCTACCTGTTGATGAAAAGTCAGGTAAATCAGCAGCAAGTGTTCAATCAAAGCCAGTCGATGTAACATCTACTTACCAAGCTGATGGCAGCATCTATAAAGACAAAACCATCTACAACACTATGACATTGACGTATACTGATGTGATGACTGATCATGCGGATAAGTTGTCACACCCTGGTGATGACCTATCTGATAATCAGTTAAGTACACAGCAAAAATCATGCATTGTCTTGATTGACCAAGACGCTAAATGTTCAAGCAGTAGTACTGCTGACCTATCATCAGGTGACCATGTTAATTGTGATGAAGCAGAGGAGAGCCCCGCATTGGAGCAAACAAAGCGCGTGAAAGATGACATTATCTGGTGTGTGGAGTGTGATGAACAGTTCTCTCATGCATCTTATGCGCATCAGCACATGGCTCAGCATGCTTCTGGCATACGTTTTGCTTGTGGGATTTGTGGCAATTCATTTTCCAAGGCAATACAACTTTCATGGCACAAAAGGCAACATGGTAACGGTCGAAAACAGTTGTGCTCATGCACAGTTTGTGGCCAAACTCTCACAAGATTATCACACCTTAAAATGCATATGCGCACACATTCTGGCGAGAGGCCATATGCGTGTGGCATCTGTCATAAGCGCTTTGTTCAGCATGCACATCTTAATACTCATATGTTGACTCATACTGGTGAACGCAGGCACTTGTGTGCAACATGCGGGAAGTCCTTTGCTTTACCTGATGGTTTAAGAAAACATGAAGATACAGTACATTACGCGAGGAAACGGACAAGAACTCATCCAGGATACCTATGTGAAGTATGTAGTAAAATGTGTTCTTCTCTAGGAGCGCTTCGAATTCATAAACAGAGGATACATTTAGAGAATGGGAAACCTAGGAGGCCGTATACTATTCAATCTAGCGATCGGATGCAGCAACTGTTTTCATGCGATATATGTTTGAAGGCATACACAACTTTGTCTGCTAAGGAATTGCACAAACAGCATGTTCATTCACAGCCATGCACTCTTCAATGTAGCGTTTGTTTACAAGATTTTAGGTCAAAGACCATTTTGAATAATCACCTGGTACAAGTACATAAGAAGAAGCCATTCAATTGTCATTATTGTCCGAAATCGTTTCTGTTCAACCAAGTTTTGAAAACCCATTTGATGTCTCATACGGGTGAAAAACCGTACAAGTGCGAGCTGTGCAACAAAATGTTCCGACAGCAGCATCACTTGAAAACACACATGCTGTTGCACACAGGCGAAAGACCGTACGCATGTGGGAAATGTGGGAAGCGATTTAGTAATACTTCTAATCAAAGAAACCACGAAAAAACACATCTTGCCGTTAAACCGTATGCATGTTCCCTCTGTAGCAGAGCTTATGTTGTTAAACGTGATCTCATGCGTCATCAACAAGCACATCATTCTCACTGAGAGATACTTCACTCGTGTGTCATTCCACATGCTTCATCGTCTCACGAAAAGTGTAAATTCAAGCAAGTTTTAAGGACTTCGTTTAGCCATTTGAAACAATTATTTTTACAATCTTTTCAAATGTCTGACAAGTTTTATAGAGTTTTTCAACAATTTAATGGTCAAGCCAGTTGAAACTGACCTTGTAATGTGCTCTTGAGGTATTTCTAACCAGATAACATTACTTTTGCTTCGAGTATCTTGACGAAGGCTAGGTGGGTGCAGGCTATTTTCTTTGTCAATCCAATCCATCTATTTGTCCATGCGGTCCATCCATAATGCATCCGTGTAACTTGAGTATCTCGACAACACTTCATGTGGCTAATGAGATGGACTGTATTTTTGCGTCAGTCAGTCTAGATCAAGATGTGATCCATACAAATTTTGGATTGTTGTTCGATAACTGGAATTTTGCTTGTAATATTTTGACAGAACTTCATCAATGGGTGCACTATGTGTCTATGTTGATACAGTTTAAATGTTTTTTGCTTGATAACTACATTTGCTTGGGGTATCTTGATGATACTTCCTGGGGAGTTGGTGATGGGGTGACGGAGAAGCAGGTAATTTTTTGGAGTCAGTCCATCCATCCATCCATCTTCTGACCATCTGTTCAGCCATCAGTGCAGGAATGCAAGCTTTTGGTCTTTATTTGATAACCTTACTTTTGCTTGGAGTATCTTATCGAACCTTCATGGGAAGGCTAATTCTTTATTAATTATAGTACATGCATTCATTCATTCATTCATTCATAATCATTATCTGTTTGCATCTGTGTGTGCATACATGTACATGCTAGTACATATGTCTATCCCAGTAAGTTGGATTATGTCATCCCACTAAGATGGCTACATGTACCACTGCAGTGGATTGTTTGAATTATATATATTCTTGTTAGCTTATCATTTTTAAATTGCATTATTCTTCAACAGACATCAAATTTCAATGAAACATTACAGATATGGTTTATGCTATGGTTGGGTGAAATCTGTATAATCACTAATTTCAATTTTGGGAACGTTTCTTACTTTTATGTTTTTCATGTTTTTTTTGTTTAAATTTTTTTTATTTACCTTATTATTCAACAATGGTTCACCAGATTTCAATGAAATGGTACAGATATGTTCTATGCCCTTCAGGGGTGTTGATTGAATCATCATTCCCTCTATTTTGAGAAGTTTCTACATGTATTTCACTTGAACTATGCATTGCAGGTATATTTAAAGTGTGCATGACATGACTGGTATAATTTTGCATAAATAGATCGCACATGTCAATATTTCAGAAAGTACATCACACCGATTCACTTGAAACGTTCTCTGTTAATAAGAAAAATCACTTTTGTTCAATATCTGGCAAACTGCCACCACTGCGCTGATCGATTCCCAACTCAAAATGTATCACATCTATGGGACGTAATTATACTAATTTATTTGCTCAGACAGTTCTTATATAAGACAACATTTATCTCCCTTTCATTATAATTTTAATGAAAATCAAGATTTGCAAGATTTTTCAGGACCTCATTGATAACCAATTTAGAGCAAACCAATCTGTTTAGTAAAAAATAAACATGTACGAGCGAATTCAGCAGTGAAAACTACTTGAACCGATTACAAATATTGTGTGTACTAAAGGTAATTTCGGTTACACCACTTTGGATATGTGCCTTGTTTACTGTTGATTCCTATGCAGGGCTCTGCTAGGCGTAACTGGAGTGACGTAGATACAGTTAGCGTATCGATTGCCGGAATTGAAAAAGTTGAAATCCGAATTCCCGTTTTGCGCATTTTCAAATTTGATTCTGTTGCTTATCTCTTACTGTATGCTCGCACAATTGATATGTGGGAGACGGATTTTGATTGTGTTTCAACTATTTTGTATAAATGGCTAATAAAATTGTGTTTGCATACAGACTGTGATGTGGATGATTTTCCTATCTGTCATGTGTGTTAGTTTTACCTAATCTTGTAGTGGTAGCTTTACACTGAGCAGTTAGGTGTTATGGTTCAGTTTCCTTCCTTATGGCTTAACTATTGGGTAATACCATAAGGATCTTTTCAACATCAGACTGTATCCGTAGGGCTGTAAATTAACTTTTTTTTATCGCGATCCAGGCGGATCAGTACACTGGTCAGAAAATTGACAGATCCCTAGAATTTTGAACTGATGGATACTGTCATAGAGCTCTGTAATACTGAGCAAAATATAAAATTCATAAATGTTCTGATTTCTGCTCCATTTACACCATATTAACAGGATAATTAATCATTTAATCGTCAAGAAGTCAAAATATTTCCTAACATACATGTAATGTTCATTTGCATGCCAAGCGAATACTATTTTTGAAAATTTAATATTGCAATGACTGGCTCATTTATCGAGCCAGTCATTCTATTGGTAAATTTTCGAAAATAGTATTCTGTTGGCCTGCAAATGGACATTTCTCAAGACCATAAAGGCTGTATTTGGTCGCCTTGACCACTAAAGGGTTAACCCCCTTAATGACCAAATTTGTTCCAAAAATTTAAATATTTACTCATTGAATGTCCATTTGCAGGCCAAGAGGAGACTGTTCTTTGAAAATTTACCTCTTGTTCGGTTATCGAGCCAGTCATTCTAGTGGTAAATTTTCAAAAATAGTTTTCTCTGGACCTGCAAATGGACATTCCCCAAGACCACTACAGAGGCCGGTTTTGGCCGGCTTCGTCGTGAAAGGGTTAAAACACCACAGATTACACCAACTGGTTAATGAAGTAAATCCTGTTTGAATTTGCCATCAAATTTGAGCCCTATTGAAACAGTGATCCAGCCAGATCTCTTGCTGTCCTAAAGCAGCAGTGATCCGTTACTGATCAGTATGCAAAAAGCATTTACTGATCACGGGATCGATGGTTAATTTCTAACCCTGTATCTGAACGTCAATTATAATCAAGGTGGTTATGACTTTAGGTGTAGCTTTTCATAACCTTTGCTCAGATATGTCAGATTTTCTGCAAAATCTTTCATGTTTCGGAGGTTTAGACTTTGTTTGTTGGTGCTAGACTTGTGCGATTACGTGATTAAATTGAAAATCACGATTGTTTTTTAAATCATGAATTTATATGATTACAAATTATATAATCGAGTAATCGTGAATAATTTCTACTGCATAAAATATTTAAATTCCAAGCTTTTAATTACTTTTTAATGAGATCTGTCACGAAAATTGACATTTCATTCAGTGAGTGTATGTCCATTTGCAAAACTTTGACAGTGATACATTTTCAAAAATAGTCTTCTTGGGCTGCAAATGGACTTTCTAAACACAATTGCAGTTTTCATCATTGATATGCTTTTGTTGTTATGTGTTGGTAATTTGTACCGGAGCTGATTAATTGAGTAATCACGATTATTCTTAAATAATCGATCTTGACCTCTCAAAGCAATAACCACAGAACTGGCGAGTTGACGCCTCACTGCCTGTATGTACTTGTAATACTAACTATGCCGGGTTTGTTTGCCATTCTACACTGTTCATGCCTTTATAGGTTACGCATTGCACGCTTCAGCATTCTTGTTTAAAATTTACCACTGGAATAACGCTTGATAAGCGACCCAATAACCAAGTCAGTCATTCCAGTGGTAAATTTGATAAAAGTCACATCTGCAAATGAACTGGCACTAACCAAATATTGTTATTTTCTTAGCAAATCTTGCGCATTATTAACCGTTAAACCATCAGTCGTGTCAGTCATTATAACACCATGTACTTTTATCTTACCAGGAATTAAAACTGAAAAAATACAGGGGCCATATGCATAAAACTTCTTAAATTAAGTGAATTCTTTTTCTTAAACGGTTAAGAAAATCCTTCGCTAAGGATGACTTTTATGTATGTTGCATAAACACTCTTAAGAGTTTCCTTGGCTAAAGGATTTTCCTAACTTTTAGGAAATTTCTTATCCTTAGGCTACTGTATGGAAAAAAGTACATGTATTGACCAATCTTCTTGCGTTCATCTTTCTCATGACAGTAATCTTAGACCATTATCCTTATTTGGTGCATGAAAGCTGAAGTGGTCACCAAACTGTCTCTGTCTCCTCTGATCTTCTCTTCAAAAGATTCTTCAATAGGCCAGAAGCTTCTTCCAGCATGTTCATATTGCTGGCAGTGCTGCAAGAGATGTTCTGCTGTTTCTTGTGCCTGCTGACACTCACAAAGTGCAGAATCTGTAATCGTGAGACGGTGAAGGTGTGCATTGAGACGATTGTGACCAGTCCTCAATCTGAAGATACGTGTCTGATCCTCCTTACTGAGGCTGTGTATTGCATCATTATGCTGCCTGCTGGTGGTTCTTGTGGCTTCTTCAAAGTCATCCTCGCGGTTGAATTGTTCTTTATTTGACCCTTCCTTAGCCAGTTGATCAGCTTTGTCATTTCCTAATATGCCACAATGCGAGGGGATCCACTGTAAGTTGACATTGTTCTCCTTAGCCAGTTGCGTAAGATATTCATGAATTAAATCTATACTTTCCTTTCCACGCCAGTGCCTGGAGCGCTGAGAGGGAGTCTGTCAGGAAGACAATATTTTCATTTCTGTTTTTCGTTGTATCAGCATTTGGCTAGCAAAGATCAGTGCCTGGATTTCTGCAATGTAATTGCTACTGTGCTTCCCTGTTGGCAAGCATGAGTCTGTTATATCTCCACATGGAAACCGAATGTGAGCACCCGCCCCTCCATTCTTGACAGCCTGGATAGCTGATCCATCTGTATAAACATGTATCCACTCTTCCTCAGGGTAGTTTTCTGCAATATGACTCAATGCAAGAACTTTGTTTGTCACCTCTGCTTGATCTCCCTTGCTTTCAATCCCAGGAATCGAGGGCCAGATTGAAATTGTGTTTTCTATTTCAGAAGCTTTCCACGGTTCCCTCAGTGATGGTATGCTTTTTCTGTTGGAACGCCTCCTCAATAGACTGTGTCAGATAGCAGTTACGTTTCTACATCTGGGGAAGATGTCTGACTCTGTTTCTTTCAAGTTTCTTTGAAGTTAATAAGAAATTTTTCCTTTCAAGCCTTCCTCTAGACATTTGGTGAGTCAGCATATGCATGGGATGGTGAGACATCAATTTGAATTTCTCGTATTGAATCTCGGCCTTGATTTCTTGTCTCTGCTGGAGTGGCTGGATATTGGTAAGTTCTTCCATCGCTGCTATTGGAGTGGTCTTCATAGACCCTGTTATGATACGAAGAGCCTGATTTTGTACCTTATCCGATGTCTGAAGGGTGCTTGTAGCAGCTGTCATCCATGATGATGAGCCGTATTCGATGATTGGCCTAACTGATACGGAGTAAACCTGTTTCAGAATTTTCATGTTAGCTCCCCATTTTGTTCCAGAGACCTTCCGCATAACTGCTGCTTGGCTATACCTTCAGCTTTTCTGATTTGCGCCTTCCAGGTTAGTCTTTTGTCAAATATCAGACCAAGATAAGTTACTTCATCCTCAAAGTGCAGAACTGAGTCACCAAATTTCAGACTTGTCGTGTGTTCCTTTTTAGTGGATAGTGTGAATAAAGTTGCGACTGTCTTCTCTTTGTTGATCTGGACAAACCATCTTGTAACCCAAGAATTGAGGTGATCAATTGCGAGTTGCATGCGGTAATTGACTGTTGACACATACTCCTCGCTGCTCAACATCACAAGATCGTCAGCATACAATGCAGCTCTGACTCCCATTGGAAGGTTCTTCACCAGGTCATTGATGAATATTGTGAAGAGGGTGGGAGAGACTACACCACCCTGAGGTACACCATGTTGTAGCAGGACTTTCTTGCTGCTCGTCCCATTCAGCTGTACTGATGCCTTTCGGTTGTGGAGATACTGGCATATCCAGCTGTACATTTTTCCAGAAATATCACTGGTCCTGAGCTTTTGGAGGAGTCCATGCTTCCATACTTTATCCAGTGCCTTCTGCAGATCAACCCACACAGTGATGGTATGCTTTTTCTGTTGGAACGCCTCCTCAATAGACCGTGTCAGATACGTTGTTTGATCCTCAGTAGATCTACACTTTCTGAAGCCATTTTGTTCATCCGCTAAGAGATTGTTGCTTTCAAGATGTCGAAGAAGTCTCTGGTTAAGGATTCTTTCCATTGCTTTGACAGTGCAACTAGTCAGACTGATAGTTCGATAACTTGCCGCTTTGGATTTATTCTTGCCTTTCTTCAGTACAGGGATCATGTTGGCCTCTCTCCATGACTGGGGAACTTCTCCTGTGTACCAACTGTGGTTGAAAATCTCCAAAAGCTTGTGCTTTCCAATAGTACCCAGATTCCTCAACATCTCATTGGTTATTCCATCTGGTCCAGGAGACGTCCTGTTTTTCAGAACTTTCAAGCTTTTCTCCAACTCGCTGATGGTCAGAAGCTCATTCATTCCCGCGGCATGTATTTGTATATCTCCATTCGCCTTTGCAGACTTCATTGCAGCTTTTTTACGACTCACTGACACATCTAGACTGCTTACTTTCTGAAACATACAAGCAAAGTGTTCAGCAGCAGCCTCTCCTGTTTTGATTTCACAATCCCCTTCAGGAGTTATGTTCGGTACTCTGGTGTTTTCATCGTTAAGCTGCTTCACAAGCCTCCAGAGTTTGTTTGTATCTTTTTCAAGATTTAAGCTTGACGTTTTTTCTCCACGATTCTCTGGTGGCTCTGATTTTGGCTTTCAGATATTTTGCCTTGGATTGTTGGAGTCTCACATGGTTGGCTTCTGTTGGGACATTCTCTGCAATTTCCCTTGCATTGGACATTTCTTCGTGTAACTTTTTCAGAGACGTACTCGAGTAAGGTCTGTAATTTTTCCTGGATCCCATAGGAATGCATTTGCCAGCAGCAGACAGTAAAGCAGAGTTAAGCTCTTTCACAACTTTGTTGATATTTTGGTTTTTTTACATCAATGTCTTTTACCAATCTGTCACTCTCTTTCTGATATCTGTCCCAGTCTGCTTTCTTATAATTCCATCGAGAGTCTGATTCCGGTCAATCTCAACATCCATGTTAATGGTAATGAAAACAGGGCGGTGATCACTGCCTCCAAGTTGTTCCCCAACAATACGCAAAGATTCTTGATATATATTTTCTGTCGAAAATGCTAGATCAGGAGAACTTGAGGTATGCCATCGTCTTGAGTAGAATGTAGGGGGGTCATCTGCCTTATTCAAGAGAATCAGCTTCTGCTCATCCATCCAGTTTTCAATGTCCTCACCCCTCCTATCATTAGAATCATAGCCCCATAACTGAGAATGACTGTTGAGGTCACCGGCAACGATAGTTGAATCTGGGTGAACTGGGATTTTTCTGAGTTTCAATGGTTGATTATTAGGGCAGTAATAGTTGACAACAGTGATAGGATGTTTCTCTGGAATTATCTTGATTGTGAGAATTTCAGGTCCGTCTATGTCTCTCTGAACTTCAATGGTATTTAGGCTATTCCGGACCAGGGTTATGATGCCTCCTTTATGTCTTCCATCCCTGTCAGATCTGAAGCACTGAAATCCTCTTATACAGAATCTTCTGTTGGCATTCAGATGAGTTTCTTGGATACACGCGACATCTACGCCTTTCTCCTTGAGAATTTGGCTACGCTCCGTTTTCTTGTTAGAAACTCCTTCAGCATTCCATTGCATGATAGTCAGCTGTTTGCTTACTTGTACTTTAGGTTGGACAACCTTCTTCCTTTTTCTCCAAGGTCTATGAACTTTACCACCAGTAGGTTGGGTGGACCCCTTCGAGGCTGGGGGCCCCGGTGCTGCACATGCCTGGCGGGAACTCACACGGCGAGCAACATGACGGATGTTCATAACATTAACTGTCATGAAAGATGAGTTGTTTAGTGCTATGGTTGGCCACTCGCTCCAAATACCTGGCTTGGTACCCAGATGAAGTGTTACACCCCTGCACCCGACCCAAGATCAGAGATCTTAGATCTACTTTGAGGCTTAGCACTTGTAGCAGGGGATATTGACCAATGAAAACCATTGTTACAACTTCCAAGTCTAAAAATATATTGGGAATCTCCGGCTTAACTTAAGTGAATTCTTTTTCTTAAACGGTTAAGAAAATGCTTAGCTACGGATGACTTAAGCACATTGCATAAAACACTACTGAAGGTTATTGATTTTAGGGCAAAATGTTCACTTATGAAAACCGAATAGGTACCTTAAAATTAAGGAACTTTATAAGAAAATTCTTATCTTATGAATCTTTATGCATAACATTTAAAGTAAGGATATACTCTTAGGTAATTGTTACGGAAATTCTTAGAAATTACGGTATTTTTTACACTTAAGATGTTTTATGCATACGGCCCAAGTCGTCATGGATATCTTCCTAAATTTATCAATTTGTACTTTTAACATGTTTAACCCTCAAATTTGTCAAGAAAATTTCAATTTTCTCATAGAAAATGTCCATTTGCAAACCATTGGAGAAGACTATTTTTTTAAATTTACGACTGATGACTGGGTCGGTTATCGAGCCCATCATTCCAGTGGTAAAATTTCAAAAATAGTCTTCTCGTGGTCTGCAAATGGACATTTCTCAAGACCACTGCAGAAGCTGTTTTTTGGCGGATATGAAGGTTAGATAGAGGGTTAAGGAAAAGAAAATTCTTAACCCCTTCACTGCTCTCACGACGAATTCAACCAAAACTCACCTCTACAGTGCTTTCAAGATTTGCAGGCCAAGAGAAGACTATCGCTGAAAATTAAACACAGTAATAACTGGCTCGATAACCGACCCAGCCATTCCACTAGTAAATTCTGAAAAATAGTCTTCTCTTGGCCTGCAAACAGACATTCTATAAGCAAATATTTTGATATTCTTGAGCAAATTTAGACGTTAAAGGGTTAAAGGTCTCATGCGTGAGATCTACAATATGTGTGAATTTCCTGTGCAATTTACCCAGCATGCAATGTTCAAGCGCCATATTTGTTGCCAATTTTAAACATCATGAAGTTATTTGAGTCAATGGATGAATCCACTTTTAGCTCCACCCACACTTTGCCTGTCTTGGGATCAAACAAACCCAGAACTCCATGACTGTCAATTCTTGAACAAATCTGAGTGTTAACACATTTATTTAAAAGAAGTTTTTGTTTGTTTTGTGGGGTTTTCGAGGGCGACTGGAAGATTATCTATAATCCCCGGGCTCATACATGTATATTACTGTAAATAAGAATTGCATAACTATAATAATAATAATAATAATAATATTTATTTATCGAGGATATATCATCAGTAAACTGATCTTCCTGAGGCCCTCCCAAACACAATAAACTATATACAGTTAAATAAGCAGCAAACACATGCATACAAACACACTCATAAATGCACTTATACACATACGCACACACTGACTCAGTCAGTCGCTCACTCCTTCATTCACTCACTCACTCACTCACACATTTTTATATTACATATATACATTAATATGAACAAGTTTCCATTAACTCACTGGATATGTCCAGGGAAGAAATGACTCACAATATAATTTTCAACAGTTATCTCCCTTGAATCCATAATACTGAGTATTCAGTTATTTAGTATATTAACCCTTTTATAACGAAGCCGGCCCAAACAGGTCCCTGCAGTGGTCTTGAGAAATGTGCAGACTATTTCCAAAAATTTACCACTGGAATGACTGACTCGGTAACCGAACCAGCCATTCCAGGAGTCAATTTTCAGAAACAGTCTTCACCAGACCTGCAAATAGATTTATTTTGACAAAATTTTTCATTAAAGGGTTAATGTGAATTCATATACTTCTGCATATTATGATAGAATGATGATAGAGTCGGAGATTGTGTAATGCTTTGAGGTAATGCGTACCAGAGTTGAACTGCTTTATATGTGTAACTTTTTTCCATAGCAAGATTTAAATTTTGGAAGATGTAGATGACCAAAGGTTTTCGAACGTAAATTAAGGGAATGTGTATCTTCTACATATTTGAACAAGTTCTTAATGTAACTTGGAGTAAGGTCATTTAAGGCTTTATAAGTCATGCTATTTGTTTTGAGGTTTATTCTCTTAGCCAATGTAGTCCAATTCAATTGTTTATATAGTTGTTCAGTTGGTTCTCTAAAAGGGGCATCTAGCATCTTTTGTAGTTTTTCCAGCTTGTACTGTATATTAATGTATCAGTTGATTGATAATAGATGAGAGAGCAGTAATCTATATGTGAAAGGATGTAAGCTTTATAGAATAGATTCCTTTGTTCAACATTCATATAATTCTTGTTCTTTTTCAACATGTATATTAAGGAAGAGACTTTTTTTTACAGATTTTACTTATGTGTTCTTGCCATGAGAGTGTACTATCAATGTGTAGGCCAAGGAGTTTATCCGATTTTACAGTATTTAGGTTTCCATTTTCAGTAGGTATTACAATATCTGTTGTTATGCTCTTCAATTTGTGATTAGTGCCAAGCATCATCAGTTTAGTTTTATCCTCATTAAGCAACATTTTGTTATTTAAACACCATTTCTGTACAAACTTCATATCTTTTGTTAACTGTTCTTGTATTTCAGAGGTGCTTGGGCTGTTAACATGCAAAGTAGTATCATCAGCATACATATCTATATTACTAGATGTACAGAGTCGTTACTATATAAGATAAATATAAAAGATAAATAAAGCATTGTACAAATCTGTTATAATTTAACAGATCATAGATTGTTATAACATGTACATTATTAACAAATGTCTATTGTAGGCTCTATATACATCTGCATACATTAACCCGTTAACCCTTGTATTTTAAGAAAATTCTAATTTTCTCATAGAAAATGTCCATTCGTAGTCCAAGAGTAGATTATTTTTTGAAAATTTATCACTGGAATGACTGGCTCGGTTATCGAGCCAGTCATTCCAGTGATAAATTTTCAATAATAATCTTCTCTTGGTCTGCAAATAGACATTTCTCAACACCACTGCAGAGGCTGCTTTTATGAGGGATAAATGGTTAACAAATATGTATTATATATATAATTATATGTATATTATATTTATTATTTCATCCGTAGTTACCATCAGAGTACAATTTTGACCACTAGATTTCAGAAATGTTCTGGTGAATATTTTGGTTGTGTTAACTCTTTCACTGATGAATTCCCCAAATCTCTTTTTAAAGGCACCCATACTGGAAAACTTGAATATTTAAAAATTAATTTGACTGGAAGCAGTTGCAGACAGCAAGCAGTTGCAGGCAGCAACGGTTTCCAGTCAGATTAATTTCAAAATATTCAACATAATAATTTTAATATCGTAAAGAGTTTACTTTTTCAAGGATTTGTCGGTGAAAGGGTTAATTTGCTCGAACTTGGTCATCTTAGGTACAAAATAATCATGTGTGTTTTATTTTGTTTTTGAAACATGTTAAGTTATATCTGAGTTGTATTGTATCAATATGAGTATCTATAACATATCTATTTAGCGCATTAGCCCTTTAATGGTCAAGCCGGCCAGAACCGGCCTCTGTAGTCATCCTGAGGAATTCCCATTTCCAGGCCAAGAGACGACTGTTTTTGAAAATTTACCACAGGAACGCCTGGCTCGTATCAAGCCATTGACCAAATCTGACCACTAGAGTTAAAAATGTTCAAAGTTGGTCAGAAAAATTTTAATTTTCTCAAAGAAAATTTTCATTTGCAAACCAAGAGATTTTTTTTAATTTACTGGTGGAATGACTTGTGCTGTTTTCAAGCCAGATATAAATTTAAAAAAAATATTCTCTTGTTTTGCAAATGGGCAGTCTCAAGAGCAGCACATTAATTAATATCTTTATTTAACCGACATTAATAGTCAAATTTGGTCAAGAAAATTTTAATACCTGCCGATTGAATGTCCATTTACAGACCAAGAGAATACAATTTTTTTTAATTTATCACCAGAATGACTGGCTCGGTTATCAAGCCAGTCATTCCAGAGGTAAATTTTCAAAAATTATATACTCAGCCTGTAAATGGACATTCATCAAGACCATGGCAGAGGGCAGTTTTGGCTGGAACGATCATTAAATGATTAAAGACACGCATTCACACACACCAGATTGCTTGACCCCATTTTTAGCTCGACAGGTGAGCGTATACAGTCACGATTTGTCTGTGTGTCTCTGTCTGTCTGTCTGTCTGTCTGTCTGTCTGTCTGTCTACCTGCCTGCCTGCCTGCCTGCCTGGCTGTCTCTGTGGTGGTGCGTTTTGTAATTTATTGATGGATTAAAACCAAAGTTCCTTTAGGCAATATGAAGTGGCGACGCCCACAAATAGCAGAGTTGTGGCGCTTGCTATATTTTTTATTTTGTATTGAAGCCTCTGGAGAAAATATATTTGTGGCACATCTTGTCATTTATCGACAGATTAAAAGCAAATTTAACAGATGTTCCGTTCGAAGGGTCTTTAAACAAAGGTGATAACTGGTTCATTAATGCGTTTTTAAGTATTGAACCCTCTGGGGAAAATACGTGTTTCATCAATTGTTGATGGATTAAAGCCTAATTTAGCTGATTTGCTCCTTCAGCCAAATATCTATTTGCACTGTGAATATAAAGCGGCCACCCCTTTACACAAGGGCCACAATGTTGGTTCCTGAAGACATTTTAAACTATTGAACCCTAAGGTAAAAATGCATTTGTTTCGTCAATAATTGTTTATGGATTAAAACCAAATTTAGCAGATATATTTTTTGGGGCAATATTTATTTGCACTGAATATGAAGATGCCACGATTTGAATAAAGGGCGATAACTGGTTCTTTAAAGTGTTTTTAAGTATTGATCCCTACAGGTAAAATACATTGTGTAATTTGGTAAGCGATTAAAACAAGATTTGTCAGAAATATTCCTTTTGTACATTTTGATCATTTGCCAATAGTGTCAGGGATGGCTGGCTTCCCCATTGATCAATAGTACTTTTCCAATTGGTCAATAATAGCAATATTCTTGCATTTCCTCATCCAGATTTCTTACCGTGACTGTTGCCCATTTTGTAAATGTCAGTGTTGTGACACTTGAACGATTGGCCAACAGTGCAATGGATGGCTGCCCCTTTGGCCTATTTTACTTTTCCTGTTGGTCAATAATGTCAAGGGTGCCAATATTCTCACATTTCCTCATCCAAATTTTTTACTGTGACCATTATCCCATTTGTAAATGGCATCTGTTAATTCACTTGAACCATTTGACAATAACATCATGGTTGGTTTCCCCATTGATCAATGGTACTTTTCCTGTTGGTCAATAATGTCAAGGGCACCAATATATTTGCATTTATTGATCCAAATTTCTGACTGACCATTGTCCCATTGGTAAATGTCATCTACTGTTTCAATGGTGTCGGGGATGGCTGCCCCATTGGCCAATGGTGCTTTCCCCATTGATCAATTGTCAGGGTCTCAAGGACACCAATATGTTTATATTACCGGCTAAAGCTTTTGCTTGTGACCGGTGCCTCATTGGTAAATCGCATCTGTTGGTTGGTCAGTGGCATCAGCTATGTTTATTCTGTCGTTAAATTGTGTTAATGATAATTGACTCATTGCTCAATAGGGCCAAGGACCACATGATTTCATTAGTGAGTGGCATCAGTTACGCTTGTCCCATTGGTTAATAGTGCTGTTAGTCATTAATGGTAACGTCAATAATGATAAGGACCATTGCCACATTTGGCAACAGTTATGCTTGCGTGATTGATCAGTGGTTCTGGTTGTGCACTAATTAATGTGAACATGTTTACCATTCCTCATCAGCCAAATAAGCGCTATGGCCATTGGGCCATTTACATGTCCTGTTGCTGCCGAGTTTAAAGTATTATGTCTGTTCAAATGCTAATGGTTCAGGTGAGCAATAAGGCTGTTGGACCTCTTGTTTGACACACCATTGGAGACTGTGGTGTCTCATATGTAAGTTTCCTGTAAATTCAATGAGTTAGCTTCTATCATTTGAAAGTTTTGTGTTAAATAAATTGCTACCATTAATCAGTGAGTTGTTCGAGTCATTTCTTCACTAGCTTTATTCTGGAATCAGTGAGAAATAGGCAGTCTATCTCCTGAAATTCTTCAGTAGCAGTATTCTGGAATCAGTGAGAAATAGGCAATCTATCTACTGAAATCCTTCACTAGCTTTATTCTGGAATCAGTGAGAAATAGGCAATCTATCTATTGAAATCCTTCACTAGCTTTATTCTGGAATCAGTGAGAAATAGGCAATCTATCTATTGAAATCCTTCACTAGCTTTATTCTGGAGTCAGTGAGAAATAGGCAATCTATCTCCTGAAATCCTACAGTAGCAGTATTCTGGAATCAGTGAGAAATAGGCAATCTATCTCCTGAAATCCTTCACTAGCTTTATTCTGGAATCAGTGAGAAATAGGCAATCTATCTACTGAAATCCTTCACTCTCTTTATTCTGGAATCAGTGAGAAATAGGCAATCTATCTATTGAAATCCTTCACTAGCTTTATTCTGGAATCAGTGAGAAATAGGCAATCTATCTACTGAAATCCTTCACTAGCTTTATTCTGGAATCAGTGAGAAATAGGCAATCTATCTACTGAAATCCTTCACTAGCTTTATTCTGGAATCAGTGAGAAATAGGCAGTCTATCTCCTGAAATCCTACAGTAGCTTTATTCTGGAATCAGTGAGAAATAGGCAATCTATCTACTGAAATCCTTCACTAGCTTTATTCTGGAATCAGTGAGAAATAGGCAATCTATCTACTGAAATCCTTCACTAGCTTTATTCTGGAATCAGTGAGAAATAGGCAATCTATCTATTGAAATCCTTCACTAGCTTTATTCTGGAATCAGTGAGAAATAGGCAATCTATCTACTGAAATCCTTCACTAGCTTTATTCTGGAATCAGTGAGAAATAGGCAATCTATCTATTGAAATCCTTCACTAGCTTTATTCTGGAATCAGTGAGAAATAGGCAATCTATCTACTGAAATCCTACAGTAGCAGTATTCTGGAATCAGTGAGAAATAGGCAATCTATCTATTGAAATTCTTCAGTAGCAGTATTCTGGAATCAGTGAGAAATAGGCAATCTATCTATTGAAATCCTTCACTAGCTTTATTCTGGAATCAGTGAGAAATAGGCAGTCTATCTCCTGAAATCCTTCACTAGCTTTATTCTGGAATCAGTGAGAAATAGGCAATCTATCTATTGAAATTCTTCAGTAGCTTTATTCTGGAATCAGTGAGAAATAGGCAATCTATCTATTGAAATCCTTCACTAGCTTTATTCTGGAATCAGTGAGAAATAGGCAATCTATCTATTGAAATCCTTCAGTAGCAGTATTCTGGAATCAGTGAGAAATAGGCAATCTATCTCCTGAAATCCTTCACTAGCTTTATTCTGGAATCAGTGAGAAATAGGCAATCTATCAATTGAAATTCTTCAGTAGCAGTATTCTGGAATCAGTGAGAAATAGGCAATCTATCTATTGAAATCCTTCACTAGCTTTATTCTGGAATCAGTGAGAAATAGGCAATCTATCTATTGAAATCCTTCACTAGCTTTATTCTGGAATCAGTGAGAAATAGGCAATCTATCTATTGAAATCCTTCACTAGCTTTATTCTGGAATCAGTGAGAAATAGGCAATCTATCTATTGAAATTCTTCAGTAGCAGTATTCTGGAATCAGTGAGAAATAGGCAATCTATCTACTGAAATCCTTCACTAGCTTTATTCTGGAATCAGTGAGAAATAGGCAATCTATCTACTGAAATCCTTCACTAGCTTTATTCTGGAATCAGTGAGAGATAGGCAATCTATCTACTGAAATCCTTCACTAGCTTTATTCTGGAATCAGTGAGAAATAGGCAATCTATCTACTGAAATCCTTCACTCTCTTTATTCTGGAATCAGTGAGAAATAGGCAATCTATCTATTGAAATCCTTCACTAGCTTTATTCTGGAATCAGTGAGAAATAGGCAATCTATCTACTGAAATCCTTCACTAGCTTTATTCTGGAATCAGTGAGAAATAGGCAATCTATCTATTGAAATCCTTCAGTAGCAGTATTCTGGAATCAGTGAGAAATAGGCAATCTATCTATTGAAATCCTTCACTAGCTTTATTCTGGAATCAGTGAGAAATAGGCAATCTATCTACTGAAATCCTTCACTCTCTTTATTCTGGAATCAGTGAGAAACAGGCAATCTATCTATTGAAATCCTTCACTAGCTTTATTCTGGAATCAGTGAGAAATAGGCAATCTATCTACTGAAATCCTTCACTAGCTTTATTCTGGAATCAGTGAGAAATAGGCAATCTATCTACTGAAATCCTACAGTAGCAGTATTCTGGAATCAGTGAGAAATAGGCAATCTATCTCCTGAAATCCTCTGACATTGACTCAGAGCATTGAGTCATAGGCCTTAGTAAGTTGCTATCAGAGCACGACTCGAGTCTTAAGTGTCCATATTAATATTCAAAATCAATATATTTGAAAACATATATATCATAGTGGTCAATCAAAAAATATATAGCGTGTAGGGAAAACGTGAAGAACACACAATCTTACATGTACATTCATCATTTTTAGCTCACCTGGCCTGAAAGGCTAAGTGAGCTTGTGCCGTGGCGATCGACCATTGATGTGTTTCTGTCGTCCCTCGACTTTTTCTTCAAGCAACTTCTCAGGAATCACTGAGCCGATTTCAATTATATGTGGGTGGACGCAGCCTTAGGGCATAGAGATCCAAGTTTGTTCAAATGAAGCCAATCAGCCAATTTGGCTGGTGGCTATCTTGGATTTTACTGATTTTTAGAAAATTATTAAAATTTCTCCGAAGCTGCTTGGGGACTTGATTCAAAACTCATGAAATATCATTTAGGGCAAGAGCTGGACCAAATTTGTGCAAGGGAACTTGAAAGGCCAGATGGTTCGAAAAATGTGTGAATTTACCTTTCATCTAAAAAGAAAAATGTTGTTTAGCTCACCTGGCCAGAATAGCAGATTTCAACAAAATTAGGCTAGAATGACCCTATCATGGTAAGCTAAGAGCTTCTCTTCAGAATTCCGCTTACTTAAGTTTTGAGGTGAAAATAATAGATCTTATGAAATGTAACAGAAATTGTCAAAGGGCATCTCCTTAACTGCTTGTTGGATTTTATCCAAATTTGGCTGGAATGGTTCTATAGTGGTAGGTTCTAGAAGATCTATTCAGAATTTTGGTTTGTTTTGTTTGGCGGCCATCTTGGATTCTTTACAAAATTTCCCCGAACTGTTTAAAACGTACTTAATTAATGGCTCGATTTCAGCGAAACTTTGAATGATCCTATGGGGGTAAGCTTCAACATATCAAATAAGAGTTTAGATTGGTCAATTTCTTTGTTGGCCATCTTGGCTTTCTCGAAAATTATCAATCATGTCTATTTAAATGCAAATGGTTCAAACGCTAATTGTTCAGGTGAGCATCATAAGCCCTTCTGATCGCCATCTTGGAGTTTCCAGAAATCCTTTAAAACGCTACTCTTCCAAATCAATGGCCTGATTGGTTGATTTTGATTGGTCATTATTTTCAGCAGCCATCTTGGATTTTCCACAATTTTTTGCAAATCCTTTAAAATGCTGCTAATTAACCAATGCCTAGATTTCAATGAAGCCTGGCTGGAAGAATCCTATGGTCATATGCTTCCAAGCTTGAATACAGGAATTTGATTGGTTAATCTTTTCGGCAGACATCTTGAATGTTCCAAACATTTTCCAGAAACCTTTAAATTGCTACTACAGTACTACTTAATCAATGGCTCGATTTCAAACACGCTTGAGTGGAACGAATTTATGACAATGGACTTCAAGAAATCAAATGAGAATTTTGATTGGTAAATTTTTTTTGGTTGACCATCTTGGATTTTCCGGAAATTATCCATCATGTCTTTAAATGCAAATGGTTCAAATATTAATGGTCCAGGTGAGCATCACTGGCCCTTGGACCTCTTGTTTTGTTTACCGAACATTTCCATGGAAATAGAGAGCACTGCAGAGGCCAATTTTGGCCGGTTTAACTAGCCATGTACTTCACTTGCCTCCACCCACCATCACCCACAAACAAAGACAAAAACATCAATGCCTAATCTTTGTTTGTGAATTATCTTGCGACTTGCAATAATTCAAACTGGCTTACCAGTCAGCATTGATGATGCTGACTGGGTCAATTGAAAATGGATCCAATGAGATTCATGTTCCTACGAGTAGCCTAATGGTTGGATGTGTCATGGGATCATGTGGAAGCACTATCATAGACATTATAGTCCAGGAAGATGTATTTTTCCACTACCACAGGCTGTGTTGGCTTTGTGCAGGTTCGTGATACAGATCTAGTGGAAGCGCTTGGATGGAGAAAAGTGGAACACTGGCCTTATCAATCATTCCCATGAAAACATTTTGGTCAACATATCCCATCATCTATAGGAATAAATATTTTCATCACATGTTAGAACTCATTGGCTGATTAACACATGATGCTGGTCTTTGTTTTGATGAGTCTTAGACTCGACCAAAACACAGATAAGCGTCAGGTGTTAATCACCCAATGTATTCTGCGAGAAAGAGTGAAGATATTTGTCTGTGACTTAACCCATACTGGCATCTTTCTCAAGACATTGATAAATAAATACGCGACTGTTCTACAAGCCAGCCAAAGTTGTAGATCAGCATTTATCGAAAAATCCACTATTCTGGGGCCGTATTCACGAAATGGCGTAACTTACGCCTGGCATAACTACCTTGGAGTCATTATGACGTCATATATGTTTGTACGTCATTTAATATTATGACGTCATATTCTCCAAGGTAGTTGTGCCCTGCATAAGTTACGCCCTTTCGTGAATACGGCCCCAGATACAGAAGGAAGAAAACCATCAAAGACACAATAGTCAGGGCCAAGTTAAGCTTCACTGTCAAACCACCAGCTGTACCATATGTCAACACATATGGACTAAAGCCACTATTTCAAAAGCGCAGATTCATGCCTACATTGTATGAATACTGTATTCTGCATCTGTAGTCATAGAAACATCCTACAGCTGCAATCAGTCCTTTGCTTTTGACCACTGCCCTGTCCTCAGCCAAAATCTTTAGCTTCCTCAGGTCCATTCTTGATCTGAGTGTACCGACTCCTACTCTATGGAGGTCACCTCGCAGCATGCTTAACGGATTTATGCAATGACGTCCTCTCCTGGCTTTATATTTGCTGGCTCCCAGTCATGCCAGTAAGAGGAATTCCAAGGCTCTGTGCTGAAGTCTCCCATGGCATCCTTAGCCCATTCCCAAACATGGACCATGTTTGCTGGCCGACTTTTACAGACAGCGGTGATGTATTACACATCTTGTATAGGTATCGTTGGAAATTATGCTGTCTGGACATCAGTGTCCACTGATAGTGCATACATGTAGGTGGTTGTGGTGGCAGGCATCACATTTGTCTGGGGGTGCCTTTTGCAGTTGCTCAGATGTTACATTTGTACTGCATCAAGAATATTCAGTTTGTGTTGTTATAGGCCTACATTACAAGGCCAAAATTATAGGCAAAGGAGGAATCCAGTTTTAGCTATGCCCCACCCATCTCTCACTAAACTCCACCCACGCTTTGCCCATGATGGGATTGATCGATCTATGCAATCATTGAATCTCAATTACCAGAATACTATATTTTGAAACTAATTTGACTTGGTGCTGTTGCTGCCTACAACATGTTTATTAAATAGTAGGGCGAATTCTAAGGCCCTCTGTGGCCTCTTAGCACATTGCCAAATAATCGGTGTCCAGTGACCTACATGTACTGACACGTAAAGTGTGCAAAAAACAATACATCAAGAGGAACCATGAGACCTTACGAAATCAGGATAGCCAACCATCCATCGTCCGTCATCCGTCATGTGTGTCTGTCAACCTTTACTTTAAGCGACTTCTCAATTTCAATTATACTTACCAGGAAGCATCCTTAGGCCATAGAGATCCAAGTTTATGGAAACAGAGCTGATCGGCCAATTTGACCTGTAACCATTTTAATTTTGGTCCATCTTTAGAAACATCATTGACAACTGCTGAATGGTCTGTACGGAAATTTGGGAAATCTGATTAGGGATTAAAGGCGATTAACGCTTGGATCGAGGTTTTCGTCCGGGTGGGGGGGGGGGAGAACTTAGCTCTAACCGTGAGTCAGCAGATGGAACGACTGGCCAACAGGCTGGTATAAATGTCTATCTTAGTGACTCTGATGAACTGACTGACAAACTAGCTGATTGACTGTTAGATCGATTCATTGACTAGTAAGCGTGCTGGCTCAATCACTGACCGATTGATTGACAGACTGATTACTACTTGTTGCCTGATATTGATTGACAGCCCCACAGCTGGTTGATTTCTTCTTAAATATGAACAAACTATACCTTTTAATGCTGAACAAACTAAATGTTAAATAACTGGGGGTTTTTTCAGTAAAATTTCATCCTCTAGTAATCATCAGTTGTACTTATACATTCAGCAGTTAGTTTTATTCCAGTCTTACTAGTGTGGTCAAGTTAGACCCACACTCTATCTTCTCTCTATCGCTCTCCTTGCACACAACTTTCAGCTCACATTTATACAGAAATTTACGCATTCATCGCCATGTCAATAAAAGAAATAGCTTTTACATAGCGGCAGGTACAGAGCCGTAGCAGAAATAATTAATTATCCCTTTCATTTCTAAGTTCCAGAATCCGATTATTACTCAAGTAATTCCTTGTAAACTTGGATGATTATTTTGAAAATAATTTCATCAAAAGTGGTTGCTGTTTAGACAGCAACAACCCGGAGTCAAATTACTTTAGCAATTAATTAACAGCGTCCACCTGGATACCAATGTGGTCAGTATATATTGTTTGTGAAAGGGTTAATAGCAGTTGGTCAAACATTACATAAATTATAATATAAGTCATACAGGAAAATTCCACCTGTAAGGCTGTGACGTGTTTACAACTAATTCTGTAAAGTGTTCTTTTATCAAGGTAGAAACTAACTTGTGCCCTGCTAATTGCGCACCTGCCTCACTATTTGTAGTCCATTCTTGTTGATTGGGCAGATTACTGGACAATGGGCATAATTATGGCACAAGTCTGGCCTTTAATGGACAATAACTAGGCTGTATACCTTTTAATGCTGAATGGTCAGTCTACAATATTCAATGTTTTGTTTGTTGACTAGCTGGTATTAATTTTAAACAGTGTTGCATTCAGCTGTTGCTTTTATGCAACTCTTTTAGCAACACCTTTAAAATTAACACTAGAAGTATTATAAGACATATATAATACTTTTAATTGATTGATTGAATGTAGAAATTTATGAATCTATTTTCATAAATTTCAGCGCAATAATTGAAGTACCATACTTGTTCAACGGAACTTAGTGTGTTAGAAACATGGCCACCATAGGCCAATCAGAATTCATCGTCTTGGTCGATTGATCTGGATCATATGATCCTGGAGAAATGAACAGAACAGATGATATTGTAAGCGGACCCTGCTTAGGGGTAACACAGGTTGCGGGTGTGATCATAGAATCACTGTGGGTGACACTGTCGTACAGTACAAATAAAAAAATTTGAACATGATGTAAGAAATGTTGTTGGATATTTTGAATGTACCAGGGGGTGTGGTGGTGAGGAGTGTGGGATAATGGAAAAATCCAGTTTTAGCTATACCCCGCCTATCTCTAGCTAAGCTCTGCTGTGGATTGTGTGTGTGGGTGATAAGGTAACTGAAATCAATTACTGGAAATCACCTATTTGTAGCCACGAATTCTAATAAGATAACAGTTGTAAATTGTTTGAATCCAAATCTCTATGACTTCTATTAAGGGTGCATATTCACAGCAAAATGCTTGAAAGTAAAATTCTTAAAATTGTATACTTTCAGAGGCTTAAAATTTATTTCTCATTGTAATGAAACGAAATAGATCTTAGCATACGATGATTTCATTTCGAATAATTTAAGATAGTTTTTTTAGATGTGAAGTTGAAATAGGGCCTCTTTACCACTTCTCTAAATCAGTTTCACGACTTAAAATTTTTTATTAATTTATGCTTAATTTAATGGCCATATGTTAAGATATATTTCATTTTGATACATCAATACATGCAATTTAAGGCTCTAAAATTATACAGTTTTAACAAATTTATTTTCACACATTTTGCTGTGAATATGGACCTATAAATATATTTCAAGAAAATGTGATTCTCTAATGGCTAAATAATAATAGAAACTAACACGAAAATTGAACACAATTTCCCAGTACAAATTCTTGCCACCTTACGACTATGCCTAATGTATAAGTCATACCGGTATCCATCATTGTGGTAGTAAAATTATTAAATGTGGCTGTGTAAATATTGCCTCCGCTTTAATAAACAGCATTTATTACATCAAAATGAATCCAGAATTTGGTATAAAATGACACGGTGTTGTTCCGCTAAGGACCATGGCATGCATTTATATAAAAATGAAGTATCTTTTGAAGAGAAGGTCAGAGGAGACAGAGACAGTTTGATGACCACTTCAGCTTACATGCACCAAATAAGGAAAACAGTCCAAGATTACTGTCATGAGAAAGATGAACGCAAGAAGAAATATAAAAATGTGTTCATTAGTCATGGCACCAAAAACTATATATATATATATATAGTTGAATCAATGTGATGTCACAACAAGAGGGTTGCAGAACTCACGCAAATGAATTTACACAAAACCATAATCCTAGCAACAGTACAACACTAGTGGTGCATTAGCTCCTAGATAAATCTGTTTAGTAGATATAGTCGGTGAGTGTCTTGGATATTCCATAAATTTGACTGTTAGCAACCCTTTATCCCTCGAATTTGTTCAAGAAATTTTTAATTTGCTCATTGAAAATGTCCGTTAGCAGACCAAGAGAAGTCAATTTTTGACAAATTTACCATTAGAATGACTGGCTCGGTTATCGAGACATTCATTCCATTGGCAAATCTTAAAAAATTGTCTTATCTTGGTCTACAAACGGACATTTCTCAAGACCACTGCTGAAGCCGTTTTTGGCTGATATGAGTGTTTAACGGTTAATTAATGTGTTGGTTTTTTTGTGTTTCAGGTGCGGGCCAAGGTGAGTGTACAATATAAAATACTTGATTGTGAGAGATCGTGAATAGAGAATTGTGATACATGTATAGCGATGTATTGGACATGTATGTCCAAGGTCGTATGACGGCTTGGTTGGTGAGACGTTGTTGTGAGGTACATTAAAAATCAACATCAGTGTGCTTAATATTTTTTAATTACTTTGACTGTAGCCTTCCCTTTGAAATATTTTCAAAATATTATTCATTTTGACATAAATCATTCACTATGCGTGTTTTCAGCTTATAGTTGTAAAGAAATTTAAGATTTTAAATCAAATCGTAATTTAATGAGACATTTGCTTATGAACTGTGCTTATGGGACACCATTTTTATTACAAACATTCCTGTCAGTCTGGTCCACCGTGCCATTTCCATGTTCTTTGACCCTTGACTTCCCCCCCCCCTCCCCCCCCCTCCCCTTCTGAAACAAAAATCAAGTGGTTACTTCAGGCTCCCAACGGGAACCTCCCTTGCAAGTTTGTTGAAAACGACCCCCAACATGACCTGAGTTATTGCACCACAGTCCATGATCTTGACTTTTGTCCTTTTGCTCACAAAGCAACAGTTCATGAAAAGACTAATGAATACTAGATGTTATGCTGCATAGTTATAATAGAACTGAGTAATAACCTAGCTGTGATGTCATCTGATTGTGACATCATCTGATTGTGATGTCATCTGATTGTGAAGTCATCTGATTATGATATCATCTGATTATGATGTCATCTGATTGTGATGTTATCTGATTGTGACATCTGTTAAATGAGGTCATCTGTTAAATGTTGTTATCTGATTGTGATATCATTGTGACATCATATGATTGTGACATCATATGATTGTGACATAATTTGATTGTGACATCATCTGATTGTGACATCATTGTGACATCAACTGATTGTGACATCATTGTGACAGCATCTTATTGAGGAGACATTGTGACATCAACTGATTGTGACATCATTGTGACATCAACTGATTGTGACATCATTGCAAAATTATTTTATTGTGACATCATATGATTGTGACATAATTTGATTGTGACATCATCTGATTGTGACATCATTGTGACATCAACTGATTGTGACATCATTGTGACAGCATCTTATTGAGGAGACATTGTGACATCAACTGATTGTGACATCATTGTGACATCAACTGATTGTGACATCATTGCAAAATTATTTTATTGTGACATCATCTGATTGGGACATCATCTGATTGGGACATCATCTTATTGTGACATCATTGTGGCATCATCTTATTGTGGCATCATTGTGACATCATCTGGATGTGCTGCTAATTGATTTTGATATTATCTAATTTGTCATGATTGTGATGCCATTGTGATTGGGATTGCATAAATTGGCTACAAAGTTGTTTGGAACGTATATTTTATTAACAGGTCTGGAATTAATCTGTCATGCAACATCTGAAGCAAAATTCTGATGTCATAGCGCAAATTTGAGGAGCACTTACATGATTACAGTAGCTTAATCTGTCAGAAAAATCCTGACGAATAAAATGTGATGCAAATAATTGTGCATAGAATTTGATGACACGCATGCCTGCTATGAGCAGTATATCACTCTGCTTCTTCTGTCATGTCTGTTTATGTTTATATATAGCATGCTTTAACGAACCCGCAGACACAAACCTGCCATTCAGTTATAAATCGTTGCTTGAAATCTAAGTTTCAAAGTGAAGGGGGCGCATCCATTCTCACTGTTGGTGATGACATATAAAGCATGCTTTCTGATTGGCTACACATTCAGACAAAATCTTAAAAAATTTAACTTGTCCAACTCTTGACATTTGACTTCAGAGATCAGACTTACGATTTTATTGTTTACCCGATCAGATCTCATCGATTTGGAGAAATCTGATCAGGTTGATGTGACTATGTATATCAGACATTAGTCTCGGTGAATTAGTTCTTTGTAAAACTCATTGGTTTCTTGCAGATGTTGGCCGCAGTTGTATCCTGCTGTCCATTGGTGGCAAGAACATCATGCTGGACTGTGGAATGCATATGGGATTCAACGACGAGGTATGTATTATTAACCCTCGGACTGCTGAGTTTGTGCAGACGACATATTCCAGGGGTTATATCTCTGGACCTGCTAAGTATTTTGAAAACAATTTGACTGAAAGTTGTTGGTAGATACACCACCAACAACTTTCAGTCAAATTGTTTTCAAAATATTCAGCAAATCAAGAGTTTTTGTTCATTGAAATTATTATCTGAAGGCTTGCGGTAGTGAGACAGTTAAAGATAATATTGCTGATAGATCTAGAAATCTAATAAATATATACTGTCTCCCGTCTCATATTCTCGCGCATTCCGATTTTTTGCTATAAATAAAAACCAATGCCCCCCCCCCCCCCCCTACCATCTGTTTCCCGTGGTGACGCTGTAACCAGGAAGTCAAAGATGCTCGCAAACAACTTTTTCTAAAAATGCCCCTCTTATTAGTGAGTGAAATAGAACGTTACACTGTACAAACACCTGTCGATAATATGCGATACGTGTGTGTACCATACTTCCAAAACTCATCACTAACTCACAAAAAACGAATATAGAAAACTTCTATCTGACAGAAATATGTTGTCTGCTAATGTATTTATATCAGCGACATCGTCAAGTCCCGTAATCAGCGATTCCGTCTCGCTGCTGGATGATTAAAGTGTATGGGAAAAATAAGGGTCGCCATTTATAATCACGCCGCAAGCAAACTCGAGGGGCAGGGGCAGGTTCCACAAAAAGGGCACAAAGATCTGAAATGAAGTTTTCCGCCTCTCATGGAAGGGTGTACGGGGATACCAACCCACGCACCCACCCAAGAACCACAAGAAAAGCATTGAAAGGTGCAGGCTCTGCGAATGATATTCCTGCATTCTGAGTTTCCTATGATCCATATATAAATATTAGAGCAATGTTGAGTGAACTTATGTATTGTTTGGTCCCTTGTACCTATTCCCAATTCACATTATAGTGGGCAATGATCCTATGATGCATGCTTCTAGTCAATTGGAAATTGACTAAGCGATGTTTAGCCATCTCCCTTGGTGTGTACTGTGCATGCATACATGGTACGTGCGGGAGAGTGCGCGCATGTGTTTAAGAGAGTAGGTGGGCGAGCGATGTGGACCTGCGCAGTTTGTCTTGAAAAAAATTTGATTGGCCCTTAGTTCCTAATTATATTTGCTAAATACGCCTTTCCCAAATAAATTGCCCAGACAGCAGCTGGCCGGCATTGGGTGAGTTTTGCATTAAAAGACAACGCAACGCATCGTAAAGTGTTAGTAAACTACAATCACAAAATTATTGAATTCATGCACCATTGCAAACCTCATACAAGTTTCTAAACATTTATGGGGTTTTCTCTAATTTTTTTCTAACTTATTTGCATATATATAAAATACACCATTGTCCTTTGATTTAGTAAATCAAGTGGTCAAGTGGGTGTATTTCAAAATTATAATTAGCGTGACGAAATTTTTTGTTAAATGTAAAAAATACTACATAAATGTTTAGAGAATTGGATGCACTTTTAAATGATGTATGACTTAAATAATATTACGATTCTATATTTATACTTCTTCATATAAATGCTTTTAGTGCGTTGTATCTGAACCTTTTTGCGATTAGCCAAGTAATACTGTTTGCCAGCCAGAAGTTTTGCGAGCGATGCATTGTGGGAAAGTATTTTCCCAAAATATGTCAATCTGGGAATGTTTTATTGTGGCCCAATACCGTCAGCAGTCTCAGAGGAAGTGTTTTTTGTGAAAACTAGGTTATCAAAGACTGCCGCAAGTCAATTCGACTAATCATTTTGATTATGTGAACAAACTTACGAGTTTGTAAGGGTGTGTGGGGTGGGGGGGGGGGGGAGTATGTGTCGGGTGCTCATTGTTATAAACAAAATTACAGTATTCTACTATTCAAAAGTCCAAGAGAATGATATTTATTACTCAGAATGTGGAAGATGGCTTCCAGGTGCATCTAATTTTCGCATTCTTCTGAGGGAGCCCCCCCCCCCCCCCACCCCCCCCAAGTCCACACCCGCCTCCCATTCTGGAGGAGGGGAAACAACAGATCTTAGACACATTCCGCCTCAATTATCCCAGCCAACATCAAGCCTGCACTAGGGCCATGTCTACAAATTTTGTCTGCCTTTGCATACAGCATATGCATTATGTGCCAATTAAAAATGTGATTTCAGGAGCTGTTGTCAATTCTAGTATTCCATGAGTGTCGCCGGGAATAGCCCTTGTTGTAGTGCTACCATGCATAAGCTGCGACCAGCTGCACATCACCATGCATAAGCTGCGACCAGCTGCACATCACCATGCATATGCTGCGACCAGCTGCACATATATTCTATTCTACCAATGAAGGCATTAACGGAGAGTGGGACACTATTATGTCAAATTCTTATTTTATCTTTACTTGCAAAATGCGTGGAACATGTTCAGATTTGAAGATGGCAAGTATCACAAGAATGATAATAAACAAAACATACCAATAATAAAGTAGTGAATTCCACGTCGGTAGTAGACTTCTGAATAGAAAGGGATAGTCAGAGTGGAGGAATGATGGCAGGACATCCAGCACCTCTGTTTATAATAAGCTCAGAAAGTCGCTACGTCATTACATGTTATCATGTAATAATTTTACAGCTTTCCCAATCACGCATCTTATAAACAAACAATGGCATACCCTACTGCATACGGTATAAGAGAATAAGATTTTGACCGATTTTCAAAGAAATAATAGCTTTATGTAGAAGACTGTCAAGCTGGAAAGCAGTCGTGATATTTTTTTCTGTGTCTTTCTTTACCGCGAGAATATGGTTAGCCTCTCTGAAATACGACCACCTACCCTGTCATTGTCAGGAAGTGATACAAAAACCTTCCTATGCACAAAATTGGATTAGATTTTGTGAACAATTTGGGAAATATGACTGACATTCAAATCCCAAAAACATTTCAGTCAGAGAAGATTAATTTATTGTTGTAACTACCGCGAGAATATGGAACACCACCATATGTACAGAGCCATGTCCAGAAAATGCTTCTTATGGGTCAATGCTGTCATTTTAAAGGGAAATAACAAATGATGTTTATTGGTAATTTCATACAATATTAAATAAATTACTACAGGTAAAAAATGGAAATGAATCAGGATTATTAGAGAAAAAGCATTTACTAAATCTAGGAGCGCTTACATGTAACTTGGAGCCAATTAGTAATGTAGCCAGTGCTTCGCATGCCGCCGTGTTTCAACTGTGTGCGCAGGTATACCGCATACTCAAATATAGCAGCGGCAAACCTGAATATAGGGATATATGTAAGCTGTATGAATAATAGTCTCTATAGGCATGATAGGCTCTGATGTATAGCGATTAACTCGCTACAACTGTTAATTCACTATTGATCCTTTTGAAAACATTATTAGCTCACATGGCCAGAATGGCCAAGTGAGCTTATGCGATGGCGACCGTCCGTCGTCTGTATGTCGTCTGTCGTCCGTCAACTTTTTCTTTAAACGACTTCTCAAGAACCACGGGGCCGATTTCAATTATATTTAGCAGGAAGCATCCCTAGGGCATAGAGATTCAAGTTTGTTCAAACGAAGCCGATCGGCCAAAATCCAAGATGGCCACCGGCCAAAATGGCTGATTTTTAGAAACATTAAAAAAAATCTCCGAAACCGCTGGAGGAATTGATTCAAAACTCATAACACATCATCTATTGCAGCGGTAGACCCAAGTTTGTTCAAGGCAACGTGATTGGCCGATTTGCCTGGTGGCCATCTTGGATGACCTAGTTTTCGAGAAAACAACTCCCGAACCGCTGAAGGGATAGACCTGAAATTTGTTAAATATGCTTAGGGACCAAGATCCATTCAAGTTTGTTCAAGGGAAGTTCGTACGTTAAAAAACATGGCCACCATCAACCAATCAATATTTAGCGTTTGTTGGTCATATTGTCTTTTTTGTATATGATGTATTTTGATGGCGAAAATTGCTTTATATATGATTATCAGTGTGACAAGTTCAAATATGCCACTTTCGAGACTGTCGGATAAACGGTTTGGTTGCCATCTTGGTTTGTTTCCCCGCCATAGGCTCCCATAGTAAAGCAATGGGCCCATAGTAAAGCAATGGGGAATTCTTTAAACGACTTCTTCTCAAGAACCACTGGGCCAATTTCAATTATATTTTGGAGCCAGCATTCATAGGGCATAGAGATATAAATTTGTTCAAACGAAGTGGATCGGTCAAAATCCAAGATGGCCACCGGCCAAAATGGCTGATTTTTAGAAACACTTTAAAAAGTCTTCTGCGAAACCGCTGGAGGAATTGATTCAAAACTCATAACATCATCTGTGGCAATGGTAGACCCAAGTTTGTTCAAGGCAACCTGATTGGCTGATTTGCTTGGCAGCCATCTTGGATGACCTAGTTTTCATGAAAACGACTTCTCCCGAACCGCTGAAGGGATAGAGCTCAAATTTTGAATATGCTTAGGGACCAAGGGCCTTTAAAGTTTTTCAAGGGAAGTTTGTTCGTTAAAAAACATGGCCACCATCAACCAATCAAAATTTAGCATTTGTTGGTCATATTGTCTTTTTTGTATATGATGTATTTTGATGGCGAAAATTGCTTTATATATGCTTATCAGTGTGACAAGTTCAAATATGCCACTTTCGAGACTGTCAGATAAACGGTTTGGTTGCCATCTTGGTTTGTTTTCCCGCCATAGGCTCCCATAGTAAAGCAATGGGCCCATAGTAAAGCAATGGGGAATTCTTTAAACGACTTCTTCTCAAGAACCACTGGGCCAATTTCAATTATATTTTGGAGCCAGCATTCATAGGGCATAGAGATATAAATTTGTTCAAACGAAGTGGATCGGTCAAAATCCAAGATGGCCGCCGGCCAAAATGGCTGATTTTTAGAAACACTTTAAAAAGTCTTCTGCGAAACCGCTGGAGGAATTGATTCAAAACTCATAACATCATCTGTGGCAATGGTAGACCCAAGTTTGTTCAAGGCAACCTGATTGGCTGATTTGCTTGGCAGCCATCTTGGATGACCTAGTTTTCACGAAAACAACTCCCGAACCGCTGAAGGGATAGAGCTCAAATTTTGAATATGCTTAGGGACCAAGGGCCTTTAAAGTTTTTCAAGGGAAGTTTGTTCGTTAAAAAACATGGCCACCATCAACCAATCAAAATTTAGCATTTGTTGGTCATATTGGCTTTTTTGTATTTGATGTATTTTGATGGTGAAAATTGCTTTATATAGGCTTATCAGTGTGGCCAGTTCAAATATCCCACTTTCGAGACTGTTGGATAAACGGTTTTCCTGCCATCTTGGTTTGTTTTCCCGCCATAGTCTCCCATAGTAAAGCAATGGGCCCATAGTAAAGCAATGGGGAATTCTTTAAACGACTTCTTCTCAAGAACCACTGGGCCGATTTCAATTATATGTAGGAGGAAGCATTCATAGGGTATAGAGATCTAAGTTTGTTCAAACGAAGCGGATCAGTCAAAATTCAAGATGGCCGCTGCCCAAAATGGCTGATTTTTAGAAACACTTTAAAAAATCTTCACCGAAACCGCAAGAGGAATTGATTCAATACTCATAACCTATCATCTATGCAACGTTAGACCCAAGTTTATTCAAGGCAACCTGATTGGCCTATTTGCTTGGTGGCCATCTTGGATGACGTAGTTTTCCCGAAAACGACTTCTCCCGAACCGCTGAAGGGATAGAGCTGAAATTTGGTAAATATGCTTAGTGACCAAGGGCCATTCAAATTTCTTCAAAGGAAGTTCGTACATTAAAAAACATGGCCGGCATCAACCAATCAAAATTTAGCTTTTGTTTGTCATATTGACCTTTTTGTGTTTGATGTATTTTGAGGCCGAAATTGGTTTTATATTTTTTTGGGTATTCTGATCACAAATTTGCCATTTTCGAATATGTCGGATAAATGATTTTGTGGCCATCTTTGATCATTTTCCCGCCAAAGTCTCCCATACTAAAGCAATGAAAAATTTTTAATGTCTTCTCGAGAACCACAGGGCTGATTTCAATTATATTTGGCAGGAACAATCCTTAGGGCATAAATATTCAAGTTTGTTCAAATGAAGCCGGTCGAACAATTTGGGCGGCAGCCATCTTGGATGTTGGCCGATTTTTAGAAAACTCATTAAATATGATCTAGGGCAACAGCTGAAACAAGTTGGATCAAGAGAACTACATTGGCCAAATACTTCAGCGGCCATCTTGGATGACCTATTTTTTTCGAAAACGACTTCTCCAGAACCGCTGGAAGGATCAGGGTGAAATTTGGGAGATTTGATTAGGGCCTAAGGGCCATTCAAATTTGTTCAAGGGAAGTTGATCCATCAAAAAATATGGCTGCAGTGGCCCAATCAAAATGTAGCATGTTTGGTAGCCATATTGAATTTTTTTTTTGGACGAATCTTGAAGCCGAAATTGGTTTTATATATGTGTTTGGGCATTCTGATTTCAGATTTGCCATTTTCGAAACTGTCGGATAAACGTTTTAACGGCCATCATGGATCATTCCCCAACTAGAAACTCCCATGTACTAAAGCAATAGGAAATTTCAAGTGTATTTGGAAAAACATACTTAGGGCATAGAGATACACGTTTGTTCAAATGAAAGTGGTCTGTAATTTGCCTGGCGGCCATCCTGGATTTTTGAAATGCCTTTAAAAATCTTCTTTTCCGAATCTGCATGGGGAATTGATTCAAAACTCATGACAGGTTATTTACGGAAACAGCTGAATCCAGTTTGTTTAATGGAACTTGATTGCCTAATGCTTTAGCAGTCATCTTGGATGACCTGGTTTTCATGAAAACAACTTCGTATCCAGAATCGCTGAATGGATTGGGCCGAAATTTGGGAGATATGATAAGAGACTAAGAGCCGTTAAGTTTTGTTCAAAAGTAGTTGATGCATAGAGAAACATGGCTTCTGCTCAACTCTGTAGGGTTCTACTTATTTTTGATGGCCTTTGTGGTTGAAATGCCTATGATGCAGATGAGCGATACAGGCCCATTGGGCCTCTTGTATTTGAAAGAAGTTTCGGTCAAAATGATTTCAAAATCATTGACCTAGCTTGTTTATTAACCCTTTCATGGCAAAGCCGCCCCAAACACTGCAGGCCCTCTGCATTGATCTTCATTGCTAATGCTCATTTGCAAGGCAATTAAGAAGACTATTTTTGAAAATGTACCACCGGAATGACTAGATTTCCAGTTGTAAATTTCCAAAAATAGTCTTCTTGACCTGCAAATGAACATTCAATAAAGAACTATTTTGATATTATTGAGCAAATTTAGTTTTTAATAGGTTAATGGAATGAATGTATTGCTCTCTGTGCTTTGGACAACAATAAACGTATCTGTTATATAGACTAGCATCTTTTGCAGAAGTTTTATGTGTATGTGTGATGTGTTCTGTATTCTATTTTCTCTTGATAGCGACGTTTTCCTGATTTTACCTATATCACTCGTACAGAGAGACTTACAGAGCATCTCGACTGCGTTATTATCAGGTAATAATGAACACCCTCCAGTCTAATTATTAACAAAATATTCAGTAACTTTTACATGCATGGTGCTTATTATTATCATTCATCCCAAGTTTATCAGGTAGGTATACATGTTTGGATTCGGGTTTTGTCTTCATGCATGAGGAAGTTTGTGTTTTTCTCCATCTCTAAGGCCGGCCAGCAGTGGTTTTCAGCGAAAATGTAAAATAAACGGAATTCAAGGAACTAGAAATTTGAAACTGAAAAGTGATATTCAAATAGAAATCAATGGAAAATCACATTGTTTCGCAAAATATTTGTACATTCAAACGTATCTTCCTCCAGACCGTGAGACAGTTTCACATAAAATAGTAAATTATTACACACCCATATCTTCACACACATACCCCTCTAACTGTGTGTTGTGTGGCCATACTAGCATCACTAATAACACAGTTTGGAGGACACAAATTTGACAATTCTGTTGACTTTATTGAGTGTACATGTAGCTTAGATGATGTAAGTTTGCGAAACGGCAATGAAACTGTTTCAGCTGTTTTATTAAACAGAAAATGCCAAGTGTTGAACCAGAAAACTACTGTCCCTACTCCTAGCATGTCTAACTTTGATATTCGAGGGTTTAATTTTGTCCAATTTTCTCTAACCAATGATACAATTGCAGCGAGGTAATAGATGCAGAGCACTTGTGATAAACTATCTCCTTGTGGTGATCCCATTGAATGATGAAGGCACGTATTGAGGAGAAGTTGAGGAAAAGACAGATCTTCAGCACATTAATCTGCAGTTCAAACATCATGCCTACACAGAGAATGTACATCTATCATTAGGCAGCAGGCAAACTAACTCAACACAACACTAATAAATAGAGAAAGCGCCAAAATTGATCTTCGAGCAACGCCAGCCATCCCCAGGCTTACCTCAATAGTATAATCTCTTACCATGGAAAAAGAACCCTCTTCGAAAGGTGAATACATGCCGGATGCTTGTATATAATAACAGAGCACTAAAATACTACGAGATCTACACATTAGACAGCACTGCTACATAACCTACATAACCTCTAATAGAGGCACGACCTAAAACTAAACTAAATCTATAAAATTACAGATTGTGATGCCGTCCACTACATATAATGGTTCTCCAGACATCGGAGGAATTTAACTACTGAACATCCTTGTGGAAAATAAACAGTGGTTTCCGGTCAATGTCTGAATGTGCGGTCAGCAATTCCTACGAATGTAGGATGTACGTATGCGATGCTACATGTATTTTAATAATGCTATGCTGGAAAGTCCTCTTTCAAGAACCCCATCTGCTTGCTCCAAAGTGAAAACATCAGGTCAATTCTTTTACCCATTTAACCATGAAATTTGTTGAAGGAAATTTCAATTTCCTCATAGAAAATGTCCATTTGCAGACCAAGAGAGGATTAGTTTTGAAAAGTTATCACTGGAATGACTGGCTCGGTTATCGGACCACTGCAGAAGCTGTTTTTGGCCGTTTTGATCGGTAAAGAGTTAAGAGACTGTCTAGATAGTGGCTCCTTGTCTGCTCTGTAAGGGGGCCCCTCCAGGCAGCTTATGTACGGTGTAATATATCTGTGTATTGCGTTGCCTCTTATCTTCTGTGAAGAGGCTTAACAGATTTTCACTTAAAATAATTGACTAATGAAATTGTAGAAATCGGATAATGTAGACGTAAATGAATTACCAGTAAAACTGATCTGTTGCCTGTTCTGTATTCTCAGCCATTTTCACTTGGACCATTGTGGTGCACTGCCGTACATGTCAGAAATGGTCGGCTATGATGGACCCATTTACATGACACATCCGACAAAAGCTATCTGTCCCATTCTTCTGGTGAGTCTTAGCGTATTTAAATCTTATCAACAGAATCATACATTTATATTATTAACTGCCTGCCATGTCTGTACGGAGCTGGCTGAAACTCATTACATTTAATTTCATTGATACCTAAGTATGATTAAAATTTGTTCAAGAGAATTTGTTCCTTGATAAAACATGGTTGTCAAGGACCAATCAAAATCTACGGTTCAATCTGATTGTGAAGTCAGCATCCCTCATTAATTTCTCACTGAATATCATTTCACTTTTGGATTTTATGCCTTGTTGCTGCTGAATTTAAATTATTACCCGGTATATATGTTCAAATGCTTTAGCTCAAATGCTAATAATGGTCCAGGTGAGCGTTAAAGCCCTTGGGCCTCTTGCCTCGTTATTGGACTATCGTAAGATTGTGTGTTTGTGTTCTATAGGTTTGAGGACTATCGTAAGATTATGTGTGTGTGTGTGTTCTATAGGAGGACTATCATAAGATTGTGTTTGTGTTCTATAGGAGGATTATCATAAGATTGTGTGTTTGTGTTCTATAGGAGGACTATCATAAGATTGTGTTTGTGTTCTATAGGAGGACTATCATAAGATTGTGTTTGTATTCTATAGGAGGATTATCATAAGATTGTGTGTTTGTGTTCTATAGGAGGACTATCATAAGATTGTGTTTGTGTTCTATAGGAGGATTATTGTAAGATTGTGTTTGTGTTCTATAGTAGGACTATCGTAAGATTGTGTGTCTGTGTTTTATAGGAGGACTATCATAAGATTGTGTTTGTGTTCTATAGGAGGACTATCGTAAGATTGTGTGTTTGTGTTCTATAGGACGATTATCATAAGATTGTGTTTGTATTCTATAGGAGGATTATTGTAAGATTGTGTTGTTTGTGTTCTATAGGAGGACTATCGTAAGATTGTGTGTTTGTGTTCTATAGGAGGACTATCATAAGATTGTGTGTTTGTGTTCTATAGGAGAATTATTGTAAGATTGTGTTTGTGTTCTATAGTAGGACTATCGTAAGATTGTGTGTCTGTGTTTTATAGGAGGACTATCATAAGATTGTGTTTGTGTTCTATAGGAGGATTATCATAAGATTGTGTTTGTATTCTATAGGAGGACTATCGTAAGATTGTGTGTTTGTGTTCTATAAGAGGACTATCATAAGATTGTGTTTGTGTTCTATAGGAGGACTATCGTAAGATTGTGTGTTTGTGTTCTATAGGAGGACTATCATAAGATTGTGTTCGTGTTCTATAGGAGGATTATCGTAAGATTGTGTGTTTGTGTTCTATAGGAGATTATCGTAAGATTGTGTGTTTGTGTTCTATAGGAGATTATCATAAGATTGTGTGTGTGTTCTATAGGAGATTATCGTAAGATTGTGTGTTTGTGTTCTATAGGAGATTATCGTAAGATTGTGTGTTTGTGTTCTATAGGAGGACTATCATAAGATTGTGTTTGTGTTCTATAGGACTATCGTAAGATTGTGTGTTTGTGTTCTATAGGAGGACTATCATAAGATTGTGTTTGTGTTCTATAGGAGGATTATCGTAAGATTGTGTGTTTGTGTTCTATAGGAGATTATCGTAAGATTGTGTGTTTGTGTTCTATAGGAGATTATCATAAGATTGTGTGTTTGTGTTCTATAGGAGATTATCGTAAGATTGTGTGTTTGTGTTCTATAGGAGATTATCGTAAGATTGTGTGTTTGTGTTCTATAGGAGGACTATCATAAGATTGTGTTTGTGTTCCATAGGAGGACTATCGTAAGATTGTGTGTTTGTGTTCTATAGGACGATTATCATAAGATTGTGTTTGTATTCTATAGGAGGACTATTGTAAGATTGTGTTGTTTGTGTTCTATAGGAGGACTATCGTAAGATTGTGTGTTTGTGTTCTATAGGAGGACTATCATAAGATTGTGTGTTTGTGTTCTATAGGAGGATTATTGTAAGATTGTGTTTGTGTTCTATAGGAGGACTGTCGTAAGATTGTGTGTCTGTGTTTTATAGGAGGACTATCGGAAGATTGTGTGTTTGTGTTCTATAGGAGATTATCGTAAGATTGTGTGTCTGTGTTTTATAGGAGGACTATCGTAAGATTGTGTGTTTGTGTTCTATAGGAGATGCTCATAAGATTGTGTGTTTGTGCTATATAGGAGGACTATCATAAGATTATGTTTGTGTTCTATAGGAGGACTATCATAAGATTGTGTGTGTGTGTTCTATAGGAGATTATCGTAAGATTGTGTGTTTGTGTTCTATAGGAGATTATCATAAGATTGTGTGTTTGTGTTCTATAGGAGGACTATCATAAGATTATGTTTGTGTTCTATAGGAGGACTATCATAAGATTGTGTGTCTGTGTTTTATAGGAGGACTATCATAAGATTGTGTGTGTGTGTTCTATAGGAGATTATCGTAAGATTGTGTGTTTGTGTTCTATAGGAGATTATCATAAGATTGTGTGTTTGTGTTCTATAGGAGATTATCGTAAGATTATGTGTTTGTGTTCTATAGGAGGACTATCATAAGATTGTGTGTCTGTGTTTTATAGGAGGACTATCATAAGATTGTGTTTGTGTTCTATAGGAGGACTATCGTAAGATTGTGTGTCTGTGTTTTATAGGAGGACTATCGTAAGATTGTGTGTTTGTGTTCTATAGGAGGACTATCATAAGATTGTGTGTTTGTGTTCTATAGGAGGATTATCGTAAGATTGTGTTTGTGTTCTATAGGAGGACTATCGTAAGATTGTGTGTGTGTGTTTTATAGGAGGACTATCGTAAGAGTGTGTCTTTGTGTTCTATAGGAGGACTATTGTAAGATTGTGTTGTTTGTGTTCTATAGGAGGACTATCGTAAGATTGTGTGTTTGTGTTCTATAGGAGATTATCGTAAGATTGTGTGTTTGTGTTCTATAGGAGATTATCATAAGATTGTGTGTTTGTGTTCTATAGGAGGACTATCATAAGATTATGTTTGTGTTCTATAGGAGGACTATCATAAGATTGTGTTTGTGTTCTATAGGAGGACTATCGTAAGATTGTGTGTTTGTGTTCTATAAGAGGACTATCATAAGATTGTGTTTGTGTTCTATAGGAGGACTATCGTAAGATTGTGTGTTTGTGTTCTATAGGAGGACTATCATAAGATTGTGTTTGTGTTCTATAGGAGGATTATCATAAGATTGTGTGTTTGTGTTCTATAGGAGATTATCGTAAGATTGTGTGTTTGTTCTATAGGAGATTATCGTAAGATTGTGTGTTTGTGTTCTATAGGAGATTATCGTAAGATTGTGTGTTTGTGTTCTATAGGAGGACTATCATAAGATTGTGTTTGTGTTCTATAGGAGGACTATCGTAAGATTGTGTGTTTGTGTTCTATAGGAGGACTATCATAAGATTGTGTTTGTGTTCTATAGGAGGATTATCGTAAGATTGTGAGTTTGTGTTCTATAGGAGATTATCGTAAGATTGTGTGTTTGTGTTCTATAGGAGATTATCATAAGATTGTGTGTTTGTGTTCTATAGGAGATTATCGTAAGATTGTGTGTTTGTGTTCTATAGGAGATTATCGTAAGATTGTGTGTTTGTGTTCTATAGGAGGACTATCATAAGATTGTGTTTGTGTTCCATAGGAGGACTATCGTAAGATTGTGTGTTTGTGTTCTATAGGACGATTATCATAAGATTGTGTTTGTATTCTATAGGAGGACTATTGTAAGATTGTGTTGTTTGTGATCTATAGGAGGACTATCGTAAGATTGTGTGCTTGTGTTCTATAGGAGGACGATCATAAGATTGTGTGTTTGTGTTCTATAGGAGGATTATTGTAAGATTGTGTTTGTGTTCTATAGGAGGACTGTCGTAAGATTGTGTGTCTGTGTTTTATAGGAGGACTATCGGAAGATTGTGTGTTTGTGTTCTATAGGAGATTATCGTAAGATTATGTGTTTGTGTTCTATAGGAGATTATCATAAGATTGTGTGTTTGTGTTCTATAGAAGGACTATCATAAGATTATGTTTGTGTTCTATAGGAGGACTATCATAAGATTGTGTGTCTGTGTTTTATAGGAGGACTATCGTAAGATTGTGTCTGTGTTCTATAGGAAGACTATTGTAAGATTGTGTGTTTGTGTTCTATAGGAGGACTATCATAAGATTGTGTGTCTGTGTTCTATAGGTGGACTATTGTAAGATTGTGTTTGTGTTCTATAGGAGGACTATCGTAAGATTGTGTGTCTGTGTGTTCTATAGGAGGACTATCGTAAGAGTGTGTCTTTGTGTTCTATAGGAGGACTATCGTAAGATTGTGTGTTTGTGTTCTATAGGAGGATTATCGTAAGCTCTCTGTGGAACGTAAAGGTGAGCAGAACTTCTTCACATCAGAGATGATCAAAGCATGTATGAAGAAAGTCGTTACCGTTAACCTTCATCAAACAATACAGGTAAAATAAACTTCATCAAACAATACAGGTAAAATAAACTTCATCAAACAATACAGGTAAAATAAACTTCATCAAACAATACAGGTAAAATAAACTTCATCAAACAATACAGGTAAAATAAACTTCATCAAACAATACAGGTAAAATAAACTTCATCAAACAATACAGGTAAAATAAACTTCATCAAACAATACAGGTAAAATAAACTTCATCAAACAATACACATAAAATAACCTCCATCAGATAATACAGGTAAAATAACCATCAGCCAATACAGGTAAAATAGCCTTCACAGACTTCATCATGCATGTGTGCGGTTTCCGCTGCTGCAGGAGCTGGCACTGTGCAGCGTTGTGCATGCCCCTCCCATTAAAATGGGCACTGCGTACATGCATGTGTGGTGCCCCCAGGCACCGCACAAGCAGTGCGGTGCCACATGGTGCCCAGGAACCACACGAGGGAGCACTGCTGATGACAGCAGTGGCCGGGCCAGAGAATACAAAAGGAGGAAGCAAATGAGCTTCCAACTAGTCAGACTTTGAGTACAAAATATACACTGCATACAGTCTTAAGAACATCTCCAGACATGCTAGAGATAATACATATTTATTAAACTTCCTCAACGAAGCCTTTCCTCCATTTCACTTCAAGAGTATACTTACCTCCCTAATACTTTGGATATTGCTAAATATTGGCTTTCACTCAATAAACACTCAGATTAAAACAGTTAGGTGCCCCTACTGGGCAGGGAGTCAGAGCGTAGTCCGGCGGATGCCAGCCCCACCACCGCGCATGCGCAGACTAGCACTTCCTCTTTGCTAGATTATTGGCAAAGAGAACACACATGGGTTTTTTTTAGTCTAAGCTTTTTTGCTCTTAAACTGTTATTTCGTGTATCTTTTGGTGTGATAGTCACTTTTTTGGATGGCGGGAGGTTTCAATTCGCCACAGAAGGACTTAGGACCTTTAAATCAGGTGACTTCTAGTAAAATTAGCGAGTTTTCTTCCCGGTGTATTGTGTTTCCGGGACTCGCGTTTACCGTGATAAGCGCCTTAGTTAGTTGGGTTAGGTCAACTCGGTGCTTCCTAGGACTAATTTCTCTTTCTGTTTATGTCCACAGGTCTGTATGACGCTAGGTGGAGACAATCACAGTTGCTGAGAGTTATTTTTCTCTCCACCATGGTTCCATTTCCTACTAACACTGTTAGGTTATCTAACCAAATGAAAAATATGTCCAGTGAGTTGGAGGCCTAGTATAAAGGTCTTCTCACTTTGCCCTCTTGATCCAATTCCTTCCCCATGAGGTGGAGAGAGTTAAGAGGCGTGCAGATGGTGGAGTTCTCCGGTTCGTCACGTTGGATGGTTTGTCTATACAAAGTGTCAGGTATCTAGTTATTGATAATGTGGTGATGTTAATTATTGTAAACAAACAAAGGGAGATAATTAACATTTTTGCCAGAAAAGAGTTATCTATATGTATCTGATGGTTGTGTAGTCAACTTATCCATTCAGCATACAATTCGTCCTTGCACTTGGATGTTTTGTTGGGATCGAATTTTTCCTGTCACGGGATTAATGACGTCATAATCAGCCTGGCTATGTGTTTATCAAGCAATTCAAGCGCTATGCTGGTTTCTGATGTATTTTGATCTTTATGATCGTTTTCCTTCTCCTTGAGTTGGATTGAGTTTCTAAGCTTAACTAGTTGCTCATACTCCTTGTCCTTTGCCCTGTTTCAGGGACCGGGTTGCGCGTCCTGTGGTCGTTTTCTGCCGGATAAGTTCTGGCCGCATCTGTGCTGTCAATGTAGCCCTTGTGGTCCATTGGTTAATTGTGACATATGTAAGCACTGGGGGGGGGCGAGTTAATGTCCGAATTCTTGTGCTGTTTACAGGCGACGGACAAGGTGATAGAGGAGGAGAAGAAGAAGAAGCGGAAACGAGAGGTTGTAAGTAGGAAGGGTAAGGGGAAGGTCTCGTCCGCGGTGGATATGGAGGCCTTCCGGACCGAGATGTTGGGAGAGATGAAGAGGACAATAAAGGATTTGGTTCCAGGGTTGCTTCGTGGCATGCTTCCTGGACCAAATCCTTTACTGTCCTCATCATCGGCTTCGGAGCAGGTAATCCCCGCCTCTGGATCGATTTTCCTTAGTCCGCTTCCGTTGTCCGACGATTCAGAGGTGGCCCCATTAGAGGGGGCGTTCCACGGCCCTGGCAGCAGGCTTATTGCCGCGCCGATAGGGGACCGTGGACGGTTGTCGCTGGAACCCGTGGGCTGCTTATCAGTCCAGGGGTATCCGCACGCCGCGGTGGCCAGTACCTCCTATGGCACCGTTCCTGGTCAGCCCGGGTTAGCTCTCTTTGCTAACCCGGGGTCTAATCTTTCTGACCAGGGTAATGAGGATTACCTGCTAGGGTCGCCGTCTGACGACGTGGACATGGATGAAGACGTTTGTGCACCCCTCGCGGGGAATACAGGCGCCTTGTTCCACGGTTTTACTCACCCTGGAGTAAAGTCCGCGGCTCAGGTGGTGGCCCAGGGCGCTGCTGATGGCCAGCGGTACCGCATACCTCGGCTTGCCGAGGGTGTTGCTGGTGCTGGCCGGGCCCGTGGTGAGCCTATATATACCCCGCGCTCTGCCACGGTGCCTGCTCCTGGTCAAACCAGTGATATTCTCATGCCGGTGCTGTCAGGCCCGCGTGTTTTCCCTGGCTTGCCAGGTGTATCAGCATACCCGCCGTCAAGCTCTACTGCTTGCGCTCAGGAGGAAGACGAAGGACCCCGTCTTGTAGAGCGCTCGCAGTTAGCCACGGAGGAGGATTGGTATGACGCTTGCCAGTGGTTGGTGAGCGTTAGGCCTGATCTGCCCGTGGAGCAGTCGGCTAGCCAGCGTGTTCACACGCCGTGGTTAGCTGGGAAACCGACTGCTAACGCTATGCCTTCTCTGCCGCTGGCGGAGCATGTCGTTGACATGTTCAAGGCGGCGGAGGCGTCCATTAAGTCGAGTGGACGTCTCGCGAAGGCCCCTCGCGAGGTGGCCAGGCGTTGTCGCATCGTGCCCCTGGATTACCAGCGCTACGGTGTGGTACCCAAGCCCGGCGTGGATGACCGCGCGGCTTTGGGTGAGGATGCGCGGCCAGGCACCCGTTCTGACACGGGTGTCTTGTGCGCGAACGCGTTGCGTTCGGCGAATACCGCGTTGCGTGATGCGGAGGAGAGTGGGAGGGCTTCGATTGCCGCTCTGTCCCACGTCTCCCAGCTGTTACAGGGGGTAGTAACGGCATCCGCATCGCGCCAGCCAAGTCCGGTCACTGTCCAGCGAACCATCCAGGATGGTATTAACCTGGCGCTGGACTGTGTGACTCGGGCGGTGACCAGGAGTGTCAGGGCAAGACGCACGTTTGCCCTGGACAATCTGTGCCCGTCTCAGGACCTGTACAATAGGCTACTGCGTACGCCTATGACGGGCCCTGGTCTTTTTGGAGGTGAGGGATGTCGCCACCTCCAGGAGACGGTCACCCTGGTGAATAACCAGAGGGCGCTGCGCGAGCAGTTTGATGTGCTGCGTCGTGCTAACGCTCGCGCCGCGGCCCCGGCGTATCGTCCCCTGCAGGCTCGAGGTGGTGCTGGCCAGGTCAGTGGCCAGCCACCGTCGCAGCGTCGGCCTCGGCCGCGTGCGATTCGGCCAGCAGCGAGGGGGGCGCAGGTTCCTCATCCGCCGTCAGCCAGGCAGCCGCCCGCGCACCGAGGTGCGCGCGGGGCGGGGCGGGGCGCGCGAGGATCTGGGCGTGGTTATCGGTCCTGACAGGACGCTTACCGCGGTAAGAACCACTCCGGTGTGTATGGCGGCGGAGACAGTGCCGCTCTTGCATGCCTCGTGTCCACCGCGGTCCCTAGGTGGGCCGGTGGGAGGCCGGCTAGCCGGCCACATGCAAGAGTGGGAACGGTTAACTCAGGACCGTTTAGTCTTGCGATGGCTTTCCGTCGGGTATCATCCAGAGTGGGTGACAGGCCCGCCGTCGCGACTGTCTCTGGTGCCAATCTGGACTCCCATTCCGAGAGATCCAGAGCAAAGGTTGTGTATCGAGGAGGAGATAAATTCCCTCATACAAAAAGGAGCTATTCAGCCGGCACAAAGGTGTCCGGGCTTCTATTCAACCCTGTTCTTAGTAACAAAACGCACCGGTGGGTGGAGACCGATTCTCAACCTCAAGCCATTGAACAAGTTCATCGAGACGCCCAGTTTCAAGATGGAAACGGTGCGCTCGGTGTTGGCGGGGTTGGAGAGGGGGATGTGGACGGCGTCGATAGATTTGAAGGACGCTTATTTCCACATCCCCATCCACGGGAGTTTCTGTCGCTTCCTGAGATTTGCATTCCAGGGCAGACAGTGGGAATTCAGGGTGTTGCCCTTCGGAATTTCCACGGCTCCTCGGGTTTTCACCCGTGTGGTTCTTGCGATCACAGCATACCTCCGCAGGAGAAGCATAGCAGTCCACACATACATAGACGACTGGCTGTTGAAAGCGCACACCCGGGAAAGTTTGTCCGCCAATCTGGAGATTGTTTTGAAAATTCTCACAGACTTGGGCTGGATGATCAATTTCCCAAAATCAGAGCTGACTCCATCCCAGAAGTTTGTTTACCTGGGGATGTTCTTCGATCTAGAGACAGGATATGTTTATCCTACTCAGGAGAGAGTTCAAATACTCATCTCGTTGATTCAGTCAGTGTGCGACAGTCGTCATGTCCTGGCACGGGTTTACTTGAGAATGCTGGGGTTGATGGTTTCGTTGGAACCAGTCATTCCTCAGGCCGCCTTACGCAGGCGGCCGATCCAGTTGTTTCTCATGACACAATGGACCCAGAGTACAGGTTCGCTGGACTCGAATGTGTCAGTGTTGGCGCCTCTGATTCACCACCTGCAATGGTGGTTGAATACAGAGAATCTCTTGCCGGGGGTTTTGCTAACCCCTCCCCACCCTCAGGTGACTGTGTATACAGATGCATCGATGGAGGGCTGGGGAGCTTGCCTGGAAGAATCCACGATATCAGGGCTTTGGAATCTGGAACAGTCACAGGAACATATAAATCTACTGGAGCTAAGAGCAGTAGTCCTGGGCCTGGAACATTTCTTACAGAAAGTTCAGGGCAAGATTGTTCTTATTCGTTCAGACAACTCAACAGTTGTGACTTACATAAACCGCCAGGGCGGAACGAAGTCGCCCAGTCTCTGTATGATGACATGGAAACTGCTTTGTTGGTGTCTGGATCACCAGATTACCTTGAAAGCAGTTCATATTCCGGGAAGGTTAAACCTGCTAGCAGACTCATTGAGCCGAAGGATGAGTGTTTTACCCACGGAATGGCAACTAAATCAATGTGTGGCGGATCGTCTGTTCGACCATTGGGGGAAACCCAACATCGATTTGTTCGCAACGAAGAAGAATGCGAAGATGACGACGTACGTCTCTCCGATTCCGGATCCAAGCGCTTTCGCAACAGATGCGTTAGCTATCAGCTGGGGGAGAATGTATGCATACGCATTCCCTCCAGCAATCCTGATTCCAAAAATTCTTCAGAAAATCAGACAAGAGGAATGCCAAGTGCTTCTGATCGCCCCGGATTGGCCAAGCCGATCATGGTATACGGATCTGCTGGACCTTCTGGTCTGCAATCCGGTTCCTCTGCCTCTGATGGACGATATTATCTTCCAGTGCAAGGCCCTTCACAACAATCCGTCAATGTTCAGATTGACTGCGTGGATGTTGTCAAGGAATCTAGAATTAAGGAGGGCTTTTCTGAGCAAGCAGCCATGTTTATGGCCAAAGCCAGGAGGGGGTCAACCTCCAGAGCATATAATTATAAAATCAACAGATTTGCAGAATGGTGCTCAAAAAGATGTATTGATCCAATGGATTCATCTATTCAAGTAGTAGCTGATTTCCTCTGTCACCTCTATGATGCCTATAGCCTCAAGCCTAACTCTATTGCTGGTTATAAGTCAGCATTAATGTCTGTTATTCCTTGCTTGGCTAAGAGGGGAAGTGATGAAGTAAATACATTGAATGTATTAATTAAAGGCATGGGCAATCTAAGACCAAGGAATCCACCTGTGATTCCGTCTTGGAGTTTATCGCTAGTGCTTCAAGTACTAGGTGATAAGCCTTTTGAACCACTTAGTTCCATTTCTATGAAACTATTAACACTGAAGACTGTGTTTTTAATTGCTGCGGCCTCGGCTAGGCGTAGGAGTGAGATTCATGCCTTATCAGCCGAGGATGACCGTTTTGTGGTTTCAGGGGAAGGCCTTAAGCTGCTACCTAGGATTAATTTCTTGGCTAAAAATCAGTCGTTGAAATATCCAGGTCAACCTATTATTTTGCCTGCTTTAACTAGATATGATCCTAATTCTAAAGCATGGTGTCCCGTCCGGGCGCTGCGCCGGTACAAACAACGTACGGCGGCATGGCGCACCGACCAGTCAGCGTTATGGTTGTCATATATTGAACCCCATGGGAGGGCTTCTAAGGACACCATTTCCAGGTGGATTGTGGAATGCATTCAGTTTTGCCATAAATCCGCCACCGGGAAGCAGGTTGACGTGGCCAAGGCTCACAGTGTCCGCGGCGTAGTGACATCCACGGCCCTATTTAATGGGGTCCCTGTGGATGATATTATGTCGGTGGCTCAGTGGCACTGTGAGTCAAGTTTTACAGACCATTATCTCCGTGACACCTCTAATCCTCTCGCCTTGTCGGTTTTGAAAAAATAAATCGGTTTATATTTTTTGAGGTGATTTCCTCATTACTTATATATATCACAATTAATTTATGGAAACACCCACTTTTTTGGGCCTGCATCAGTCTTTACCAATGGGAAGATGATGTCAGCAGCCATTTTCAACAAGGTCAGTCTTGTTCATGTGTTGTCCGTTGTTGATTGTATTGTCACGATTACCCGTTATTAATATGGTGATGGTTTGTGTATTTGTGTGGTTCATTGTTGAGAGTTACGAAAATTGAGTTTTTTCGTCTCTGTCCTGTAGTACATGGCACTTGTACGTAGAGAGCGTATAGGACATTGAGGTCAGTCGACTCTTCCTCCCAGGAAGGAGGGGGGGGGGGGGAGCGCATATGACATTCGGTCATCTCTCATACATCGGTGGTGTTATCCGATGGTTAGTCAAATCCTGACTGTTTTTTCTTACAGTTTCAGAAGTTTAAGTGCCTTAAACGCAGAAAAGCGTATAGGGATGAGCTGGTCTTTTGACCTCGCCTCCCTCCCGCCAGATTCACTTTCGAATTCTGGCAATATCAAAAGTATTAGGGAGGTAAGTATACTCTTGAAGTGAAATAAACGAAATCTAGGATTTCTTTTTTCACGAGAGAGTTGATACTTACCTCCCTAGATACGGACCCGGCCTCTCCACCCCACAGAGGCTCGGTCTTCAGGCTCTTAATAGTTGCATGTGTGTCAGCCAATAATCTAGTCAGAGGAAGTGCTAGTCTGCGCATGCGCGGTGGTGGGGCTGGCATCCGCCGGACTACGCTCTGACTCCCTGCCCAGTAGGGGCACCTAACTGTTTTAATCTGAGTGTTTATTGAGTGAAAGCCAATATTTAGCAATATCCAAAGTATTAGGGAGGTAAGTATCAACTCTCTCGTGAAAAAAGAAATCCTAGATTTCGTTTAGTTGAAGCCGTGTCAGACCTTCATCCAGACAGAGAGGCATCCACCATGCCATCTCTTTCCAAGCTGTTTTTACGATCAGTGGATTCTGAGATCCTCCAGAAGGGCACCGCACGTCCACCTGCACTGGGACAATATAAACAACCTCTATGGCTACAGCAGGGGCAGGGGCACTGCCAGACACACGCGATGAGAGGCCCGCAGTACATGACCGCCCACAATCTGTAGTAATGCTGGCCACCTAGCGCCTGCTTGTTCAACTCCCAGGATCTAAAAAGAAACACATTACAAGCCACAAAGAATTAGATGCAGAGGCGGTTACCACCAGCCTATGGTGGCCAGAGAATTCTTTCTGAATTCATGGGTGCCTACCGCTTGTGGAGAGACACCATCTGCAAGGCTGCGCGGATCAGGTCTCCAAAAGACAGACTGAGCACAAGCCTGGACAGCGAGAAACCGCCAGCACAGGTCCTTCCACGCATAACCGGACACGGGCTTCCTGCAAGACTGGAATAAGAAGCTGCGGTGCATGGGCCTAAATCTCACACTGACGGTCTACGAACACCTCTGCAATAACCTAGATATAGTCATGGCAGAGGCCAAAGCCTGGAAATGGATGTCCTAAAAGCTGCAGGTGAAGACACCATCAGGGAATCCAGAAACGCTATCAGGGCAACAGTATGCCGCACTGAAAACAAACCGAGAACACTATCCAAAAGAAGGTGGAACCACCAGCACTCCAGAACAAAACCTGATAACAGGATGAAACAAACGTCTCCAGACACACGCAGATCCAGGACATCAAGGGACCCAGGGCAATCCAGCCAATGCAAGGTACCCAGAAGTGAAGTAGTCCAGAACATACAAGAGTGCAGAAGGCATCATTCCTGACTATTGCAAACCAGCAAAATGAACTCTATTATCAGAATCTCTATATTGCCAGTCTTAAATTGTAATAACATGTAACAACAGCAGTGAATCTAATGAGGATTCAAAACCATACTCTTCTAAGTTCACTTGGTAGTCAATCTTTCAGATTATGAATTCAATGATGTCACAATCAGAGTACTAGAAACATGTCTAGGTTTCGGCTTCAGTGTAGGTGAACCGAATATGGGTAGGTTAATGAATGACCAAAACCGGTTATTCTGAAACCTTAGTCTATGCCATCGTTTCATCCCTCATCCGTTCGTCCCACATGACTGCCTTACACTCCCAGCCGAGATCTCTGTAACAGCACCTCAAATGCCAATATCAGTTGAGGATGCCTTTGGTGCCTTGATCAAAAAGAAGTTTGGGGCACCAAAAACATTAACCACCAACCATGGGGCAGACTTCCTTCTGACTGATTTCATTACAACCATCAAATACAAGGTTTCCCAACACACGCACTTTAGGTGTACTGAGGGCAACATTACTGCCTAAGAAAAAGAGGCCATTGTTCAAATACCTGATAATCCAGGTGTTGTCATCAAAAAGGCAGACAAAGATCAAGCCACTGTCATCCTTTGAAATGATGACTATTTAACTGAAGCTAACTGACAGCTCTCTCGAACTCCCAATTTCTGTATGAAGTTGGACTCAAATGGGACTGAACTACATACCAATCTTGTCAGTAAACGACTGGACCAACTAATATAGCCAGTGGTGAACTAGAACAGGAAATCGCCACACAAGTTGTCCCAAAACCACCCAGGACAGCAAGATTCTATCTCCTCCCAAAATCCATAAAATACGCAAGAATGGCCTGATACAAGGCAGACCAATAATCAGTGGCAACGGGTGGCCAACAGAACTAATCAGCAGTTTTGTAGATGAACACATCAAACAACATGTTACTGAAATACGCCGCTATGTGAAGGACACCACAGAATTCTTGAAGAAAGTCGAATCATGTGGGACACCCACCAAAGAAACTCTTAGTAACTATGAACTTCACCTCACTATATATGTACATACCAAACAGGGTCGGACTAATGGCACTAGGACGCTTCGGGCAATCCCATTGCCTCACAGGGAACTTCTCAACTTACTAAAACTAGTGCTAGAATGCATAAACTTCGAATTGCACAGAGACCACTACCTACAGATACATTGTAGGTGGCACCGCAATGGGCAGCAAGGCAGCATGCACATACACATGCATATTCATGGCAGACCTGGAGGACTAACAACACCAAAATGCACCACACGAACCATCCCTGTACCTCAGATACATAGATGAATGACATCTTCATGATGGAGAGAAGGCACTAGATGAATTCATCACATACATGAACAGCTGCTATCACAGCATCAAGTTCACACGTGAATTCTCAAAGACAAGTGAAAGCTTCCTGGATACCTTAGTCCTGCTCACACCAAATGCACTGTCTCTGAAAAGATCAGAAATTATGTTTATCACCCCACCAGAGACCACCATTAGAAAACAAAAAAGAAAACAAATAGAACATTTTTTATCAGCGACTACACGGACACTAGAATATTCGCCATAAAACGTATTTCACATCAAGAGTATACTTACCTCCCTAATACTTTTGATATTGCTAAATATTGGCTTTCACTCAATAAACACTCAGATTAAAACAGTTAGGTGCCCCTACTGGGCAGGGAGTCAGAGCGTAGTCTGGCGGATGCCAGCCCCACCACCGCGCATGCGCAGACTAGCACTTCCTCTTTGCTAATTTATTGGCTAAGAGACTACACATGCTTTTGTGCTGGTGCTTTTTGTGACTCATTTATAAACGTTTTTGACACAATTTTGAACTGTTGTTACCTGAGAAAGATGGCAGAAAGAGTAACTTCGCCACAGGAGGGCCTTGGACCTTTAAATCAGGTGACTTCTAGTAAAATTAGCGAGTTTTGTCCCGTTGTAATGTGTTTCCGGGACTAGCGCTAAACGTGATAAGCGCCTTGATTAGTTGGTTTATTTCAACTAGGTGCTATATAAAACTAATCTCTCTTTGTGTTTATGTCCACAGGTCTGTGTGAAGAAATATTATGGACATGACATCAGCAGAGGGTTTGTGTCTCTCCACCATGGTTCCATTTCCTACTAATACTGTTAGGTTATCTAACCAAAAATTCTATGTCCAGTGAGTTGGAGGCCTATTATAAAGGTCTTCTCACTTTGCCCTCTTGATCCAATTCCTTCCCCTAGAGGTGGAGAGAGTTAAGAGGCGGTCAGTGGTGGAGTGCTCCAGTTCATCAGGTTGGATGGTTTGTCTAGACAAGGTGTCAGGTATCTAATTATTGATATGAGGTGATGTTAATTATTTAGAGGAAAGGGAGATAATTAACTTTATTTGCCATTGTTATCAGTATATATCTGATGCTTGTATAGTCGAAATGTCCATTCTGTACATGTTCTGGTTAGAGATACAATTCGTCCTTGCACTGGGATGTTTGTTGGGGATCGATTTTTTCCTGTCATAGGATTAATGACGTCATAATCAGCCTTGCTCTTTATTTACAATTAAAGTTGTCCGAAGCTGGTTTTCTGATAAATTATGATCTTTATGATCATTTTCCTTCTCTTGAGTTGGTGAGTTTCTAAGCTTAACTAGTTTGCTCATACTCCTCGTCCTTTGCCCTTTTTCAGAGACCTGGTTGTGCGTCCTGTGGACGATTTTTGAGGGATAAGTTTGGCCCTCATCTCTGTTTTCAGTGTAGCCCCTGTGGTCCCTTGCTTAATTGCGAGATATGTAAGCACTGGGGGGGCGAGTTAATGTCCGAATTCTTGTGCTTGCAGGCGAAGGACAAGGTGGAGGAGGAGAAGAAGAAGCAGAAGAAAGAGGGTGTAAGTAAGAAGGGTAAGAGGAAGGCCTCGTCCGCGGTGGATATGGAGGCCTTCCGGACCGAGATGTTGGGAGAGATGAGGAGGACAATCAAGGATTTGGTTCCAGAGTTGCTTCGTGGCATGCTTCCTGGACCAAATCCTTTATTGACCTCATCATCTGCTTCGGAGCAGTTAATCCCCACCTCTGAATCAACGTTCCTTAGTACGCTTCCGTTGTTTGACGATTCAGAGGTGGCCCCATTAGAGGGGGCGTTCCACGGCCCTGGCAGCAGGCTTATTGCCGCGCCCAATAGGGA
>CM067359.1:189469802-189540931 GCA_034401795.1 Chaetoderma sp. LZ-2023a
ACGACGATGTTGTACGCCTATGACGGGCCCTGGTCTTTTTGGAGGTGAGGGATGTCGCCACCTCCAGGAGACGGTCACCCTGGTGAATAACCAGAGGGCGCTGCGCGAGCAGTTTGATGTGCTGCGTCGTGCTAACGCTCGCGCCGCGGCCCCGGCGTATCGTCCCCTGCAGGCTCGAGGTGGTGCTGGCCAGGTCAGTGGCCAGCCACCGTCGCAGCGTCGGCCTCGGCCGCGTGCGATTCGGCCAGCAGCGAGGGGGGCGCAGGTTCCTCATCCGCCGTCAGCCAGGCAGCCGCCCGCGCACCGAGGTGCGCGCGGGGCGGGGCGGGGCGCGCGAGGATCTGGGCGTGGTTATCGGTCCTGACAGGACGCTTACCGCGGTAAGAACCACTCCGGTGTGTATGGCGGCGGAGACAGTGCCGCTCTTGCATGCCTCGTGTCCACCGCGGTCCCTAGGTGGGCCGGTGGGAGGCCGGCTAGCCGGCCACATGCAAGAGTGGGAACGGTTAACTCAGGACCGTTTAGTCTTGCGATGGCTTTCCGTCGGGTATCATCCAGAGTGGGTGACAGGCCCGCCGTCGCGACTGTCTCTGGTGCCAATCTGGACTCCCATTCCGAGAGATCCAGAGCAAAGGTTGTGTATCGAGGAGGAGATAAATTCCCTCATACAAAAAGGAGCTATTCAGCCGGCACAAAGGTGTCCGGGCTTCTATTCAACCCTGTTCTTAGTAACAAAACGCACCGGTGGGTGGAGACCGATTCTCAACCTCAAGCCATTGAACAAGTTCATCGAGACGCCCAGTTTCAAGATGGAAACGGTGCGCTCGGTGTTGGCGGGGTTGGAGAGGGGGATGTGGACGGCGTCGATAGATTTGAAGGACGCTTATTTCCACATCCCCATCCACGGGAGTTTCTGTCGCTTCCTGAGATTTGCATTCCAGGGCAGACAGTGGGAATTCAGGGTGTTGCCCTTCGGAATTTCCACGGCTCCTCGGGTTTTCACCCGTGTGGTTCTTGCGATCACAGCATACCTCCGCAGGAGAAGCATAGCAGTCCACACATACATAGACGACTGGCTGTTGAAAGCGCACACCCGGGAAAGTTTGTCCGCCAATCTGGAGATTGTTTTGAAAATTCTCACAGACTTGGGCTGGATGATCAATTTCCCAAAATCAGAGCTGACTCCATCCCAGAAGTTTGTTTACCTGGGGATGTTCTTCGATCTAGAGACAGGATATGTTTATCCTACTCAGGAGAGAGTTCAAATACTCATCTCGTTGATTCAGTCAGTGTGCGACAGTCGTCATGTCCTGGCACGGGTTTACTTGAGAATGCTGGGGTTGATGGTTTCGTTGGAACCAGTCATTCCTCAGGCCGCCTTACGCAGGCGGCCGATCCAGTTGTTTCTCATGACACAATGGACCCAGAGTACAGGTTCGCTGGACTCGAATGTGTCAGTGTTGGCGCCTCTGATTCACCACCTGCAATGGTGGTTGAATACAGAGAATCTCTTGCCGGGGGTTTTGCTAACCCCTCCCCACCCTCAGGTGACTGTGTATACAGATGCATCGATGGAGGGCTGGGGAGCTTGCCTGGAAGAATCCACGATATCAGGGCTTTGGAATCTGGAACAGTCACAGGAACATATAAATCTACTGGAGCTAAGAGCAGTAGTCCTGGGCCTGGAACATTTCTTACAGAAAGTTCAGGGCAAGATTGTTCTTATTCGTTCAGACAACTCAACAGTTGTGACTTACATAAACCGCCAGGGCGGAACGAAGTCGCCCAGTCTCTGTATGATGACATGGAAACTGCTTTGTTGGTGTCTGGATCACCAGATTACCTTGAAAGCAGTTCATATTCCGGGAAGGTTAAACCTGCTAGCAGACTCATTGAGCCGAAGGATGAGTGTTTTACCCACGGAATGGCAACTAAATCAATGTGTGGCGGATCGTCTGTTCGACCATTGGGGGAAACCCAACATCGATTTGTTCGCAACGAAGAAGAATGCGAAGATGACGACGTACGTCTCTCCGATTCCGGATCCAAGCGCTTTCGCAACAGATGCGTTAGCTATCAGCTGGGGGAGAATGTATGCATACGCATTCCCTCCAGCAATCCTGATTCCAAAAATTCTTCAGAAAATCAGACAAGAGGAATGCCAAGTGCTTCTGATCGCCCCGGATTGGCCAAGCCGATCATGGTATACGGATCTGCTGGACCTTCTGGTCTGCAATCCGGTTCCTCTGCCTCTGATGGACGATATTATCTTCCAGTGCAAGGCCCTTCACAACAATCCGTCAATGTTCAGATTGACTGCGTGGATGTTGTCAAGGAATCTAGAATTAAGGAGGGCTTTTCTGAGCAAGCAGCCATGTTTATGGCCAAAGCCAGGAGGGGGTCAACCTCCAGAGCATATAATTATAAAATCAACAGATTTGCAGAATGGTGCTCAAAAAGATGTATTGATCCAATGGATTCATCTATTCAAGTAGTAGCTGATTTCCTCTGTCACCTCTATGATGCCTATAGCCTCAAGCCTAACTCTATTGCTGGTTATAAGTCAGCATTAATGTCTGTTATTCCTTGCTTGGCTAAGAGGGGAAGTGATGAAGTAAATACATTGAATGTATTAATTAAAGGCATGGGCAATCTAAGACCAAGGAATCCACCTGTGATTCCGTCTTGGAGTTTATCGCTAGTGCTTCAAGTACTAGGTGATAAGCCTTTTGAACCACTTAGTTCCATTTCTATGAAACTATTAACACTGAAGACTGTGTTTTTAATTGCTGCGGCCTCGGCTAGGCGTAGGAGTGAGATTCATGCCTTATCAGCCGAGGATGACCGTTTTGTGGTTTCAGGGGAAGGCCTTAAGCTGCTACCTAGGATTAATTTCTTGGCTAAAAATCAGTCGTTGAAATATCCAGGTCAACCTATTATTTTGCCTGCTTTAACTAGATATGATCCTAATTCTAAAGCATGGTGTCCCGTCCGGGCGCTGCGCCGGTACAAACAACGTACGGCGGCATGGCGCACCGACCAGTCAGCGTTATGGTTGTCATATATTGAACCCCATGGGAGGGCTTCTAAGGACACCATTTCCAGGTGGATTGTGGAATGCATTCAGTTTTGCCATAAATCCGCCACCGGGAAGCAGGTTGACGTGGCCAAGGCTCACAGTGTCCGCGGCGTAGTGACATCCACGGCCCTATTTAATGGGGTCCCTGTGGATGATATTATGTCGGTGGCTCAGTGGCACTGTGAGTCAAGTTTTACAGACCATTATCTCCGTGACACCTCTAATCCTCTCGCCTTGTCGGTTTTGAAAAAATAAATCGGTTTATATTTTTTGAGGTGATTTCCTCATTACTTATATATATCACAATTAATTTATGGAAACACCCACTTTTTTGGGCCTGCATCAGTCTTTACCAATGGGAAGATGATGTCAGCAGCCATTTTCAACAAGGTCAGTCTTGTTCATGTGTTGTCCGTTGTTGATTGTATTGTCACGATTACCCGTTATTAATATGGTGATGGTTTGTGTATTTGTGTGGTTCATTGTTGAGAGTTACGAAAATTGAGTTTTTTCGTCTCTGTCCTGTAGTACATGGCACTTGTACGTAGAGAGCGTATAGGACATTGAGGTCAGTCGACTCTTCCTCCCAGGAAGGAGGGGGGGGGGGGAGCGCATATGACATTCGGTCATCTCTCATACATCGGTGGTGTTATCCGATGGTTAGTCAAATCCTGACTGTTTTTTCTTACAGTTTCAGAAGTTTAAGTGCCTTAAACGCAGAAAAGCGTATAGGGATGAGCTGGTCTTTTGACCTCGCCTCCCTCCCGCCAGATTCACTTTCGAATTCTGGCAATATCAAAAGTATTAGGGAGGTAAGTATACTCTTGAAGTGAAATAAACGAAATCTAGGATTTCTTTTTTCACGAGAGAGTTGATACTTACCTCCCTAGATACGGACCCGGCCTCTCCACCCCACAGAGGCTCGGTCTTCAGGCTCTTAATAGTTGCATGTGTGTCAGCCAATAATCTAGTCAGAGGAAGTGCTAGTCTGCGCATGCGCGGTGGTGGGGCTGGCATCCGCCGGACTACGCTCTGACTCCCTGCCCAGTAGGGGCACCTAACTGTTTTAATCTGAGTGTTTATTGAGTGAAAGCCAATATTTAGCAATATCCAAAGTATTAGGGAGGTAAGTATCAACTCTCTCGTGAAAAAAGAAATCCTAGATTTCGTTTAGTTGAAGCCGTGTCAGACCTTCATCCAGACAGAGAGGCATCCACCATGCCATCTCTTTCCAAGCTGTTTTTACGATCAGTGGATTCTGAGATCCTCCAGAAGGGCACCGCACGTCCACCTGCACTGGGACAATATAAACAACCTCTATGGCTACAGCAGGGGCAGGGGCACTGCCAGACACACGCGATGAGAGGCCCGCAGTACATGACCGCCCACAATCTGTAGTAATGCTGGCCACCTAGCGCCTGCTTGTTCAACTCCCAGGATCTAAAAAGAAACACATTACAAGCCACAAAGAATTAGATGCAGAGGCGGTTACCACCAGCCTATGGTGGCCAGAGAATTCTTTCTGAATTCATGGGTGCCTACCGCTTGTGGAGAGACACCATCTGCAAGGCTGCGCGGATCAGGTCTCCAAAAGACAGACTGAGCACAAGCCTGGACAGCGAGAAACCGCCAGCACAGGTCCTTCCACGCATAACCGGACACGGGCTTCCTGCAAGACTGGAATAAGAAGCTGCGGTGCATGGGCCTAAATCTCACACTGACGGTCTACGAACACCTCTGCAATAACCTAGATATAGTCATGGCAGAGGCCAAAGCCTGGAAATGGATGTCCTAAAAGCTGCAGGTGAAGACACCATCAGGGAATCCAGAAACGCTATCAGGGCAACAGTATGCCGCACTGAAAACAAACCGAGAACACTATCCAAAAGAAGGTGGAACCACCAGCACTCCAGAACAAAACCTGATAACAGGATGAAACAAACGTCTCCAGACACACGCAGATCCAGGACATCAAGGGACCCAGGGCAATCCAGCCAATGCAAGGTACCCAGAAGTGAAGTAGTCCAGAACATACAAGAGTGCAGAAGGCATCATTCCTGACTATTGCAAACCAGCAAAATGAACTCTATTATCAGAATCTCTATATTGCCAGTCTTAAATTGTAATAACATGTAACAACAGCAGTGAATCTAATGAGGATTCAAAACCATACTCTTCTAAGTTCACTTGGTAGTCAATCTTTCAGATTATGAATTCAATGATGTCACAATCAGAGTACTAGAAACATGTCTAGGTTTCGGCTTCAGTGTAGGTGAACCGAATATGGGTAGGTTAATGAATGACCAAAACCGGTTATTCTGAAACCTTAGTCTATGCCATCGTTTCATCCCTCATCCGTTCGTCCCACATGACTGCCTTACACTCCCAGCCGAGATCTCTGTAACAGCACCTCAAATGCCAATATCAGTTGAGGATGCCTTTGGTGCCTTGATCAAAAAGAAGTTTGGGGCACCAAAAACATTAACCACCAACCATGGGGCAGACTTCCTTCTGACTGATTTCATTACAACCATCAAATACAAGGTTTCCCAACACACGCACTTTAGGTGTACTGAGGGCAACATTACTGCCTAAGAAAAAGAGGCCATTGTTCAAATACCTGATAATCCAGGTGTTGTCATCAAAAAGGCAGACAAAGATCAAGCCACTGTCATCCTTTGAAATGATGACTATTTAACTGAAGCTAACTGACAGCTCTCTCGAACTCCCAATTTCTGTATGAAGTTGGACTCAAATGGGACTGAACTACATACCAATCTTGTCAGTAAACGACTGGACCAACTAATATAGCCAGTGGTGAACTAGAACAGGAAATCGCCACACAAGTTGTCCCAAAACCACCCAGGACAGCAAGATTCTATCTCCTCCCAAAATCCATAAAATACGCAAGAATGGCCTGATACAAGGCAGACCAATAATCAGTGGCAACGGGTGGCCAACAGAACTAATCAGCAGTTTTGTAGATGAACACATCAAACAACATGTTACTGAAATACGCCGCTATGTGAAGGACACCACAGAATTCTTGAAGAAAGTCGAATCATGTGGGACACCCACCAAAGAAACTCTTAGTAACTATGAACTTCACCTCACTATATATGTACATACCAAACAGGGTCGGACTAATGGCACTAGGACGCTTCGGGCAATCCCATTGCCTCACAGGGAACTTCTCAACTTACTAAAACTAGTGCTAGAATGCATAAACTTCGAATTGCACAGAGACCACTACCTACAGATACATTGTAGGTGGCACCGCAATGGGCAGCAAGGCAGCATGCACATACACATGCATATTCATGGCAGACCTGGAGGACTAACAACACCAAAATGCACCACACGAACCATCCCTGTACCTCAGATACATAGATGAATGACATCTTCATGATGGAGAGAAGGCACTAGATGAATTCATCACATACATGAACAGCTGCTATCACAGCATCAAGTTCACACGTGAATTCTCAAAGACAAGTGAAAGCTTCCTGGATACCTTAGTCCTGCTCACACCAAATGCACTGTCTCTGAAAAGATCAGAAATTATGTTTATCACCCCACCAGAGACCACCATTAGAAAACAAAAAAGAAAACAAATAGAACATTTTTTATCAGCGACTACACGGACACTAGAATATTCGCCATAAAACGTATTTCACATCAAGAGTATACTTACCTCCCTAATACTTTTGATATTGCTAAATATTGGCTTTCACTCAATAAACACTCAGATTAAAACAGTTAGGTGCCCCTACTGGGCAGGGAGTCAGAGCGTAGTCTGGCGGATGCCAGCCCCACCACCGCGCATGCGCAGACTAGCACTTCCTCTTTGCTAATTTATTGGCTAAGAGACTACACATGCTTTTGTGCTGGTGCTTTTTGTGACTCATTTATAAACGTTTTTGACACAATTTTGAACTGTTGTTACCTGAGAAAGATGGCAGAAAGAGTAACTTCGCCACAGGAGGGCCTTGGACCTTTAAATCAGGTGACTTCTAGTAAAATTAGCGAGTTTTGTCCCGTTGTAATGTGTTTCCGGGACTAGCGCTAAACGTGATAAGCGCCTTGATTAGTTGGTTTATTTCAACTAGGTGCTATATAAAACTAATCTCTCTTTGTGTTTATGTCCACAGGTCTGTGTGAAGAAATATTATGGACATGACATCAGCAGAGGGTTTGTGTCTCTCCACCATGGTTCCATTTCCTACTAATACTGTTAGGTTATCTAACCAAAAATTCTATGTCCAGTGAGTTGGAGGCCTATTATAAAGGTCTTCTCACTTTGCCCTCTTGATCCAATTCCTTCCCCTAGAGGTGGAGAGAGTTAAGAGGCGGTCAGTGGTGGAGTGCTCCAGTTCATCAGGTTGGATGGTTTGTCTAGACAAGGTGTCAGGTATCTAATTATTGATATGAGGTGATGTTAATTATTTAGAGGAAAGGGAGATAATTAACTTTATTTGCCATTGTTATCAGTATATATCTGATGCTTGTATAGTCGAAATGTCCATTCTGTACATGTTCTGGTTAGAGATACAATTCGTCCTTGCACTGGGATGTTTGTTGGGGATCGATTTTTTCCTGTCATAGGATTAATGACGTCATAATCAGCCTTGCTCTTTATTTACAATTAAAGTTGTCCGAAGCTGGTTTTCTGATAAATTATGATCTTTATGATCATTTTCCTTCTCTTGAGTTGGTGAGTTTCTAAGCTTAACTAGTTTGCTCATACTCCTCGTCCTTTGCCCTTTTTCAGAGACCTGGTTGTGCGTCCTGTGGACGATTTTTGAGGGATAAGTTTGGCCCTCATCTCTGTTTTCAGTGTAGCCCCTGTGGTCCCTTGCTTAATTGCGAGATATGTAAGCACTGGGGGGGCGAGTTAATGTCCGAATTCTTGTGCTTGCAGGCGAAGGACAAGGTGGAGGAGGAGAAGAAGAAGCAGAAGAAAGAGGGTGTAAGTAAGAAGGGTAAGAGGAAGGCCTCGTCCGCGGTGGATATGGAGGCCTTCCGGACCGAGATGTTGGGAGAGATGAGGAGGACAATCAAGGATTTGGTTCCAGAGTTGCTTCGTGGCATGCTTCCTGGACCAAATCCTTTATTGACCTCATCATCTGCTTCGGAGCAGTTAATCCCCACCTCTGAATCAACGTTCCTTAGTACGCTTCCGTTGTTTGACGATTCAGAGGTGGCCCCATTAGAGGGGGCGTTCCACGGCCCTGGCAGCAGGCTTATTGCCGCGCCCAATAGGGACCGTGGACGGTCGTCGCTGGAACCCGCGGGCTGCTTATCAGTCCAGGGGTATCTGCACACCGCGGGTGCCAGTACCTCGTACGGCACCTTCCCTGGCCAGTCCGGGTTAGCTCTCTTTGCTGACCCGGAGTCTAATCTCTCTGGCCAGGAGGATGAGGATTACCTGTTGGGGTCGCCGTCTGAAAACGTGGACATGGAGTATGACGTCTGTGCACCCCTCGCGGGGAATACAGGCGCCTTTTTCCATGGTTCTACTCTTCCAGGGGTAGAATCCACGGTTCAGACTGTGGCCCTGGGCGCTGAAGGCCAGCGGTACCGCATACCTCGGCTTGCCGAGAGTGTCGCTGGTGCTGGCCGGGGCCGTGGTGGGGCGGTATATGCCCCGCGCTCTACCACGGCGCCTGCTCCTGGTCAAACCAGTGATATTAGCATGCCGGTATTGTCAGGCCCGCATGTTCTCCCTGGCTTGCCAGGCATAGCAGCGTACCCGCCGTCAAGCTCTGTTGCTTGCGCTCTGGAGGAAGACGAAGGCCCCCGTCTTGTAGAGCGCTCGCAGCTAGCCACGGAGGAGGATTGGTCTGACGCTTGCCAGTGGTTGGTAAGTGTTAGACCAGATCTGCCCGTGGAGCAGTCGGCTAGCCAGCGTGAGCACAGGCCGTGGTTAGCTGGTAAGCCTGCTGCTAACGCTATGCCTTCTCTGCCGCTGGCAGAGCATGTCGTTGACATGTTCGAGGCGGCGGAGACGTCCATTAAATCGAGTGGACGTCTCGCTAAGGCCCCGCGCGAGGTGGCCAGGCGTTGTCGCATCGTGCCCCTGGACTACCAGCGGTACGGTGTGGTACCGAAGCCGAGCGTGGATGACCGCGCGGCTTTGGGTGAGGATGCGCGGCCAGGCTCCCGTTCTGACACGGGAGTCTTGTGTTCGAACGCGTTGCGTTCAGCAAATGCCGCGTTGCGTGATGCGGAGGAGAGTGGGAGGGCTTCGATTGCCGCTTTGTCCCACGTCTCCCAGCTGTTACAAGGGGTAGTAACAGCATCCGCATCGCGCCAGCCAAGTCCGGTCACAGTCCAGCGAGCCATCCAGGATGGTATCAACCTGGCTCTGGACTGTATGACGCGGGCAGTGACCAGGAGTGTCCGGGCAAGGCGCACTTTTGCCTTGGATAATCTGTGCCCGTCCCAGGACCTCTACAATAGGCTACTACGTACGCCTATGACAGGTCCTGGTCTCTTTGGAGGTGAGGGGTGTAGGCACCTCCAGGAGACGGTTACTCTGGTCAATAACCAGAGGGCGCTGCGCGAGCAGTTTGAGGTGCTTCGTCGTGCCAACGTTCGCGCCGCACCCCCTGCGTATCGTCCCCTGCAGGCTCGAGGTGGTAGTGGCCAGGTCAGAGGCCAACCACCATCGCAGCGCCGGCCTCGGCCGCGTGCGATTCGGCCAGCAGCGAGGGGGGCGCAGGCTCCTCAGGCGCAGTCAGCCAGGCAGCCGCCCGCGCACCGAGGTGCGCGCGGTGCTGGTCGTGGCGCGCGAGGATCTGGGCGGGGTAATCGTTCCTGATGGGACGAATACCGCGGTGAGAACCGCGCCGGTGTTTCGGGCAGAGGAGACAGTGCCGCTCTTGCACTCCTTATGTCCACCTCTATCCCTAGGTGGACCGGTGGGAGGCCGGCTAGCCGACCACATGCAAGAGTGGGAACGGTTAACTCAGGACCGTTTAGTCTTGCGATGGCTTTCAGTCGGGTATCATCCCGATTGGATGACAGGCCCGCCATCGCGACTGTCTCTAGTGCCGATCTGGACTCCAAATCCGAGAGATCCAGATCAAAAGTTGTGTATCGAGGAGGAAATAAATTCCCTCATACAAAAAGAAGCTATTCTGCCGGCACAGAGGTGTCCGGGCTTCTATTCAACCCTGTTCTTAGTAACAAAGAACACCGGAGGGTGGAGACCAATTCTCAACCTCAAGCCATTGAACAAGTTCATAGAGACGCCCAGTTTCAAGATGGGGACTGTGCGCTCGGTGTTGGCGGGGTTAGAGAGGGGAATGTGGACAGCGTCGATAGATTTGAAGGACGCTTATTTCCACATCCCCATACACAGGAGTTTCCGTCGCTTCCTGAGATTTGCATTCCAGGGCAGACAGTGGGAATTCAGGGTGCTACCCTTCGGAATTTCCACGGCTCCTCGGGTTTTCACCCGTGTGGTTCTTGCGATCACCGCATACCTCCGCAGGAGAAGCATAGCAGTCCACACGTACATAGACGACTGGCTGTTGAAAGCACACACCCGGGAAAGTTTATCGGCCAGTCTGGAGATTGTTTTGAAAACTCTCACAGACTTAGGCTGGATGATCAATTTCCCAAAATCAGAGCTGATTCCATCCCAGAAGTTTGTTTACCTGGGGATGTTCTTCGATCTAGAGACAGGATATGTTTATCCTACTCAGGAGAGAGTTCAGAAACTCATCTCATTAATTCAGTCGGTGTGCGACAGTCGTCATGTCCTGGCACGGGTTTACTTGAGAATGCTGGGGTTGATGGTTTCATTGGAACCAGTCATTCCTCAGGCCGCCTTACGCAGGCGGCCGATCAAGTTATTTCTCATGACACAATGGACCCAGAGTACAGGTTCGCTGGACTCGAATGTGTCAGTGTTGGCGCCTCTGATTCATCACCTGCAATGGTGGTTGGACACAGAGAATCTCTTGGTGGGGGTTATGCTAACCCCTCCCCACCCTCAGGTGACTGTGTATACAGATGCATCGATGGAGGGCTGGGGAGCTTGCCTGGAAGAGTCCACGATATCAGGGCTTTGGAATCTGGAACAGTCAAAGGAACATATAAACCTACTGGAGCTAAGAGCAGTAGTCCTGCGCCTGGAACATTTCTTACAGAAAGTTCAGGGCAAGATTGTTCTTATTCGTTCAGACAACTCAACAGTTGTGACTTACATAAACCGCCAGGGCGGAACGAAGTCGCCCAGTCTCTGTATGATGACATGGAGACTGCTTTGTTGGTGTCTGGATCACCAGATTACCTTGAAAGCAGTTCATATTCCGGGAAGGTTAAACCTGCTAGCAGACTCATTGAGCCGAAGGATGAGTGTTTTACCCACGGAATGGCAACTAAATCAATGTGTGGCGGATCGTCTGTTCGACCATTGGGGGAAACCCAACATCGATTTGTTCGCAACGAAGAAGAATGCGAAGATGATGACGTACGTCTCTCCGATTCCGGATCCAAGCGCTTTCGCAACAGATGCGTTAGCTATCAGCTGGGCGGGAATGTATGCATACGCATTCCCTCCAGCAATCCTGATTCCAAAAATTCTTCAGAAAATCAGACAAGAGGAATGCCAAGTGCTTCTGATCGCCCCGGATTGGCCAAGCCGATCATGGTATACGGATCTGCTGGACCTTCTGGTCTGCAATCCGGTTCCTCTGCCTCTGATGGACGATATTATCTTCCAGGGCAAGGCCCTTCACAACAATCCGTCAATGTTCAGATTGACTGCGTGGATGTTGTCAAGGAATCTAGAATTAAGGAGGGCTTTTCTGAGCAAGCAGCCATGTTTATGGCCAAAGCCAGGAGGGGGTCAACCTCCAGAGCATATAATTATAAAATCAACAGATTTGCAGAATGGTGCTCAAAAAGATGTATTGATCCAATGGATTCATCTATTCAAGTAGTAGCTGATTTCCTCTGTCACCTCTATGATGCCTATAGCCTCAAGCCTAACTCTATTGCTGGTTATAAGTCAGCATTAATGTCTGTTATTCCTTGCTTGGCTAAGAGGGGAAGTGATGAAGTAAATACATTGAATGTATTAATTAAAGGCATGGGCAATCTAAGACCAAGGAATCCACCTGTGATTCCGTCTTGGAGTTTATCGCTAGTGCTTCAAGTACTAGGTGATAAGCCTTTTGAACCACTTAGTTCCATTTCTATGAAACTATTAACACTGAAGACTGTGTTTTTAATTGCTGCGGCCTCGGCTAGGCGTAGGAGTGAAATTCATGCCTTATCAGCCGAGGATGACCGTTTTGTGGTTTCAGGGGAAGGCCTTAAGCTGCTACCTAGGATTAATTTCTTGGCTAAAAATCAGTCGTTGAAATATCCAGGTCAACCTATTATTTTGCCTGCTTTAACTAGATATGATCCTAATTCTAAAGCATGGTGTCCCGTCCGGGCGCTGCGCCGGTACAAACAACGTACGGCGGCATGGCGCACCGACCAGTCAGCGTTATGGTTGTCATATATTGAACCCCATGGCAGGGCTTCTAAGGACACCATTTCCAGGTGGATTGTAGAATGCATTCAGTTTTGCCATAAATCCGCCACCGGGAAGCAGGTTGACGTGGCCAAGGCTCACAGTGTCCGCAGCGTAGTGACATCCACTGCCCTATTTAATGGGGTCCCTGTGGATGATATTATGTCGGTGGCTCAGTGGCACTGTGAGTCAAGTTTTACAGACCATTATCTCCGTGACACCTCTAATCCTCTCGCCTTGTCGATTTTGAAAAAATAACTAGGCATATATATTTTTGATGGGGTTTCCTCATTGCTTATATATTTCACAATTAATTTATGGAAACAACCACTAATTTGGGACTGCATCGATCTTCACCAATGGGAAGAGGATGTCAGCAGCCATTTCAACAAGGTCAGTCTTGTGTATGTGTTGTCCATTGTTGATTGTCTTGTCACGTTACCCGTTATTTATATGATGATGGTTTTGTGTATTTATGTGGTTCATTGTTGAGAGTATACGAAAATGGAGTTTTTTCGTCTCTGTCCTGTAGTACATGGCACTTGTACGTAGAGAGCGTATAGGACATTGAGGTCATTCGACTCTTCCTCCCAGGAAGGAGGGGGGGGAGCGCATATGACATTCGGTCATCTCTCATACATCGGGGGTGTTATCCGATGGTTAGTCAAATCCTGACTGTTTTTCATACAGTTTCAGAAGTTTAAGTGCCTTAAACGCAGAAAAGCGTATAGGGATGAGCTGGTCTTTTGACCTCGCCTCCCTCCCGCCGAATTCACTGTCGAATTCTGGCAATATCAAAAGTATTAGGGAGGTAAGTATACTCTTGATGTGAAATAAACGAAATCAAGGATTTCTTTTTTCACGAGAGAGTTGATACTTACCTCCCTAGATACGGACCCGGCCTCTCCACCCCACAGAGGCTCGGTCTTCAGGCTCTTTATAGTTGCATGTGTATCAGCCAATAAATTAGTCAGAGGAAGTGCTAGTCTGCGCATGCGCGGTGGTGGGGCTGGCATCCGCCAGACTACGCTCTGACTCCCTGCCCAGTAGGGGCACCTAACTGTTTTAATCTGAGTGTTTATTGAGGGAAAGCCAATATTTAGCAATATCAAAAGTATTAGGGAGGTAAGTATCAACTCTCTCGTGAAAAAAGAAATCCTTGATTTCGTTTATTCTCCGTTACTGGCATCTCTTAGAATCTAACGCAAGATGCCAATTAGCTTTTCCAGAGAAACCCATGTATGGCTACTGGAGATTTTCCAACATTGGGTGAAAAGGTAGTCATGGCCCGCCTAGTAAACAAAGAAAAGGACAAACCATTATACTGTAATCCCTTCGAGTCCTGCAATGCGAAAAACTGCATGATCAGCAGTAACATAACCAAACCGCACACACACGCACGCACGCACGCACGCACGCACGCACGCACGCACGCACGCACAGAGTTAAATTTTCAAAACTTCTCTTGGTCTGCAAAGGAACATTTTCTTTTTAGAAAATTACAATTTTCTTGAACAAATTCGAGGGTAAAATGGTTAAAGTTATAAGACCAGAAAAATATCTAGTGATTAAAACATAACAAGTGTGAACTATTGCTACTTAGACAGCTTTATCAGAAATGTCCAGAATTTTACAGATTGACAAACAGAAAAACAGACTGACCAACAGACAGACAGATAAACAGACTGACCAACAGACTGCATGGCAGACAGATAAACAGACTGCATGGCAGACAGACAGATAAACAGACTGACCAACAGATAAACAGACAGACAGATAAACAGACTGACCAATAGACAGACAGATAAACAGACTGCATGGCAGACAGACAGATAAACAGCAAGACCATCAGATAAAAAAACTGACCAACAGACAGACAGATAAACAGACTGCATGGCAGACAGACAAATAAACAGACTGACCAACAGATAAACAGACAGACAGATAAACAGACTGACCAACAGACAGACAGATAAATGAACTGACCAACAGACAAACAGACTGACCAACATATGGACAGATAGATAAATAGAGTGCCTGATAGACTGAGTTATACTAGTTGCCAGTCGCAACTAAAACTGGTTATTGAACATATATCTGTAGTGATGGGTGCACAAAGTGCAGGTGACTTTTGGCTAATATTTTCTAAAATCAATTTTATATATATATATACTTATATATATATATATATATATATATATATATATATATATATACTGAGCCAAAAAGGTTTAGCAACAGTGAAGTTTGGTATGTTGTATTAAAACTATGTGTCCATTTATAACCAAATTTGCAGGCATGTTTCGTCAATGTAGTGTCTCGGTGATCATGAAGAAATGCAAATCATTTCTTGCATTTCTCGGCCGCACGCTTACTGCATGTGAAAATGCATTTTTTCATGCACTGGCCCACATTGGGGGGTAGCGAAGGCAAAAATTCACCATGTTGCAAAATCAGATAACGAATGTTAATAGAAAATGCTTAGAAGTTTACCCTACCGGGCATGGGCCGCCGCCCAGGGCTACCCGAAAATCAGCGCCATGAAGCAATGGGAAGACTCGCTGCTGGGCAGAGCGTTCGCGCTGTTGCTCGACATTTTAATGTTCACGCCTCAACCATTTCCCGTCTCCGCCAACGTGAGCAGGAAACTGGACATGTTAATGACCGACCACGATCTGGCAGACCGAGAGCAACAACACCACGAGAAGACCACTACTTAGTGACGTCTTCACAACGTCACAGGTTTGAGACTGCGCCGCGGCTGTCCCGTAATTTGCACACCGCTACCGGCACTACAGTGCATGCACAAACTGTGCGAAACAGACTCCATGATGCTGGACTGCATGCCCGTCATCCACTTGTTGCTGTTCCACTTACAGCTCAGTGTCATTATTTAAATTGGACCCTTCCGTTGAATGATGCCATGTTAAAGGCGCGATGCTAGCATTACAGTAACAAGAGACTGTTGTTCAAATTGGAAAATGACCTATCAATTAAATAATATATTTGAATCAATTTATTGTTTTTGTTAAATAACATTTATACAGTAATATTCTCAGTGTTGCTAAACATTTTTGGTTCAGTATATATATATATATATATATATATATATATATATATTTTGTTTCCACTCGTAACTAGTATAAGTCTGTCTGTCTGTCTGTCTGTCTGTATGTATGTATGTCTGAAATTTGCTTTGTTAAATGTGCAGTGTGTATGTAGAAAATTCTTCTGAATTTGATCCCTGTGTTTAGGTTATATGTACTTTAATAATGTCATTATGAGTTGATGGTGAACAGCACTTAAACACATATTTACATTCATTTCATGTAGTATTTATATATCTATATTTGCCAAGAGAAGACTTTTCGAAGTTTTAACACTGAAATGCTTGGCTTGATGAATGAGCCAGACATTACAGTGGTAAGCTTCCAAAAAAGATCTCTGTGCATGCTTTAATGCTCAAATTCGGTCAAGAAAATTTGAATGTTCACAAAGAAAAGGACCATTTGTAGGCAAGATGACTTTTTTGAAAATTTTTACACTGAAATGTCTGTGTCGATTATAGATCATTATTATTATTCCAGTAGTAAATTTTCAAAAAATTGTCTTCTATTGCCCTGCATGTGACATTGCCCAAGACCGCTTCCGGGGCCAGCTTTAGCTACCTTTACTGATTAAAGGTATTTACCATGTGTCGTTAATTTTGCTGGTTCAAGCAGCATTGATTATTGAGAGGTTATAGCGCTATATGTTCCTGTCTATGTATATTAAGGTGGATGATGAACTGGAAATCAAAGCTTACTACGCAGGCCATGTACTCGGTGCCGCCCTGTTCTACATCAAGGTTGGACAACAGTCTCTGGTTTATACAGTGAGTTGAATATACAAATATTAACCCATACCACTCTGGTGCCAAAAGTTTAGATTTTCAAATTAAATTAAAAAATGAACTGGTGTTCATTTTTTAACAAATTTGGTGGAAGATGGTGCTGTCGTAGACAGATGGTGCCGTCGTAGACAGATGGTACCGTCGTAGACAGATGGTGCCATCATAGACAGATGGTGCTGTCGTAGACAGATGGTGCCGTCGTAGACAGATGGTACCGTCGTAGACAGATGGTGCCATCGTAGACAGATGGTGCCGTCGTAGACAGATGGTGCCGTCGTAAACAGATGGTGCCGTCGTAGACAGATGGTGCCGTCGTAGACAGATGGTGCCGTTGCAGAGATGGTGCCGACGCAGACATATGGTGCCGTCGCAGACAGATGGTGCCATCGTAGACAGATGGTGCCATCGTAGACAGATGGTGCCGTCGTAGACAGATGGTGCCGTCGTAGACAGATGGTGCCGTCGTAGACAGATGGTGCCGTCGTAGACAGATGGTGCCATCATAGACAGGTGGTGCCGTCGTAGACAGATGGTGCCGTCGTAGACAGATGGTGCCATCGCAGACAGATGGTGCCGTCGCAGACAGATGGTGGCGTCGTAGACAGATGGTGCCGTCGTAGACAGGTGGTGCCGTCGTAGACAGATGGTGCCATCGTAGACAGATGGTGCCGTTGTAGACATATGGTGCCGTCGTAGACAGATGGTGCCGTCGCAGACAGATGGTGCCGTCGTAGACAGATGGTGCCGTTGTAGACAGATGGTGCTGTCGCAGACAGATGGTACCGTCGTAGACAGATGGTGCCGTCGTAGGCAGATGGTGCCGTCGTAGACAGCAACATCTTGCATCAAAATTGCTGAAAAATGTACACCAGCTTCTTTGATATTGACACAGTAAAAGATAGAATATTGACATCAGAGTGGTAAGGGTTAACCATAAGTTCCTATAGAATAACTCATTTATAATGTAGTAAGTCTTATGTTGAATATTTTTTATTATTTAAAGTTCTGGGAGCTGTTGCTCTCTTTATCCCCAGTCAAACCAGTTTCAAAATGCTTCTTACTTTGTACAACATTTGAGAAAAAGGTTTTTCATCGATGAAAATTTTGAAAGTTTGAGAGTTGTTAAAGACAAGTGTTTGATCCTTGCTGTACCATTATCAATGTTTTATTGCTTGTTTCCAGGGCGATTACAACATGACTGCAGACCGGCACTTAGGTGCGGCATGGATTGATAAAGTGCGACCAGACATTCTTATTACAGAGACAACATACGCGACGACGATACGTGATTCCAAACGCTGCCGTGAGCGTGATTTTCTCAAAAAGATACATGACTGTGTCGAGAAAGGTGGTAAGGTGAGGAGGAATGTACAATAATTTGAGGGCATTATATTGATAGATCCGATTTGTCGCTCAAGTATTTGACGTGATAATCAATTATGTCACATGTAGCTAGGCCGATGTCACAATCAAAGTGCGTAGCGAATGACATATCTAGCTCTGTCATGAACCTAGAATAGTCCGTTAGTTGTACGAATTGTATGTATTTACTATTTAATAAACTGTCCATTGAATATTTTGAAACTAACTTGACTGGATGCTTTGCTGCCATAGGTAGCAACAGCACACAATTCAGGATTCAAAGTATATAAATTGATTACAGCACGTGAAATGCATGGATGGAGCTTAGCTAGAAAGGGGCAGAGCTTAGCTAGAAGTAGGACCCTCTACTACTGAGCACTGCATTGAGGATCTTAAACTCATTTCACAATGGAGGATTCCAGTCTACACATTAATCAATGACATCATAATCAACAACAAAATCATGTGTAGGATGCTGTCATAATCAATTACATCATGTGTGACAGAGATAAGTTCATCACAAACACTTAATTGATGACGAACCAAGAGTTGTTGAACACAATGTATGTCTTTTTTATTTAATAAACTTTCTGTCAAGTCTAGATCATTTCTCTTTATTGATTAATGTTTTCTTTCAGGTGCTTATTCCTGTTTTTGCCCTCGGACGCGCTCAAGAACTCTGTATTCTACTCGAATCTTACTGGGATAGAATGAATCTAAAAATTCCGATATACTTCTCACTTGGTCTAACGGAGAAGGTAATAAGTGTGAGAGAGGGAGGAGGAATGCGTGAGAAAGGGGGGGTGGGGCGGGGTGGAGGGAAGGAGAGAGGGACATAGAGATTGAGAAGGGGCAGGGAGAGAGAAGGAAGCTGCTGAGTGAAGTGGAGAGGTAAAGGGGAGTCACACTCTGATTTCACCTTTCCAGCGTATCCATCCGTCATCTGACCTCGTATGATGTCATAATCACATCATATGTATGATGACATCACAATCATTACATCACAAAACGTTCCATATAGACCGTCATCAAATCTCAAAAAGTCTGACACGTTGTATGAATTGTATGTCTTTGTAATAATTCTTTGCTATTTAATAAAAATGCTGTTGAATATTTTGAAACTAATTTGACTGGTCGCTGTTGCTGTCTTTAGGCAGCAATAGCATCCAGTCAAATTAGTTTCAAAATTTTCAACAGCTTACCTGTGTAGTTTTTTTTGGAAATTGATAGTCAGGATGTTCAGAGATCGCTCGATCCCAACACGAGCGAGGTGAGGGTGGAGCTTAGATAGAGATGGGCGGGGCAAAGCTAAAACGGGAAATGTCCATTCTGTGAATTGCCTATGTTTACAGAGTGCCATATAAGAGAGCGTTCTTTGTCTCTCACTTGCCTGACATTTTAAGTTCTCAGCTTGCTTACTCTGAAATAAATTATGCTTCGATTTCCATTGTTTTTAGCTGTCAGCTTAGCTACAGTGATCAGCTCACCCCCCCCCCCCCCAATCTGTCCATCATCCATCCATCTGTGCACCATGCACAATGGAGGATTCCAGTTTATCCATCAATCATATGACATCATAATCATCTACGTGACGTGTAGAATTGCATCGCAATCAATTGTGTCATGAATGATGTTCATCACAAACTCTTAATTGATGACAGACTAAGCATTGTTGTACGAATTGTATGTCTACTATTTAATAAACATGCTGATTGAATATTTTGATAATAATGTCACTGGACGCTGTTGCTGCTGCCATATGCAGCAACAGTGCCCTGTCAAATTAGTTTCACGATATTCAACAGCTTGCCAGTATAGTTTTCTGGAAATTGATAGTCAGGGAGGTCAGGGATCGCTCGATCCCAACACAGTTGAAGTGTGTGTGGAGGTTAGCTAGAGATGGGTGGGACATAACTAGAACTGGATGCTTTCATTGTGGCATGCGTGTATTTCTAGATAGATGGAGAGCAGTGTATTTGTGGGTTGGCATGTTCCCCCCCCCCCCACCTTCTTTCGTACGACCATGAATCAGATGAATTTAAATCCTTTATGTGATTATAATAATGTGTCTGTATCATATGTCTGTGTCTGTATCATGAAGGGCTGTAACTTAGTGAGTGCCCTGATGCAAATGCAATTGAAAATCAATGAGGGCATGCGGATCTCAACAGTTGGATGCCCTCATGGGCAGGCCAATTTTTCGTGCTTAAGAAAAATAGTAGTGCCTTGAACATTTATAAATCCATAGTTTGTTGATTTTTATCTCATATCATTGTGTAATACAAACGCAATTTCAGAATGATGGTCACTTTGAATCTTTATAAATAGCATCTTTAAACAATATTTTATAATAATGCAAGTATGTATACCAATCTGTTAGATGGCATAGAATGCGGTCAGCCTAAGTTCAATGATGGCACTCTGTTTTAATTTTTATCCTGCCCTGATGGCATTCATCTCTAAATGTTAAGTTACAACACTGTCATGTGCGTGTCTGTGTGAATGCATGTTTGTGTATCGCAATTATCGCTCGCTACTAACTGCCTCTAACATTGTACTGTTCTCTGCTGCAGGCTAACCATTACTACAAGCTGTTCATCTCATGGACCAGTGAGAAGATCAAGAAGACATTCGTTCAGCGAAACATGTTTGAGTTTAAACATATTACGGTAAGTCTATGCTCAAGCCTGAATGTTTAAGCGCATTACAGGCTTGGTACAGTCCAGCCTCAGTGTTTAAGCACATAGTTACTGTACAGTCCATCATGAGTGTTTAAGTACATTATGGTGAGTGTACAGTCTAGTCTGAGAGCGAGGCACCACAATGTGTCAACCTGCTAAACTTGTGAACACTGGTCATGCCTCAATGATTGCACACACCATCACCACCACCCACCCACCCCACCTCAATGACTAACATAACTATCTCGCAATCCTTGTAAGCACAAGCAATCTACCCCCTTTGACACCCCTCCACTCTGGCGAATATATGTAAATAGGGTAGTAGCTTGCGTTAAGGATTTTGAAATGACACGATTTTGAAAATCGCTGTAGTGTGTGCCAGAAATCGACGGCGATGCGACAAGCAAGCGACTGATCGCCAGTCGTCGCTCGGTATTGAACATGGTTTCAAATATTTTTGTCGCTTAAGAACAGTGTTCTTAACTCTTTCACCGACAAATCTCGGATTTTACGTTACAAATCTTATTTAGTTGAATATTTTGAAATTAATTTGACTGAAAGCAATGGCTTCCAGTCAAATTAATTTCAAAATATTCAACAGTTTTCCTGCATATGGTTGTCTTGAAAATGAAATATAGGGAATTCGTCAGTGGCCGGGCTAATGTTTACTGACCATTGTTGTAACCATATGGTGGTTGTGTAAGTTATCTGACCACCTGACTTGACCCTTAGGCCATTACTGGGCAAAATTGGTCATGCAAATCAAAATTCCTCTTAGCGAATGTCCATTTGCAGGGCAAGAGAAGATTATTTTAGAAACTTTGTCACTGAAATGTCTTGCTCGCTTATCGAGTCAGGCATTCCAGTGATAAATTTCAAAAATAGTAAATTTCAAAGGCAGTGGTCTCACTAGTAAGCAGATTTAATAGATAATACTTTTGAATAGTAAATAACTTATTCTACTTTCAGGCCTTTGACAAGTCATACATTGATAATCCTGGTGCTATGGTGGTGTTCGCCACACCTGGTATGCTCCATGCCGGCCTGTCTCTGCAAATCTTCAGAAGATGGGCTTCAAATGACCACAATATGGTGAGAGTTAACATCTGTGCAGACACACACATACATGCATGCACACACACGCATACACATGCACGCACACACGCATAAAGCTTGTTTAACCCTTGTGGTCAGGATTGGTCAAGAAAATCTAAATAGTTGCTTTTCAATGTCCATCTGCAGATCAAGAAACAACTATTTTGACAATCTGCCACTGGAATATCTGGCTCGATTAGTGAACCAGGCGTTCCGGTGGTAAATTTTCAAAAATACTCTAACTTGAAAATGAACATATCTTAAGACCAGAGTAGAGGGCAGTTTTGTCTGCCTTGGCCGTTAAAGGGTTAAGTCCAGTGAATAGGTGATAGACTGAGGAGATGGTGGCGTTGTCGTAGCCTCTCATATGTTCAAACTGTGTGATCCTTGGTTCGCGGCTCGGTACAGACTTTCACACAAGTTACTGTTAGAAACATATGCTAGTCCTCCTCCACACAGTAGAAATGGATAAATCAGAATGTAAAAACTTGGGTAGTTGCACACGATGAACTAACATCCTGTTTATGCTGTGTGCTTTGTTGACACAAGTGGGGTTACTTAGTATCAATGGTATTGCACCTTTATAATACAAAAAAGTCACAATTTTCATTTAATGTAGAGTATTGTGAAATTTTGCTACAGATTAAAGTGAGATGTCTGTTGTGACATCATGGAAAAATCGGTGTCCGTCCGTCAAATCGCTTCTCCTTAATGGTTTGACCGATTTCAACCAAATTTGGTTGGAATGATCCTAACCTGGTACCCTTCAGACTATGTTTTCAGAATTTTAATTGATCAATTTTTTGTGTGAAAATCTGAGATTTTATGAAAAGTCTACCGGAAATGGTCAAAATGCTACTCCTCCTTAGCTGATTGACATATTTCAACCAAATTTGAGTAGATGCATTCTATGGTGGTAAGCTCTAGAACTTCTTTTCCGAATTTTGATTGATCAATTTATTGGATGAAAATGAAGATTTTATAAGAAATTTACTGGAAATGGTCAAAATGCTGTAACTGCTTCATAGCTGCTTGACATATTTAAACCAAATTTCATTAGATGGATTCTATGGTGGTAGGCTCTAGAAATTATGTTCAGAATTTTGATTGATCAATTTTGGGTGGAAATCTCAGGTTTTATGAAAAATGTACTAGAAAGTCTCAAAACGTTGCTTCTCCTTAGTTGCTTGACACATGTCAACCAAATTTGGCTAGAGTGCCCCTATCATGGTAAAGTCTAGAACTTCTATTTAGAATTTTGATTGAACAATTTTTTGGGTGGCCATCTTGGATTTTCCGAAAATTATCCATCATAATTATTTAAATGCAATTGGTTCAAATGCTAATGGTCCAGGTGAGTGCCACAGGCCCTTGGGCCTCTTGTTGAAATTCACAATGCGTTCATCTGGACTTCATTCACTGTATTTCACCTTTTAACACTCACATCAGCCAAACACGGCTTCTGCAGTGGTCTTGAGAAATGTCCATTTGCTGACCAAAAGAAAACTACTTTTGAATAACTCAGCCAGTCATTCCCATGGTAATTTTTCAAAAATAATCTCTTGGTCTGCAAATGGACATTTTCTATGAGAAGATTTAAATTTTCATGAACAAATTGTAGGGTTAAAGGGTTAAGAGAAGTCTTGGCTTATATACATGTATCCTCAAATTGTGTTCATAAATTGAATCTTAATCTCATTCCCATTAAATGACAACATTTTTAAGCTCGTTCAGAAAATATCATTTAATAAAAGCTCATTCAGCGTGATATTTACTAAACTCAGAACTTGATAATTTTGATATTAATCCTTTAGCCCTCAAATTTGTTCAAGAAAATTTCAATTTATCATAGAAAATGTCCATTTTCAGACCAAGAGATAATTTTGGAAAATTATTACACGAATAAATGACCGGCTAGGTTTTTGAGCCAAGCATTCCAGTGAAAGGTTTTCAATAAGGACAAATTTGTCCAATACCCGTGTCGCTGATATATTCTTTCAGTCGGTGCACCGTAAGGTCAAGTGTTTATTTTAGAAAAAATAATGTTGCTGAAAACAGTTGCTGTTGTGTTTTAGTTTTTGAACACAAAATTGGCATCCATTTTTGGAACCCCAAAGACATGCATCAACACAAATTCGGAAAAGATTGCTCAATTAGAGTTATTGAAAATGCTTCAAAAATTTCTATTTTGAAAACAATGTTGCTGAAAGCTGTTGCATCTTAGCCTTTCACCACAAAATGGCATACATGTTCGGGGCCCATGGACAAGCTCCCACCAAGGTTTGGAGGTTTCACCAGTAGGTCCAGGGTTCAAGATTGCGTAAAAATGTCTATGTTGAAAACTATTGCTGAAAGCTGTTGTGGTTAAGCTTTTGAATCCAAAATTGGCAAACATGTTCAGGTAACCCCCTCCCCCCCCCCCCCCCCCCCCTCCCCCATAGGCAAACTTTCCTCCAAATTTGGAGAAGATCCGTCGTCCAGTACAACCAGAGTTATTCAAAAGTGTCTCAAGAACAACAACAACAACAAGAAGCACTCCATGCTCACATATACACTTGCATCTAGCGACGCGGGTAAAATTCTATTTTCTTGGTCTGCAAATGAACTGTTATGAACATCACCGCAATAACTGGCGAGCTTGAGTGTTAAGAGGTTTAAACTTTATTTGTGATCATCTGTGTGTAAGATATGATTGTATTGGTCTTTCAGGTAATAATGCCTGGATACTGCGTCGTGGGAACCGTGGGACACAAAATACTGAATGGAGCCAGGCGACTGGAATTTGACAAACAGACTGTAAATATAAAACTTCTCTCTCTTTGTTCAAGAGTTTAACAGAATAAGAGTTTACAGTACTCAGCTGCTAATTAATATTTTACACCTACACACACATGCATGCACGCACACACACAAATGAATGCATGTACACACGCACAGCCCTTTAATTAGCTTTATTTTTCTACAAGCACGCAAACACACACACACGCACGCACGCACACACGAATGCATACGTGCGCACGCACGCACAGATGCACGCACACACACACACACCTAATTAACTTTATTTTTCCACAAGCACGCATGCTCGCTCGCATGCACATATGCATGCACGCACACGCACGCACACACGCACACACACACACACACACACACACACAGCCCTCATAATTAAATTTATTTTTCCACACGCATGCATGCATACATGTGTACACACACACACACACATGCATGCATGCACGCACACACGAATGCACGCATGCACGCACACACACACACACATGGCCCTCCTAATTAACTTTATTTTTCCACACACACGCATACATACACACACCTATGCACACAGGAGCACACAGCACAACTGCTAAACTTTCAGTACAGCGTGCTAGGATTAAATTAATGTTACGTTTCCCCCCTACCCCCTCCTTCCCGCAGCTGGATGTGAAGCTCTCCGTACAGTACATGTCCTTTAGTGCTCATGCGGATGCTAAGGGGATCATGCAGCTCATCTCACAATGTCAACCAAAGAATGTCATTCTTGTGCATGGTGAAGCGGAAAAAATGCAATTCCTGAAAACAAAGATAGTGAAAGAATTTGGTAAGTTGGAGACATTTAAAATCTTAACCCATTTGCTTATCGAGCCGGGCAAAACCGCTCTCTACAGTGCTCTTGAAGAATGGCCATTTGTACATGTAGGCCAAGAGAAAACTATTCTTGAAAATTTACCACTGGAATGACTGACTGGTTCGGTAACCGAGCCAATCATTCCAGTGGTAAGTTTTAAAAAATAGCTTTCTCTCGGCCCACAAAATGGACATTCAATAAGCAAATATTTTGCATGGTTCCCACAACCTTGAAATTTCTTGAAAAGCTCTGTTGCATTTCCAAGGCCTTGAAAGTTCTTGAATTTAGCCAGAATTTTATATTTCCTTGAAAAAACTTGAACCTGTCATTGTCCAACTTCCCCGGCTCTGGCAGACCAAGAGAAAGTATATCAATTTATATAATAGCTATGTAAATCACAGGATTTGTAATTCAGAACAAAGTGAAATCTCCTGTTTCTAAAATTGTATAGTTAAAATGTGATTGTAACGAATTATGTGGGAGGAACAGATGGCTAGAAGGGGATGTAAAGTGGGCTGTAGTCCTTGAGGATTCTTTTTGTTGACCTTAAACATACTTGAAAAAACCTTAAATTCAATTTTCAAAAACCTGTGGAAACCCTGTTGATTTTCTTAATCAAATTTCTCCATTAAGGGGTTACTCTCTCACAAACCAGAAACAGCAAATTAAATTCTGTGATGTCTGGAATATGCTGTTCAATATTTTGAAACTAATTTGACTGGGAGCTTATGGCAGCAACAGTTTCCAGACAAGGTAGTTTCAAATTATTTAGCAACTTTCTTGTAACTCTGGCATTTCAAGGATTAAATGGTTAATGGTAGTTTTTATAAATGTTACAAAACTAGACATCATATTTTGTTTCGTCATCGATTTCAGCTGCATACTTAATATATCATCTGAAAAATCATACAATGTTCTTTTTAATAGTTTTTTATTCTTTTTTTCAGGAATTGATTGCTTCTTCCCGGCTAATGGAGAAACTGTTACCATAGAAACATCACATAACATTCCTGCAGACATCTCACTTAGTCTTTTGAAAAAGGAGATCGCGGCATCGCGTAAGAATTAATTCAAAGTTATCTGTATAGCTGTTCTCAATGGCCCTTTCCAGAGTAATGATGTCATATGATGTCATAATCAGCTAATCAGCGTGTATGATGACATCATAATCATTATGTCATAAATGATTCTATGCTGTCCGTCTTTAACGCTTAATAGTCCGACACATTGTACAAATTGTATTATTTAATAAACATACTGTTGAAAATTTTGAAATATGACAGCAACAGCACCCGATCAAATTAGTTTCAAAATATTCAACGGCTTACCTGTATAATTTCCTGGAAATTGATAGTCTAGGAGTTCAGAGATCGATCGATCCCAATATGATCGAGGTGTGGGCGGAGTTTAGCTAGAGATGGGCGGGACATAGCTAAAAATGGAATGGTCCATTGATTTGTTCATCTATTCCAATCAATGCAAAATGCCTTCAGCAGTGCTCTTGAGATGTGCCCATATGCAGGTCAAGAGAAGACTTTTTTTTTTAATTTACCACTAAAATGATTGGCGTGATAACTGCGCCAATCATTCCAGTGGTAAATGATAGTTTTAATGGAGTGATCCAATCTCTCACTCAAGTATATGATGTCATTGTCAATTACGTCACATCTTATCTGATATGCCAATCAGAATGAGATAACTCTGACATGGAGATTGAAAAGGTGTACAAATCATGTTTTGATGATATTTTGAAAGCAATTTGACTGTGAGATGTTGCTGGTTTTGATAGTGTCATCAGCTAACATGTGATGTATTTGCTTATGACATCAGATACTTGAGTCACAGTTCAGATCCCATCTACTGATGTGAAGCTCAAGAAACCTCTTCTAGAGAGTGAGATGAACAAAGTTTGTTCAAAATAACCTGATTGGTCAATCTGTTTGGTGGCCATCTTCAATGATCTATGTTTCACAAAATCAAGTTCTCCAGAATCACTAAACACATAGAGATAAAATTTAGGAAATGTGCTTATGGAATAAGGACCAATCAAATTTGTTCAAGAGAAGTTGATACATAAATCAAGCTCCTTCATCGAACAATCCATATTTGTATTTTCAACATAAATGTTCGTAGTTTTCACATTTTTGTTTAAAATACTGATGATGCAGGTGATTAGATACATGTTTTAAACCCTTTAACTCTCTGTCTGCTGAATACCACTACAAAGGCCAGTTTGGCCATTCTTGACTATTAAAAAGTTAGTCATTTAACAGCGTCTATTGTCATCTTGTCATCTTGAGAAAGCTCCTTCTACTTCGAATAATACTTACCAGATGTACTATTATGATAATGTCTATTATCTAGTCTAGCTCAAAATAAACAATTAAAACTCCGCACTCTCCTGGTCCTTCCCCTACTGTGTCCGGGAATACCATAGCCGCAGGTACCGAGTCAATTCCCAATCACAGTCAGATTCGTCTATTTTGCGCTTTTGTCAAGTCGCAATTTTAGTGTGCTCAAATTTTCGTTAATTTAAGCGGTTATCGGTTGTTGAAAGGAATTAGATCGGTGGCTTCATGGAGGAACTAGGAATATCATCACAGGGGCAGGTTGTATCAATCTAGAATTTATACATTCGTGCCATAATGACTGTTTGAAATTTCATTAAATTGGCACATTGTTTTAAAATGTTAGCCATTGTTGGAGTCGCTTCTGTACCCGTTAACTTTTAGTTTAATTCGGGTACTCGGTTAAATTTCTCTTGCGACTCGGTTCCTCTAAAGATGGATGTGCCCTTGGCCAAGATGGCGGTGCCCATGAATTATGGCGTTCTTGGTTGGGTGTGTCTATGCACTCTGTTTATCGCCGATATTAGCTTTCGCTTCATTGTCGAGGGTGTTTGTAGCGATCGGCGATGTAGCCTTGGTTATTTAGCGTTAGTTAAAGGCTGAGTCTGTGTTTTTAAAGAATTTTCACTCAAAAAAGTTTCAAATATTTCCTGCCTAAGAACTTGATTATCATTAATTTAAGAGAAAGTTAATGTGTTTAAGAAATCTTAACTATCAAGTCGATTGTGCGTATTGCTCGTCATCATTTGTCATGTGCAGCGTTTTAATTTTTCTCTGTGTTCGCAGAAACCTAAGAACCCGGACACGTTGTGCCAGAAGTGCAACAGGTTCATGAAGCGCAAGTACTTGGGACATCACTGTGTGGCGTGCGCTCAGTGTAAGGTCGGCAGCCCTTGTGATGTGTGCGTGAAGTGGTCGTCGGCAATGGTGGCAGAGTTTGACAGGGATCGACGTGCGAGGCTGGAGAGGATCGCGAAGGACAAGGCAGCGAAGTTGCAGCAGGCGTCTCTTATGGGACTTGAAGGTCGTCTGAATGAACGAATGGATTCAGCGCTGGGCGTATGGGCGGCCCAGTTCAAGGCGATGTTTGACTCGTTGCAGTCCACGGTCCCGGTGAGGCAAGCTGGTGCAGGACAACCATTAGGTGGTCCGGCTAGTTCTGCTGAGGGTCATGCACCTGCCCCTTCTCTGTCCTTGGCTCAAGAGCCGACGATAGAGGAGGAAGATCTGCTGCTAATGGAAGATTCCGGCATGCCGGATATTTCGATGACGGCAAGACCTAGTACGTCCCAGGGGTCGCCCTCGGGATTTGTACGGGTTTGCCAGGCGGATGGTGATGTCGACGTTCCGTCGGGCATATTCCATCCGCTATTTGTGCAACCGGAGATGCCGGCGGAGCCGTGTTTTGCGGTTCCTGCTGGTATCCCGGCGGCGTTAGGTGCGGCTCCTATCGGAGTGACGGTACCAGCCGTAGTTAAGGCGGTCGTAGTCCTGGATCCCGTGCGGGAGCCGATGGACTGCGGGGAATCCGGGTCTGGCGATTCGTTAGACACCGATGCCGCCGGCAGTCGCGTTATGGATGCGCTCTGTCCTGGCAGAGACGCATGTCATAGCGCTCAGCATGGATCGTCGGTGGCCCTCTCATCTAAGGGAGAGAGGGAGGATGAAAACGGTAGTTCTTTGATGGACGAGTCCGTTTTCTGCACCGAAGCTGAATGGGTGCAGGTCCTTGGATGGATGACCAATCGTCTCGGGTTGGCATCTGATCTAGGATCCGGCGATGGAACGGATGTCAGAGCGTGTGGCTAGCGCTCTGTCAAGTGGCTCTTCTGCCATGCCGACACTCCCGTTGGATACGCAGACTTGGAAGTTGCGGCATATCGTCTGGTTCAGCCAGACTATGCATTACCAAAGGCCCCGAAGGGGATAAGGGGTAGGGTCCGTTTTCCGGAGCTGGCCTATCATCAGTACGCCCGGGTTCCACGGCTTTCCGTTGTGGAACGAGAGGCGCTGAATAGGCCGTTGGCTGGGAAGGCTAAAGGGCGGTCACGTCCTTTGGTTTCGCAGACCAACAAAGACCCGTTCAATGAGCTCACGCTCATTGAGGATGCGGCGAGGGCAGCCATGGCTGTGCTGTCACACGGGTGTACCGTCTTGCAGGGTATGCTGGACTGCACGGCGGAAGGCGGACAGGTGCCAGAGGCTGCTCCCGGAATTATTCGGGACACCATGCGCCTGTCTCAGGATTGCCTGGCCAGGGTAATCACTAGAACGTTGGCAGAGCGACGGAGAATGGTTCTCGATTGTGTAGAACCAGGACCGGAAATGAGGGCTGCAGTATCTTCTGCGCCCTTCATAGGTCCAGGCTTGTTCGGCGGCTCGGCACGACAAGCGCTCTCCAAGGTTGCGTCAATGGTGGCGGAGCAAGAAGTGGTCGGCAAGTCGTGGAAGTCGACTAAGAGGACTCAGCCGCAACAGTCCTACCGTCAGCATAGACAGGAGCAGCAGAGGCAGCGTCCTAGATCGCCCTTCCGTCCTTCTGGCCGTGATGCCCATAGGCCATCCGGATCACAAGGACCTGGCCGTTCATCCTCATACAAGTCCTCTAGTAAGAGGCCGTATGAGGAAGACAGGAAGGGTGGCGGTTCGGGCCGAGGCGGCTACCATAAGGATAGCCGTGGCGGCGGTTCCGGACCGTCGTACCACAAGAAGCCGCGGGGCGGCCGTGGGGCTCGTTCCTGATGGGTTTCCGGCGGAACCACTACCGATGGCTTTGGAGACAGATGGAGTTGAGAATCTTCACCCAAGCGATTTAGCGTCTTATCGGCTAATCTTGACCGACAATTGTGTGCAGATTCCTTCCGTCGGAGGCAGACTTCAGCTATTCCTAAACCAATGGGAACAGGTCGTGCGCGACTGTTTAGTTTGTCAGTGGATAAGAAACGGCTACGATCCGGACTGGCTCATCCATCAATCGTTAGTTCCGTTAACCTCGACTCCAAGGGAATCAGATCGTCTAGACGCCATTCGGTCAGAAATACAATCTCTTCATCAGAAGAAGGCCATTAATTTAGTCAGGGATCAGTCTTCTCTGGGCTTCTATTCGATCATGTTCCTCGTTCCGAAGCGTACCGGAGGATGGAGACCAATTCTCAATCTCAAACCGTTGAACAAGTTTGTTCTTTCTCCCAAATTTCAGATGGAGACGGTTGCAGCAGTAATGACAGGGCTGAGGAAAGGCATGTGGGGAGTGTCAATCGATCTGAAGGATGCATATTTTCATATTCCAATGTCAATTCCTTTTCAGAAGTACCTTCGCTTTGCATTCCAAGACAATGTTTGGGAATTCAATGCTCTCCCGTTCAGCCTGACCACAGCTCCGAGGGTCTTCACCAAGGTGGTTCTCGCCATGACTTCTTTACTTCGCAAGAGAAACATAGCTGTTCACACGTACATAGACGACTGGCTGCTGAAGGCGGGGAATCCAGTCACTCTGCGCAGCAATCTGCAGGTAGTCCTAGCCTTATTAAAGGATCTAGGGTGGATTGTAAATCTAGAGAAATCAGAACTGACTCCATCCCAGGAGTTTGTCTATCTGGGAATTTTTTTCAATCTCAGGGACGGCGTAGCTTTTCCGGCGGAGAGCAGAGTCAAAAGCCTGATTGCAGTTTTGGAGTCGGTTTCTCTAGGAGCCTATCTGACGGCGCGCCAGTTTCTCAGGATACTGGGGTTACTAGTATCTCTGGAGAAGGTGGTTCCATATGCGGCACTCAGGCGCAGGCCAATTCAGATGTATCTAATGTCATTCTGGTCTCAGAAAACGGATCCGTTATCTCTGAGGATACCAGTCAAAGAACCATTGATATTCCACCTTCAGTTGTGGTTATCCGAACAGAATCTCCTGCGAGGTGTTCCTCTACAACCTCCTCAACCTCAGATGTCCATCTTTACGGATGCATCGTTGACGGGTTGGGGAGCGGTATTGGACGATCAATCAGTGTCAGGGGAATGGGATCGGACCAATGCGCAGAAACATATCAATGTGCTCGAACTATTAGCGGTGGGATTTGCACTTCGAAAGTTCGAGAGCCTAATTCAAGGCAAAGTTGTCCTAATAAGGACAGACAACTCGACAGTGGTGTCTTATTTGAACCGCCAGGGCGGGACGAGATCACCAGAGTTGTGTATGATGGTTTGGAACCTTCTGCTGTGGTGCCAAGAGAAGAATGTTATTCTTCGGGCAGCACACATTCCAGGAAGATTGAAAATCCTAGCGGATGCTCTCAGTCGAAGGACGGTTCGTCGTCCGACGGAATGGCAGCTCAACCAATCGGTAGCGGAGGTTCTATTCAAACAATGGGGCAAGCCAAATGTCGACCTGTTTGCGATGAATCAAAACGCAAAGATGGTCGCTTACGTGTCACTGATCCCGGACCCGCTAGCCTTAGCAGTAGACGCACTGGCAATAAGTTGGGAGGGAATGTACGCGTATGCGTACCCTCCAACAATTCTCATCCCGAAAGTTCTGGCAAAAATAAGAGAGGGGAAGTGCCAGGTACTACTGATCGCCCCGTATTTGCCAGGCCGATCATGGTTTACGGATCTGCTGGACCTTCTGGTCTGCAATCCAGTCTCTCTGCCAGACGCAAGAGATCTAATCTCTCAGAACAAGGGTCTGTACCTCCACGACAGACCGGAAATGTTCAAATTGACTGCATGGATGTTGTCAAGATGCGTGCAATTGAGGGTGGCTTTTCTGAGCAAGCAGCGAAGTTTGTTGCTTCAGCCAAAAGAGTTTCAACCACAAAGACATATAATTATAGAATCAACAAATTTGCACAGTGGTGTGAGAGAGGAGATGTTAATCCCTTTTCTGCATCTGTTCAACACGTAGCAGATTTTATCTGTCATTTATACGAAGTTGACAAACTTGTACCTTCTATAGACCCTAGCAGCATATAAGTCTGCATTAGCTTCAGTCATTCCCAGTCTCACTGTTGAAGGAGTGGAGAATGACACATTGAATGAAGTTATCAAAGGAATGAGCAATCTGCGACCTAGACAGCCAATTCCTATCCCATCATGGAATCTATATCTTGTTCTACAGGTTTTAGGACAGGCTCCTTTTGAACCGATTAGATCTATTGATATTAAACTGTTGACTATTAAATCAGTTTTCTTGGTTGCAGCAGCGTCGGCGAGAAGGAGAAGCGAAATTCATGCGCTTTCTGCCGAACAAGACCGTTTTGTCGTCACGGGTGAAGGTTTACGACTACTTCCACATCTTTGTTTCCTGTCAAAGAATCAGTCACTTAAATATCCAGGACAGCCGATCAATTTGCCAAGTTTAACTAGACATGACCCAAACTCTTCTGTTTGGTGTCCTGTCAGATGTCTTAAAATGTATAAGAAATATACTAATGAGTGGAGAGACGACCCGAAATCTCTGTGGTTATGTCTCAAAGCTCCCCATTTACGTACCTCGAAAGATACTATTTCTCGTTGGATAGTTGACGCTATTAAGATGTCACACAAAATCGCTACAGGAAAGCAAATTGATCATGCGAATGCCCATCAGGTCCGAGCACTAGCAGCATCATCGGCCCTTTATACGGGTGTCTCATTAGAGGAGGTGATGTCTGTAGCACAATGGCTTGCCGAGTCGTCATTCACTGTTTCTACCTTCGCGACATCTCCAGCTCACTTAATCCGGTAGCCGTCGCCAATCTGTCAAACCTAAACTAAGCCACGTCCGACCACTACTTCGCACACATCACTAAAGTCTTCCGCCTACACTGAACAAACGCTATGCACATGACTGAGTACGACCGTGGATTGGGCCGAGCTCCTGTGATGATCAAGAAAAGATCAAGCACTCAAAAATGGTGAGTGTTTACATTAATTAAGTGACTATCAATATGTTTACTTACAGTCGAAATACCAGACTGCTTAGGTAAATAGTCTGGTTCAAGAGTATTCTTATCCTATCAACCAGACATTAGACTCATTCCAATTTGAAAATCTAGTCGATATACTGATATTTTTTCAAAGTTAGAAGTTGTAGTAGCTTCTTTGCACTCTACTGGACTGCCCTAGCTGAGACTTCGGGCTGACACGGGTCTGGTGGGTGTTGTATCCCCAGTGACAGCCCTCTGAATTTTGTGCGAACAAAAGAGGGGGGGGGGGAGCGCGGTCTAGACCATGGAAGTTTAGCACTCTATGAGTCAGATAGCAGAACCCAAGCATATGCCAGGGTTCTAGTCTCTTCACAACCTTCTCTGTTGGATGGTAGTTGAGTGCTGGTTCGAGCCTCACCTCCTCCCACCGGCATTTTCTGGCTGTCGAAATCCGGAGTTTATCATAATAGTACATCTGGTAAGTATTATTCGAAGTAGAATCAAAAAAGCATCCGCTTTTGTTTCTACGAGAATTCTTAATACTTACCAGATGTACTATGGCCCTGCCTCAGCCGCCCCGCTGAGGTGAGGCTGAGCTGCTTTCGCAGTTTGCCAAGGCGAACATAAGACGAATCTGACTGTGATTGGGAATTGACTAGGTACCTGCCGCTATGGTATTCCCGGACACAGTAGGGGCAGGACCAGGAGAGTGCGGAGTTTTAATTGTTTATTTTGAGCTAGACTAGATAATAGACATTATCATAATAGTACATCTGGTAAGTATTAAGAATTCTCGTAGAAACAAAAGCGGATGCTTTTTTGAATTTGCAGATCAAAAGAATATTCTTGAAAAATTTTCACCTGAATGATTTGCTTTGTTACTGAACCAGTCGTTCTAATGAAAAATTTTCTAATATATATTTTGCTCTTAGCCTGTAAAAAAATATTTAGTTTTTTTAATGAATACCGAGCAATGTCCTGTAAAGGGCTAATTGTTGGAATATCATGTAATAAGTATATAATAAGTATGTATGTATTTTAGAAAATGATGTCTTTTTATGTTTAATAGATTTGGTGCCTCCAAACCCTAAGAGACCGAGGATAATGCATGGTGCTTTAGTCATGAAAGGAAATGTGAGTTTGTGTGATTTCTATATTTGTATTACAATCAATTTCTGCACAGACAGTCAGACAGACAGACAGACGGATGACATAATCACTTTTCTTCAAAAACACAGTGATTTAATGAAACTTCACTGATTTGTTCTGCTTGCATCCATTCAACATCATTAAGTTTAAATTTAAAATTGTTAAATATTTTTCGGTGTAAACTTAAATTATTTTTGGAACAATTTTCACTTACACTGCAGGTATGGTAAACAGTTAGACGTTATAATTCTGTCTTGCGATTATATCCATAAGGCTTCCTCATTGAGCAATACCATAGGGATATCAATCGTGCTCTGGCAGGTAGTTTTGCCTTTTCTTCAAGATCAGATTATATCTAGTGGTCAATGATATTTAATGTGATTTTGTATAATGCTCAAGAGCTTTCATAGGACAGAGACATCACACTGTCTTCATGCTCTGTCATGCTCTATGTATGTGATAACATACCATTTCACTTCAAGAGTATACTTACCTCCCTAATACTTTTGATATTGCTAAATATTGGCTTTCACTCAATAAACACTCAGATTTAAAACAGTTAGGTGCCCCTACTGGGCAGGGAGTCAGAGCGTAGTCTGGCGGATGCCAGCCCCACCACCGCGCATGCGCAGACTAGCACTTCCTCTTTGCTAGATTATTGGCAGAGAGTTCACACATGTCTTTTTGTTGCAATAGCTTTTCCTTAATATTAGACTGTTTAAGTGGTGTTTTTTGGAGTGATAGTCACTGATTTGGATGGCAGGACGGAACGATTCGCCAAAGGGGGACTTAGGACCTTTAAATCAGGTGACTTCTAGTAAAATTAGCGAGTTTTCTTCCCGGTGTATTGTGTTTCCGGGACTCGCGGTTACCGTGATAAGCGCCTGGGTTAGTTGGTTTATGTCAACTCGGTGCTACCTATGACTAATTTCTCTTTCTGTTTATGTCCACAGGTCTGTATGACGCTAGGTGGTCGCATCACAGTAGCAGAGAGTTAGTTTTCTCTCCACCATGGTTCCATTTCCTACTAACACTGTTAGGTTATCTAACCAAATGAAAAATATGTCCAGTGAGTTGGAGGCCTAGTATAAAGGTCTTCTCACTTTGCCCTCTTGATCCAATTCCTTCCCCATGAGGTGGAGAGAGTTAAGAGGCGTGCAGATGGTGGAGTTCTCCGGTTCGTCACGTTGGATGGTTTGTCTATACAAAGTGTCAGGTATCTAGTTATTGATAATGTGGTGATGTTAATTATTGTAAACAAACAAAGGGAGATAATTAACATTTTTGCCAGAAAAGAGTTATCTATATGTATCTGATGGTTGTGTAGTCGACTTATCCATTCAGCATACAATTCGTCCTTGCACTTGGATGTTTTGTTGGGATCGAATTTTTCCTGTCACGGGATTAATGACGTCATAATCAGCCTGGCTATGTGTTTATCAGCAATTCAAGCGCTATGCTGGTTTCTGATGTATATTGATCTTTATGATCGTTTTCCTTCTCTTTGAGTTGGATTGAGTTTCTAAGCTTAACTAGTTGCTCATACTCCTTGTCCTTTGCCCTGTTTCAGGGACCGGGTTGCGCGTCCTGTGGTCGTTCTCTTAATGAAAAGTTCTGGCCGCATCTGTGCTATCAATGTAGCCCTTGTGGTCCATTGGTTAATTGTGACATATGTAAGCACTGGGGGGGCGAGTTAATGTCCGAATTCTTGTGCTGCTTACAGGCGACGGACAAGGTGGTAGAGGAGGAGAAGAAGAAGAAGCGGAAACGAGAGGTTGTAAGTAGGAAGGGTAAGGGGAAGGTCTCGTCCGCGGTGGATATGGAGGCCTTCCGGACCGAGATGTTGGGAGAGATGAAGAGGACAATAAAGGATTTGGTTCCAGGGTTGCTTCGTGGCATGCTTCCTGGACCAAATCCTTTACTGTCCTCATCATCGGCTTCGGAGCAGGTAATCCCCGCCTCTGGATCGATTTTCCTTAGTCCGCTTCCGTTGTTCGACGATTCAGAGGTGGCCCCATTAGAGGGGGCGTTCCACGGCCCTGGCAGCAGGCTTATTGCCGCGCCGATAGGGGACCGTGGACGGTTGTCGCTGGAACCCGCGGGCTGCTTATCAGTCCAGGGGTATCCGCACGCCGCGGTGGCCAGTACCTCCTATGGCACCGTTCCTGGTCAGCCCGGGTTAGCTCTCTTTGCTGACCCGGGGTCTAATCTTTCTGACCAGGGTAATGAGGATTACCTGCTATGGTCGCCGTCTGACGACGTGGACGTGGATGAAGACGTTTGTGCACCCCTCGCGGGGAATACAGGCGCCTTATTCCACGGTTTTACTCACCCTGGAGTAAAGTCCGCGGCTCAGGTGGTGGCCCAGGGCGCTGCTGATGGCCAGCGGTACCGCATACCTCGGCTTGCCGAGGGTGTTGCTGGTGCTGGCCGGGCCCGTGGTGAGACTATATATACCCCGCGCTCTGCCACGGTGCCTGCTCCTGGTCAAACCAGTGATATTCTCATGCCGGTGCTGTCAGGCCCGCGTGTTTTCCCTGGCTTGCCAGGTGTATCAGCATACCCGCCGTCAAGCTCTACTGCTTGCGCTCAGGAGGAAGACGAAGGACCCCGTCTTGTAGAGCGCTCGCAGTTAGCCACGGAGGAGGATTGGTATGACGCTTGCCAGTGGTTGGTGAGCGTTAGGCCTGATCTGCCCGTGGAGCAGTCGGCTAGCCAGCGTGTTCACACGCCGTGGTTAGCTGGGAAACCGACTGCTAACGCTATGCCTTCTCTGCCGCTGGCGGAGCATGTCGTTGACATGTTCAAGGCGGCGGAGTCGTCCATTAAGTCGAGTGGACGTCTCGCGAAGGCCCCTCGCGAGGTGGCCAGGCGTTGTCGCATCGTGCCCCTGGATTACCAGCGGTACGGTGTGGTACCCAAGCCCAGCGTGGATGACCGCGCGGCTTTGGGTGAGGATGCGCGGCCAGGCTCCCGTTCTGACACGGGTGTCTTGTGCGCGAACGCGTTGCGTTCGGCGAATACCGCGTTGCGTGATGCGGAGGAGAGTGGGAGGGCTTCGATTGCCGCTCTGTCCCACGTCTCCCAGCTGTTACAGGGGGTAGTAACGGCATCCGCATCGCGCCAGTCAAGTCCGGTCACTGTCCAGCGAACCATCCAGGATGGTATTAACCTGGCGCTGGACTGTATGACTCGGGCGGTGACCAGGAGTGTCAGGGCAAGACGCACGTTTGCCCTGGACAATCTGTGCCCGTCTCAGGACCTGTACAATAGGCTACTGCGTACGCCTATGACAGGCCCTGGTCTTTTTGGAGGTGAGGGATGTCGCCACCTCCAAGAGACGGTCACCCTGGTGAATAACCAGAGGGCGCTGCGCGAGCAGTTTGATGTGCTGCGTCGTGCTAACGCTCGCGCCGCGGCCCCGGCGTATCGTCCCCTGCAGGCTCGAGGTGGTGCTGGCCAGGTCAGTGGCCAGCCACCGTCGCAGCGTCGGCCTCGGCCGCGTGCGATTCGGCCAGCAGCGAGGGGGGCGCAGGTTCCTCAGGCGCCGTCAGCCAGGCAGCCGCCCGCGCACCGAGGTGCGCGCGGGGCGGGGCGGGGCGCGCGAGGATCTGGGCGTGGTTATCGGTCCTGACAGGACGCTTACCGCGGTAAGAACCACTCCGGTGTGTATGGCGACGGAGACAGTGCCGCTCTTGCATGCCTCGTGTCCACCGCGGTCCCTAGGTGGGCCGGTGGGAGGCCGGCTAGCCGGCCACATGCAAGAGTGGGAACGGTTAACTCAGGACCGTTTAGTCTTGCGATGGCTTTCCGTCGGGTATCATCCAGAGTGGGTGACAGGCCCGCCGTCGCGACTGTCTCTGGTGCCAGTCTGGACTCCCATTCCGAGAGATCCAGAGCAAAGGTTGTGTATCGAGGAGGAGATAAATTCCCTCATACAAAAGGGAGCTATTCAGCCGGCACAAAGGTGTCCGGGCTTCTATTCAACCCTGTTCTTAGTAACAAAACGCACCGGAGGGTGGAGACCGATTCTCAACCTCAAGCCATTGAACAAGTTCATCGAGACGCCCAGTTTCAAGATGGAAACGGTGCGCTCGGTGTTGGCGGGGTTGGAGAGGGGGATGTGGACGGCGTCGATAGATTTGAAGGACGCTTATTTCCACATCCCCATCCACGGGAGTTTCTGTCGCTTCCTGAGATTTGCATTCCAGGGCAGACAGTGGGAATTCAGGGTGTTGCCCTTCGGAATTTCCACGGCTCATCGGGTTTTCACCCGTGTGGTTCTTGCGATCACAGCATACCTCCGCAGGAGAAGCATAGCAGTCCACACGTACATAGACGACTGGCTGTTGAAAGCGCACACCCGGGAAAGTTTGTCCGCCAATCTGGAGATTGTTTTGAAAATTCTCACAGACTTGGGCTGGATGATCAATTTCCCAAAATCAGAGCTGACTCCATCCCAGAAGTTTGTTTACCTGGGGATGTTCTTCGATCTAGAGACAGGATATGTTTATCCTACTCAGGAGAGAGTTCAAAAACTCATCTCGTTGATTCAGTCAGTGTGCGACAGTCGTCATGTCCTGGCACGGGTTTACTTGAGAATGCTGGGGTTGATGGTTTCGTTGGAACCAGTCATTCCTCAGGCCGCCTTACGCAGGCGGCCGATCCAGTTGTTTCTCATGACACAATGGACCCAGAGTACAGGTTCGCTGGACTCGAATGTGTCAGTGTTGGCGCCTCTGATTCACCACCTGCAATGGTGGTTGAATACAGAGAATCTCTTGCCAGGGGTTTTGCTAACCCCTCCCCACCCTCAGGTGACTGTGTATACAGATGCATCGATGGAGGGCTGGGGAGCTTGCCTGGAAGAATCCACGATATCAGGGCTTTGGAATCTGGAACAGTCAAAGGAACATATAAATCTACTGGAGCTAAGAGCAGTAGTCCTGGGCCTGGAACATTTCTTACAGAAAGTTCAGGGCAAGATTGTTCTTATTCGTTCAGACAACTCAACAGTTGTGACTTACATAAACCGCCAGGGCGGAACGAAGTCGCCCAGTCTCTGTATGATGACATGGAAACTGCTTTGTTGGTGTCTGGATCACCAGATTACCTTGAAAGCAGTTCATATTCCGGGAAGGTTAAACCTGCTAGCAGACTCATTGAGCCGAAGGATGAGTGTTTTACCCACGGAATGGCAACTAAATCAATGTGTGGCGGATCGTCTGTTCGACCATTGGGGGAAACCCAACATCGATTTGTTCGCAACGAAGAAGAATGCGAAGATGACGACGTACGTCTCTCCGATTCCGGATCCAAGCGCTTTCGCAACAGATGCGTTAGCTATCAGCTGGGGGAGAATGTATGCATACGCATTCCCTCCAGCAATCCTGATTCCAAAAATTCTTCAGAAAATCAGACAAGAGGAATGCCAAGTGCTTCTGATCGCCCCGGATTGGCCAAGCCGATCATGGTATACGGATCTGCTGGACCTTCTGGTCTGCAATCCGGTTCCTCTGCCTCTGATGGACGATATTATCTTCCAGGGCAAGGCCCTTCACAACAATCCGTCAATGTTCAGATTGACTGCGTGGATGTTGTCAAGGAATCTAGAATTAAGGAGGGCTTTTCTGAGCAAGCAGCCATGTTTATGGCCAAAGCCAGGAGGGGGTCAACCTCCAGAGCATATAATTATAAAATCAACAGATTTGCAGAATGGTGCTCAAAAAGATGTATTGATCCAATGGATTCATCTATTCAAGTAGTAGCTGATTTCCTCTGTCACCTCTATGATGCCTATAGCCTCAAGCCTAACTCTATTGCTGGTTATAAGTCAGCATTAATGTCTGTTATTCCTTGCTTGGCTAAGAGGGGAAGTGATGAAGTAAATACATTGAATGTATTAATTAAAGGCATGGGCAATCTAAGACCAAGGAATCCACCTGTGATTCCGTCTTGGAGTTTATCGCTAGTGCTTCAAGTACTAGGTGATAAGCCTTTTGAACCACTTAGTTCCATTTCTATGAAACTATTAACACTGAAGACTGTGTTTTTAATTGCTGCGGCCTCGGCTAGGCGTAGGAGTGAAATTCATGCCTTATCAGCCGAGGATGACCGTTTTGTGGTTTCAGGGGAAGGCCTTAAGCTGCTACCTAGGATTAATTTCTTGGCTAAAAATCAGTCGTTGAAATATCCAGGTCAACCTATTATTTTGCCTGCTTTAACTAGATATGATCCTAATTCTAAAGCATGGTGTCCCGTCCGGGCGCTGCGCCGGTACAAACAACGTACGGCGGCATGGCGCACCGACCAGTCAGCGTTATGGTTGTCATATATTGAACCCCATGGGAGGGCTTCTAAGGACACCATTTCCAGGTGGATTGTGGAATGCATTCAGTTTTGCCATAAATCCGCCACCGGGAAGCAGGTTGACGTGGCCAAGGCTCACAGTGTCCGCGGCGTAGTGACATCCACGGCCCTATTTAATGGGGTCCCTGTGGATGATATTATGTCGGTGGCTCAGTGGCACTGTGAGTCAAGTTTTACAGACCATTATCTCCGTGACACCTCTAATCCTCTCGCCTTGTCGGTTTTGAAAAAATAAATCGGTTTATATTTTTTGAGGAGGTTTTTCCTCATTACTTATATATTTCACAATTAATTTATGGAAACACCCACTTTTTTGGGCCTGCATCAGTCTTTACCAATGGGAAGATGATGTCAGCAGCCATTTTCAACAAGGTCAGTCTTGTTCATGTGTTGTCCGTTGTTGATTGTATTGTCACGATTACCCGTTATTAATATGGTGATGGTTTGTGTATTTGTGTGGTTCATTGTTGAGAGTTACGAAAATGGAGCTTTTTCGTCTCTGTCCTGTAGTACATGGCACTTGTACGTAGAGAGCGTATAGGACATTGAGGTCAGTCGACTCTTCCTCCCAGGAAGGAGGGGGGGGAAGCGCATATGACATTCGGTCATCTCTCATACATCGGTGGTGTTATCCGATGGTTAGTCAAATCCTGACTGTTTTTTCTTACAGTTTCAGAAGTTTAAGTGCCTTAAACGCAGAAAAGCGTATAGGGATGAGCTGGTCTTTTGACCTCGCCTCCCTCCCGCCAGATTCACTTTCGAATTCTGGCAATATCAAAAGTATTAGGGAGGTAAGTATACTCTTGAAGTGAAATAAACGAAATCTAGGATTTCTTTTTTCACGAGAGAGTTGATACTTACCTCCCTAGATACGGACCCGGCCTCTCCACCCCACAGAGGCTCGGTCTTCAGGCTCTTAATAGTTGCATGTGTGTCAGCCAATAATCTAGTCAGAGGAAGTGCTAGTCTGCGCATGCGCGGTGGTGGGGCTGGCATCCGCCAGACGACGCTCTGACTCCCTGCCCAGTAGGGGCACCTAACTGTTTTAAATCTGAGTGTTTATTGAGTGAAAGCCAATATTTAGCAATATCAAAAGTATTAGGGAGGTAAGTATCAACTCTCTCGTGAAAAAAGAAATCCTAGATTTCGTTTATACCATGACTTATACGATACTGTACCATAGGGCTTCACGATATACCAATATTATATCAAATACCGGTATCATAGCTATACCGTTGGTCATACCGGTATAATTTTGCTGATCCCGAGATATTGAGATATAACCGGTATAACATTTTGTTAGGCATATAATCTGCTTCCAATTAGTAATATTTCAATAGTATATAGCTGTCTAGCGATATAAGTTACTGCTCTTCGTATGGAAAAATGATAATTTATCTGTATTTAACGATCCCTCTTTTCTTATTTATCCAGAGCTGTCAAATTGTTGTTTTGAGGCTAGTGTTAGAGTAATTGATAAATTAATGATTAGGGCTACGAAGGTTGCCTACTTATAAGAATGCTAGAAAAATCATAATGAAATAAATATTTTGAGTAATATTTTATACCAATTACTACAGCCTGGTTAGTCAGCGATCTCCCAGAATCGTGCGCCTTTGTAGTGACCGCCCAACAGCCCAAGTAAAGAGGAACCGACAATATGAGAAAAATTTCTCAATTCCCGCGAGCTTTATTCACTTCTTATGTTGGCGGGTATCATTAGATATCGATCGATACAAGCTACTCTAATGAGAGCAAACTTAGGTCTATGTATTTGTAGCATATAGCAGTCTGTTTAGTATGTGTAATAATGGCTAAGTTGTACCCCTGCACGGAGATTTCCATGTTTCCTGGCGGTTTCGTCCCATTGCAAATTCATCCTATAAAGCACAGGCCATCGTGGAAAGTTCATTTATTATTCTAGCATATACATCAATGCAGATAGCCAGGAAAATTAGTAAAACGTATGTTTACATTCATATTTGACTCATAACATTGATATGTGTCAGTCAAATATCAACAGCTTTAGTTGTTCGCAGTTTCACCCGGCGAGTTTGTACGGGATGAGATGGTCACTGGTTACCAGTATCTCGCAATCTCCACGCGGAAATAGTTGTAATTTTGTGGCAAATTCAAATCATTTGTAGGGATGATTTAGGGGAGTTTCAGCCATTTTGAGATATGATTTAACTGAAGAGAGTTAAAATTTAACATTTAATATCAGGATTCATGTAATTTCTTGATTTTATTGTGGAAAGTTGCGGCGACTATTTAAGCAGCGCTGATATACGTTGAATATGGAATCATACTACTCAAGCCTCACTCCATTTTTAACATCGGAATACTACTGGTATTAAAGGTATACCGGTACGAAAATTGATATCGATCCCGATATCCATTTTTCTAATACCATGAAGCCCTACTGTACCATAGCAATCTAAATTTCACATCACATCCGCACATGAGCTGTGAGATGTGGAAAAACAAAAGGGCTTGACATACATTGCAGTCCTAGTGTGTGTAGCAAGGCTAGAAATTAACCACTGATCCCATGATCCGTAGGCCTTTATCACATATGGATCATTAATCGGATCACTGCTTTAGATCAGTAGTTAATCTGGCTGGATCACCATGTTTCAGTAGGAGTAGTTTTATGACACAATTCAACCCAGATTTACTGTCTACTTCATCAACCAGTTAGTGTAGTCTGTGGTGTTGTACCCATTTAGTGGTCAAGCCGACCAAAAATTGCCTTTACAGTGGTCTGGAGAAATGTCCATTTACAGGCAAAGAGAACACTAGTTTTGAAAGATTTACCACTGGAATAACTGGCTCGATAAACGAGCCTGTCATTCCAATGATAAATTTTCAAAACTTGTCTTCTAGGCCTGTAAATGGGCATTATGTAAGCAAACTTCTTGATGATTGAATGGTTAATTATCCTAATAATATGGTGTAAATGGTACATTCAGAACATGTGATTAACTTTATATGCTGTGCGTTACTACAGTTATGTAAATTATAGCTTTGTTAAATAACCTGAGTGAATAAAGGAAACTGAAAACTGGCAGTACGGATCAGTAGAACATTCCAGGGATCTCTGTATTTTCTGATGTACTGATCCGTATGGATCATGATTAAAAAAAGTTAATGTCCAGCCCTGGTATAATCACATAATAAATTCACTGGCTCATGAAGCAGAGCATAAGCTATGTATTACTGTTGCACCTGCTGTTGTCTGGCTGCAATGATTTAACAATGCTGGTTGTCATCGTATTCTGTTACAGTTAAGGTGTGGTTAAATAAAATGTGTTGATCAATTTTTGTGAAACTCTCAGAAATTTTAAATGTTCAATTATGATCAGTTTTTAAAATAAAAGAATAGAATGCTGCATTTGGCACTATGTTTTGTCTGCACTCTCTGTGGTGAAAAACATTCAAATCATATCAAATTTATATCACCCATTTATTGAGATCTCGCTAAAGGAAATCTGACCGTATGCTAACCATTCAGGTTATAGAATTTGTCATTCATAATCCATTCCTGGCGTTTTAGTGTTTTATGACGCCGACACCGAAAGATATTCAGGCTTCAGTAGCTAAAAGTTGCTACATTTCTACAGCCTATGATGGCTGTCATGATTAACTTTTCAACCAATCAAAAAAAATCTTGCGTGTCTGCCTCGGTATATACGCTCGGTCATAGAGGTGCCAGCTATAGTTTGGCAATGTAGTATAAGAGCAATCGTACAGGTAAGATGTTGAATATTATGAAACTAATTTGACTGGAAGTTGTTGCTACCAAGGCAGACACGCAAGATTTTTTTGATTGGTTGAAAAGTTAATCACGACAGCCATCATAGGCTGTAGAAATGTAGCAACTTTTAGATGAGTATTACATAATAAAGAATGTAATGCATTGGCACTTACATGACATCACACACTATCGCTTGAGGAGACAAATTGGTGGCGATCACTGTTTAACAGTTACACGATATTACAATGCAGATAATTGATACAGAAATGGGAATGTGACAGGATGATATGGAATCTATAAACCATAATCTATTGGTGTAATATAACATTTGAGATTAGATTAGCGTCCCTTTAAGAACTCGTTCTCATTTGAGCTGAAATCTTTCTAAATTTGTGTGATAAATCTTCAGGAGATGAAGCTTCAAATGATTGGCAACTTGTTTGAGTTTATTTATTTATTCCTAACCAGAAATTACAGCTGATGGATCCATCTGTGGCCCTCCGTGAGTTCGGTCAGGAAGAACATCAGATCAGATTCACATCTACTATCGTTATTAACGAGCAAGGACCCGTCTCAAAGATGTCTGATAAAGTTTATCAACTTATCAAAACGTTAGTAACCTGTAATATCGTAACACTCCAACTATTATCTCTATCTCATACGTCATTCTGTCCTCTCTCTCGCTCTCTCTCTCTCTCTCCCTCTCCCTCCCTGCCCTGTCTCTCTTTTTCCCTCTCTGTCTTTTGCCCTCTCTCTCTCTCTCTCTCTCTCTCTCTCTCTCTCGCGCTCTCTCTCTCCATGAGTGCAAGCATGCATGGGCATGCGTAATATGCTGTGCATGCATGCATGTCTGTGTGTATTGGAAGGCAGGATTAGTGAAATCTGTTTATGTCTCTCAACACCTTTGAGGAACAATAGCTTTCATAGATAATGATTGACAAATGAGCAGTCCTGAAGCATTTCATCTAAGACCATCTTCAAAACAAACATCAGTCTTTGAATGAAAAGATGCCTAAGATATTGTAGTCAGTCCACCTCTTTCCTCTGAAATCATTTGGCATGTTTGCCGGAATTCAACCAAATTTTCTTCACCCGGCGAGCAGTGATATCAAAATCTGTGAAAGTATGAGGATTTCTTATGGTGTACCAGTGATTGAGTTCTAGTTAAACTTATTGGTGAGATGGCTTTCCTTTTTTATGCGCCCGCGTAAGCGGGGTCATATTATGTGATGGCGCTCGCCGTCCATTCGTCTGTATCTGTCCTTCTGATTTCTTGTCCGGACCAGATCTCGAAGAGTTTTGAACCTATACTCACAATTTTTTGTTCAGCAGATGTTTTAGGGATGGACGAAGTGTCATGATTTCGTTTCGGCAAAATCCACCCATATTCACCGAAGACCAAATAGGAGAAGCAACATTACAATTGAAGAACGTAGGGCTCTACAACATCTGAAACACAATGACCCCATCCAAATTTTGCCAGCCGACAAGGGGAGATGCACAGTGATAATGGATAAAGATGACTACCAAGACAAAATCAGTGCCCTTCTTTCAGACCACCACACATACTCCAAATTATCTTCTGACCCAACCAACCAGTACAAAAACCACCTGCTAAAACTTCTCAAAGACTGGAAAAGCCAGAACATCATCGACCAATCCCTATACTTCAAACTCTACCCCGGAACTGCCATTGTCCCAAGATTCTACGGACTCCCCAAAATCCACAAAACCAACATTCCTCTTAGACCCATCGTTGCCAGCATTGGATGCATCACATCTCAAGCCTCGAAATATCTCACACAGATCCTGAAATCACTAGTTGGCCACTTAGAGCACCACATCAAAAACAGCAAAGACTGTCCAGACAAACCAGAGTTATCCCCCTTGATTTCTTGAAAAATCGTAAAATATTTTGTTTCCTTTCGATAACTTAAGTTAGGCTGCTAGGATTCATTTCAAATTTGGAATATCAACTCCTTATGACAAGACCGTGACCAAGATTGGCCGAAATCTGTCTGTAATCACCAGAGTAATCCCCCTTGATTTCTTGAAAGACCGTACAATGCTTAGATTTTAAAAAATGGGGTTGTACTAAAAAGCCCTGATGGGGGATGTGTGACCAGAACTGGTCTTTTATTATTTAAAAAAAATTTTTTTGCAGTAACCTAAAGGACTATCCAGCTCACTATTCAACAGATGGCTCGATTACTCTGTCTGACTCTGTGCTGATCAAGATCTCCGGAGATGAGGAATCAAAGCCAGTCCTTGTTTCCTGGTCACATCAGGTAGGTGCGACAATGCATGAATGCAGGATAAAATGCAATTTAAACCTCATAATGTGACCTCTTGCCTTTTGGAGCCATACACTGGCAGTTCATTAAGAGAGGTTGTCGAGATCTTGACGAGCTGTCTTAAAGAATCACCATATTTTGGCTACCAAAGGTTCTGTCCTATATCAGGTCAGTTGCATTAAGAGCCCACAGGTCAAGTTATAGTGATAAATAATGGACCTTTCCATTTTTTAGCTATGCCCCGCCCATCACTAGCTACGCTCCACCCACACCTCGCCGTGTTTGGATTGATCGATCCCCGAATGCCCTAGCTATCAATTTCCTGAAAACTATACAGGGAAGCTGTTGAATATTTTGTAACTAATTAGACTGGGTGCTGTTGCTGCCATAGGCAGCAACAGCACCCAGTTAAATTAGTTTCAAAATATGCAACAGAATATTTATTAAATAGTAAAAGCAAACAATTTGTACAACAGTCCATAGACCGTCATCAAATATGCGTTCGTGACGTACTTATCGACATCATTCATGACATCATTCATTATGATGTCATTGTACATACCACGCAGTTCATTATGACGTCATATGATGGGTGGGTACTCTGGAAAGGTGAATTGAATCTGATAGGTCACTCCAGTTTGTATGTTTTCTGTATTCTGCGGCTGCAGTACTAGAAACATCCTACAGCTGCAATCAGTCCTTCTTCGCTTTTGCCCAGTGTCTTGTCCTCAACCAAAATCTTTAGCTTCCTCAGGTCCATTCTTGACTTGAGTGTACCGAGTCCTGTTTTCTTGAGATCACCTCGTAGCACGCTTAGCAGATTTATGCAATGACGTCCGCTCCTGGCTTTGTATTTGCTGACTCTAAGTAGGGTGAATTCCAAGGCTCTCTGTGCTGGTGTCACTGGTAGACAGATGTCACAATCAAACTGCATAATGAATGACTAATCGAAGTCTGTCATGAACATTGAATTGTCTGTCAAGTGTACGAATTGTATGTCATTACAATTTAATAAACATTCAGTTGAATATTTTAAAATACCTTTACTGGGTGGGTGCTGTTGCTGCCATATGCAGCAACATTACCTAGTAAAATTAGTTTCAAAATATTCAACAGGTTAACTGTATGCTTACATGGAAATTGGGATTATCAGAATTCAGCATTCAAAATATAAATGATACCAATATATGAAAAGCCTGCACAGATGTTAGCTAGAAATGGGCAGATCTTGGCTAGAAATGGGCAGATCTTGGCTTGAAATGGGCAGATCTTGGCTAGAAATGGGCAGATCTTAGCTAGAAGTGGGCAGAGTTTAGCTAGAAATGGGCAGAGCTGAGCTAGAAATGGGCAGAGCTTAGCTAGAAATGAGCCGATCTTAGTTAGAAAGGGGCAGCGCTTAGCTACAAATGGATCAATAAGGTGGTCAATCACTCATAGAAAACATCTATTTGCAGACCAAGTGGTCTGTTACAGGAATAAGTCAGGACATTTCCCAAGAATAATGGACATTTCCCAAGATCACTGAATAAGCCATTTTTGGCCAAATTAAGGGTTAAAGAAGGTTAATGGCATACATTGGTTGAAATTCCTCAAAGTATGGTACGCATTCTTTTGTTTTCAGGATGAAGATATTGGCAGCTTCTTGTTGCAGCTACTAAAGAACAGCTTTCCATCCTGAATGTATAGTGCAGTGTGTGTATGTGTGTGCGTGTTAGTGCAGTGTGCGTTCGTACATGTGCGTGTGTGTGTGCGTGCGCACGCATGCGCGTGCATGTGTACACGCACATGCATCTGTGCATATGTGTTGTGTGCGTGCTTCATGTGAGTGTGTGCATGCCTATGCGCGTGTGGGAATAAGTCTGCTCTCCTACATGTACATTCTGCGCAGTCATTGATTGGCAGAGGACATTGAATGCTACAAAATTGAACATTGCAAAATGACTGCCGCAGATTAGTGTTAATATTATGTAGCATCAAAGATTGTTGATGTAATCTGATATACACATAAAACCAAAGGTAACCAATTTCACCTGCTTCTGTATTGTTTGTACATATACTACCCTCATCAATGGGCTATACAGCTAAACCTGTTTATAATGGACACCTGCTTTTGGGGCCCAATAGATAGTGGATCATTGCGATGTATCATCAAAACCCATCTTAACTATTTTAACCAGCCATTGCCAGTCCAGAAGACAATTTTCTAAAATTTCACCAGATGACTGGCTCAATTATTGTTAGATCATATAAGTAAAGCCCTAAGCTGCTATTGAATTTGTCACCATGTTCTGGTTTCGTTGGATTTTTTCGCTTTTGTAATAAAACATTCTACCTCCATTATCACAGTCCTAGTGGTCCCAGAATTTTGTGGAACATTTGGCAATATTCATTGAAATTTCTACGTGCGGAACTGTCTCTGGAACTGTTCAGAGAGTCCAGATAGCATCATTGTGACATTGTCTGACTTATTCCTGTAACAGAGGTGAGTGGGACATCATCTTGCTGACTTTTGCTAATCAAACCATTCACCTTTCCAGAGTATCCATCTATCAATCTGACGTCATATGATGTCATAATCAGCTAAGCGGCATGTAGGATGATGTCATAATCATTACGTCATAAATGATTCTATATGGCCCATCTTTAACTCTTAACAGTCTGACAAGTACAAAATGTATGTCTCTACTATTTAATAAACATGCTGTTGAATAGTTTGAAACTAATTTGACTGGACGCTGTTGATGCCATAGGCAGCAACAGCGCCTAGTCAAATTAGTTCCAAAATATTAAATGTATAGTTTTCTGGAAATTGATAGTCTGGGATGTCAAAGATCGATCGATCCCAACACGAGCGAGGTGTGGGAGGAGCTTAGCTAGCGATGGACGGGGCATAGCTAAAACTGGATAGGTCCATTGCATGCTCATCAGCATTTAAGGCATGTTGACTCAGGTCACTGCGGTGTAGATGTGTGGAGGTTGCTACCTTGCTCACACATTGATAGTTGTCTTGTTCACTAGTGGTGCTGACGTTTCAATTGTAATAAATAAATATAAATGATATTGTAGTTTGCTTGAATGTTAACCATTTTATGGTTAAATTTTCTCAAGAAAATTAAAATATTTGCTTATTGAATATCCATTTGCAGGCGAAGAGATGACTTTTTATACCCTGCCAAAAAATTTGGCGATGTATTATGTAATGGCGCCGTCCGGGTGGGCGAGTGGCAGAGTGGTTTCCGGACGGACTAGGTCTTGGGAAGAAACCTATCGAAATCGACGATGATCCAAAATCCAAGATGGCCACCAGCCACTGGTGACCATCTTGAAAATTAGTTTCCGAAGGATAACTCTGTTACTGTTTATCGGATGGCCTTGAAACTTCATAGAGTAGTTGGACTAGATTTGGGGAAGAAACCTATCGAAATTGACGATGATCCAAAATCCAAGATTGCCGCCAGCCACTTTGAAAATTGGTTTCCGGATGATAACTCTGTTACCGTTTATCGGATCACTTTGAAACTTCATAGAGTGGTTGGTCTAGGTCTGGGGAAGAAACCTATCGAAATCGACGATGATCCGAAATACAAGATGGCCACCAGCCACCGGCAACCATCTTGAAAATTGGTTTCCGGATTAAAACTCCGTTAACGTTTATCGGATGGCTTTGAAACTTCATAGAGTGGTTGGACTAGGTTGATGATGATCCGAAATCCAAGATGGCCACCAGCCACCGGTGGCCATCTTGGAAATTGGTTTCTGAATGATAACTTTGTTACCATTTATGGGATCACTTTGAAACTTCAGAGTGGTTGGACTAGGCCTAGACTCCCTTGCTGGTGCTGCCTGTTTCAGCATCCTTGAAATGGATGATTGCAACAAAGAAAAGATAGCCTTTGTCTGCCGCGATGGCCTTTTCTCCGTTTCGCAAAATGTCCTACGGGCTCTGTAATGCTCCTGGAGCTTTTGAGCGTCTAATTCAATGAGTGCTCTGTAAATTGCAATGGAAAACTTGCCTCTGTTATCTTGACGATGTAATGGCTTTTGGAACTACCTTCAACGACGTGGAAAACAATCTCCACAAGGTACTCGACCATTTTGCAGTCGCCAATTTAAAGTTAAACCCAAAGAAATGACATCTATTTCGTGCAGAAGTATAATTCCTTGGCCATGTTGTCTCTAACCAGGGCATCTCTACTCAACCCGCTAAAATAGCTGCCATGGTCGAACTGAAGATGCCTGCTACCCTCATGGAATTTCAGGTTCCTTGTACTTTGCCAATATTAATGCACCTATATACCCAAGTTCAGCAGAATTGCTGTCCCCCTTTACAACTTACAGAAAAAGACCACCCTTCCAATGAACCATGGAATGTGAGGCTGCCTCCACCCCTGATACTCGCTCACCAAGACTCGTCGTGCCCGTTTATCCTTGATGCAGACACCAGCATTGGTGCCGTACTATCCAAGATTGACAACAACGGACATGAGCAAGTAATCTTCTACGGATCCTGATGCATTTCCCACACTGAATGCCACTATACCACCACCAAACGTGAACTCTTGGACGCTGTCCATTTCATCAAACACTTCAAACATTTCCTTTATAGCAAACCTTTTATGTTGCAGTGGCCACACCTCCTCGCCATTGGCTTCAAAAGTTGCGAAACACTGAAGGACAGATCGGCCACTGGTAAGAAACCCTCCAGAGTTTTCAATTCGATGTCATCCACCCCCCCCCCCCCCCCGGAAAATTATATGGAAATGCAGATGCCTTGTCCCGAAAAGATCCTGGACCTTGAGAGATACCAAATGATTTTAAAGATCTCCCAACATCATCAAAGTAGTAGAAACCGAGACACCATCTTTTCTGCTACTCTCCGCTGAGCAGTGGGACATCGACCACTTGTGTACCACCCAAGAACAAGACCGTCACCTTGGCCCCATGATGACCTGGCTGCATGAACATGGACACCCCCTCCCGTAAACAGATATCGTCCACTTCAAGCACCATCAAGTACTATCACCAACGACTTAGAGTGTTGCTTACATGATGGCCTGCCTTGTGGTGCCCCGGAATTACTGCAAGACTATTTTAGAACAACTACATGACTGTGCTGGACATTTCACGCACTATCGAACCTTGGAACAAATTAGACCCTGTTTTCACTGGATAGAAATAAAGGCTTCCATTAAAATGGACCGCCAAATGTGTCCCGTGCCAACAACACGCCACCAAGACCCGCACTGCCGCTCTGCAGAGTTACATAGTATGTGCACCTTTCGATTGCGTCACCATTACCATAATGGGACCATTGACCACCTCGGACTGCAGAAACCGCTATATCCTTGTCTTCCAAGATTATTTCAACAAATGGATGCCTTCCCAAACCTGGAAGCCGCTACCATTGCCGAAACCCTTGTAAATCAAGTATTTTTGCCGTTTCAGAATCCCCAGAGAATTACACTTGGACCAAGGCAATAATTTTGAAAGCCGACTGTTCCAGGAACTTTGCTGTCACTTATGCATTGTAAAAACGTGAACTATGCCCTTCCATCCACGTAGTGACGGAATGGTGGAAATGTTCAACCAAACTCTCGCCACCATTCTTTTCACTTCAAGAGTATACTTACCTCCCTAATACTTTTGATATTGCTAAATATTGGCTTTCACTCAATAAACACTCAGATTTAAAACAGTTAGGTGCCCCTACTGGGCAGGGAGTCAGAGCGTAGTCTGGCGGATGCCAGCCCCACCACCGCGCATGCGCAGACTAGCACTACCTCTTTGCTAGATTATTGGCAGAGAGATCACACATGTCTTTTTGTGCAAAAGCTTTTTCTTACTCTTAAACTGTTTAAGTGGTGTTATTTTGGAGTGATAGTCACTGATTTGGATGGCAGGAAGGAACACTTCGCCAAAGGAGGACTTAGGACCTTTAAATCAGGTGACTTCTAGTAAAATTAGCGAGTTTTCTTCCCGGTGTATTGTGTTTCCGGGACTCGCGTTTACCGTGATAAGCGCCTTGGTTAGTTGGTTTATGTCAACTCGGTGCTACCTAAGGCTAATTTCTCTTTCTGTTTATGTCCACAGGTCTGTATGATGCTAGGTGGTGGCATCACAGCAGCAGAGAGTTAGTTTTCTCTCCACCATGGTTCCATTTCCTACTAACACTGTTAGGTTATCTAACCAAATGAAAAATTATGTCCAGTGAGTTGGAGGCCTAGTATAAAGGTCTTCTCACTTTGCCCTCTTGATCCAATTCCTTCCCCATGAGGTGGAGAGAGTTAAGAGGCGTGCAGATGGTGGAGTTCTCCGGTTCGTCACGTTGGATGGTTTGTCTATACAAAGTGTCAGGTATCTAGTTATTGATAATGTGGTGATGTTAATTATAGTAAGCAAAGGGAGATAATTAACATTTTTGCCAGAAAAGAGTTATCTATATGTATCTGATGGTTGTGTAGTCGACGTATCCATTCAGCATACAATTCATCCTTGCACTTGGATGTTTTGTTGGGATCGAATTTTTCCTGTCACGGGATTAATGACGTCATAATCAGCCTGGCTATGTATTTATCAGCAATTCAAGTCGCTATGCTGGTTTCTGATGTATATTGATCTTTATGATCGTTTTCCTTCTCTTTGAGTTGGTTTGAGTGTCTAAGCTTAACTAGTTTGCTCATACTCCTTGTCCTTTGCCCTGTTTCAGGGACCGGGTTGCGCGTCCTGTGGACGTTTTCTACCTGATAAGTTCTGGCCTCATCGTTGCTATCTATGTAGCCCTTGTGGTCCCTTGGTTAATTGTGACATATGTAAGCACTGGGGGGGCGAGTTAATGTCCGAATTCTTGTGCTGCTTACAGGCGACGGACAAGGTGGTAGAGGAGGAGAAGAAGAAGAAGCGGAAACGAGAGGTTGTAAGTAGGAAGGGTAAGGGGAAGGTCTCGTCCGCGGTGGATATGGAGGCCTTCCGGACCGAGATGTTGGGAGAGATGAAGAGGACAATAAAGGATTTGGTTCCAGGGTTGCTTCGTGGCATGCTTCCTGGACCAAATCCTTTACTGTCCTCATCATCGGCTTCGGAGCAGGTAATCCCCGCCTCTGGATCGGTTTTCCTTAGACCGCTTCCGTTGTTCGACGATTCAGAGGTGGCCCCATTAGAGGGGGCATTCCACGACCCTGGCAGCAGGCTTATTGCCGCGCCGAGAGGGGACCGTGGACGGTCGTCGCTGGAACCCGCGGGCTGCTTATCAGTCCAGGGGTATCCGCACGCCGCGGTGGCCAGTACCTCCTATGGCACCGTTCCTGGTCAGCCCAGGTTAGCTCTCTTTGCTGACCCGGGGTCTAATCTTTCTGACCAGGGTGATGAGGATTACCTGCTAGGGTCGCCGTCTGACGACGTGGACATGGATGAAGACGTTTGTGCACCCCTCGCGGGGAATACAGGCAGCTTATTCCACGGTTTTACTCACCCTGGAGTAGAGTCCGCGGCTCAGGTGGTGGCCCAGGGCGCTGCTGATGGCCAGTGGTACCGCATACCTCGGCTTGCCGAGGGTGTTGCTGGTGCTGGCCGGGGCCGTGGTGGGGCGGTATATACCCCGCGCTCTACCACGGTGCCTGCTCCTGGTCAAACCAGTGATATTGTCATGCCGGTGCTGTCAGGCCCGCATGTTTTCCCTGGCTTGCCAGGTGTATCAGCGTACCCGCCGTCAAGCTCTGCTGCTTGCGCTCAGGAGGAAGACGAAGGACCCCGTCTTGTAGAGCGCTCGCAGTTAGCCACGGAGGAGGATTGGTCTGACGCTTGCCAGTGGTTGGTGAGCGTTAGGCCTGATCTGCCCGTGGAGCAGTCGGCTAGCCAGCGTGACCATAGGCCGTGGTTAGCTGGGAAACCGACTGCTAACGCTATGCCTTCTCTGCCGCTGGCGGAGCATGTCGTTGACATGTTCGAGGCGGCGGAGTCGTCCATTAAGTCGAGTGGACGTCTCGCGAAGGCCCCTCGCGAGGTGGCCAGGCGTTGTCGCATCGTGCCCCTGGATTACCAGCGGTACGGTGTGGTACCCAAGCCCAGCGTGGATGACCGCGCGGCTTTGGGTGAGGATGCGCGGCCAGGCTCCCGTTCTGACACGGGGGTCTTGTGCTCGAACGCGTTGCGTTCGGCGAATACCACGTTGCGTGATGCGGAGGAGAGTGGGAGGGCTTCGATTGCCGCTCTGTCCCACGTCTCCCAGCTGTTACAGGGGGTAGTAACGGCATCCGCATCGCGCCAGCCAAGTCCGGTCACGGTCCAGCGAGCCATCCAGGATGGTATTAACCTGGCGCTGGACTGTATGACTCGGGCGGTGACCAGGAGTGTCCGGGCAAGACGCACGTTTGCCCTGGACAATCTGTGCCCGTCTCAGGACCTGTACAATAGGCTACTGCGTACGCCTATGACGGGTCCTGGTCTTTTTGGAGGTGAGGGATGTCGGCACCTCCAGGAGACGGTCACCCTGGTGAATAACCAGAGGGCGCTGCGCGAGCAGTTTGAGGTGCTGCGTCGTGCTAACGTTCGCGCCGCGGCCCCTGCGTATCGTCCCCTGCAGGCTCGAGGTGGTGCTGGCCAAGTCAGAGGCCAGCCACCGTCGCAGCGTCGGCCTCGGCCGCGTGCGATTCGGCCAGCAGCGAGGGGGGCGCAGGTTCCTCAGGCGCCGTCAGCCAGGCAGCCGCCCGCGCACCAAGGTGCGCGCGGGGCGGGGCGGGGCACGCGAGGATCTGGGCGTGGTTATCGGTCCTGACAGGACGCTTACCGCGGTAAGAACCACTCCGGTGTGTATGGCGACGGAGACAGTGCCGCTCTTGCATGCCTCGTGTCCACCGCGGTCCCTAGGTGGACCGGTGGGAGGCCGGCTAGCCGACCACATGCAAGAGTGGGAACGGTTAACTCAGGACCGTTTAGTCTTGCGATGGCTTTCCGTCGGGTATCATCCAGAGTGGATGACAGGCCCGCCGTCGCGACTGTCTCTAGTGCCAGTCTGGACTCCCATTCCGAGAGATCCAGAGCAAAGGTTGTGTATCGAGGAGGAGATAAATTCCCTCGTACAAAAGGGAGCTATTCAGCCGGCACAAAGGTGTCCGGGCTTCTATTCAACCCTGTTCTTAGTAACAAAACGCACCGGAGGGTGGAGACCGATTCTCAACCTCAAGCCATTGAACAAGTTCATCGAGACGCCCAGTTTCAAGATGGAAACGGTGCGCTCGGTGTTGGCGGGGTTGGAGAGGGGGATGTGGACGGCGTCGATAGATTTGAAGGACGCTTATTTCCACATCCCCATCCACGGGAGTTTCTGTCGCTTCCTGAGATTTGCATTCCAGGGCAGACAGTGGGAATTCAGGGTGTTGCCCTTCGGAATTTCCACGGCTCCTCGGGTTTTCACCCGTGTGGTTCTTGCGATCACAGCATACCTCCGCAGGAGAAGCATAGCAGTCCACACGTACATAGACGACTGGCTGTTGAAAGCGCACACCCGGGAAAGTTTGTCGGCCAATCTGGAGATTGTTTTGAAAACTCTCACAGACTTAGGCTGGATGATCAATTTCCCAAAATCAGAGCTGACTCCATCCCAGAAGTTTGTTTACCTGGGGATGTTCTTCGATCTGGAGACAGGATATGTTTATCCTACTCAGGAGAGAGTTCAGAAACTCATCTCATTAATTCAGTCAGTGTGCGACAGTCGTCATGTCCTGGCACGGGTTTACTTGAGAATGCTGGGGTTGATGGTTTCATTGGAACCAGTCATTCCTCAGGCCGCCTTACGCAGGCGGCCGATCCAGTTATTTCTCATGACACAATGGACCCAGAGTACAGGTTCGCTGGACTCGAATGTGTCAGTGTTGGCGCCTCTGATTCACCACCTGCAATGGTGGTTGAATACAGAGAATCTCTTGCCGGGGGTTTTGCTAACCCCTCCCCACCCTCAGGTGACTGTGTATACAGATGCATCGATGGAGGGCTGGGGAGCTTGCCTGGAAGAGTCCACGATATCAGGGCTTTGGAATCTGGAACAGTCAAAGGAACATATAAATCTACTGGAGCTAAAAGCAGTAGTCCTGGGCCTGGAACATTTCTTACAGAAAGTTCAGGGCAAGATTGTTCTTATTCGTTCAGACAACTCAACAGTTGTGACTTACATAAACCGCCAGGGCGGAACGAAGTCGCCCAGTCTCTGTATGATGACATGGAAACTGCTTTGTTGGTGTCTGGATCACCAGATTACCTTGAAAGCAGTTCATATTCCGGGAAGGTTAAACCTGCTAGCAGACTCATTGAGCCGAAGGATGAGTGTTTTACCCACGGAATGGCAACTAAATCAATGTGTGGCGGATCGTCTGTTCGACCATTGGGGGAAACCCAACATCGATTTGTTCGCAACGAAGAAGAATGCGAAGATGACGACGTACGTCTCTCCGATTCCGGATCCAAGCGCTTTCGCAACAGATGCGTTAGCTATCAGCTGGGGGAGAATGTATGCATACGCATTCCCTCCAGCAATCCTGATTCCAAAAATTCTTCAGAAAATCAGACAAGAGGAATGCCAAGTGCTTCTGATCGCCCCGGATTGGCCAAGCCGATCATGGTATACGGATCTGCTGGACCTTCTGGTCTGCAATCCGGTTCCTCTGCCTCTGATGGACGATATTATCTTCCAGGGCAAGGCCCTTCACAACAATCCGTCAATGTTCAGATTGACTGCGTGGATGTTGTCAAGGAATCTAGAATTAAGGAGGGCTTTTCTGAGCAAGCAGCCATGTTTATGGCCAAAGCCAGGAGGGGGTCAACCTCCAGAGCATATAATTATAAAATCAACAGATTTGCAGAATGGTGCTAAAAAAGATGTATTGATCCAATGGATTCATCTATTCAAGTAGTAGCTGATTTCCTCTGTCACCTCTATGATGCCTATAGCCTCAAGCCTAACTCTATTGCTGGTTATAAGTCAGCATTAATGTCTGTTATTCCTTGCTTGGCTAAGAGGGGAAGTGATGAAGTAAATACATTAAATGTATTAATTAAAGGCATGGGCAATCTAAGACCAAGGAATCCACCTGTGATTCCGTCTTGGAGTTTATCGCTAGTGCTTCAAGTACTAGGTGATAAGCCTTTTGAACCACTTAGTTCCATTTCTATGAAACTATTAACACTGAAGACTGTGTTTTTAATTGCTGCGGCCTCGGCTAGGCGTAGGAGTGAAATTCATGCCTTATCAGCCGAGGATGACCGTTTTGTGGTTTCAGGGGAAGGCCTTAAGCTGCTACCTAGGATTAATTTCTTGGCTAAAAATCAGTCGTTGAAATATCCAGGTCAACCTATTATTTTGCCTGCTTTAACTAGATATGATCCTAATTCTAAAGCATGGTGTCCCGTCCGGGCGCTGCGCCGGTACAAACAACGTACGGCGGAGTGGCGCACCGACCAGTCAGCGTTATGGTTGTCATATATTGAACCCCATGGCAGGGCTTCTAAGGACACCATTTCCAGGTGGATTGTGGAATGCATTCAGTTTTGCCATAAATCCGCCACCGGGAAGCAGGTTGACGTGGCCAAGGCTCACAGTGTCCGCGGCGTAGTGACATCCACGGCCCTATTTAATGGGGTCCCTGTGGATGATATTATGTCGGTGGCTCAGTGGCACTGTGAGTCAAGTTTTACAGACCATTATCTCCGTGACACCTCTAATCCTCTCGCCTTGTCGATTTTGAAAAAATAACTCGGTTTATATTTTTTGAGGAGGTTTTTCCTCATTACTTATATATTTCACAATTAATTTATGGAAACACCCACTTTTTTGGGCCTGCATCAGTCTTTACCAATGGGAAGATGATGTCAGCAGCCATTTCAACAAGGTCAGTCTTGTTCATGTGTTGTCCGTTGTTGATTGTATTGTCACGATTACCCGTTATTAATATGGTGATGGTTTGTGTATTTGTGTGGTTCATTGTTGAGAGTTACGAAAATGGAGCTTTTTCGTCTCTGTCCTGTAGTACATGGCACTTGTACGTAGAGAGCGTATAGGACATTGAGGTCAGTCGACTCTTCCTCCCAGGAAGGAGGGGGGGGAGCGCATATGACATTCGGTCATCTCTCATACATCGGTGGTGTTATCCGATGGTTAGTCAAATCCTGACTGTTTTTTCTTACAGTTTCAGAAGTTTAAGTGCCTTAAACGCAGAAAAGCGTATAGGGATGAGCTGGTCTTTTGACCTCGCCTCCCTCCCGCCAGATTCACTTTCGAATTCTGGCAATATCAAAAGTATTAGGGAGGTAAGTATACTCTTGAAGTGAAATAAACGAAATCTAGGATTTCTTTTTTCACGAGAGAGTTGATACTTACCTCCCTAGATACAGACCCGGCCTCTCCACCCCACAGAGGCTCGGTCTTCAGGCTCTTAATAGTTGCATGTGTGTCAGCCAATAATCTAGTCAGAGGAAGTGCTAGTCTGCGCATGCGCGGTGGTGGGGCTGGCATCCGCCAGACTACGCTCTGACTCCCTGCCCAGTAGGGGCACCTAACTGTTTTAAATCTGAGTGTTTATTGAGTGAAAGCCAATATTTAGCAATATCAAAAGTATTAGGGAGGTAAGTATCAACTCTCTCGTGAAAAAAGAAATCCTAGATTTCGTTTAGATCAAAGAAACACAGCTGCATTGCCATGACTGGGATTTATACCCTCCCATTCATATTGATGGCTTATCATACCGCTGTCCACTCCAGCACTGGAGTTACGCCCGCCCACATAATGTTGGGTCACAAACTTTAATTACCCTGGAATATTGTGCTGCCATCCACTCCTGACGAGCTGAATTCCCCATCTCTATGCGTAAAACTACTACATCAACAGATGGAGCAGGCACACTTTCCCCTTGCATATAAATGACAGAAGGCCACTCATGACTGTTGAGCATATGGCTATACTCATGCCATCGGCCACTGTGTCTGAGTAAGCGACCAGACTCCATCCACTGGAGCCAGCCCCAAATTGAGCTATAAATGGAAAAGACCATACACTGTCCTCCAGCGGAAATCAGACATTACATACCACCTCTGTGCACTGAATGGCGAGGAGACCCTTCCCCATTTTGACTGACTCAAAGCTTGTGTAGAAGAGAACATCATACCACCACAGGAACCCGATGTTGGTGAGTAGTGAACACCCACCATTCAACTACCACCCCAGCCAACCGAATGATTGTCATCTGATCTTCCTGATGGGGAGGACAGCGCGATTGATGCCACCTGCCCAAGTGAATCGTGGAAACTACGTGTTCCGAAAAACCATAGTTATGTGACCCAGGTCAGCTTTCCTTCGTGATAAAGGTAGAAACTTGGGATAATGTCGTGAACCCCTTTCCAAACCACCCTCCACCCCAGCGATCAGAAATTCTGCCCACCACTGACAACTGGATCCCAAACTGCCCTGATGCCCCCAATTGTTTGTACACAGTGCCGTTCCCCCAGGTTAAAGGTTACCCCAGCTATGTTTCACGATTGAGCATCACATATAAAATAAGTTCTGCCATTACGACCGCTGTGCTATACCAATGTCGCTATCAGATAGGAAAGATTCCGCCTGACAGAAGAATTCTGGATACTGGGACAACTTAGAGCAGTGAGACTACAGAGATGCATCCCTTCCAGACAGAGGAGCCATTCAACTATGTCTAGAAAGGTTTTTTATACCATCATACCAGTAATCCCACTCGGATTTTAATTTCTTTTCTGAAACCTCACATCGCCATTCTAGGTCCTGGTTTCCCATACAACCATGCCAGGACAGTCCGCCCCTTGCGAAAGTAATCGGCAAAATTCCCTATGTATGCACATTGCGGCCCCACCCCTAAAGTCTCCAAAGAAAAAGTCAAGAAACAAAGAGGTGCTCAGGACTAATATTTCCACTGCAACAGATGAACGTTGGATAAGTTTTGATAGAGGGTGACGAACCTGATTAATTCCGCAGAACATTAACTTCTTAGGCCAGATCGTCCCGCTGAGCCTGGGTGTGTATCAAAACAATACTTTCATTGTTGATACAGCTACACGTTATCGTCTGACACCTCACGTCAGGTGGCCACATGCAACCTGTACCATCACATTTTCTCGACTCGATCTAGTGGGAAGTTCCTGATATTTTTAATAACTGTAGGAACCTGCATCTCTGTGGTTATTAATAACACTAAAGTTGTGAGGGTCAGCTTGCACATGTTCATTATGTTGTCATTGCATCTCCTTGGCTGAGGAAACTCGACTCGGGATGCCACGTTATATATACTATAAATACTGTATATAGGTATAACCTTAATTAAGACAATAGACGGGGAACCTCGCCACGTATTTGTAATAAGACCTTTACAAATGAATACGCTATGATAGCAGATCTTCCCCTGTTATTATTGTTTTAAAATGTTATGAAATCAATCGCCGATTTCTTATAAACTAGAGTTTGACATCATGCCCTCACGTGAATTCTGCTCATAAAGAAACCATTGCCATAAACACTTCACGTTTGAATAAACGTCAAACTTTATGCCACCACAACACTCATTATCGGTCATAAAAATTTACACAGCATGCATTTAACTGCCACAAATCACTTTTCACAACCCTGACGCCTAACCAATCTTATCAACGACGAGCAACAAAACTCGTCCGGCAAATCAGAGAGTATAGCTACACAGAAAGACTTGAAGCCCTAAATCTAATGTCACTGAAATATAGACGGTTTCGAGGAGATCTAATTGAAACATTCAAGCTCATCAGGGATCTATATAACATTGATACGGCCTACTTCTTCGAACCATCCAGTATTACACAGACCAGAGGTCATAGGTTCAAGCTCAACATAACACGCAGCAATAAAGATATTCGCAAGCACTTTTTCCAATAGAGTGGTACCACAGTGGAATTCACTGCCAGCTATAATAGCCGAAGCAACAACAGTTGAATCATTCAAGAACAAACTAGATATCTACTTCAAAGAAAGAACATTCGAATTTGACTGAACAGGCCATACATATACCAAGCAGCCCATCACAGTCATACTGCAATTCCACAAATAAAGTTGACTGAGCTAGGAGTAGCCTGTGTATAGACATGAACATGCTCGGTAGCGATTCCAATTACTAGTAGCTACATCTCTGCTTCCACATCCGCACTTTATGGTTGCATGCAGAGACACAAAGCAAGCGTAGAGGAGGAGACTCGGACAACAATGAACGCAGAAAATGAAAACAATAGCTGCACCACAGCATTTCCACAAATCAGTGTTAACCCTTGCCAATCTGAGTTCAGAATTTTACATTTCAAATTAAAATAAAAGATGTTCTGTGTTCATTTTCTGGCAAATTTGCTGGAGGATGTTGCTGTTGTAGACAGCATCATCATCAACAAAGATGTTGCAAAATGTACACCAGTTTCTTTGTTATTGACACAGCGAAAGATGGAATATTGACAGCATAGTAGTAATGGTCAGTCTTAAACCAAATGGTTTTGAGGAGACTTTATTAAGCAACAACAGTCCGATCGTTCAAGAACAAACTGGAAGTCGACTTCAAGGAAGGAACTTATGAATTGGATCGAACAAGCCATACAACAACAAAAACACTGAGGCAATAACAAGCCAATGGCTTATGCCTCGTAAAATGATGATGATTATCTCTGAATTTGGCTTGTCTCTTGCCAAATAGGATTCCACAAAATTAGTGGAACGGCGCTACTGCTAAGAAATATGAATTCTGCGGCCAAAAGAAAATAGTACCTTCCAAAATGAGAGATGAAAATTAATTTAAGACTGCACCAATTTTTTTTAATCATCACAAAATATTGTTATCTCGGACTTCCGCTTCATTATGTGTATGGATTTTTTGCCCATTAAAACCAGGAAATAACAATAAGAAAGCAATATTTTGGTGAACACCTTGCCTAAATTTTAATTAAAGATTCCTCCACCATAATCGTATATATACAAAGGTACCATTTCGATTGGCCTCTTCTGCTCTGAATAATTCTGTCTAAATTGGTCCAGAATCATTGCTAAAAATCATGAGTTCCCGATCTCACCCTTGCTCAGAATCTTCACCTGGATCAATGACCTGCGTGAACACATTTAGGACACAGGCAGCATGGTTGACCTGCGTCGTTATGCAGACAAATTCCAACACCAGATGTGAATTGTCTCCCGTCTTGCTGGGGAGCGGGATTTACTTCTGGCTTCACAGAAAGTCATCTCATGACTGGCTGCCGAGAGACCCAATGCCGCCGGACCATCCGATATGTCTTTCGCTCCAATTGATCTTTCCGGCTTGGACGATTTTCTGTCTACTTCCACCACTCTGAGACCCTCAGTCAGACCTCATGGCATTTCTCTGACCCCACCAAAGAAAGCCAGACACCGCACTGCCACTATGGCATTCACCGACGCAACACGGTTAGGAGTGAAAGGCTTGAAGTCACTTTCCTTATGACTTCACTGACTTCCGGTCATAAAATCCACCTCTACACTCGTCCCACCGAGTGTCACCTGTCGACCAATTAGCTACGACTGCCGATGCCCACTCGAGCATCAGGGCTCTGCATCCAAAAAACCACCCCACCTGTGTTGTTCACAGTCGCAAAGTGAGCATCGCAAGCCAAGTTAGAACAAGATTTGTTTCTCAGCAGTGACAGCGAAACAAACACGCCTGAAACCAACATGGCAACAGTAGTTAAGGGTGCGGCTGGTCGCTATTGTTCTTTTCGTTGGAATGTGGTTTTAACCAATCAAAACGCTCCATTTCATTTTCTAGCGTTTGGAGAACAATGGCGACCAGGGGCACACGCATTCTAGAGAACAATGGCGACTATAACGCCACGTTTTTCTCGATAACAATGACGCACAGCCGCACACGTATTTGAGAATCTGCAACACTGGAATGTTATTATTTTGAATGAGTTAACCCGTAAAAGTATAAAAGTTGTGTATTTTACGTTTGAATGTAGTGGCGGCGCTCCCCCCTCCGTGGTTATCTACTGTTGTAAAAATATTAAGAGAGTAATGTAAAAAATAGAGTTTAAGAGGTGGTCCGATAACGGAGGTCGTAGGAGGAGGAGGGAGTATGAGGGTGAGGAAATACGGACCGATATTGATGTTTGAAAATAATTTGACTATTTCGTCGGTAACGTTATTAGTAAACTATTTTTGTTGTATATTTTGAAAACGTTTTGACTTTTAACCGTCATTACGCGCAAATTGTTTTTAAATACTTAATATTGCATTTGCAGTAACGTCAGTCGTTTTTAGATTTTGGGAACAGTGTCGAAGTGCGCGATATCGGTGTTATTTTGAATTAGTTAACCCTTAAAAGTTTAAAAGTTGTGTATTTTACGTTTAGACGTAGTGGCGGTGCGCCCCCCTCCGCGGTTATCTACCATTGTAAAAATAATAAGAGAGTATTGTAAAATAATAGAGTTTAAGAGGTGGTCCGATAATGGAGGTCGTAAGAGGTTGAGGATGTATGAGGAATTACGGTATTGATGTTTGAAAATAATTTGACTGTTTCGTCGCTAACGTTATTAGTAAACTGTAGAATATTTAGAGATTGCCCGTAAGCTGTTAGTAAGCAACAGCTACCAGTGCATTGTATCATGGGTTAAAAAAGTTAACCCTTTCACCGATGAATATATATCTCATTTTCATCGATACCATACAGGAAAACTGTTGAATATTTGGAAAATAATTTGACTGCCTGTGTCAGTTGAGGCGGAATGCTATAGTATTCCTCCTCAGTTGATATTGCTGGATGATTATGAGGGCGATGCTAGCGTACTTGTTTACAAGGTATGCATGATGTACGAATATTTTGATAATTTGTTGCTGAATATTTTGATAATTTGAGTGGTAGCTGAATATTTTGCTAATTGGTTGCTGAATATTATGATAATCGGTTGCTGAATATTTAGATTGGTTGCTGAATAAATTGATTGGTTGCTGAATATTTTGAAAACGATTTGACTGTGTAAATTTTAATTTCTTATTAGGCGATGTTAGGTAAGAGAAAGGGGGTCTTATAATGGAGGTCGAAGGAGGAGGGAGGAATGCTATCTAGGCCAGCAAAATGTGTTCCCCAGTCATTTAATTTTCAAAAATCAGACACGTACACAGGAAGTTTTCCTATGCTATTATATAGATAGTGTTATCTATCGTATTTATGTCTCTAAAATGGCAGTCATTTAATTATTAAATTTTCAAAAATATGGACAAAATACATTCCTTAATCGACATGCATTAATCGACCGCGAACAATAGCGTACAGATGCCCATTTAGAACAGTAGCATCCATCGACCACTTTTGACGGATCAGAATGTGTGCTTGCGTATGCATGTGTGAAGCGGGTTATTTTATTTTTTGAACAGACAAAGAGTTCTCTTTCGAATGATTTGTGGGCCCTGAAAAGGGCCGTGTTTTGAGATAGGTCTCATTCTTCGCAGATCCGCACAGGCGCGGTTGTCAGTTTGGTAACAAACTGCGACATGTTTGCTTTTTGTATATCAGTCGGAGTATCACCAATTACAGGACACCCATGCGGATACTGTTTGATTGGTAATAGACGATAGCACTCCTTGCAGGTGTACACCATCTCTTTAGGTTCTGTTTTCTTGATCATACGCCTACAGACCCTCTCGTGTTTCGACCGTCGGCATATGGTGTCGCGGATGTCGCTGGAACACCAACGACACCGCACATACCCAGTGTCTGATCCATCAAAGTTTGTACTGCTGGCCATTTTAGCCAAATGTACATTAACATTTACATTTATACCACATCGCTCTACTACAAAAAAAAATATAAGGAATATCGCGTGAGATGAAATCTGACTGCCTAAGGTTACCTAACTACTCTGCAGTTACACATCCAACCACTTTGCGATGTTTAAACTGGAATGAGAAAATGGATTGAATTTGTACTGTTTATAGGAATATATGTACTGCGGCCGCAAATCCGCAACACGCGACCCACATGCAGCCGGACATGTACGCATGCATTTTGGCGTGTATGCGTGTTCAGGCATGTACATACACTTGGTGCCATCCGCAACACGATCCCGTAAATCCGCAACATACGCCCGCAAAGCCGCAACATGCGGACCGCATGCGTCTGCACATGTACGCATACATTTTGGCGTGTATGCGTGTTCAAGCATGTACATATACTTGTTGCTATCCGCATCATACGCCCTCAATCCGCAACATACGCCCGCAATCCGCAACATGCGCCCGCAATCCGCAACATACGCCCGCAAATCCGCAAATGCGGCCCGCATGCGGCCGCACATGTATGCATGCATTTTGGCATGTATGCGTGTTCAGGCATGTGCATATAGAGTTATTGCCATCCACAACACACACCCGCAAATCCACAACATACGCCCGCATCATACGCCCGCAATCCGCAACACACATCCACATTATGCGCACGCAATCCGCAACATACGCCTGCAAATCCGCAACACGCGCCCGCATGCGGCCGCACTTGTATGCATGCATTTTGGCGTGTATGCGTGTTCAGGCATGTACTTCCACTTGGTGCCATCCGCAACATGCGCCCGCAAATCCGCAATACATTTTAGCCGAATGTACATTAACATTTACATTTATACTACATCGCTCTACTACAAAAAAAAAAATTTAAGGAATATCGCGTGAGATGACTAGCGTCCTATCAAAATCTGTCGCGTACTGGCCTACATATAATGACACATACATGCAGGCGAAAATCTTGGATATGTTCACGGGCTAGACGCTATGGATCAGTTTGTTAAATGGTTTATGCGCATAAAAATCTGTGCGCGTTAAAAAAGTATCCAGGGAAATATGTTTTCTCTGACCACCTCGTTATTGTACATTATATACGTTATTTAATCCTTCAATTTGTATGCAAACGTGTTAACCTTCATCTAAAACCCTCAAAACTAAGCGGCTTCCTACCAGTCATTTAATTTTTTTAACAGAGAGCAAAGTACATCTCTATGTGGGTAATATATAGCTAAGCCAAGCGATGTTGTATGCATAATATTATATAGATAATAATCATGCATCTCGTATTTAAGGAGTGCTCTTTAAAGCGGCAGTCATTTAATTATTAAATTTTTTAAATTGTTATAAAAATAGTGGGAACAATGCCCAACGTCGTCATCGTTGACGAATAATGACGAGCACCCTTGGATCGTTTAACGTATTAGGTGGTCGATGTGGTCCCTCGTGGTTGTAGTAAAAAAGTATTTTGAAACTAAGCGGAATTGTGGCTTCCTATGTCAAATTGTCGCATTGAACAGCACTTTTAAGAGTTTGTGTGCACGAATGCGCTAGTTCGAATTGTAGCTTCCCATGTCAAATTAGTATCAAAACTATTCGCTTAAGCTACCAATGCGCCATGATATAGGGTTGGAAAATCAGAAAATAACCCCTGGAATGAGTGTAGAGGTGGTCGCATAATTGAGGTCAAACGAGTTAGGAGGAGGAGGGATGATGTACGCTAGCGCGGTGCTGCCTGGCACGAGGGATGAGGTATACTAGCATACTTGTTTACAAGGCCTACAATGCGCGTCGTACGAATATTTTGAAAATAATTTGACTGAGGTGTTAGCGACAACTTTCTATCAAATCATTTCCATGATATTTAGTGAATATTTTGAAAATAATTTGACTGTCTGCATCAACTTTTGCTCAAATCGTTTCCATAATATTTTGCTAGGAAGTAGATCCCTGGAATGTCTGAAACACCTCGCCAGTCAGCCAGTTAACGGTAATAAACTAGGAAAAATTACCATGTCTGGATACACACAGTATGAATGCATTATGAGTACCTAGTCAATGAGACCCCTGACAACAAAAATAATACATTATTAATACATTGTGACCGCAATCACCTACTACCAATACCGACCATCACCACCATCATCACCACCATCACCATCCCTCTATCACCACCAGCACCACCACCCACTAAGCACCAACACCCACCACCAAGCATTAACCCCACCACCATCATCCACCACAACACCTATTTTCATCAACCGCCACCCCCACCACCGCCACCACCACCAACAGCATCAGCACTCCGATTTGTATATCGAGGGGTGTGGGAGGACCCGGCTGGGAAGCTACAATCATCAAACACACGCATAAAGAACCAATGGTTTTTTTGTATCCATATTTTCACATTGAAGTAAATATTACATATGATAAAAACGTATAGTTGCAGTAGCATAAACAAATAGTCAATGTTCTGGAGATCCATTTATCGATGACTGATTCCTTATGGATCAGATCTATCGCCGACAGAATCATCATCATTATCCTCAGCATCTAGATGGTTCCTTATGTACTTCTTGGTCAGAAACTCTCGTTTTCGAAAGGCTGAGAAGACTGCTTCATCGTATGCGTACCCCTCGTCGATAAAAACTTTAATTTCCTGACGAATTATTTTAATGAGCGTAGAGTTCTGTAATCTTCTCGACTGGAGCATTATGTCTATACACTTTGTAACTAAAGCATCAGCATATACGGAAATAGGCACATTGCCTACACCATGCAGGTCTGTGTCCACTTCGCCATCCTCATCTTCTAAACCTGATTGATCAGCGTCTAAGACCTGCTTAATATTTTGGAATATGGTAAATAGTTCCTCATTGCCTATGTCTTCTTTTTCATCTTCACCTTCACCTTCACTCTCAGTCTGCGCTGAGTCATTACCGGCTTCACTCTCCGACTCCGCTGGCGCATCATCTTCACTCTTCATCTCTGTCATTTCTTCATCTTCACTGTCTAGATTTTCGGTATCTTCAGCATTATGGAATCGGATCTTATGTCGCTTCAGGTCATTTGACCTATTAAAAGTTGAACCACATTCAAAACAATTATGTCTCGGCATATTGATTATAGGATAAATCTAGCAAGTTACAAGGTTCTTCAAAGAAATCTGACTGCCTTACTACTCTGCAGTTACACGTCCAACCACTCTGCGATGTTTAAACTGGAATGAGAAAAGGGATTGAATTTGCACCATTTATAGGATTATATGTACTGCGGCCGCAAATCCGCAATATGCGCACGCAAATCCGCAACACACGCCCGCAATCCGCAACATACGCCCGCATGCAGCCGCACATGTATGCATGCATTTTAGCGTGTATGCGTGTTCAGGCATGTACATACACTTGGTGCCATCCGCACCACACACCCGCAAATCTGCATCATGCACCCGCAAATCTGCAACATACGACCGCAAATCCGCATCATACGCCCGCAATCCGCAACATACGCCCACAATCTGCATCATGCGCCCGCAATCCGCAACATACGCCCGCAAATCCGCACATGTATGCATGCATTTTAGCGTGTATGCGTGTTCAGGCATGTACATACACTTGGTGCCATCCGCAACACACGCCCGCAAATCCGCATCATGCGCACGCAAATCCGCAACATACGCCCGCAAATCCGCATCATACGCCCGCAATCCGCAACACACGCCCGCAATCCGCAATCCGCATCATGCACCCGCAATCCGCAACATACGCCCGCAAATGCGGCCCGCATGCGGCCGCACATGTATGCATGCATTTTGGCGTGTATGCGTGTTCAGGCATGTACATACACTTGGTGCCATCCACAACACACACCCGCAAATCTGCATCATGCGCCCGTAAATCCGCAACATACGCCCGCAAATCCGCATCATACGCCCGCAATCCGCAACACACGCCCGCAATCCGCATCATGCGCCCGCAATCCGCAACATACGCCCGCAAATCCGCAAATGCGGCCCGCATGCGGCCGCACATGTATGCATGCATTTTGGCATGTATGCGTGTTCAGGCATGTACATACACTTGGTGCCATCCGCAACATACGCCCGCAAATCCGCATCATGCGCCCGCAATCCGCAATATACGCCCGCAAATTCACAACATGCGGACCGCATGCGTTCGCACATGTACGTATACATTTTAGCCAGCAGAGCCAGTCATTCCGATGAAAAATTTTCAAAAAGTCTTCTGGCGCGCGCAAGGGCGCACACCGCGGCACACACAAGGGTACAACGTATAACTAGCAGTATCGCGTATTAGCACGTGTTTATACGAGCGTGACCTATATTAAACCCTCATGACATACCCTCTCCAACCTACATACCATTTTGCAGACACCGCGCTCTCACACATTACGGCCACAATGTCTAGACAAATGGATAGCTGTCAGAGTCAGTCATTCCGATGATAAGTTTTCGAAAATAGTCTTCTCTAGGGCTGCAAGTATGAATATTAAGAAATTCGCTATGGGTTGTCGGGTGGGTGGGTGTTGGTGGTGGGGTTAATGCCTGGTGTTGGGTGTAGGTCGTAGTGTTGCACGCAGGCACCTACGCACAACGTATAACTAGCAGTATCGCGTATTAGCACGTGTGCATACGAGCGAGACCTTTATTAAATCCTCATGACCCTCTCCAACCTATATGCCATTTTTTCAAACACAGATCTCTCACACATTCCGACCACAATGTCTAGATAAATGGATAGCTGTCAGAGTCAGTCATTCCGGTGATAAATTTTCAAAAATAGTCTTCTCTAAGGATGCAAGTATGAATATGAAGAAATTCGCTATGGGTTGGCGGGTGCGTGGGTGGTGGTGGTGGTGGGGTTAATGCATTTTCAAAAATAGTCTTCTCTAAGGATGCAAGTATGAATATGAAGAAATTCGCTATGGGTTGGCGGGTGCGTGGGTGATAGTGTTGGTGGGGTTAATGCATGGTGCTGGGTGTAGGTCGTAGTAGTGGAGGTGGTGGTGGTGGTGGTGGGTGTTGGCGGTGATGATGGTGGTTGGTGTGGGTGTTTGCCGGCGCAATGGCTAGACAAATGGATAGCCTGCAGTGCCAGTCATTCCGATATTAAATTTTCAAAAATAGTCTTCTCTAAGGATGCAAGTATGAATATGAAGAAATTCGCTATGGGTTGGCGGGTGCATGGGTGGTGCTAACACACGTGTCATGCG